>CM021772.1:18676164-18763080 GCA_011076525.1 Nettapus auritus | reverse complement strand
TTTTTTTTTTTTTTTTTTTTTTTTTTTTTAACACTGCAGGATTTCCACAACTGTCTTACTGCATGGCTGTACAGCTTCTAATGCTTATAGTGCAAACATAATAAATTATGGATTTTCTGATAACCCTTTGTAATCAGCCAAATACCTATTTTGTTTTCACAGTATCACCTACATTACTATCTGAAAGTATAAGGCAGTTGTATGGCCAAGCACTCTTCACCTCCAATGCATTTTTTCCCCTGGTGGCCAGAAAAATTAATAGAAAATTATTCCAATAGTACAGCATAGATAACTTTTGTATAGTTATATTTGTCTACTGTTATTTAAAGGGCTACATTCAGTTGCAGTGATGGACAGCAAGTCATGAAAGAATTCAGTACTGGTATTTCTACGTATAACCCTCCTAATCTGAATGTCTCGTTCACAGAAAAAATAAAAGGAGATGAATTGGCAGAGCAGAGAGGCAGGCACAGATCTCTCCTATCTTATCACTAGTGGGGACAGCATTGGGACAGTGAGGACTAAGTGAACAGCATGAAGCTGCAACAGGGAAGGTTCAGGCTGGATATAAGAAAAAGGTTCTTCACCGAGAAGGTGATCAGGAATTGGAAAAGGTTAGCCAGGAAAGTGGTCACAGCACCCAGCCTGCCTGAGTTCAAGAAACATTTGGACAATGCTGTCAGGCATATGGTCTGATTTTTGAGTGGTCCTTTGGGGACCCAGGAGTTAGACTCAATGATCCTTGTGGGTCCCTAACAACTCAGATATTTTATGATTCTATAAATATGGGACCACTTGGTCAAATCTGTTCAGAATAACTCTGTTCTGAGGGATGGTTAAGACAACATAGGTACAGGGAAGAGTAGTCTATTATCAAGAACAGACAGGTGCACCGTTAATAGCCAAGACTAATTTTCACAATAATTATTGTGAAATATTTTTCACCTCACAACAAATTCCTTAGTTATCTTTTCTTGAACTACCTTAATAAGAAGTTGGGCACCTTAATTAACAAATGCACTCTTGTACATTGGGACAAGAAAAAAAAATAATGAAGGAAAACAAATAGCTATTTTTCAAGCAAATTGTTTATTTGAAAATGGAAGTAATATACTATGACAGCAATCCATGCTAATCCTGAAGGGGCAGAAATTTGTTAATTAACCAAACCAGCTATAAAGTTTTAACTATTGCAAAGAAAAAATGGAAACTGTTACTGCCTTTAAATTTGTAATACAGATACCATATTTAGAATTTCCAACTGTGTTTGCCTGACTCCTTTTGTCATCCACAAACTCATTCACCCAAATGCAGTAAGTAGTTAGTTGCAAGTGATTACATAAAAAGATATTTGTGTCTCTTCAATAATGTCAGTACTGTGCACACTGAAGCTCTCTGAGTATTGAGAGTATGGATGTAGTCCCCTGTTGAATAAAGATATATGTTGGACTTAACTTTCAAACCTTTGGTGAGATAAAGTAAAGTAATTAAGAGTTGAATCTACTACATAGCTGGGTCAGTTGTCAGTTTCTTATTCAGTCCTGTTTGCCATTTGTTGTTATTGTTCATCACTTTCTAAGGACTGTTTCAGCTTCACTAATTGAAAAGCAAGGTACACATCTCCCTCTTATCAATACTTGCTAGGGACAGGAGCCTCATGAAGGGATTTGTTCCACTACACAGAGTTTGCCATCCACTGCAGGTCTTGCAGAAAGTGCAAGTTCACAATTGTAAATTAATACTTATGTATCAAAAGGCAGATTTATAGCCTTTACTGTGAAATATTGTATTTCTTATCTTAAAAGACTTTCACTAAATGTGCTGGTGTAGCTTGAATGCAGTCTGAGTGTCACCACTGAATATGCAGTTCTATGAAACAAAACCACATCAGCAAATGCTCAGTAAATAACAGGCCTGAAATATCACAGTCCTGAATTATATTTATAAGCAATTTCCACTCTATTTGCTTAGTTTTTTAGAATACCTTAATACAATACATTAAACAGTTAAGCAACATGGAGCTTTAGGATACAAAAAAATTGTCCATCTCTGGGTTGAAAATAGAGGTAATTCCATTCTTCTGTTTTCATAACCCCAGTGATTAAGACTAGCTCTATCAGTTCAGATGCAAAGCTATGGTTAATTTTAAATATTTTGCTGATGTCAGGTTAGTCCATTTAAAAAAAAATATATATATATATATATATATATATATTTTTGGCCCTACCTGCAGAGGCCAAGTTATTGTTCTGGCCTCTGAACAGTAAACATGACATTAGTTTTTACAGGCCTGATAGGACAGCTAGGATTTACATTCAGACAAGGGATATTTACAGCGTTATTTACTAGATGTCAGTTGGTTGTCCAACCCTGTGAAAACATAATGCAGTACACTTATGAGAAATATAATGAAATATTGGAGTTTCAGAAACCTAGCTGGAAACAAGCCTATCTTATTTTCTGGAGGAAGAACTAAACAGTTGAAACCCTAGTTTTCATAGCAGTGACTTTTTTTTTTTTCTTTCCCCCCAAAAAAAGTCTTGACGGAGCCTTTAATAGGCCCTATGGGATTTATTTTTATTTATTTTTTTTTGTCCCCTCTAGGTTATTTTAGTTTGGTTCTAAGCTACCAGTACTATAACTAAAAAAAAAAAAGTCAAATTTTAACACTAAGTGTTCATTTATATAGAGAGAAAGTTAGAGGAAAAACCTAGAAACCTAATTCTCTTTAAGAGTTATGTTCCTTACAAAGAGAAGGAAGTCTAGCATAAACATCTAAAGAAGAAAACTTTCACCTCAAAAGCCTCATGAGAAAAGTAGAACTAGTCACTTGTAACTCATAAGAAAGAGGAACAAAGAGAACATGAGTTCCTGTTTACAACAGACAATAATTCATATAATCCTTAATGACAGCATCAACACTCTAAGTGTTAATTTTCAGCAACAGATATACAATAGATTATGTTATATAAGAAAAAGCCCTAAAATTTTCATAAAAGTTACAAGGCAACAAAAACAAACAAAAAAAAAACACATGAATAATTCCCTCTCTATATTTTGGGAGAGTCAAGATTTATATTCTCTATACACATAGCTCACAGCTGACCCAAGCCCTGTTATTACTCCATCCTCAATTAGCCTCAACAAGGTGCTTCATAAAACTGGACTCAAGTAAGTTTTTCTTTTTTTGGTTTCAAAGGTACTATGAGGTTGTTCAGGGCTTTGCTCTTTCAGCCTTAATGCTATGTTTGCAACATAAAGTAATGCTTCTATGTCTTTCTTTATTGGAATTTCTCATTTATGTGCGTGGGCATTTTTTCCAAAAAAACAGAACATGATATATAGCTAATAATTGTAACTTAAATTCTAGTAGAACATTAGGTACTGTGTCTTAATGATCAGTGTTCAGCAATTATCACCTGTAATTCAAGTTTTCTTATTTTTTTCTAGGTAAAAATTGAAGTAGATCATTAGGTTCAAAGAGATGTTGTTCAGTATCTATTATGTTTTGTGGTTGGTGTTTTTTTTTTTTTCTGTGTAGTATTTTTTTTTTACAGTGCATGAATGCTCTTTAAGCTGTTCTTTATATCTGCTTCTAGTAGTAGTAGGGATTTTTCTTTATATTAATGCAAAAAATATCTAGTTGAGTACTGTTTTTTCAGTTTGTAAATATTTCTAAAAGACGTATAGATTGTATTTTGATGGCAAAAAATGAGTAAAACAGCTGAAAATGCCAGGCTGGTATAGATTAAATCTATCCATTGAACACCTGAAAGAACTCTGGAGTATTTTTCTTCCCTTGTACAAGGTGGGGGGGGGAACAAGTCAGAAAGTACATGTCTCACACACTCTTCTAGAAGCTGTAAATACTGGGAAGCCTGGTGATGGCTTCTGGTAATGGTTTTATCATTTCAAGTACTGGAGTAATGTTTTTCATAAATGGCCCATGCTTAAGCTTCCCTTTTCCTAGAGTCTCTGTATAATACATGACCTTGAAGAAAGGTGTATGATGTCTCCTGGGCTAATGGGGATGAGGAAATGGATACATAGAGCATGTTGATATTTAACCATGGTACACAAAGCTGTTTTTGCTTTTAAAACAAGACTCTGATGGTATGACATTTTCAACCTACTTCTAAAAGCAATAAAATTGGTTCCAAAATGTGAAGGATTCAGTCTTCTTTAAACTTGGCCTAAGAACATATTAGTACAGATGATCCTATCAGTTTATTAAAATGCAAAAGTCAGATATGGAAGGATGCAAGTAATTCTTCCTTTTAGTAGAAATATTCAAAGTGCGTAGGTATCTTGATATGGAGGAAATCTCTTCTGCCTTTGGGGGGCTCTGCACAGTGACCCTTCCTGCCCAATGAGATCTGACAAAGTGAAGTCCTGATTCCTGCCCTTATCAGGAGCAGTGGGGAAGCAAACCAATATCTTAAGGGAGTGCTAGCTTGTGCTTGCTACCCTCCAGTGTGCTCAGTGACTGAAACAGCTGCAGCAGAGCTGGTATAATTAACATATTTCCCCTCTGAGATGTGATGCTGAAACAGGAACAATGAAGCAAGAAGTATAGTATGATTAATGAACAAAACAAGCTGCAGAATTAGTCAATGTGGCTCTTCATAAATCCATATGTGTGTATAAATATACATTTTATATGTGTAGTATCATTTCAATTCTTATAATATGTTACTCATATTTAACACCAATTCTGGTGGATTTTTTTTATATTTTTTTATTCAGCTTGCTTCTTATGTAGGTGTCATTACTTTTTAACTAGTAGGAAACCAACCATCTGACATTTCAATTTAAACCAGACCTGCCATTCATTTTTAATAACATTTATGAATCTCTCAGGCAGAAGAAATCTATACATGTCTTTAAAAAAAAAAAAAAAAATCAGCAGGAATTAGGAAATATTTAGTGATACTTTGAGCTTAGTGAAAAAGAGTGCTAACATTTTCTTCTGTTTACTTACATGTTCACAAGCATTACAGATTTAGGAGGGCTTCTAAGGAAGAAACATCTTTCTAAAACCCTTAGGCTTTCAAAATGATTTGTGACTTGTGATCTTGGCATTTCTCAATTTCACTATATCTGTCTGTCCATCTCTCAGTTCAACCAGAAAAATGAGCGTGTAGGTGATATAAAATTTATTCAGTTCCTTATCCTTTCTGAGGAGATTCAGAAACAGCTTAATTGGAATTCATTATGTACAGGTGATAAATTTAAATAAAGGAGCTGAAGGTTTTGAAGTCCTATGCATTTCTTCTCTTGCTTAGCTCTTTACTCTGATGCCCTAAGATATCAAAGTATTGTAGGATCCATCCAAGTAAACCTTAATGAGATTTTCTGTTGCTTTGCAAAGAGAATACTAACTTTATTTTCTTGCATTATATCAATTTTTATATTTTAAAAAATATTTTAAAATAATTTTTAAGTTCATTTTGCTTTCCTGAAGTGTATCTCCAGTTTTGCTTGAGAAGGATCTTTAATGCAAATGAGGATCTGTGACAGTGGTGCTATTCTCACTGTTCCCTTAAAATGGCTACCCTTCCTAATATTCCCTGATTCACAATACCTATTTGCCAAACCACCATCATCTGTAAAAGCACGTCCTTCTTAAAAACTTATTCAGTAGCATAGAAAAGTGGGTAAGTAGCAATTAAGAGTGGATTATAGCAGATATATCAAATCCTGCCCAAGTAATTACATAATCATTTCAGTGGAGGCCTTGACCCTACTTGAACTGTTGGCTTTCAAGAAATTTCTACATAGCAGTGTTTTGCTTGTATATAATTATCCTTTCTCTTTCAGCTGGTTACTCGATGCAATATTTCCTTTTGCAGGAAAAAAAAAAAAAAAAAAAAAAAAAAAAAAAAAAAAGTTTGCCTGTTCTATTTTTAAAATTCGTAGATTGTCTATTTCCTTATGTTTTTATCAGCCAGGGACAAAGTCAGTTCTTCAAATACATTGCATAAGAAAAATCTTTCATTCCTTGTATTGCCTTCACTTCTGCTATACTTTCATCTGCCTTTCTGGGGCCTTTGAAGTTATTATTTATTTATTTATTTATTTAATATACTTTCCTCATGTGAAATCGCTACAATCACTGTTAATGTAATACTGTGGTAAGTTGACTGCAGTTAAATTACGGCACAAATGGAAATCTTAGTAATACAAAAAAATGATCAAATATACCTTATGGAGTTTAGCTAGAAGTACTATTTCTTGCATGCATTCTGATAACTAAATATTTAAGATGTGTGCATAATCTCTTCAAAATTTTGTATTGGAGCTAATTTTAATAAGAAATTCAAAGCTTGTGGGCTACTCATCCTGTTTTTTTACAGCCTTTAAATTCTCAGCTGTTCCAGAAACACAAAAGTTTCAGCCAGTTTACTCCAGTCATATATCGTGCTTTTCCTAGATATTTTGTTCACAGTTAACATGAGACTTACTTGAATCATGTATCAAGTATATGTAGTATTTCCAATTATTTTGCTTGGAAACACAAAAAGAACCTCAGGAGCTCAAATCAAATTTGAACAATGTAAGCATTATGGGGGGACACATTACCTCAGTATCTTCACCTTCAATTTTATTAAAGACTTGTGAATGAGCACTTCTGGATTACCAGAAAATGATGGGAAATCTCAGAATTTTCTGTGATTTTTTTGTTGTTGTTGTTGTTGCTGTTGCTTAGGATGTCATTTAAATTCAGTAGATATCTGTAGGAACATCATGTAAACGGGTATAGGTTAGAAATCTTTCTCCAGAGATCCTACAGTTTCATTTGGTGAAACTTATATGGAGGTTTAAAAAAAAAAAAAAAAAAAAAATAAAAATAAAAATAAAAAGTAAACATCTCTATTTCTTGCTTTTACATGGAAAACAGGTCAAGACAAAATACTCTAAAATGCTGACCTACTCCAATAATTACAATGTTTTGAACAGAAAGTAAGAAAAATATGGATAATATATAAACAATCTTTTGGTACTATATACAAAAGATAATCTCTTTTCTTTCATATGTGACTTACAGAATTGTGTGGACTTCTGTCAACAAAGCATTTTTGAAATAGTTTTGGATGAAACCTACTTACCGAAGGTCCAGGCAGTATTGTAAAGAATATATTTGTTCTCAGGATGTTTAGAGGAAGGAACAGATCAGATTAATGTTCAGTACAGACAAAGTATAACTCGGTCATATTATATTGTGTTTTCCCTTACTAAATATTAGGCCTTTTTTTTTTTTTTTTTTTTTTTTTTTTTTTTTTGAATACCAGCTACAGAATAACAAAATAGTATTAAATAGTAAGGAGATTTCAGTAATGTTGTTTATCACACTTTAAGGTAAAGATTCAGTAGATTGTTTTAAGCTATTGATCTTTTCTTTTTTTGTCTCCACAAATGTATGGCACCATAGTGCATTGCAGAGAAAGTACTAGAATAAGGGTTATAAACACTGAGCCTGTGGGCCATGTTTGCCAGGTAACATTTGCTGTGTTGAGTTACTTTCTGCTTCAGCAAGATTGTCTACACCAAGGGCCTATCATTCTCCTCTAGTCTTTAAAATTTCAAAGAAGAGCAGATACAGCAGACAATAAATCTAGACTAAAAGATGTATTTAAGCAAAGTATTTACATCTCTAGTGTGCTGCATTTGCCAGCTTCATCCCGTTAGCGGAAAAGTAGCAGAGACCACAATAGTGATCTCTCAATAGCTGCAGTAGCAATGTCTCTTGTTATAACTCTGATCTAGCTGTTTGGTTAAAGCTATTGTATTTGAACTGCAAAGATCTAGTAGATACATAAGACCACCTCTCAGTAAGTATATCCTAATTATAGAGGAAGGAGAATGTATATATATATGATGCTACATATGATATTAACTGAAAAGTCTGGAGACTTGACCTTCAGTGAAAAATTGCATTACCTCTTCTGCTCAAAGAAACAAGCAGAGAAAACAATCCTAAATATGCTTTTTAACTCATTCTATTTTCTCTGAAAATAAACTTTGTTATAATCATATTAAACATTATAATTATTTTTTCGAAGTTGACTGTCTATTTGTGCAAATATATCTATATTCATAAATACTGAAATACCACAAAGAGTGGTTTCACACCAGGAGAAAGGCATTTCATACTTTGGCTGCAAAATTTTGAAAAATACAGGTTTTAATTCTTGCTTAACATGGCTGAATAGCATTTGTGCAAAAAGACTCAGAAGCTAATTGAGCTTTATCTACATAAACTTGTTAATTAAGTTTCTGTTAGGTAGACTGTGTGGGTCAACAGAAAAAAATGGGCTTCTACTATTGCTGTGCAGCCACCTCCCTCTGGTCTTCCCTTCTTTAAAATACCTTTAAAATATCTAAATTGAATTACTCAGAGAATATTAAAACAAAGTGAAATAAAGTTAATGTATAAAATTGCTCTAAAAAAAAAAAAAAAAAAAAAAAAAGTTAACTGCTGTTTCTAGCTATATGGAATGTTTTTTTTTTTTTTCTATTTTTTTTTTTTTTTTTTTTTTTTTCTTTGGCAGAACAGCTTTTCTTACGTGGACAGGGTGCTCCCAGCAAACAGTGTGTGGGAAGAAATGGTTTGTACAACCCTGTTACAGGACTTTCAGTCTCAGTTTGGTTAGCATTAGCCACAGACTCCTCTGAGAACTGAAGGGTGCAACTCCTTTCTGTCACCCCTGATGGCACCTTGCTTTATATTTGCAACAGTAGTACTTGAGCTGCAAAATTAAGGCCTTTAAAAATCATGCTCCAGGATTTAAAAGGTTACGTGGCTCTAGCTGATTCAAACTAAACACAAAGTATTTTTATCTCTGATTGTTACTCATATTCTATATATACATAAACGTGTTCCTTGGAATTTGACAGTTTCTTTGTATTGGAAGAATTAATTCACTTTGGCTCTAAGCTATCAAGGATTGGATATCACAAGAGAAAATACTTGAAATCTCCTAATCCCTAAGAGGAGTTATGGTAGAAAGTATTGGATCAACTTCATTTCTAAAGGGTCAATACCACTTATAGCAAGGACAAGTGGTACAGCCTAATGAATGTTTGAAGCCCCTTATGTAATTAATGGTTTCAAGAGCTACTTTGTGTTTTTTTTCCTCTTAGTTTTATTAACTATGGGAAAAAAAAAAATCTTTCCCTACTTTGCATTTATATAATATTCGTAATCAAAATTTTCCTAAGTATAATTTCTATTTTAAAGAATCTTTCTTCACAGCAATACCCCATCTGTATTTTATAAACAGAAATCTGACCATCCACTGCAAATGGAAAGCGCACTGAAGAACCCTTCCAAATATAGGCTAAAAATATATAAGTAAATAATTCTGGAAGGGGCCTTGAGAGGTCACCTCCTCCATTCCCTTTGCCCCAAGGCAGACTCAGCTATACCTAAACCATTCTTGACAGATGTTTGTCTAACCTGTTTTTTTAAAACCTTCTATGACACAGATCCCACGTCCTCCCCCAAGCAATCTATCCTAATGTTTAACTTTTCTTCTAGTTGGAAAGGTTGTGGGGTTTTTGTTTGTTGTGTTTTTTGTTGTTGTTGTTGTTGTTGTTGTTCTATCTTTGTCTTTTTCTATATTACCTAATTTAAATCTTCATTGCTATAATTTAATCTCATTATTTTTTTCTCCTGTCTACTGCATATATGGGGAAGAAATTATTCCATTGCTCTTTGCAACAGACTTTTGCATTCTTGAAAACTGTTGCAGGAGAGGAGTTAGGAAGACTAAAAATAGCCTACAACACTCTAAGTGACCAGTAGGGGAAAAATGGATACAAACATGGAATGCATTGGAACAGAGCCCAAGCAGGCAAGTGATCCATAATGATCTGATAATTCGGCTAGATAGAAGGAAACTTGAATAAAAATTGCACATATGAGGCTCATATTGGATACCCACAAGAGATATCCATGATTTCTGGCATAATGTGTTACAAGTTATTTAGCTTAGCAGTAATTAGTTATTAACACTGGTGTAAAAGTCTTAAGGATAAGATTTGTTCTAGAGTTTCTTTTTGGAATGTTGCTTCAGTGTTTAGAAGGATGGGAAGAGAAATGATCCCTGATTGCCAAGAATTATAAAAACTAAAAACAAGTAAAGCTAAAAAAGTACAGGCTTGAGGTAAAAGGTGGAAATTAAAGTGTCTCTAAATTCTAAAGGAAGGTAGGTCAGTCAGTTGAAATTCAGTCAAATAATACCTTCAGAGAAACAATATTAAAAGTAAGGAACTGTTCTGAAAAAAGTGGATTTGATTGCATCCTAAGGACAAGAATAAATAAATAAAAACTTCAGGAAAATACCCACAAACCAACAGCTTCTTCAATAATATAAGAATAAATATGCAGTGTAAAAATAAATAAAATAAAATAACAGAGGTGCAGTATATACAAAAGTGTCTTGAAGACTTTCCAAAGTTTTAACCCAAGCATTAGATTCAAGATGAGTTTTGGGCTTGACAGTTGAACTGGGCTCAACTGGTCTTCAATAAACTTGAGCTTTTTGGCAGAACCATAGTATGTAAAATTTGAGAGTTTCATAACATAGGAAAGTCTGTCTTAAATACAACCTATGTTGTTTTGTGTTAATGCAGATAAACTAACAGGAAACTAGTGCAAATAAAAACCATCATGTCTTCAAATGGGGATTCAGTTAAACATCTTGATTATACCTCAGAGACTCAGTTCTAATAAAAGCTCCTATGACAAGGTTATGTTGTAATCTTAAAGTCAACTCTCTTCTATTAATTTTGCATACTACAATAATCATTCTAATTGGAGGGAAGAAAAAAAAACATTTTTTTGTAACAACACTTTCTTAATTACTGGTTGTTTTTCTACTTTTTATTGTTGGTAACTAAAAACATGCTCTATCTTCTTGCAAGGTGAATAAAAATTAAATATTAATTTAAATAATCCCCATACATATAGTATCCAAATCTAAGAATATGGTTTATGTGTTAAATTATCAAACATAAATTACAAGGCTAAAGCTTTCAACTTGTAGAGGTGGCCAGGGTAAGTCATTGCATTCTTAACTGTTAATTTATTTTTGCAAACAAAATCTAAATATGTTTTGACTAAATATATACATGTGTAAGGTATCTATATGAGAGAAGAAGACCTTAAGCTGCCAGCAATCTTACAATTTTTTTCTTCTTGAACCTAAATTTCATTCAATAAATTCCTTTCTTGCTATAGTGTGATGTTTGATGTCTTTAATCTTCAGCATATTCTCTTTATTCTCCATGAGTTTCATATGAGAGGATTTAGAAGAAGAATTTGGATGGATCCAGCTTTTAGTGTCCTGTGGTTCTGTGTGCAGGATCCAGCTGAGTCTGCTGGAAGGGAAAAGATGCCTTCCCATGCATCTCTACAGAAGGCTATGCAGAGGCCTTGATTATCCTGCCTTCCTGTAGATATGCTGAATTTTCACTGAAAATGTGTCATTTGCATGATATGTACAGGGAACTGCATATTTCTGTGTGTCATATTAGTATCTTCTCTGTAATAGAGCTGGCCAGATACTAAGAAAATATATGTATAATATAATTTGCAGTAAAAAGAGCTCTCAGACATAGACCTGGATATTTGTAAGTAAACTTACAAGTCATAAGTAAACCATAAAGGCTAAAGACAAAATATGGAATAAGTCACTACGAGAAACAAGTATAACAAATAAAATATTACTTTAACTAATTCTGGTGTTTATTTCCTTCTCCAATCTGTATGGTAATAAGATTTACAAATACATATCAAGCCAAGAACAAATATCAAATTCATTGATATATCTGATGCCATCGAGTACAAAAGCTTTATAGAGTATAGTGAATATAAAATACAGAGAGAGATAAAAGAGTTATTACAATACGAAAACTAATAGCAAAGGACAAACAGGAAAAACAGTGCTTTTCCATCATGCTTTAATGGGATGACTGCATTCACCAGCTTTTCTAAATGCTGACTTTCACTTACAGGAAGCCTTGGGGGTATTCATCAAAAAGTGTTTCCAGTAATTAGAACTTTGAGAAGAATTAAGAGACTGACAGTACTGAGCAGCAATGAAAACAAAATTCTAAGGTTCATTCTTGAGTGTTTACAAGCTGAAATATGAACTCAACAAGCAGTTGGCTCTTTGGCAATGTCTCAATGCATGCTACTTTAATAAATCATTGCATTGGAAAATGTAAATGTATTCCTCTTAAGTGATCAAAAAGATTCCTGTTTAATTTATGATTTGAATATATTTTTCTATCAAAATATTCTACTTTCAAGATGTTTTCCTAGTAAACTTCACATACCCATATACACAAATATAGAGAGAAGAAAAAGAAATATGAGGATTTTTACACTTTACAATTTTACGATATAAGAAGTCTACTGACTGTGTGTAGCATGAAGATTCATTTCGTTGTACACATATCTCTCTTTTGAACAATAGAACAAACTAACAATCCTCATCTGTTGCTGTATAGCAAAGGCTCTTTGAGAAACAGGACAGAGGTTTTCATTTTTTTTATTTTTTTTTAACTTCCCACTGTTAAATTTTTGGATTCAGGGATGGGAACTTGATTTGTTCTGACAGAAAGGTAAAACCCTACAAACAGCATGCATAAATGGATTTACTGAAATATATGTGGGTTAGGTAAAACTTTCTTCATATAGGGAACCTTTGTTTACTTCTTGATAATCTGATGATTTGGCATTTTCTAAATCTAACTGAGATTTCACATGTTATTGATAGAATGGACTGAACTAAACATGAAATCAAAGGGCTTTGGTAGGAAAATAACAAAGTAGAAAAAACAACAATAATTCATACTATATTCTAACAATTTAGAGAGTTTACTAATACTGAAAATGGTAATTTGTGATTATAAACATGCAAATAATTCAATTTATCTATCCACAGTATTTTCCTACAGCATCTGTAAAGTTGATTGGGGAAGGAAGAAGTTAAAACAGTCTCCCTGGTTACCTGGGTCAAGCTAGTACAACTTTTATTGTGTGAGTTTTAGGATCAATGACTGTTTTCCATCTCCTTTTTCCATTGATTCACTTCTCTGATTTACCTTGACCTGAACTGTTTGGTTTTATTTTCTGAGAGCATCTGGAAGGTCATGTGAGGTGTTTCATTCTGCAGTGTCCAGTGCTCCACATTTCATACTGCTGGCAGTCCATAGTGACACACAAACAGGTTCTTACAAGAAGGAACAGAACTTGGGAACTCTGGCAGGTTCAACATTTTATAGGCTTGCTAAGCTATCTACCATATAACTGTTTCTTAGATGTTGTGTGAAATAGTAATATAATAAAAATCAAAATTTTCTGAGCATCCTGTTCCAGTGTCATTCTCAAACCATCGTTAATCTCCCTAGGAAACTTAGGGCAGATAAGTGCATGAAATAGAGATGGGGAAAAGCAAGCAGTTGAAAAGGGGAGGATAGTTGCATGTTCAGCCTTGCCCTTGCACAGCAGAGGGGTCTCTGGGAGAAGTGCTAGTCTCTAACAGTCAGTCCTGCACAGGCTAGCAATGCATTTATTTGTCTTGCATGTGAGGTTGTGAGGAATGATGTAAGAGATGTCAAAATTGGGATCCCAGGCTAGGAGGACACCTTGTAAAGGCTGCAGAGGTGTCCATGGACAAGGTGGGTGACAGCTTTGTAGCTTCAGGTGGCTTCTCCCAAGTGCAGCATGATGGGGAGCACAGGCAGGTATAAGATCAGAGAAATGTTCAGCTGCCTCCAAGCCAACACAGTGATAACGTGGTTTTATTATTTGGTAGCATCTCTATTTTAAAGGTAGCCTCTCTATTTGGTAATTTGGTAGCTAATTTGGTAGCATCTCTATTTTACATGTCTTTAACATGTGCTGTACTATTTTATATGGTACCTCTTTTTCAGGTGAGTAGAAAAAAAAATACAGCACACCCTGTCAAATCAGGGGAAGGAAAGAAGAAAGGGGAGATCAGTTGCTGACGGTAGCTACAAGAAGCAACAAACTGCTAAGGTTGTCCATGCTTTTACAGATTGCATTCACAAGCTTATTCTAAATCAAGATTTCAGCAGGTTTAATGAGCAGTTTGTGCTTCACACCAGCTAGATGATATGGACTGTAGATTTCCCTCTCTTCACTAGATTAATGGGCTTTAAACTTTTAGTGAAATGTGTTCCATCAGGGTGCTTATACAAAAAAAAAAAAAAAAAAAAAAAAAAAAAAAAAATTAGCTGTAACTATTATTTTGAGCAGTATTATTCCTACAGGCTATTAGGTCTTTGCTCCTTCATCCTAGTAATGAAAATAACCTGCCTCTCTTGTGGCACTTGGATTAGATCTTCCCAGTGTTTATAAAAGATAACAGAGGTCTCCTTAGGACCCTCTCAAAAAGCTCAAAAATATTAACTATCTCTATTTCAGTGCTCTTAGAAGCTTATGGTTTAAGATCAGCTGAGGCAAAGTGGCAGACCCTAACCAGTTTTCAGTTGGCATCAATTCTACTTTGGCAACGTAACAAAACCTAAACAAAAGGTTCAAAAAGGAAAAGGAAAGGTTCAAAAAAGAAATTTGCATATTTACTGAAATTGCTTTCACTTCTTCTTGCTGTGATTGAAAATGGCAATCTGGAGGGACAAGCTGCCAAGCTGCCCTGACTTAAACATTCCTGTTTAATACAATGCTGTTAGAAATATACTTGTTATGAATCTGTTATCATAAATTGCACTTACTAATTTATGTGCTGATGTGTTTTGGAGCTTGGAAGTCATGACTGTTTCAGCACTATCGTGTGATGGACAGGAAATAAATGCTCTGCTTTATGCTGATGGATTCTGAGAGTTGGAGCCGGACAGACTTAAATCAATTTGTGATAAAGACATTGTATACCAACACATGATCTGGAGTACGCATAAATATAGAAGAGAAACAATTAAGGACCAGCTGAGGATACAGACACAAAGAGTTCTAAAGTAGTAGGCTTTTAAGCCATCAAAACTGCAGGATTAGTGGGTTAGGGATGAATATGAATCCTTGTGGGTTATATTTGAACTCTTGGGAATCATTTCTATTCCAAATAGTTTACATCTTTTATAAAAATATATAAAATAATACACTACACTTCACACATGTGTGCATTGACGAGGGCACAAGGGAGATTTCCTTCTTCAGGTAAAAATAAGAGACAGTCCAGGAAGGCTCTGAGCTAGCACATTTGCAGTGAACTTCAAAACAAAGCATGAAAGGGATTAGAAACTAAATGACATCAAGCCCAATATCTGTGCTAATCCACAAAACAGCTAAGCAAACAGTAAGAGAGGACAACTGCACCCCAGTGCGCAGGAGCCCTTTGTGCCTAGAGGTTTCAGGGATTTTGCTGTGTGATTTCAGAAAGTTTGCCAACTTTATTACAGAAAATAAGTTTATAATATTCAAAAGAGTAAAACAACAAATATTCACTATGGGTCATTTTAAGGAAATTGCAAGTTCCTGTTTTGGGTCATTTTAAGGAACTTGCAAGTTCCTGTTTTGGTATCCTATAATTTGTCTGGCCCACAGCACCACAACCATATGCAATAAAATTTTGTCTGTGTAACAGATACTCAGGTTTGTTGGGATATGTATCCCGTGGTGTCTCCAGATACTACTCCGGTCTGGAGAAAATTTTTCTCAACTGTATCATCTGTGGTTGCTCCTTCAGGGGCAGTAGCAGTAGTTAGAAACACTCAAATTCTACTCACAGAGATACTCAGCTTGCTTTGTGGGGGCCAGCGTGTCTTCTTGGTGCAGTGCTGGGAAGGCATGAGTTTTTAGGGCCTCAGATGTTGTTGGACACACAAGGTTTGGGGGAGCTTGGCTGCAAGGTAAACACAAGGCAGGGATTTTATCCTGCAGAGCAACCTTTGCTTTTCACAGCCATTTCCTATTCCACAGATGGGAAGAGACCTAAGTGTGCTGACTTTTATTGGCTGGAGAAGCATCATGTGGCTACCTCTCATGACAACTGAAGTATTTGGAGCATTTCCTCTTGTGTAAATGGTGAAACTGCTGCTTCTTCTGAATCAGATGTGTCCCAGCTAAACACAGGGCCTACATGGAATGGCATCCAGCCTAATTCAAGCTTGCTTTTCACTAGTGCTGTTTTAACTTTCTCTTTTTTCTCTTCCACACCCAGGCTTCTCTGTTTACTTCTGAAATCTAGCCATTCTTTTGTCACATGCATATACATTACTATGGGTGAAGGTTTATTACTAGCTGTAGACTGCTTCACATTCCAAGATTTCTATCAGTTTTTCAACACAGAGTTGGAATATCTTATTTTAACAACTTACACAGACACTGATGCGGTATAACTAGCAACTAAATTAGGCCCAATTACTCTGGGACAGAATCTGATCTCTGTTATTTCTCTACAAATCTGGAGGAGGTTTGTGTATAAAACAGAATTATTCTCTGCATTAACCAAAACCAGAATCTGGCCCGTTATGCTCCACCAAACTGACACAATTACACTATGCCTTTTTTACCTTTTACATATATTTACATTTAAGGATATCAGTGGAGAATACTATCAGCGGATACATTCTGGCTGATTCCTAAAAGCATGCAGTAATATAAAATATTTATTTTAGAGAGTGAGATACTTAATTGTACTCAGACACCTCTGGAATCCACTCTCATTCATTTCTGTATGAAAAGCAAACAGACAAAAGTCTAGCTGACAGCTTGCCAACACACTAATTAACTTTCAGCTGCAGCTTTCTCAGTCAGACTTCGCTCAAAACCTATACACCCTGCCAGGAAGCACAGCAATGAAATGCAACTTTAAAATATAGAACTAGTCAGAAAATAGAGGAGGGCTTCATAGGAAATAAAAATGTTCTGCAAGTGAACATGGGTTGTATCTTTTTATTATTTATTTAGGGAAGACCTTTGTGTAGCTCACTAACTCAACTGTGTAGCTCAGTAACTCAACTTTCATAATATCTCCTCTTTAATTCTGTAAATTCAAAGATCCATTTGTTGTCCACATATGCAAGTCTCCTTTTCACTGTTTTGCTAATGCCTGTCTTCCCACATGTGTACCTTCGGCAGCTTAATACAATATAGATGGAAACATTCTGTTTCCAGTATTTTAGAGACAAAACCTCATGCTGGAGAAACTTACAGAACACTCCACTTTCAAATGCTTGGACAAGTGACATTGATGTTATTTTGCTCTCTCATTTATGCTTTATGGGCTATTCAAACTTTCCTCTAATGTAAGACACAAAAGGTGTGTTTATGGGAAAAAGAAGCTTCTAAATGTAAATTACAAATTTAATTCATCTTTGTCCTCCTTTGTCTTTAACCAAAATTAGCCCCCTCCCACCCCCACATCTGCTCTTTCTCTGGTCTCTTTCTCCCATCTGCTTCTGCTTTCTCTTCCCTCCTCCCCCATCTGCTTGAACATCACTAACCCTCCAGGGATCCCTTTTTCTCTGTTTGACTCCCTGCCTATCTCCCAGCTGGGCTTTCCTCTGCTGTTTGAAAACAAAATGATAAAAACGAATGTTTGTGATGGAGAAAGCAACATGCATACTACTGTAAATGAATTCCTTCACATTCCTTTTTTTTGTGTACTCTGTAGAGAATTACAGAAAATGCCTCCTTGAATGCTTAAGCACAATCATATCCTGCCATATCTGAGTCTTTGAAAGTTAGCTCTCTGTTAATGGATTGTGTTGAGATAAGCACCCCAAGTGTTTCAGAGTGGGAAGCTTTATTCTTTTGTCTCATTACTATGTCCATCATCAGCAGTGGAAACTATCAAAAGCAGTTCCCCAGTACTAGGTCAGACAACTTTTTCTCCATCACTTCTGGGAACTGAAAACCTGAATTAATTGGCTTTGATGGCCGCAGGTTCAGGCAATGATGAAGCTTCAATTGACATCAAGTTGCAAAGGTCTTTGAAAACACCAGATTTTCCACACTATCCATTTTACTGGGATCTGTTGACTAATCTGCAGTTACACTGGCATGAAAGCAACATGGCAGACTAGAGGATAGAGCCCCCAAAACAGAACTAATTCTCAGTTATTTCATTGCTATAGATTTATTTTATTTTATTTTTTTCCTACGCATAAATCGTTGTAGTGTGCACCTCAATTGTTTGGAGCTTGCAAAGATAAATTTTGTGAAGCATTGCAGTATGTTTCCATGGAGCACATTTTGGCAACAAAATTTCAGGAAACTCGTTTGTTTTCCAGCTTAAAGCAATATTTCATTTTTACCAGTGTACTGGGTTTACATGGCAGGGGTTTTGTAGCAGGGAGCTTACAGGGGTGGCCTCTTTGTGCAGAGCCCAGCAGCTGCCCCATGTCAGATCAGAGTCAGCTCCAAAAGGGAGCTACTGCTGGCCAGAGCTGAGCTAGTGAGTGATGCTGGTTGGGCCTCTGCTGGGAGAGCAGATTGAAGAAAGGGATAAAATGGCTGCACAACAGCAGCTGGGAGAGAGCGGTGAGAACCATCTCTGCAGACCCCAAGGTCAGTGCAGAAGGAGGGCAGGAGGTGCACCAGGTACTGGAGCAGAAGTTTCTCTGCAGCCTGTGGAGAGGCCCCTGATGGAGCAGGCTGTCCCCCTACAGCCCATGAGTTCCACATGGAGCAGATCTCTATGCTGCAGCCCATGGAGGAGCCCCCAGTGGAGCAGGTAGCTGTGGCCTGGAGGAGGCTGCAGCCCATGGAGAGCCTCTGAAGGAGCATGCCCTGGGCTGGAGCTGCAGCCTGTGGAGAGGAGCTCATGGAGTAGCGGGGGATCTGGGGGGGAGCTGCTGCCTGTGGGGGACCCATGCTAAAGTAGTTTGCTCCTGATGGGTGGTCCCTGTGGTATGGAGCTATCTGGGAGCAGTTCTTGAAGAGTTGCTGCCTGTGGGCAGCCCCTGCAGGATCAGTTTGGGAAGGACAGCATCCTGTTGGAGGGACCCCACGTGGAGCAGGGGCAGAGAGTGACTGTGAAGGAGCTATGGAGATGAAGTGTTGGGAACTGACTGCAGTCCCCGTTCCCTGTTCCCCTGCGCTGCTTGGCAGGAGGGCATAGAAGAAGGTGGTTGGAGGGAAGGAGTTTTTAGATTGCTTTTAATTTCTCACTGCTCTAGTCTTTTAGTGATAGGTAACAAATTATATTACTCTCCTTACACTGAGTCTTCTTAACCCATGATTGTCATGGGCTTTTCCATCATATTTTCTCCCCCCCTTACTTCAAGGAGAGTGAGTAAGAAAGCAGTTGTGGTGGAGTTTAGCTGCCCGTCAGGGTGAAAACACCACTACCAATCTTTCCATGGATGCATGAATATACTGTAAGCCTTAGGAAACCTTTATGAAGAGTTACTGTACTGTATTGAAGAAATCAGCCTTGAATTGCTTTGCCTGGAGACCTGTCAGTTTTATTTAACAGATATATATATGTATTTATATATGCAGTTAGGGGTATCTAGCTCCAGAGCAACTGCCTTATTTCCCAACCCAAAGTTAGGTCAGTGGAAATATTTTTAAAAGCATGCGGAATCGAACAAATTGTCACCAAACATACTTGAAGCAAAACAGAAAGGGCTGAAAAAATTTGCCATGAGACTGTGACTCATTTTATGATAATTTCATAGTCTGAATATTAAAAGAGGTTTTCAAATCTCATTACGATATCTTCCTGTGTCACTTTAAAAGTAATACACATTAAAAATAAATATATTATTTGGGTAAAGCTTATTTGACTGATGAACTTTATGTAAGCTTGAGGATGTCAAATCTATTTCTGGTTAGCTAAGTTTTAAAAGATGAGTGTGAACTGAGAAGAAATGTATGGTTTTTGCACAGTCTCCTATGGTCATGACGTACCTTGGTAGATAAGCCAAAGAACTACTTTTCTGGGGAAAAGATGGGCCTGCTTGGTCCATGACGACTTTGATAATTGAAAGCGTGCATTTTCAGAGAATGTATACTAAATAGATAGCAGGTAGAAAATATTTCTTAGTAAAAAAGTATATTGATTTTTTTTCCTTTATAAAATGGATATAATTTCCCCTGATTTATATATATATATATATTTATTTATTTATATGTATCTCTTAGAAACTAGTCCATGAGTAATGATTATTTTTTAAACTTCCTGTTTCTCTAGCAAAGACAGGGAAAATGCAATCCCTATAGGCTTAACAAGCTTTATATATTTTTCCTGTATTAGAGAACAGGATTATAAAACACCAGCAATGTTTTCAACTTTTAACAGAAATTCAACTGCCTGTGTTGTCATCAGGATTTACAAGCGCTTTATGAATATCTGAGGGGGTATCTTATCCATAATGTGATTGGGGAAAAAATATTGAGTATTAATTATTAAAATCACCCCTATAACATTTTGTATTTTAAGAACCCTTAAACAACTGAAAATATTTAAGGAATGTTTACAGCTTACCTCTCTGTCAACATTTTTTCCTCATTTTATATGTGCCAGTAAAAGATATGCTGATTAAGTCCCCCAGGAAGTGTTCCATCTCTCATTTGATCAGATTGGGCCTGAATGGATACAGGTGATTGCACAGAAAATCTGTGGCAGAACAGGAAATGTGTCCTAGTTTACACAATTATTAGTCCCATACTTTTATATAAGACTAGTCTTCAACAGGATTTTCTTCTTAAGATGAATACTATTATGGTGAAATATCATGAGGTAGATTTTCAGAACAGAATTGAATATGGCCTTCAAAGAGGAAACTGCTTTTAATCTCAATTCCAGAAATTTATCTAATGTATTTATTTGTTTATTTATTGGATAGATAACATGTCCGATAACTCTACACTAGCTAAAATATATGTAATTTTTTAAAAGTTATAAAAAAGAAAAAAAAGTAAAATGAACATAATACTGTACAAAGCCCTGATGAGGATATAATGTGTGGGTCTTTTTCCACTTTTTTAAAAAATTATTATAATTATTATTGTGTTTTTTTTTTTGCTTGAGTAAACAAAAATAAAGTTTTCTGAGGATAAAAAGGCTAAAGACAGTAGTCTAAATACAATCACGTGACTGGAAAGATTTTTTATGTATGGTTTCTACTCCAGATGGCTGGTAGTTTTTATTCCTACATCATTTAGAACATCCTGTTAAGATGTTCTGGCCTTAGCCAGAACTATAAAAACATTTTTTGTTTTTCTGTATTGAATCAATTTCAGTATTTTGTACTGCTGAATGCTAGCATCCATGTTATTATCACCATGTAAAGTTAACAGTACAGTCATTTGAATATATTCTCTACTTTCAAATATTTTAAATGTCTTCATATATATATGTAGGTATATAAACATGTATATATCGGGTACTGTCTGATTTGCTCATATTTTCACTTCATAATTCTATAGAAAAAATATTTCTATTTAACTTAGTAATTAGAATGAGGGTGAGTCAGTGGGAGGGTTGCTTATTAAGTCTTGAACGATAAGCAAATTTTGGCCTTAACTCTAGAATTTTGTAACAACTAATGTTAAATGTTGATTCATAGCTCCATAACTTGTCACAGGATATCAGTTTGACACTTATAGAAAAGATCCATCAGTTTTAATAAAGTGTTGCCTCTCTGTAGAGTTAAACAATCCATAAAATTTTCTGTAGGAGAAAGAAGTAATGATGCTCAATAATTACTATTTTAGAACCATATCTAAATGCCATAAGATTGTTTCTTACTTCTGGTATAAGAAAGCCAAGAGATTAATCCTGCATATATTTTTGCATGCAGTGGTTAAATAGGTAAGTAGAGCTCATTTACTAGCGTAACCAAAATAGCTTTTGTCTATTTACCAACAGCAATATAATCACTGGTGCGGAGAGCTGAGTGCAGGCTCAAAATCCAGCTGGGAACATGGGCAGGTCTTTTTGCTCCACTATGCTTGTTCACATTCATGCAAGGTGAAACATTGTTTTTGACACCTGTGTAGATGTATCTAAATGTTGGAAAACTTAAGATAAATTCAAACATGTCAAGGAAATGAGATGCCCATTGTCTGCAGTGGATATTGCTGGATTCAGCAGTAAGATAATTTTTGTCTAAACTTGGTCTTACTACAGATGATACACAAGCAAATAAAAAACTGATCATTGTACACTACACAACCAACCAGGCATCACAACAGAGCTGCTAGTCAAAACTTCACACCAGTGAAAGTAATAAAAAGATACTTTTAATTTTAGTTTGCTTTAAAGAATGGAATAGTAGCTGCTTCGTATATTAGAAGACTTTGTCTCTTGTTCCTTCTCACAACACTGGCACAAAGACATTTAAATGAATCAAATAAAAATGTAAATTTACTTTCTAAAGAAAGCATATGGACATTGGTATGATGTGAGGTATAATAAGGTAGTACAAAATTTAAACCATGTACCGGTTCAGTGATTAATTGTGCAGTTAAGTGCACCACTGTCTGAAGAGGAAATATTTCTTTTCTGAAGCTCCTTAATTTTGCATAATACATGAGAGAAAAAATCCACCCCTCCTTATTTTTTAAATATACTTTTAATGACAAGTGTTCTGTTTGTGTTTTTGTTTTGTTTTGTTTTTCATTTATTGAAGAATCAGGAAAAAAAAAAAAAAGATTTTATGCAATAAACTGTAAGTTAGTTCTATGACTAGTTTTTTATTGTGGAAAATCAGACACTTAGTAAAACTTTTACATGTACAGTTAAAAATAACATATATTGAGTATTTCTGAATAAATAAAATTCAAGGCTCATTGACACTCCGGAACTCGAAACGAGGTTTGAGTAAATTATTCAGTGTGAATTATTTGTTCAGCTCTCTTCATTATGCCTTTGGTTTTCTTGATTACTAAACAGACTTTCCTGGAATATGATATTTTCAAGGACTGAACCAAGAGTACAAAGGAGACCTGAGCTGACACCATCAAATTTAGGAGGCCTTGAATTATGAATACTTAATCCTCTATCTCTTTGCAAAGATCATAAGCTACTTTTTTTTCTTTTTCAGAAAAAAAATACCTATTTTTTCTTTTATTTTTTCTAATATATCACTTATATAAACCTACGTCAGCAGTCAGCAATCATAAGGAACTATAAAATAAAATAAAAAAAAATCAATAAGTATAAGCAATAATTGAGGAAAAAAAACATCTTTTAAGGAAAAAAAAAGTTTTAAATTTCATTGAGTAACTTATAAACAGTAACGGGTAAGTAAAAGCCTCCTGTTTTATGAAATTAAAATTATTTCTAACTCTTAATTTTCATAGTTCAAAATAAATGTTTCAACATTTTAAAATACCGAATATAATAACTTTTTAATGTTTAGCTGAAAGTACATATTAGATGACTGGCACAAGAGGCATAATATTTTGTTGTGGAATGTGATTGCACAATACCCTTATTTTCACTTTTTAAGGAATAGTTCTTTTTTAAGGACAATGTTGCTTCTAACTTACTTAATTTACTGTGCATTTTAGAAGAGAAGTGGAGGTTCTCTTTGAAAGGGGCATAAATGTCTTGAAAATGAAAGCCTGCAGCAGCTGATGGCACCTTTTAAGTGGCTACCTTTTAAACCTGAGGCCAACCGTGCTTGATAAACTTGAGGCTGATATAGTTTGTGCAGAAGCCAAACTCTTTTTGTTGTTTTAAAAAGTCAGCTGTTCTACCTCTGTCCTGAAAGATCCTTTCTGTGTGTATATAAATATAACAGAAGACATTCAGAAGATGACTCTAGATAGGGATTAAAAACATTTTTTAATATCATTATTTTTTTGAAGATAAGTGCAGTTATACCAAGTTCTTAGAGATAGAAGATATGGAGTTGTTATGATTTAATGAGCCACTGCAATGATGTCTACTGCAGGTTGTCTACAACACTTTATGGAATGGAGAGAAAGACAGACATCAATCCTGAATTCCGTGTGTCTATTTAAATATGTACTTACTGAAGAAAACATAGATAAAAGAAACAATTAGAACAAGAAAGAGCAATGGGAGGTGGGTCGTGGGTAGGCGTATGTTTTGTTCAAGGTTCCAAGTTTTCATGCCCTTTAGATCTTATATTTTAAAGGAATATTATACAATCACATAAGAGCTAGGAGCTTGATTTCTGCTTATAGATTTATTTTTTAAGCACTAGTAATACAGCATTAATTGTTTAGTAGTTGAATATATGTATATTAACAACAGTTGTTTACAGTTTACTTTTGATCACTGTCGATCCTATAATTGATACAGACATTTCAAATAGGACGCTGCCCCAGCTTGAATGCACTGAAGGAGAAAGTGGTTTCCTGAGCTGAGACAGGATGAGATTCCCTCTGTCGTACAACCACCACCTGAAAAAGGTAAGTTGCAGTATTAGTAAAACAAGTGTGTTGGCTGAGCTTCTTTGGCAGGTGCTGTTGATCAGCATTAACTTAATCATGCCTGTTTCTTGAGGACTGCCTGAAACTTGCAAAGATTGACTCAGCTGCTGTGGGGGGGCTGGCTGTACTCTTTGTCTTCTGCTCTGGGCAATGCAGTCTGCAGAACCACCCCTGCTAATCAAGTGAACTATTTTGTCACTTTGGCTTCTCAGTAATCAAGAAAAAATGTGCATGAATTTTCTGCCTCAGGTATGTACAGCACAAGAATATGTGTTCATATTGTTCACTTAGGTGGCTTGAGTTATTTAAAAATATACATATTCATCTTCTGGTTCTAGGTTGTGGCTTGTTTTTTATTGTTGTTTTTGTTTTTTGTCTTTTTTGTTGTTATTTTTTGTTTGTTTTGATATTTCCCCCCCCCGATAAGGATTTTGTAGAAGTGGTTTTTTTTTTTTTTTTTTTTTTTTTCTCTACTGACTGATTCTGTGCTATTACATTCTGTTTCCAACTTGGCGTAAATCCTAAAATTAATAAAACGATGTGGTACTCCTCTTGGTAATTAAAGCAAGATTATTATTCTACAATAATAATCCTCTTAAATAATGAGGCATAGAAACAATGGAAAGATAATTCTTTGCTCAGCAATGTAATATATTGGTAAATAAAAAATAGATTACTTTTGAATTGATAAACAGGTAATCCTGTTTGCTTCAGTCAGAATAATGAATCTCCATTTGGGTAACAAATGAGCATTTGGTTTGTGACCCTGAAGATATAAAGTAGAATGCAGATAGTCCATGTGTTCAGAAATGACTGTTTTATCAACTTGCTGATTCCAAGCCTAAAGCATGGATTTTAACTAAGGATAACAATCTGTTTCATCCTTCTGACTTCATATATTCTGTTAAATACTAAACAAATAAAGGTGTAAGGGATATTTCACCTGTACTTTTTTTCTTTTGAAACCATAAACTTGTCTATGCTTTAAATGCTATGCATATCATGGATGGTTTTCTGCAAATGTATATTTGATGCTTTTTTTAATCTTAGGTGAGCAGAATGGGCTCCTCAACACAACACAAAATTACCTCTAGTGCAGAGGCAATCAGCTTTAGGCATGAATACTTCTCAAAGGTAAACAGCTCTGATAGAAGGGGCTGGAGCAGCCATTGTGGGATGTGGCTATGGACATCCTGTGGTGTTAGCTGGGGAGAGCGTGATGAAGAGAGAATTAAAGGGCTTAGTCCCTTATGCATTCTCTTATGCATTTCACAATGGCTAGGCTGGTCACTATAGGTAAATTCAGAAATTTCAAAGCTGTATCTAACATATAGGGTAGATTGACTGCACAGACCAGGTGCAGCAAGTCCAAGTTTTCCTAAGTAGCTGTGTGAGCAGAAAACTGGATATATCCTATAAACCTAGTTGTCATGAGCACAATGCAGAACAGAAATCATAGGACCTGTATTCCTTACCTGTGTTGATATTTTGGATTTTGATATTTAAATGTTTGTGATATTATCTGTTATATTTATGTTAATCTGACCAAATAAATGGAAATATAATATTATAATATAGCATAAAAATAAATTTTTCTTCATGTCTTACACTGATGTAAATCAGAGCAGAATTCATCCCCTAAATCTTTGCTTCATCTGTAAACAGGATTGCTAAAGTTAAATAAATAAAACTGATGGGTAATGGTCATATATTTCTTGTAAACAACAGTTGTGTTGTAATTGCTAGTAGTACTAGGATATAGTTGAAAAATTGTTTCACGCTGAAGCTAATGTAGCAGGGAGCTCTACTATGGAACTAAAGAGTTTAGCCCTAGCCATGAACTGTCTCTTTAGGCCTCAACATTTTAAACCCTTCAGAGTAAGTAAGTACAAATCACAGCTACTTTCTTGCAATACTTTGATTGAAAAAGTAAAAAAACATTACAGTGGGAGGGAGCCAAAACAAATTGTCACCTGGAAATCTCCAGTTACATATTTATCTCTGTGTGTGTGCGCAAAATTCTTTCTCCTTTGTCACTCTATCACAGATTTCTGGTTTTGGAGCAAATGAATATGTTTGTCTTATCCATTCTCAGGTGAAAATAACAGCTAGGGTTTTATTCATACCACTCCAGAATATGTTGAGGTTTTATGTGTATGTTATTTGAAGAAGTATGTTCAAGTTTACGCAAAGCAAGAAGAATTCTACCCTGGGAAAGCTCCTGAGCTGTGTTCCTGTATGCTGAAAGACATTATAATAATGCCTCATTCTCTGTTGTTGCTGCTGGAATAGAGGTTTCTCTGACAACGTGTGTGTGTGTTGAATGGACATACTGTCTCTCAACAGGACTTATTTAATCCAATTTCTGATGCTATTATCACTGACAGCTTTTAGGGGAGCAGCTGTAGTTTTGATTTATGTCCTCAAAGAATTTATTCTGTCAAGGAACATTCCCAAATATTTTGGGACGCACAAACCCTTCTCAAAAGGGATCCCTTATGAAGTATAAAATGATAGGATCAAGGGATTACAACTGTTTGATATGTTTCTGGTTTAAAACAGTGTATAACCCTTCGGGTTCTTAACTACATTTTGTCTATTCCAATCAGTCTTAATGCAAAAACCCTTGAAAACGTTGTTAAGAGTGGTAAGTAGGGGCAACTTCATAGGTGAACCTCTCAGGGAACAATTAGATTGATCAATTTTATATAAGTAACTTGGTTCTGTATCTGGAACCTGTCAAAGAATATAGGGAGTTTAAACGTTTCCACAAAAGCTTCTACTATATGATCTAAAGACTGAGAAACTATTGTTTATATCTTTAAGTATGTAAACTTAACAACTATATGGAAAATTCTAGTGCATCAGTGGCAACCATAAAAATGGAGTAGCCTTAATAGGCTGTATCACTCATTTCTGTATGACTGCTTGGTACTCAGCTCTTGAAACAAACTAATCATGAACTTGGTATGGTTGTGTGACTTATGGGTCAGTGATTGGAGGCCCTGAAAATAAACTATCTGTAAAAATCCATCTAAGAATATGGTGTTACTACTACTTTGTCAAAACTGAAATTTTGTGAAGATTTGTTGTAGAGATTTTCATTGTATAGATGTTACCAGCAGCAGTGCTTATAATATTATTATTTTAAGGTCTTTAAAATAGCAACAATATTCCTATTTTTCTCTTCCCTGATCAAAAAAACAAACAAACAAAAACAAAACAAAAACAAACAAACAAACAAAAACAAACAAACAAAAAAACCCAGCAATACTAACTGGCTTGCTCAATTGATTCAAAAATGAATGGGAATAAATTATGAATTTATTTCATTACCTTTCAAGGAAAAGGGTTGCTTAGAGACCTACTGATCACACATCTGACGTCACTTGTATTAACTTATAAGGGAAATAAATTGAGTTATACTGGATTTATGATAGTACAACTGGGGGTATGCTTAGTAGAAATAGGCATAGTTGACTAGTTGGAAACCAGAGCCTAGCCTTCGGCTGCCTGTTCCTGCAGCCTTGAAGAAATCATGTCTTTGCTACCTCAAGAGTCCTCCTTTCTTTTTTTTTTTTTTTTTTTTCCTCCTCTTCCTCTTTCCTTCAAAATAAGGAAAAAATTATTTCAATTCAGTATTTAAAAACTGAATTTGATCACAACACAAAAATTAACTACAAATATAATTCCCATAACTTTTTAACCTTGCACTTCTTTGGACACACCCATGTTCTCACCTAATTCTGTTACTTGCTGTGTTAAATTCAAGATGGTGGTTTCCAGAGTTTGATGGAGTGGAATCTTGGTTGTACTTCCCCACTAAACCTAGAGTCTTAACAGAGAGGTGTTTGTTTCTAATCAGGAGAAAACTTTAAACTTTCCCAGAGTACAGCACATCTTTTCTTTGCTCAAGACTTGGTATTTGGAACAAGGCTAACAATTGATGTAAGAGTCTGTATTCCAGATAATTGAGACTTCAGCTACCTGAGGAAGCTTGCAATGCAGTTAGTAGACATGATTATCATAGGTGTTTCAGAATTTAGGATGTTGTATTGTATCTGGCAAACTGTCATAAGGACATATAGCATACATAAAACAATACTGTAAAGAACAGTTACAACTGATTTAAGTAAAATAATCTTGCACTCTTAAGAGCTTTTTTACATGGGTCAGTATGAAACACCCAGTTTGCTGCTTAAAACAAGCATTCTGACTTGCTGGAACTTGCTTATTTCTGACTGTTTAGATGTGAGTATAATAATAATTGAATAATTGCTGTTTAGATGTGAGCATGATAATAACTAAATAATTTATTGAATAATATTTTAATCCAGAAATACTAGGGTGAATTTCTCATGTGCCAGGTTTAATTCAGATGTTAAAGATTTACATGTGTTTTGCGTTGGTCTATTAATGAGACCAGACGATATCTGTAAGAGTAAATTACAGATGTTTCCAAAAGATGTTTCCATTAGCAAATAGCATGAACTAATAGGAACAGAGAGCAGAACTCATAACATGTGCATTTACGCTAGATGTTTGGGTTATCTTTACTTTGGGCTATCTATCTGCTCATCTGCAGCTAGAGTACCTTGGGGATGTTTCTGCAGTACATCCTCTGGTAGAGTTTCTTTTTGTAGAATCCCAGTTCATGTGCTCTGAAATGTCACTGCTAACTGACTTGTTTTCCTTTTCTGAAGACATCTGAAAAGACTGCTTCAGAAGTGTACTCCTGGTCCAGATTAATGTGCTAATGATGATGTGTGTTCGCAGAATGAACAGTAAGATTGAACACTATGCTGCCTGCATTTTCCAATGTTTTGAGTTACTGCTATTTGAGATTCAAAACAGATAGCCCTCATAGCGAAGGGTTCAATAATACTATCATTATTGATTCATTTTAATTCTTAGTGGATTTTTTTATTGTATTAAAGATTCCGTGAATCATATACTCAATGTGTTAAGCAATAATTCCGTTTATCATGAGTACTCATGTGAGTGGAACGTGATTTGTGGAAACCAAGTCCAAAACAGAAGAATGAACCCAATCCCTGGGATTCATTCTTAAGAAAAGGAGCAAATTCCTGTGATATTGAAGCAGCCCTAAAATAGTTTCTGGTACTATCTTTAGCAAGCAGAGCTGCTCAGAGGTGAAAAGATAGGATACCTATTCAAATACAACTAGCATAATGCTATAGATATGTTACCAAAATGCCTGAGGAGAGCAGCTGGGGGATGCTTGTGGGGAGCATATGTATGAGCTTGAAGAAGCATATGTATGAAGTGAATTTTATTTCAGAACAGATGTCAGATATGTTGAACTGTGATACAATGTAGATCACTTTATTGGGTTCCTTGTAAGAGACAATTTTTAAAAGAATACTGACTAATATCTTTTACTTTCTTGTACGCTGTCATGGGAGAGAGATAAGTCAGTGACCAACTTCTTGAAGGGATGAAGAACTCCTTTGAGGTGAAGGAGGCCAAGACAAAAAGGACACTTTCCTTGAGGCAAGGTAACAAGATGTTGGGAGGGGGGAATCCAATGGTGGGTTTGGGAGACTTTTTTTTAAGCTCTTAACAAAGGGGCATTGACATTTCTCTCTTTCCTTTTTGAGGCCTTCCCTCTCAGTGGGGGGGTGAAAAAAGAGGATGAAAAAGCTCATAGGAAATGTAAGTGATCTTTATTGACCTGTGACTTTTGTGTAACCATGGCCTCTGGCATGTGACTCAGTGTGCATTCCTTGTCAAAACAGGTAAGGGAATTGTGCACTGCCAGGAAGGAATGTATAGTGTGTGTCTGTACAGTGCTGAAAGACATGAGATTGATGTGAGGGCTGAGGTGAGAAGAGCAGGATACAGAAAAATGTGAGAGGGAAGAATCATTGTGAAACGAATTGTTTCTTTTTCCCTCAATGCTGATGGAGGATTCTCAGTTATTTACTCTTTTCTCAAAATTTTGTATTTATTTTTATTCATAAACTATATAGTTCAATGTTTTCTAAATTTGATGATGTTTCATAGATTTAATAAGTATTTCCATCCAACGCTTCCTTAAATGTATACAATAATTACTGAATATAAACAGCCTATCAGGAAAAACCTGACAGGCTATAAAGTGCTAGTTAGCCTTACCTGTGACAGCTGAAACAGTTCATACCACTGATATGAACTGGAGGGGAAAAAAATGTCCAGCAAACATGTACTGTTTCTGGAAAAGGAAGGTTTTGTATTCTTTCTAAAGATAAGGTCAGCAATTAAACACAGGAGTTAAGGTTCCCATCAAATATCCATGTGAAGAGGTGGAACTTGAAAAAGAACAGGAAAACTCTCAGAAAGCATTGTAAGTGCCTAACTTAGTACTAGATTTACTTTGGACTTCCTACCAGGAAAGAGTGCCGTGTCAGAAGTACAGGGATATCCGGGAGAAATACTGAAAATGTGCAGGGTCATCTTGGGGTTTTGCCATTCCACCCGTGGTTTAAAAAGCGAGGCAAAAATATGGTCTTTTTTAAGGCATGAGATGAAAGAATTGTCTCTTATATGGCCTCTGTTTTGTAGGGAAAACAAAGTATGTGAGGTACAACAGACTTGTACAGAAAACCTACAGCTAGATCTGACAAATCTGTAAGAGGTACAGGCAACTTATTCCAGTTTGGGGGTCAAAAGAAATGTCAAGTGATTTATCTTTATACTTCACTGGAGGCCTGATTCCCATCTTAGGAATGAATTTTGAGATAGCAAAAACAAAATACACCAAGACATTTGGCCCTTTCTAGGGAGGAAAATTTGGGCCCTCTGCTCCCTATGTTACCAGGAAACTTTTTTGAAACTGGAATGAATTTTATTAAGGAACAGTCATGGGATTGTTTTTCTCAGGTGGTAGATTGTGAGAAGTGATGGAGCTGTCAGCAACTTATTCACAAAGTCTCCGCAGACTTGGACTAACTCAAAAAGGTTCTTCAATATCTCGTCTGTGGGAGTCAAACTTTAGTAAGCCAGTTCTGGTCAGCAGCTGTAGGGAAAATGACAGAATAGATTGCGGACAACTTTGGAATATGATCTCGGAACACCTAAAATAAGGAATGATATATTGAACAAGACTGCAGTCATTTAAGGAGATAGAGGAAGCTCTCAAAAAATAAAAATAATTAAAAAAAAAAAAATTACCATAAAGTCTGCTGCAATTATGTGAAAAGTTGATTGGGTTCTTTCAGTACTACAAGATTGAAAGAACTGAGCAAAAATGCTTGATGCAAAAATTATTATTATTATTTTTTATTATTTTTTTTTTCTGGAAATAAGGGTCAAAAATGTGAGAACATGAGACTTTATGAAACTGGTCTTAGGTCACACAAAGGGACTGGAATTTAGGCTTCCTAAAATGACTGGATCAGGACTCACTGCAGGACACATATACCTGTGAATTAATTGATGGCTGGACTTGAACTAAAGAAAAATGCATTGGTAAAAGTAAGTCTCAAAACATTTTTTTTTCCTCCACTCACTGTGTTGTATATTTTCACTGGGCCAGTAGTCCATTCAAGTTGTGTAAGTGATAAAGTGCACTCTCTTCTCATTTTAAATACCCAAGTTATAATGTACTTTTTGGCTTGGGGAAAGAATGAGAAAAAAAAAAACATTCAAAGGAGGATTTAGGAAATAGGCTGAAGAAAATGAAGCATGTGAATAATATTAACACAAAAGAGTTATATAGACTTTTTGACCTTTTTGAATGAGTCTTCTGTGCACTACTTTGAGATTAGTTGAGATATTTACAGGTCTTGTCAAAGAGAAAAGGAAAGGATGAAAGTGATGGGAGGGGGAAGACAGCTCACTGGTCCCTACTGTAAAGCTATCACCCAATCCCTTTGTGATTACTTTTTCTGGTCTCACTTCATAGAAATATTTCACAGAAAAAGACTACTTCTCCTTGTGCTTCAAGCTGACTTCTGATCACTTGCATCAGATTTACCTAACTGTTTCATCCTGGGAGCAACGAGATCTGATCTGAGAGTTCATGTTGGCAGCAGCAGTCTCTCTGCCAGACGCACCTATGGGGCAAACAACAAAGTGTTTGCAAGCTTGCAGGGTTTTGTTTTCCACAGCTCAAAAACATCCACTCCTGAACAGCTGACAGTAGCAGCTCTACTAAAGTGTCCCACAGAACAATCAATTTGAATTGTAAAATATCCCATAAGACAGCTTTGCTCCCACTGTCACTGCCTCCTGCCCCAGAATTCAAACCTAATTTGAGGAACATTTTGAGGAAGGAAATTTGCACTGAGGAATTTCAGTGCAAATATGTTGAAGACTGACTTATAAATCACAAATGGTTTGGGGTTTTGGCTGTCCTGTTTTTGTGCCTCATAAGCATCAATCCACCTTACAGAGTCAGGTACTATGGCTTCAGTGTCTGTATACCTTATGAGCGCATGCTATGTTAGGTGCCTGGAGATAAGGTATGCAGAAGGCAAGGAATTGAAAGAGAAGTTACAAGAAATGCCTAAAAAGAGGGCTCAGGCCTGAGCATCACACCTATAAGCCTGCAATCCGCTTTCCTCCAGGTAAGATTTGCAACTGATAGCCATCTCCTGCAGTTTGGTATATAAACACATTACTCCCTTTTCACACAAAGCATAGTGAATACTTCGGGGTTGTTCTTTGCTTCACAAAATTAGAATGGGCTTCTGTCTGTCCCACAAGGCAGGTTTGATTTCCTGGTCTGAAACTGGGATTTGATGGTAGATCTCCCATTTCTCAGTTAAGTGTACTAAGTATTGGTTTACTGGGAATTGTCTCTCAGAATTTGTCTCCTATTAAAACTGTTCCACTTCATGTAAACAATTAAATATTAATTAAGCTGGGGGAAAAAGAAGGGAGGTGAGATTGACTCTATAGCCTGGTGGTTAGGGCAATCATATGGCAAAGTCAGATTCACGTCCTTCTTCACTGAATTATTTATACCAAATGGAATAGTGTCAGCTGTCGGGAGTAAAAGATTTACCTTGGACAATGCTGTAGCCTAATGGTTACAGTAGGCTCTCAGGAGGGTGACAAACTAGACTTAAATCCCTTTGTCAGACCGAAACAGAGATGCTTATGAACTCAGATCCACAGAAGCTAGCTACTGAGATGGGGTGAGAAGGGGGGTTGGGGGGGGGGGGGGGGGGTTGTTTTGGCTAGAATTTACAATAATTTTCAATTTTAACTGTGAAGTCTTATTCTGAAGATTAAAGTCATAAGGAGAACAATCACAGAATGTCAGGGATTGGAAGGGACTTTGAAAGATCTAGTCCAATCCCCCTGCCGGGGCAGGAATACCTAAATCATATTATACAGGAACATGTCCAGGTGGGTCTTGAATGACTCCAGAGAAGACTTTCCCATGCATTACTATCAGGCCTACTGTCCTATAAAACCAGTCATTATCAAAGAACCCAAAGCCCTGCCTGTACCACTGGTCATATAGCCAATCTTTTATGGACTGTATCCTTCTATTCCATCCCACGTCATCACCCCAGAAGGGAAGGAGGGAAGAGAAAATGACTTGCACCCCAGTCTTTCACCAACTGTTCCAAGGCCTTCAAGTCGTTCTTCATTCCCCTCAGACTATGGGATGCAGCTTCCTCCCCACCTGTCTGGAAGATCAGTACTGGGTAGTAATAGTCTCTTATATAATAAAAGTCTCTTGAGCGCATCAGGCTGGGGAGTGTCCTGGTGTGGGCTTCAGGCAGACTACAGCCTTCCCTTCAATGAGGGTCAACTCTGTATATCAAGCCCTCTGTCCCTCTCAGAGGAGAATCTTCTACTACAGTCACCCTTCTTTCTTTTTGGAGGTAGTCTTGAGGTGTGGTGTCAACTACCTCTTCCTGCATGACCTCACAGGTGGGCCTTCCACCACATCCTCACCTACCTCTCCTTCAAGATCTCGGGTCTCAAACCTAGGGAGGTGCTTCTGGGGAAACGAGGTAGGTAGGGAGGGTGGTTGCCCATGGCACCAAACTGAGACTTGCTTCCAACCCTTCCAATCTTTTTGGTCCCCTCCCTCTGCCCAACAGCAACAGGGCAGGGGCTCTACCATCCTCTGGGGTGCATCCCCCTGGCACCCATCTCTCTGGCACACCAGGACGTTACTCTACCCATCCACATCCTCCTCACACACCCTGGTGCTCCTTCGTCTCCACCTCCTCCCTGAGCTCAGCCACCATGGTGAGCAGACCTTCTGCTTGACAACAGGCAGTCTCCCTGCTGCCTTCCCCTGGCAGCAGCAGGCTCTGGCACTCCCTGCAGCTAGAGGCCTATCAGCCATGTCTCTGGGCAGGCACTGTGTCTGGGTTGCCACAGACATTTTGGATTGAGTTCTCTGCCTAATGGGCACCATAATAGGTGTGCAATCTCACAGACTGCCAATACTTGGTGCAGAGGCCCTGCGCCCTGCCACACCAGCTGCACACTGGTGCGCATGAGCTGCTGCCCCTCTCTGCTCGTGGTGGGAACTGTGTGTTGCTGCCCTCCCAAAGGCTTTTCCTAGGCAAAGGGCCTGGGCCCAGTCACTGTTGCCTGGAAATGCCCACTTCCTGTCAGCCGCTCTCAGGAGAGCTGGCAGGTGTGGCCTGGTCCCTACACTGTCCCAGGCCAGTCCTGTCAAGGTGATGGCCCCAGATCCCCCTGTAACTCGCAGTCAGTGGCTGTGCCAACTCCAAGGCAGCTGACCTCGACTACAATAAAGTGCTCTATTACCATAGCTAAGATTATTATAACACCACTAAATACCACGGTATAAATTTTCCTGGCTGGGCTTCTTAAGATAGTTTTATAGCTCATCTCAGATACCATACTTTCACTTCGCATCTGCCTGTGACAAAGCAGATTCTGTTTGCAAACATGGTAGAAATTAGTCTTGAAAATAAAATACCAGAATAGGCTGAGCTTTACCAATATGGTTTACATTTGTGATGGCTTAACTTCCACATCTGATGAAGAAAAGCACCAGGCAAAATTGAGTTCTAAGGAGATAATCAAAGGTTCTTTGCTTTTGTAAGACTGGGGAGAAATGACTGCAGACTTTGTCAGGAATTGCACATTGTAAAAATGGATCTGGAACCGTGAATGAGAGGATTTGGAGTAGAACACTGAAAAACCACGTCCTTGGGACTACATATTCTGACTGCACTAGACAACCAGTGAGGTCATTAGGAGTCCCAAGTATAGAATAGAGAACTCACAAGAGTAGAAATAAACAGCAATATTACATGTGCTTCCTTGAAAATTGAATACTCCTCCAGAAACGAATGCCTGCAGTGTCTTCTACTGACTTCTACTTCACTAGCAAGGATCTAGCCTAATCATCAAATTAGACTGGATTAAATATATTTGGGCATCTTATTTTTTTATTCTTCTAAATGAACTAGCATTGTAAATTATATTGTATGTTTGAATTTAACTCATTGAAAAATAGTTTTGTCTACATATCACTTCAGAAAGCTTACTTTTTAGGTTGCCCTGGGAACAGATCCTGTGTCATCTTTAGAAAGATGTTGGAGGTATTGTATTAACCTAGGCTTTTAAAGCTAAAGTAAGGGACTGAATACAGAATCTTCTTTCACCAAAGAAGAAATGTATATTGGATGTCAAACATGCATATCAAAAGTTATGAGAACGTTGCCTTCACAAGGAAGGAATGAACTACTGACATAAAGACTTATAAGAGCACAGGCTCACAAATCCCACCTGAGCAAAGCATGCTATTCTACTTTGTACTTTTGTGGAGGAATGGTTAACTGAGATAGGACACGTTGACATGAAAAAGCTGGGAATTCACGAGCTAGACAATTATCGTACACAGCTGGTGTGAACTAATTAAAGTCAAGGACACGGTTTCCCTATCTGTCTGGGAAGGTACCGAAGGAGGGACTGCAAATGCGGCCTAAGGAATGAGGAACTAGCTGACAGGATAAGGAAGCTGATAACCAATCATGAGCTTAGCTTTTGCAATATGTATGAGCTGATTACTTCTAGAGTGTATAAAAGGCAACTGAGCTATCCAATAAATCGAAGCTTGCTGATCACTCATATTGAGCGTCCTTGCCTTCCTTCCGTCGACAACATACTTTCATGGTATTTTCCCATTCAGGATTTCAGAATGATTCACACATTTTAATGGTGGAAAAAAATAAATAAATAACAGGAATGTATGTAAACAGAAATCAGACATGTTCAATTCATGCCTTCCTAAAATCGACTGGAAGATCAGGTGCAGAGAAACCAAGGAACAGAGATTCTTGAATAGCAGTTTCCTGTCAACACAGAATGATAAATGTCAAATATTGTCCACCCTGTTCTCCCACTTTGCTTACAAATAAGGTAGTCTTACTGGAGACAAAGTGATGGCCTGCTCCAAATTGTATTCAAGTCAGTCAATCTTCAGTTTGTTTGTGTGCACTTTAGATGAGGTAGTGACAAGCGCACTGCTATTTTACCGAGTATCTTCTAGAATGGGATCAGTGGATTTATTTTTTTTGCCCTGTGCAAGTGGGAATCAGTATTTGTTTATATTTATTATGTGTTCCTTTATTCTATGTGGATATGGAGTTCCACCTCAAGATTTCAATCTCAGGGTGATAGAAATAGAGTATTAAAGTATGCTTTTTTCTTATAAAGCATAACTTTCAAAATAATAATTGTTTATATATATATATACACACAGTCTTCAGACAAACAATCAGTACTGATAATTACTCGCCTCTACAGACAGTAGAAAAGCAAATAGAATGACAATCTCCATGTTAGCAACTTCTTATTTGGTAGAAAGATTCTATAAAGAATGAAATTATGACTATGACTTGAAGTAGCACACAGTGAATCGTACAACTCTTGTAAAAGGGTTAGCTTCCTCCATTTCTGTGCATAGTATCACTGTTTTTTTTACATTTGGGGGGCTGTCTATGGCATCGTGATGTGTTCTCACAACTTTGATTCAATGGTCAGGCAATGATTCAAGTACACAAGCATGTGTTGTGCCCCATCTGAAGACAATTCTTGCTGTTTCTAGGAGAAAAATTAGGAAGAATAAATAAAGCAAGAAGCTCAACTTCAAAAACAAATAACTACAGTAATTTGCAGAAGGAATAAAAGGGAAAATATGACCATCTGAAAGATAAATAGGCTTAAAAGCATTATCCTCAAATACAGTTACATTCTGATCTTATAGGGGCTAAAGAAAGGGATGTTGGTGCCAATTAGAGTATCCCCAGATTTCTAAATTTCTGCATTTCCAGATGTACCTGGAATTCGACTTCAGCCTTGCAACAAGATTTGCTATTTTGTATTGATTTTTTTATTATTATTTTGTGTGTGTGTGTGTGTGTGAAAAATAAGATACTCTCAAGGTCCATATCTGCCATGTTGTCAGATTTCACACATTTGGTGTTCAACAGTTGTCCTAACTGGACCCAGCAGGGCTAGGGAATTGATTGTCCCCTGTACTCAGCTCTGGTGAGGCTGCACCTCAAGTACTGTGTTCAGTTTTGGGCCCCTCGCTACACAAAGGACATCGAGGTGCTCAAGTGAGTCCGGAGAAGGGCTATGAAGCTAGTGAGGGATCTGGAGAACAAGTCTTATGAGGAGTGGCTGAGGGAGCTGGGACTAGCCTGGAGGAGGCTCAGGGGCGACCTTATCGCACTCTAAAGGTACCTGAAAGGAGACTGTAGCAAGGTGGGGGTTGGTCTATTCTCCCATATGCCTGGTGACAGAACAAGGGGGAATGGGCTAAAGCTGTGCCAGGGGAGGTTTAGGTTGGATATTAGGAAGAACTTCTTTACTGAAAGGGTTGTTAGGCACTGGAATAGGCTGCCCAGGGAAGTGGTTGAGTCCCCATCCCTGGAGGTCTTTAAAAGACGTTTAGATGTAGAGCTTAGGGATTTGGTTTAGTGGAGGACTTGTTAGCATTAGGTCAGAGGTTGGATTCAGTGATCTTGGAGGTCTCTTCCAACCTAGATGATTCTGTGATTCTGTGATAATTGTACATGTGTATTAATAATAATTAGTACAGGGAATTTTTTGAAACCAGCTCTTGATAACATGTCAGTAGTAATTCATACTGAGGACAGCAACAAAAATATGTGATGTATAAGTATCAGATTGTAATAAGAAATGCATTGAGATTGTGGAGAAACATTTTTCTACAGAAAAGTGAAAAATCAATTAAGCTATTTTAGAAGTAAAGATTTTTTCAAGGTTATGAAGATATATGCAAGCAATCTAACTGTTGTTAATCACGCACTTTAACAATATATAGTACTGTGGTTTTGGTCCTAGCTAGTGAAATCTAACTGGTGTGCAAAATTTTGGTGGAATTTAGATAGTTCCAAAAGCAAAAAAGGTTTTCTTCTTTTTGAACAGTGATGTCATGGTGAAAGACAAGTTGAGATAGAATCAACTATTCATGTGCATGTTGCACTTACAGTAGGATTTGTACAGATTTTAGAGAAGATGCAACCTTGGCCACATGTTTTATAAAGAAACAAACACAGCCAATATGTTGGTGGCAGTAGTCCCCATAGGAGCTCTGCATTGCACAGCTCCTCTTCCCATTGCCTTGTCCTCCAATCCTCAGACTCTGCATGGTACCTTATGAAGCTCCCCTGCCCTCCAGCTGTGTCATATACTGAGGCAAGCAGTAAAGTGCTGTCTTCTTTATGTGACTCCTTTTATTCAGCATGGAAGCATCAGCTCTCTTGCAGTATCATCTCCATTGTATTTCTGATCAAATACCTACACCATCACAAATAAATAAATAAATAAATAAAATAAAAGCTATGTAGCTTACCTTGGCGTGTATTTTCAGAGCACTATGGTGAAAATACGTATCTTATGTCACTGCAAAAACTGTCCCTTTTCACCTGGTGGGGAGGTAAGAGCCCTGGATATATTTTCAGAGGAAAAGTTGCTGGTTTTCTTAATACCACACCTCTTAATTTGCCAAAGTCAAGGAGAATCTCTCTGAAGTCTGATCTCTGAAACTGTTTGTATGGCCTTTCCCACATGAGTAAAATGACTCATAATTACTGATACAGCCTTGTAAATAAATGTCTTCAGGTTCACTGTAGCTTCTTCTTTTCTTTCCCTATCTCCATGTGATGTTTCTCCAAAGAAAGATAGTTGGTTGCCATGGAGTATATTGACCTGACCTTCTAAACTTCCCTAATAATCCAGTGTTAGAATAAGCTTTATTCCTCTTTGCAATTGTGCCTGAGAACATGTTTGTACATTGTCTACAGGGATAATATGAAAATACTATATTTTTGGATAACACAAATAGAAAAGCTTTGAAATCTGCCAGTATTGGTTGAGATCTTTTAATATTGTGATATTAATATAAAATTAAAATACATTTTATTCCTCCATTTCAACATGCAGCTTTTATTTTGTCATGTAACTAAAAAATGCTATTGGATTTAGACCTCTGCCTTCATTATTAAGCCAAGGAATTTAAATTTAGGCATCACCTACATTATTTATAGTTTGTTTTAGTGTACAAAACATGGTTTTAAGTTTATCTTAACATTATAATATTAATCACAATGTGTCTCTTTTGGGTAAGGTCATTTATTAGTTCTAATTCATAGTTTTTGTGTGTTGTGTTGAGAACAGAGCTACACAGACATTTACTGATTTTTGTTGTCGTTGTTTTGTTTTTGTTTTGTTGGTGTTTTTTGTTTGTTTTTCTTATTCTATTCAATCATGGGTTTTTTTTGTTTGTTTGTTTGTTTTTTATTCACTCATAGAATAGATTATTTTCAGCTCACTGAAAGGAACTGATATGCCATAAAAATAAAGTGGTTCTACCAGAACTTTAGCAAACTGAAAGGCTTTTGACCACAAAGGCCTGAAGACTAACACATAACAAAATTACCTGCAAATATAGGACAATTTTAAACTTCCTCAGGTTCACAGGACAATGCAATTAACACCCTCACTGTTTTTTTCTTGAGCTGAGTGCTAATTTAGAAGTCCAGAAAGCCAGTGTTTTCGTGGATGAAAAGTACTGTCACTGATATCCTACAGAGAAAAAGGACAGATAATTTAAATTTTAGAAAATTAACAGATAATCAGCAAAGAAACTCAGAGAAAGCAAGTTAGGATAGGTCTAACTTCTTTTGCCCATGAAATCAAAACAAAATACTTTCCAACACTATGGAAATATTGAAAAAATGAACATACACCCAAGAATTTGAATGTTTAAATCATCTGAGAAGGGTCACAAATCCAAGTATTCTTTTGGTGATTTCAAACACTATTGAAGCTAGACAAAGAGAAATATGCCAAAAATAATCAGATGGGTATCTTCCACTTTAAATTGATTTCTCATTATACATATATATATATATATCCTTTTTTGGTTTCCATGTCTTATTTAGTTAAAGCAAGGAGAAAATGGAGGATTTTGCTAGCATAAGCTAGCAAAACACTTTGCTCCTGTTTTCTGCACACTAAAAGTCTGCAATGAATTTGCTGGATGAGATGCAGAACATAAACACAGAGAAGATCAGCTTGACTTGGACATTGATTTGACATAAACCTTCACTTTTGACATTCTTTTTTCGTGATCTATACAGTTCTTAAAATTCTGCGCTTCAGTCCTCTTTAAACTTTACTTACATGTTTCTTTTTTAAAGCTGTTTGTGTTTCTGTCTATCCCATAATATTAAATTTATGTGTTTCTTTAATTGCTTCTGCTTCTTTTTATTTGTGTATATTAGTATAATAATCTCACAGCTGGAGAAATTTAAGAGCCTTGATATGGGAAATACTTTTGTATGTCTATTTTTTATGGCCATCTTAATTTGGTTTCACATTGAACACACTGCTTTCTTATTAATATATATATATATTATTAGCTTGATATACAGTGGACGAAAACAATTAAAAACAAGATTTGTGGCTAAACAGGAATCTGGCACTAGGAACACAGGAAAACTGATTCCCAGAAGAGTAAACTTGTTTTCTGTAACTGACTTGGTCAATACAATAACTGCACAATACTTAGGATAGTACTAAAGACTTTGTCTCAGCTGATGTTAACATGTCTTATCTGTCTTCTGGTAGTAAAATTCTCTTAATGAGCACAAAGCAATACATAGATTGTGGCTGTGCACCTGCTTCAGATGTTTTGTTAGCAAAATGAATGCTGGATGGAAAACTGTAGTAAGGAGACTTCATGCAGAGTTATGACAAATATTGACAGAGCCCGCCAGGTCTGTGTGATCGTAACTGCATTCTGCTCAGTTCATTAAGGACTAACTTGATAGGAAACCCCAAATTTTCAACTTCCTCATTCTTTTTATGTCTTTGAGGAGGTAACTTTCACTCTTGCCTTCTCTCTAGACTGTGAATAGAGTCTTAGTTTAAGTACTTTCTCTTGTTTGCACCTTCATTTGACTTGTTTCTACACTAGTCATTTTCTTTCATCTATAAAGTCAAGTCAGAAGCAGGATGCATAAGGAAACAGAGACCTAAGGCTGCGAATTGGCTGATATTCAAAGCAACTACAGAACTGAAATATCACAAAAAGTCAGTCCAAATGACAGACTGATTATCCAGATCTACATCTTCCCTCTCACATGCGACTTATTTCAGTTGTCTGCAAGCCACCAGAACTCTCAGTCTTGACTCAACATAAAATGGATCTCTTAATAAAAAAAAAAAAAAAAAAAATCTCAAAATCTTTGCTAGATTATCCTACCTGTAGGTATTCACTAGTGAACATTTTTTTCATTTATATTTAAGCTATAATTTTTCAGTAGCTTTATTAAATTCAGTTAGTTTACCTGAAATAATACCAGGACCAATTCACCCAATTTTCAAGTACTTGGATGATGAAAACCTGTATGTAAGTATGATGAATGACTTAGTGAAAACAAACAAATAAACAACAACAAAACAACAAAAAACTGTTACAACACATATAATTTTAAAAAATATGAGTAGATGGGGTGAATAATGCTTCCTTAATGTATTTTTTTAATTATAAGGTTGATTTTGGTAGAAGGGAGCAATGGCATTGAAATTATGAGTATAATTCCACTTAAAAATCTGAAATCAAATTCCTCTCCCTATGCAGGCATATTTATTATATCACTGAAGTACAAAGAATGAAAAGTGATTCAGAAATTACATAATATTTTAATGTTACTGTCATTAGCTTAGCTTTGCTTTTTATCAATTATAAATGATAAAATTTGAGAGTATGAGCAAAAACATTCTCACTGCTTAGGAAGAAGTTTCACCTCTATTGTTATGCTATATCAGCTTTTTAAAAAGAAATGCAAAACAAAATAATTGATCACCATCATTAAGTTGTTCACTGAAGAATAGTGCTATAACTGTCTGATGCAATTAAAATATTAAAAGTATAAATATACATTTATAGTCAGTTGTTGGTTTTTTTTGTACTTAGTTTAAAATTGTGCCACAGTAAAAAATTCATGAATTCCATGTGTTTCTGGATTCTCTTGCAAATTTTCACATGAGGAATAAAAAATTCCCCAAAGGGTAGATGTATTTATTCCCTTTTGTTCGAAAATCTTGTGATATCTTTTGTAAACATTACCTGCACAGCTTCTCAAAAGACAGGGTTTTGACATTTCTAGTAACCATCATATTTGGCATTAATGTGTTCAAATGCAAAGCTTAAACATAGCTTTGTAATTCATTGTAGAAATGGTCATCCTAAAACTGTTTTGAACTCTGATTTCAGATTTAATATTTACCATTAGCCAAATGAGTTCTTAAAACAGAAAGCAAAATTTAAACGTGATGGTTGGTATCTGTGAGTGAATTTACATCAGTTATTGATTTATCTTTTATAGCACTAAAGTTCTACTTCAGTTGTGAGATAAACAATGATTTGAAAGAATACAACTCCACCTTCTGAAATGTATAAGTAATATTAAACAATTAAGTAATTTTCAAATACATCAGGATTACCAGCTCTTTTTCCATTAGTACAAGGATATGAAAAAATAATTATCAAGTATAAGTAAAAAGCTCAGCTGAACTGTAGTGGTCCCATTTTTAACAACATGGAAAAAGGTCTTGAATTTGGATGTCAGAAGATCAGTCAAGGAAACAGAAGAAGCTTTTTCTATTATGCAAAGCTTGCCAGCACACAAATGAACACACATACCTAGTATACCCATTTTTTTTCATAGTCAGGAATTTGCACATTAAAAGCCAAAGTTTGTCAAATGTTTCTGTGAAGAGCTCAAAACCAATATTATCAATCATTTCTAACTTGCAGGAACACTTCAAACCTTAGGATTTTTGCCCTGCCAAAGAAATTTTTCACAAAGATCTATTCAGTGATTTAGGGAACTTGCATTTCCATTAGCTGTTCTGCTATTATGTTCCCAGGCTTGTCAGTCTGCCACCCTCCACAAATTACGTTTGTGAATTTAAAAACAAGAGTAATTCCTGCTCATTTCTTTTGCTGTCTGGGATACTATTATTAATCCCAGATATTATGCTGATTATTTCCATTACAGTAGTCAAAACAATGATGAGGTATTTCCCTTCAAAGATTGCATCTCATTCCAAACAAATGTAACCCTTATGTTTTGAAGCGCTTGCACAGACTTTTAACTGTTGGAATTTTATGCCTGTTAATATTTCAAGCAGTTACATTCCATTGCAACAGTATAACCTGGAAATTCCAAAGCAACTGAATAATCTCTTATCTGCTGAAAACAGCTTAATTTTAATATGCTGCAGTTGACTTAAAGGTTAAGCGACCTCTTAAAAGAATGTGAACTTGTGAATAAGGGAGTTCTTATACTCTCAGGTGGCATTTTATTCAGCACAAGAAGTAACTGCTAATGAGCTCCCTAGCTAGCAAAAGCTAGATGTAAAATATGTAAAACTTGAAATGTTTAGTGTTTCTGAAAATAAATAAATAAATAAATAAATAAATAACCTCTGAGCTTGGCTTATTAGATAAATTATAATAGATCAAAGAAGGAAAAGGTAAAACCAGGTGTCAAAAGCTGAGAATGACCAGCCAATTTATTTTCTAATGTTATTTCATGGTCTACCCTTAAAAAAGTATTTGGTTAATACAATTTGCAAATAAAAGATTACATTGTCTAAAAAGTCTGTTGGATTAGCATACATAAAAAAGCTCTGGGATCGCTCAATATGAACAGTCCCATTATGTAGGAACCAATTTAGTTCTTTTTTGCTGTTCAAATCAATCTTAAGCAAAGTGAAGAGTTCTGGTTTGGAATATGTAGGAAAAAAAAAAAAAAAAAAAAAAAAAAAAAGAGAGCTCTTTCCTTTGAGACTTCATCCCCAAGATAAGGGGAAAGGGAATTCTAATAAGAATCTCAGAACGACGTGCTCTAGCACACCGTACTAGAAAGCTAAATCACTGACAAGTGCAAGAGAAAACCTCAAAGGACAAGCTGCTTATAGGAGCAGTGAGGTCTCATGCACTTGCACATAGTAAGCAGTGCTATTCTGAACACTAATGCAAAAATTGAGTTCCTAATTTTGCAAAGCACTATAGCAAGTATGCAATTTCAAACTTATTCCACAAAGTATCCAGCCATGTGAAGAGCTTCTACTGGTTTCAGTAGAGACTTAAGCTGCTGGTTGTACAGCACCAATTGAAAGTCTTTGCTTAACCGTTTCAGTAGCCCTCCACTGGACTTGCTCCAGGAGCTCCATGTCCCTGTCATACCGGGGAGCCCACAGCTGGACACAGCACTCCAGGTGAGGCTGAGCAGATGGGGAGGACCTCCCTCGAACTGCTGCCAGCACTCTAGCAGAGGGGCAGGAAATCACCTCCCTCAGCCTGCTGCCAGAGCTCTTCCTAATGCAGCCCAGGACACCATCAGCCTTCTTGTCCACAAGGGCCTAGTGCTGGCTTATGGTCAACTTGGTGCTCACCAGGACCCACAGGTCCTTCTCTGCGGAGCTGCTTTCCAGCAGGTCAGCCCCCAGCCTGTCCTGGTGCATGGGGTTATTCCTCCCCAGGTGCAGGACCCTGCACTTGTGTCCATTTTATTTCAAGAGGTTCATATCTGCCCATCTCTCCAGCCTGTCAAGATCCTTCTGAATAGCAGAATGCTTAGTTTGTCAGCAGTAAGGTTTCCTAGAGAAGTAAGTGTAGGTCGTGAACTGTTGGAAGAACCTTTACATTTCCTTGGCTGCTGGTGGTCCTTGACTGTCAATACAGACAACCTGGTTTAAATATATTATTTGCACAGTGTACCTCCTTATACTGAACTAACACAGCCATGACTTAATTTCTGAAACATCTTGTCTCCAACATCAGTATGGTCTTAGACAACAGTGCAGTCTTAGAACATGGCATGATCTTTGTCAAAGTAGTCTTTTCAGTACTGCCTTGTACTATTTTTGTTGTTTTGTAATAGGTCTTTGCTCTTTTAAAACTATTGAGCTCACAAGTAATGTTTAATTTCATTAGTACCTAATAAAGCAGAAGTTATACTGTTAATTTTATTGATACTGAAAGCAATCTATAATATATCACTTTGTTTTATTTTGCAGTTTATGGAAATAAATGAATCTGATTACTATTCTTAGGTTTATTTCTACGTTTTTTTTTTTGTTTGTTTGTTTGTTTGTTTGTTTTTTCCTCTTATTAAGAAATTGCTTACTTGCTAATTTATCCTATTGCAAGATGGCATATAACTAAGAAGCTTCCATTTTTTTATCTATGAATATTCTATTTCAAAATGTTTTTACCATTTAAAAAAATGTAAACAGATAGTTGGGAGGAAAAAAATCACAATGAAAGACAATGTAAAGTTAGCACATTTGTTGGTAAATCTCTGTTTTCAGTCAGCAACAGCTGCAGTTTAATTAAACTCAACTGTTTGCAGGTGTTCACAAGAGAATATTATATAGATATGTATGTACATACACAATGCAGCTGAAAACATTTATCTTTGTAAAAAAAAAAAATGGCTTTCAACAGAGAATTTCTCTGTATTCTTGTGATTAATGTTCAAATTTCTTTTTGATATGTAAGGATGAGATATTATCAGAGAAAAATCCACAAGAAAGTACCATAAAGCAATAAGGGAGGAATACCAGATGTGCTCATAAATTTAGACAGTTAGTATAGCTGAAAAGCATTATCCATCCTACGACTAGTATTATAGTTAGGTGAGTTTAGTGCATCAGACAATACGAAAGGATTTAATATGTACTAATGAAGGAAAAGTATATATATATATGTATATTAAAGATCAGAACAGCTTTACATGCTGTGTGAATCAATAGTAGTCTCATCACAGGTAAAAGTTCACTAGATAGCATATTGAGCTGTAAGTTCAAAATGTCAGTAAGATGTGCAAAATTTAAAACCAAGACAGTTCTAGGTTAGCTGTACTTATCTTTTTGGTTAGAAATATTACAATATTTCTACTCACCAGAGGTGTTTGTGAAACTTGACAAGAAACCAACATTGCTAAATCATTTAAAGTTCATTTTATTGTGCAGTGTTTAATGATCTAGCCCAAAGAGGCATTCTATAAATATACATGTACCTACAGAGATTTTTAACTAGGTAAGAATGCTGCTTCCAAAGCTAATTACTAATTAATTAGGTGCAAATAGCAAAAGTATCTAAATGACAAAATCTATCATTTCAAAATTCCTGTATTACTGTGGCTGTGTTTGCAGCATTTTAAAGTGTTCAGGTTGAGATAAATAAATAAATAAATAAATAAAATGATAAATTAATTTGTACAGACTATAGCTCTGTTAGACTGCCACAGATTCAACAGATTTACCAATGAAACAAATTATTATCAGTTCTAATTTGAAGGAGAGGAGATTAGTGGATTTTCTTTTTTATAACAGTTACATTATTAACACATTTAGTCATGGTAAAAGTCTAAATCTTGCTCTGAGGTGACAAATGCTATTGAAATTTAATCAAGTTATTAGAGTGATGAACACTAGGATACAGAATCAATCAAAATTTATCTGAAAGTTGTTTTATGCTTTGTATAATTATTGCGATCTATATCTTTAGCCAGATAATTAATAAATAGACAGACTCTTTGGAATAGCAACAGTTGTATAATACAATATTTATTGTCTATATACGAAATATATTGCATTCTTTCAAACTGTAAATGGACAGATTTAGGAAACAGTTTTGACCAAGATTATTTTTGAGATATATTTTTTTATGAGCTTCAAAATTCAAAAATGATAACAAAACAAACTTAGTTAAATGAATAGTGTATTCATTGATATTCTTGATAATGTAAAAATATTTATTAAGGGTACAACTGTGGTGGTTTTACCTTGCTGGGCAACTGAACACCACAACCGCTCTCTCACTCTCCCTCCTCAGGTGAGGAGGGGAAGAAGTAAAGGAAAGAACAACTTGAGATAAGGACAATTTAATTAAAGGGAAAAATATATATATATATTAAGGAAATATTATTAATTAACAATTCAACTAAAGGGAAAAAGGGAAAGGGGAAAGGGAGGGGGAAAGGGAACAGCAAAACAAAACAAGTAAAAGCTATGTGGAAGTGCAGAGGAAAGAAATTATTCTCTACTTCCCACAAATGAGCGATGTCTGACCACATCCTTGAAGCAGGGCCTCAACGCACATAGCCAGTGTTCGCGAGGAGGACAGACGTTTTCACAACAAAAGCCCACGCCTCCCCTCTTCCTCCTTTTTCCACCTTTTATTGCTGAGTGTGACATCATATGGTATGGAATATCTCTTTGGTTGGTTTAGGTCAGCTGCCCTGGTGATGTTTCTTTCTCACTTTTTTGCCCACTCCCCAGGAGGGTTAGAGAAAGTCCTGACACTGTGCCAGCACTTCTCAGCAGCAGACACAACACTAGTGTGATAACACTGCTGTTCTAGCTACAAGTGCAGAGCATGGCACTGTATGGGCTGCTGCAGGGAAAGTTAACATCCCACCAAGACCCAGTACACATGATTATAAAAATATATGGAGACAATTTATAGATTTAGTTTTGTCAGAAACACCTATAGGGAAATATATATACATGTATTGACACTTTAGAAAACAGATTTTTTACAATACAGTTCTGTTCTAATCCTTAAAATGATCACATTCTGTGTTTGAAAGGATTAATGTGTGTGTTTAGAAACTTGAGTTTTAGATATTCTTTTATCAGTAACTTTTTGAAACTCAGCAGCGTTGTTTGGAACTAGAGGAACTTTTGGGTCCCATATATGAAGATATCCTATATAGTTTTTTCTGGAATTATGTGACTAATTTTTAATTAGTATGTAAAACCCTTCAGTATGTAAGAGGATGCACTAATAAAACATTGAGAAAGCCAAACCAAACCAAACCAAACCAAACAAGCCTACCTGAATTAGAATATGTAACTTCCTAGTGCCATGATAATGGTAAGAAATCACCTATTCATTGGTGCTAACTTGGCCAGAAACATTGACATGAGGGATGAAAGCACTGTGGCCCACATTGGCAAGTTACTGGTCCAGTACCTCTAACTCCAGTGTAGAACATGGTTGGAGTTGCCCATTTCCAGAAATGTTCTGTATATTTTCTATTAAAAAAATAAATTAAAAAAAAAAAAAAAAAGGCTGAACTAAATCAATCTTGTACTAAATATAAATGAGGAGGAGAACAAATATTAGTGGTCTTAAAATCATATGAATCATATGTCTCAAGCCTCTTAAAACTGTGCCTTAAGGAGTTAATTCATCTAATAAAGCTCAGTGAGACTGTGAAAGCAGTTAACAGAGAAAGATGGATGAAGCATTGCTTTCACTGGAAAAGGCATGCTGCAGCTATGCATGTGATACAACAGCTTAATTCTTCTTGGCCACCCTGAGTGCAGTCCATACTCAGGTATACAGATGCTCATCTGATATTAAAAACAATGAATTTGTTTGTGATAGTCTTGTAGCTGTACCTATAATAATAATAAGAATCCACCCACGTGCAATGCACCTGCATTGTGGAGGAATCTTTATTGCACTGAACTAAGGAAAATGCAATTTTATCTTTCTAAATTGTTTTGACTATAGAAACACAGGTCACTGTTTCAAGTTGTCAGAACGCTATCATCCACAGTAGTCTCTATCTGATGGCTGAAGACAGCCTTTCTCAAGGTAGATAAAGGGAGTTTGTCTTATCCTGTGCTTTCAGTGCTATCCCTCCTGATATTCAAAGACAGTGAGGGCACTGCAAAGAGTGGTAGGGAAAAAGGCAGCAATTATTTCCCCTAAGGCTTACCTGGCAGGGTAATGATGAAATAAAATGAAGCTATAGATGAGTAGGTTTGGAGGAACAAGGAGAAATAGAAAAGAGCTTGAAGGCAGAAATGTCATTCCTGCATGAGGGTACAGGGTTCCCTTCCTTATGCATGGTCCATTCTGTTTCTTCACTATGCCTCCTTTGGAAAGACATACAGGTAATGCATTAGTTCCCATTTAGATCAGTCTTATCATTACAAACATGCTGAAATGTGACAGATAATTATGCTATTTACAACTGCAGTAGCTAGAGGCTGCTTAGATGAATGTTTTTTTGTTGGTTTTTTTTTTTTTTTTTTTTTTTACTACACAGAGATACCCTAAAATGCATTATTTTGATAAAAAATACATTTTCAAATTAAAGCAATGATAGAAGCAAAACTATTTTAATGAGGTGAAATAACTTTGTGTTGTATCCTATCCACAATTTTTTTTATTTATTTATTTTTTTTTTTAAATGTGTGGAACAACATGGGAAGGTTGTAATAACTTTAATAACTGAAATGTACCTGTTTGGATTTGTGATCTATTTATCTAGACAGCTTCTCAGATATAATTTCTTGCATATTTCAATTGAATTGTGATGAACAACTGTGTTTGTGTTTTCAGAGAATTTAGAAAAACACTTTGAAAAAGTTTTGTTTTGTTTCGTTTTTTAATGCATTTGCATTTATTCTGTCAGTTGCTAATTCAAAAGCATGTGTTTTGAACAAAGTTGTATTCCATGTATTTAAAAAGTGACTGCAATTTGTTTATTCAAATTAACTATGTGATCCATCATCCTGTAGCATCTTTTTTTTTCAGAGCAATGTCATAAGTGATGACTTATTGCCTGTTTGCAAAGTGAAGTGAATGGTACAGAAAATATAATTTACTTTACTGCCATGGACTGAATTTATTGTTTACTAATTGGAATGTCATATACAATGAATTATTCAACAAAAAAGACACTCAAAAGGAATATCAGTAATGAAAACAAAGCAAAATCAGTAGTCATTGGTTCAAGTTCAAATAATCTTAATTAAGTATTTGCATGCGTGGAGGACAGATAATTATTTTTCAAGTTATCAATGGCATCTCTCATTGAAGTTACTTTCTCAATAAAAAAATAGAATTTTTCTAATAGAAGTGAAGCTCACAGATAGTGGATTTGTTTTGATATTCACTAAAAATATTATTCTTCGTAAAAGGTGCATTAAAGTATTTTGACTGATGTGACAAAATTCTTGTCTTCTTAATTTCTTTAAGCAAATTTCAACCACCACAGCTTACATCCTCCTATATGAGGATAAAATACATAACATAGTTTTATGGGTTGTACAGGGAGAAAATAAACCATGTAGATCATAAATATGTAAACAATATAAGGAAATAATAGACTGAATTTAGCAATATCACTGTACACAACAGAGTTCTATGTATTACAATCTCATACTGATTTAAGTAAAATATTTTATTTATTTATTCATTTGCTTTGTTTATTCTCACATTCCTAACTGTCCATATAGCGTTGATTCACTTTTTGAAAAAGTTATCTTTTTTTTGTTTTCCAAAAAAAGTGATTATACTGTTATGTCAAAAATAAACCATATTCTGAAATAAAAAATATCACATTGTGTAGCAAACAGTTTTACCTATGCACCACGGGTTTGATAAAAAACCTAGGTAATTGGGAGTCACGTTTTTCCAAACAGACTTTACAACCAAAGACTGAATGTGGTTAGAGGAACAGTTTGGTTTTTTGTTGTTGTTGTTGTTGTTGTTGTTTTGTTGTTGTTGTTGTTGTTGTTGTTGTTGTTTTGTTTTTCATGTTTTCATTCCCTGTTGCAAGTCTTAAAAAAAAAAAAAAAAAAGAGAGAGAGAAAAATATATTGCATGTCCAGTTATCATTAGTTCATTTTGCAAACTGGATATCTAATTTTGTAGAGTATTTTCATTTAGAATTGAGGAAATGGAATAGAGAATATATTTATTAAATTTGCAGATAACATCTACCTAATGGTGTTGAAGGGAATTAAAATAAATGAGTTTAAAAATTCAAAATGATGTGGACAAGTTGGAAAAGTGGTTTGAAAAAAAAAAAGAGACAAGAGCAGTAGAGACAGCTGCAAAACTGTAAAGTTGGACTGGAACAGAGAACAAGAATTAAGAAGAAATTATGCAAAAAAGACCCGAAGTTTATGATTTATTATTGGTACATGAGACACAATCTCATTTCTTTATTGTAAGTTATATCTCACAGTTGGGATAACAAAATAGAAACACATCAAATGAATATGCGTTGTTGTTGAAAAGAGGGGTAATAGGCAGCTTGTTTGCCCTCTTTTAAAGAAAGTTGGTCTTTTTATCTTCCAGATGACAACTCCTCTTTTCATTTCCCATTTTCTATATCTCTGGCCTCTAATTCTTACAGCCTGTTGGAACCGGACAGAGATTTTAACAGATGGTTCTACTGAACCAAACCAAACCAAATCAATCAATGAAATTTTCAGCACAGTTGTTAACTGTAACATTACCTGTGGGATGCTCAGAGTACTCAGAAATAAGCCTTAGCTGGAGTACTATGTGGACCAATTCAATAAATTGCAGAAAAGAGAAACAAACAACCAAAAAAAAAAAAAAAAAAAAAAAAAAAAAAAAAGCTAGAGTTCTTATGAACAGCTGAAATAACTTGCTTGAAGGATGTACATAATGGCCCTCAGGCATACAAAAGCCATTGCCAGAAAAATTGAATAAATGGTTCCACTTTTAGTGAATAAGACAGGAAGTAATGGACTTGAACCACAGCAAAATACATTTAATTTGGATGTTAGGAAAATTTTCGTAATGGTAAGTATTCTTTTAATTATTGTACTCTAACAATGAGAAATCTTCCCCACAATATCTCACTCCAAACTCTAATAGTGCAGTGTGAAAATAGAGCAGAAAAGCATCTTCTGATTTTACAAGGTCAGCTGCTTACAAATGCCTTCAAGAACTGTCCCATCCTAAATAAAAGCATTAAAAAAATAATAATCATTTTAATGGCTTGGTTTTATTGACATTTTTAAAAGCTATCTATTAATGACAACAATGGAAAAGGCTGAGGTTCACAAAAATGTTCACAAAAAAACATTTGAAATACATTGTCTCATTCTCTAGTCTATGAATAAATTCTGTAAGATTAGGGATGACACACATTATAATTAATACATAAAGAAGAGGATAAATTCTAGCCTTCAGTGATGGAATCATAATCAATGCATTAGTGTGCAAATCCCAGTATGTTAGAAAGCATAGTTTAAAGTACTTTGGGATTATTCTAGCTAAAATGTACATGAAAAATGTAAATCATTATTAAAGCATTTATTCCCTACCTCATTAAACATGCAGTTTGTTGTTTTTTATTTTAATTTCTTTTTAATAAAACGTAATCATCCTGAAAGATGCTATATAGATATCTGAAGAGGAAAAAAAAGATCTTTGTTTAGCTACAAAATAATTGCAGGACTGGAAGCAGAAAAGTATTTTACTACTTTGAAATATCTCCATCTGATTTAAGAGATTACCTAGAATTTATTTATTTATTTATTGTCTGGGACCAGTAACAAAGTTGACAATACTTTTTGATTTGGGTTCATGGATTCTTAACAACAAATATGTGGAAGGAAAACAAATAAACTTACAAACTTTCATGACCTATCATTATTTTAATTAGATTGCATTCAGAAATGACCTAGGAGGGAAAATTAGACTGATTTAATTTTAATGGGTTGCAAAGCAATTTATTTCTTTTTTTTTTTTTTTTTTTTTTTTTAATTAATATTTCCACACTGGCAGAAGTGATAGTCACCATATCATATTCTCTGCATATTTTCCAGCTCAATTTTTAGGCTTAACAAACAAGTAAGATGAGAGATAGTTGTGGAATGAATTTACAGCAAATATCAATCATCACACTGATTTTACATCAACTTCATACTTGGAACAAAGCATAAAGAATTGAAAACTACTATTGTTCTTCCTATATATTTAATATTCCAAGATTAAATACAATTTAAATTATTTGACTTTCAGCTCACAAAATCTCAGTATCATAAATATTAAAGATGTTATAAATATTGATTTAAAAATATTAAAGTTTTCTGTAAATATAATAGTTTTAATATATTTTTACTAGAACATCTGTGTTAAAAAAGGGAAGATCCAATGTTCAAAACATTCAAATTGATGTTATAAGAACTTCCTTTCATATATTCAATGCCACGTTGAGTCAAGCATATACCAGTTTTTCAGCTGAGCAAACCTGTAACTCTTCTAGCAGGAGAAAACCACCTGCAACAGGATTTGAATTCTACCATATCTCTAACTTCATAGCTTCCTTAATTCTTATTTTTCTGTTTATCAAAATTTTGGCATTTGAAACTGCTAGTGATTATCAAAACAGAAATCAAATTTACCACTTGAACTGGGATATCAATTACGTTTGCACTGATCACAAAAATCCAGTGTTTGCAAATGATATAAAATACATTTCTCTTTATGAGGATGAACTGTTTGCTAAGGCTGAATCTAAATTAATTTTACTACTATAGAGAGTGCTTCACTGAAATGGAGACTCAGGCACTAAAACAGAATTATTATTATTATTATTATTATTATTATTATTATTATCTAGAGTGGATGGGTATGTGGTACATCATATGTTTTCAGTAGTGCTTCCATAGGAAAATACCAAGGCAAAAATAGTTCTTAACAATGAGACAGTAAAATGTGAATTTATTTTTAGTTAAATTAATAAAACCAAACTATACAGTTGCACAGTCTAATTTACAGTTAAAAGAGATATGTTTGAACAGACATACATGCTTATAGACCAGTTAACATTCCACTGTTGGTTTCCATACCCAATGCTCATTGCATTGATGTGGACTGCGGATATTTAAAAGATAGATCAAATTCAAATTATGAAAAAATTGATGTGAAAAAGCTGGACACAACGGTGTTGTACACAGAGAAGATGGGATCAAATGTATCCAACTAGGGTGTAAAAATCAACATGGTATCCTCTGTGTTTAGGTCTGACTGTCTAAAATGTGGATATCAGTAATGAACAAAGAAATGGTGTCCACTCTTATTGTCCGGTTTATCCAGAGGATTACCTGGTTTGGCAGAAACGTGTGACTATGAAAATGCTTCAAGATTTTCTGATGTTTTTACCCCCTTCTGTTGACAAGTGTTTGATGAATGAGATAAGACATACAAGTTCAAAATCCTGGCAAAACTAATTTTCTAGTACAGTTTACATACTGTACAAAACTAATCTTACTGGCAGTGCAGCATTTATTACAAAAAATATCTTCTGAGGTCTTGTGCTCATGAAAAATTTGATTAAAGAAAGTTTTGTTGGTAAATATAAGCTGAAAACTGATTATTCAGTATCTGAGAACAAGGCACAATACTAGAATAGTATTAATAAAATTAAGAGGTAGGTCTGAGGAAAAAGTAGGTAGAGTAATTGTTTATATAGAAAATTGAGACATTTGCATGATTAATTGCTTTTGTAACTACACAATGTTCTCTCTTTCTATGTAAAGGACAATCAACATCTGTGGAGAGGAACTGTATCTAATTAATGAAATGACCAGTGAAAAATTTACAGAACATTCAACCTCAAAAAGGAATGTGTTATTGATAACTGTGAAATGTGTTTGGGTCTGCTGATCAATTCTCTCTTTTAGATACTTAAAAGTACTTTATGTTCCTTAGCTTAAATTAAATTTGCCTATCCAAATTGTATGAGTTGTTTAATGTGGTCATATAGTGCCTTCTGAATGACTATGTTTGTATGCAAATATTCATTGGACTATATTCCAAAACAAAGCTAATGTCACTTGCATAATCATAGTTTCTTTGAAATAAACAGCAGAAATATATAATCAGGAGAATAATTTTTCCTCAAAATTATTGATAAGGCTGAAATTATTAATTCTTTGAAATGTCACAATCTGTTTGGATAGCTGTAGTTTTGTTGAATGTAATTACAGTTACACATTGTAACTAGAAGAGTTAAAAACAGAAAATTGGGCTGTTTAAAACAATTAATGTTAGTACAGACTAACAAAATTAAAAAGAATGAAAACTTGTAATTTGTCTTCTTTTTAAAAAAAATGATAAATTTTCAGTCTTTTAAAACTGCATTAAGAAATAGTTATTTAATTTTACTTATCAGCACACTGATGGAAAGAAAAAAAAAACTGCACAGGTGTTTTTTTTTTTTTTTTTTTTTTTTTTTTTTTTTTTTTTTTTTAGGGAAATCTGGACTGTGTTCTTGTGTTGTTTCCTGCGTGTATGTGTGTGTGCATGCATGCATGCACCTTTCTGGGGTGGTAGGTAGAGTAGCTTAAAGCTAGGCCAACCAACCTGTCGTGTTGATTAACTGGATGATTAACTGCCCACTCCACTAATTTGTGTTGCACTAAATCATTGTTCTATCAGCAAAGCAGAATACTACCCACAGGTTTTGTATTGTTCCAGGGTATATTACTTATACCTAGGTATGTGTCTTGTTCTGAAACAATGTGAATGTTGCAGTCCTTTGTATTTAAAAGCATTAGCTATATAATTTTAAATGACATTGAATGAGAGCATGGGATTTGTACCTTTTTTTTAAAAAAAAAAAGACCAGTTTCTAAGACTTCTGTATAATTGGATGAACTTTATTGGATGAACATCCAGGTTCTTCAGAATTTTACTATGCGGTATCTGCACTATGGTTTTTGCAGTGCATACCACTTAGAACTAGATAAATTAAAAATAATTATTAGTCATAAAAGTATTGACAACTTTAAATAATTGAGCTTAATTGATATTGTTTCAAAGTTCTTGGTGATGCAACTGCGATCTTCTAAAATGTAACTGCTTTTCAAAGACTCATCTATGTTTGTACATATTTTTAAGGCTCTTCAGCATTTGTGTCTATGTCATATCAAATCAGTATGACAACTTTTGATAATGAATGTTTTTTTAGTGGGAAATTGTAAAGCAATGAAATAAGCCTGATGTTCATGGGTTTTGAATATTATATAAATTCCCTTCACTTAGTATTACTGAGAGGAGCTTTTATTTTTACATCCTATGCTCTCTGATGTTCAGAAGATACCTACATACCTGTTTTGAATTACTATATCTATCAATGATAGTGCATGTGGTGTCTTGGACAAAGTTAGATTTGGAAGGGAATTTGTTAACAGAATATAATTAAATTATAGAGCTGGATTAGATTATGGTTGCACGGACAGCTGGCATTGGATTTAAGCAGCTTAATATAATTTCTGTGTCACAAATTTACATTTTATAGAAGGTCTCTACAACTGGACTGAACTCAATTATTTGTATTTTAATTTTCAACAAAAAATAATTGCATTACATATTTACACATATTGCATTGGATACAATAAATATATGTTTTACTTATGAACACAAGTAAAATAAGGGCACAAAGTAAAAACCTAAAGTCACCCTTGCCCTGTAGTGTATACCAGCCAGCAGTGTCAAAGTCTGCTTTACTAATTTGGTTGCATTTAATACCAAACTCTGCATTGGCCTAAATGCCGAGACCAAGGAGACCATGGAGAACAAGGACCCAGGATCCTAAATATCCATGCAGCATTGAATAAATTGAAAGGAGTCAAGTTATCTATACAAGACAGTAAATCTGAAGCTCCTTAATTGCCAGGAGCTCTCACAACAGAGATATTTCTCAGTCAACCCTCCAGGAGATGAACTGGTGTCAAGCTGTCTTCAATTAGTTTTTCTGGATCATACAGTTTGCTGCAATTTGTGTCCTTGAGCTACTCCGAGGAGATACTGAGACATAATAAGCTTTCCTGTAAAAGGGAAGGTGGTGCTTCTTGCTTGGAATGGAAGGCAATCTTTGTTTCTGCAGCCCAGGAAATGTATGTGGAACATCTGCAGTCTAACAGCTGTTGCATGTCACTTTGGCTAGATCAAGGGCTTACAATGTGCTTAAGTAATTTACCACAGCTCTTACTTTTAGAAAGTACATCTGTGCTGACAGTTTTTTTCACTATCATACACCCATACATGTTAAAACGATAAACAAACTACCCTAAAATCAAGGTGATAATTGAAAACACTAGAAAGCTCCAAGAAAATTCAAGTTGAAATTATACTTACTTAACACTTCAGTATAATTAATGACCATAAAGAAGAAAGTTTCTCTCAAATCCATAGTCATCTTGTTTTATGCTAATGTCATGCTTCTGTGAGGTACCTTACCAATACTGAGTTGTAGAAGTTATGCCTTGCAAGCAGTATAAAATCTATTGTTTGGTGATAACAATGAGCATATTACGTTTATGCTTTCATGTTTAAAATGTTGTTTTACTAGGGGATAATAAACATTCAATTATCACTCATCATATAGAGGCCAGTAAAAGACAGTAAAAACAGTAGGGGGCAGCTGTTTATATCAAGCTCTTGTTTCAAGATTATAATAAACTACATACGGAATCCAAGATATTAGATTTCTAATAATTATTTTTCTTGTAATTATTTTAAAGATAGCTTCTTTACATAATCACAAATTGATTTTATATGTTTCCTAAATAATCTCTTTGTCATTTTTAAGTTATTAGAAAGCTATTTAACAATGCAGCCATGCAAGGAAGAGCATACTCTGATGAAGAAACTTTGAAAGGCTGTAGTGGGAAATATTTTTGCTTAAAAAGAAATATAGAATCAATTTAAGTATGGGAATAAAAGTATAATGCCTCAAACAAGAGAAGAATTTGTGTCACTCAGTGTAAAGACATCGTTCAGAAAATGAGGTATCTCTTTCATAGTAATAACTTCCTTACTCTGGTTTGTTTCATAGTCATGCAGGATCACATAATCTCGGCATATAATCTCCACATAAATCTCATTTTTATATTATTAATTGGCAAATGTACTAATATTTTTTTTGTTTGTTTTAATTAAAATTTGTCTCAGATATTTTCAGATCATTTTAACTGAGGTACCGTGTGAAACTTTAGCAGTAGCTAAATTTTGAATATTTCCATCATATTGAGCTGAAGAAGATAATTAGCGTGCTAAAATATAAATTTAAATTTTTAAAAAAAAATAGTAATAATAATAATAAGATCTGATCCGCACTTCTAAATGATAACTTTTGAGGCACTGCAATTAGAGACTGCTTATGCATTTCACACCTTTAAGAATATTGAATAAAACTTCTGATAAATTATGGCAGCTAAATGAAATCTACCAGTTCATTTTTACTTTGAACTTCCTCTAAACTGAAAAAAAAAATAATAATAATAATAAAAAAAAAGGTACAATCTTCTTTAAGCTCACTGTGAAATTTTTCTCTGGGAGAAAAATAAATAAAATAAATCTATAATCGTAATTGAGTGTTTATAAACCAAAAATATTTACAGTGCCAGAGAGCTTTAATGAAGCAATGAATTATTTTAGTTTAGGTTTCAAAACCTGAGAACCAACAGAAATAACAAAGATTCACTGTCAGAGAATGGAAATAAAAAATGTTTAGTTTCAGGTACTATTACTAAATTACTTGGGAAATATGTGCACCAGCTAGGCCAAAGGAAGACAATGAAATTAACATAAGGGTCGTCATGAAGGTCAGGAATAAGGGAAAATGAGATAATTATGAGTATCAAAGGTGAGCATTTGTTAGATATACCTGAGTCCTGGAATAGATAAAATTTCCAGATCAGTGAATGAAGGAAACACTGTAAACATAATGTAAATCATTGAATACAAGGTTTTACAAAATCCTACACTCAAAATTAATTTAAATTACCTGGGTTGAAAGATTTGCATGAATTTTAAATGAGCTAAAGGACTAAGCAAAGAACTGTAACAGAAAGTAAGATGATAAATTGGAAGGAAGTGCTTAGTTTGAAACTGAAAAAAAAAAAAAAAAAAAAAAAAAAAGCGATGGTTCCAGTCTTAATTAAGTTCTTCCTTAATGGTCTGGAAGGAGAAATATGCATTCTATTAATGAGTTTTCAACATGATGCTAAATGGCATTAAAATGCAAACACTAATATGAATAGAGGCAATGATACAAAGGTAGGTCATGATACATTAGACACATAGGAAAGAAGTCTACAGAAAAGAATTAATTTGGGGAAAATATAAGCCACAATACACTTGGAAGATAAAAGATGATTGAAAAGGTGATTAGAAGTTGAAGCAGAGAAATCCTAGAAAGCCTGTACAGCTGAGATCACAAAACTATACAGGAATGCAAACAAAGGACGTATAATTTGAACAATGGTTCTCTCACCATGCAAGTGACATCTACTATATACCGTGACAGACATAATCATAAGAGGTTATGGTTTCCAGAGGATTTTTGAAATATCTTTTTTTTTTTTTTTTTTTTTTTTTGGCTTGCTACAGGATCAGAAACTACCAACACCTCTTCAGCATTTTGCACTTTTAAAGGTTTGAATGAAATGAAATGAAAAAGATGACTCTTTGCTCATGTTTGTTATATTCTCTGTAAAGTTTGTTATATAATGCCATATGTACTAGTTTTACTGTCCTTTCATTTTCCAGTCCCTTCACCCTGAACCTCTGAGCCCTTCTCCTTGTTCTTATTCTGAGTACAACACTTTCCTGTCCCTTGAAAGGAATTTACTCTTTAAAGATGGTTCATATGTGAGTCCTTTGAACTTTAGGATGGTCCTGTAAGCCACAAAATTTGCAAGCAGAACAATCATTTTATTTGAACTTCACAGAGAAAAGATGTTAGGGTAAAGAAAAGAAAGTATCTTCTCATTTGTATGGAAGGAAAACAAAGACTCTGAACTCTAGAAAAGATAAAATATGCAGAACTGATTTTTTTAAAACTGGAAATTCTTAGCAGAAGGATAAAACAGGAAAATGAAAATCTACGACTAAGGTCCTTAAGTTCATAGACATCGGGGTCAATAGGGAGCAAGTTCTGCCCCCCCCCCCCCAAAAAAAAAAAAAAAAAAAAAAAATTAAGCTCTTCTTCAGCCAACACTGATTCTGTCAAGTGGGATTACTGAGCCTGGAAGATCTTACTTTGCTTGAAAACTGTAGTTGTTTTATGTATGTAACATGATTTCTTTCCTAAGTGCTTTTCAATTATATCATGATTAACTGTTGCTATAAATTACAAGGCTATGTTCGGAGGTACAAATGCTAAATTGTGGCCTATATAGCTTTACAATCTTTCTTTTTAGACCTAAACACACAAATAATATCTGTAGGATTTTGAATGGAAATAAATAACATAATGAGATCACTTAAACTCAGCCTGGATCTTTGTGGATTACCCAAATTTAATAAAATACTGAAAAATAGTAAAGCAAATTTTGACATCTATATTTATGTAGCTAAATATCCATTTTCTGATTTGGTGAAGAGTCTGAATTCATGGACTTGAATGAATTTATTGGACAGAATTTTGGAAAATCTTTATTTGCTGTCATGTTTGGGTTACAAAGCAGCTGATGGGCAAATTATCAGAATTTCTTTAAATTAAAAAAGCAATCAAAGATGATTCTGCCTATAAGAAAGTTAGTTTAGGAATCAGCATATCTATCACAGAGATTGCTCACTTTTTAATTTATCTCAGCGCAATGTGGAAAGTGGTTCAAGAAAACACATTTTCAGTGTTAACTAGCATAAACATAATTAGCTTTGTATGGTCCTTCTGCAGACTAACCAGAACTCTGAAGAGATTTCTAAGCACTTCTGTTTCCTTTTCTTTGTTGACTCTCATTACTCAGCATCAGCCACATGAGGCACAGCCTGCAGATAGGCACACAGAAAGCTGTTTGGTTCAGAGCTATGGCACCAACATTTCAATCCTCCTTATGGGCAGGAAAGGGGTTTCAGAGACACCAGGTGAACTAGAATCTAGAACTATAGATATGTGCAGTATACACACGTATGCAGTGAGTATTTATATAGTGTACACACAAAACCAGAAAAATATTCTTCTTTACGACCCCATCCTATTATTAATGTAGGTTTACATAAAACAAACAACAACAACAAAAAAAAACATTTGAAGGACACAGAGATCTGGTGTGAATATAGAAACCTGCATAAGATTTGCACTGCCCCCACTTAACCTCAAGCCTCCCAATGTTTTCATGAAATGTCATGCTTGATATGACAATTTATTTGATCCCCACACAAGTTGCTCAAAATTGTCTTACCTTATGTGGTAAGTGCTTTAAGCACATGAGGATATCTGACAATATTCCTTACATGCTTAAAATTCTGCATATTAACTGCTGGATCTGATTAAAGAGAGCATACAGTGGGACCTTCTGTGTTTCATTATACAGTTAAAAAAAAAAAAAAAAAAGTATAATATTTGGTAGAAAATGGTTTATGTTTATTGGCAATAGCGATTTTAATACATTTCAGTGATGATTTGATAGAACAAGTTAAAGGCTTTTAGTTGATTATTGTCATCGGCTTGCAGAAAAACTCTCGAAAATGTTAATGGTGTCTCACCTATTAGCTTTTTATATCTTCACTTGTTTTGTGCATGGTTTATTGTACTTGATCAATTCCTACTTTATAGAAGTTATTTCTAATTCTTCAGATACGAGAAAGCAACCTGTTTCCTACTTGTTATTCATACTATATTCTTGATTATATCACATCTTCCAAAAATGGAATTTTTGTGATTGATTTTCTGTGAATGATCACAGAACAGCTTTTGGTGTTCTAGGTCTAAACTGCAAAATATCTCAATTAATAGCATGTAGCCTCCTTCCTCAAAACATATCTGAGGCACATATGAATGGACCAATTAAACATGGCCTGTCATTATCTTAATGTTATAATCCCATTCCGTGTGAACAAGCCTGTTCCCAGAGTTTGCCACAAGCAATCTAGTATTTTGTCTCTGTCTCTGTTTTAATTTCCAGTAGGTTCTATCCACTTTCTGTCAAATCATTAATGCTGGTGTTACAAAGTGCATTTTTATTTATTTATTTGGTTTTGTTTCTTTTTTTCTTTGTTTCGTTGTTTGTTTTCTTCTAATATTCATTAATGTTTTACTTGAGCTCTGTTTGATTTTACTTTGTCTCTTCACCCTACTACTTTAAACAGCATCCATTAATATAAAAATCACACACTTGTTGCTCAATTTTAATTGCAAAAGGAAGGAAAAAAAATTCACTTGCATTTCTTTTTCCATCGGAGTTTTAGCAAATTTCTGATTTAGATACAGTGCAAGATGTTCTGCAGCTCATGAGTTTCAATGTAGAAATAAAATTATTATTATGAGTTTCCCCATGAGATTGGCATACTTTTAGCAATATAAATTATACAAGCACCTATAATGATGATCCTTCTCAACTTACAGTACCCCACAATATTGCAGAACCTCCTTATCTAGAGGTAATGCTAAAAACAATATTGAATAACTACTGAATAACACTAAACATAACCTGTACTATCTTTAAAAATAAATAAATAAATTCTTTTTTTTTCCCTTGTACATTATGCTAAGCTGTGAGTCACACAGCTCCAAGTGGAGAATGTAGAAATAATAATAATAATAATAACATAAAAATAAAAAAATACAAAAATACAAAAGTAAAAAGTCTGATCTTAACTTATTATCTTAACCTATCAAGAATTTATTCACTTATTTAATTGCGGTATTTATGAACGTACTTTATTCACTGATCCCTTTAATCATAGACCTTCTTAGTATCACTTCATCTTTAAAAGTTGCCAAAGACTCAGTGTTTGGCCTAATAATGAACAGTTATTAGACTATTGAGGCAGAGCTGCCCTGAGTGGCAGGGCTTCATCCCCAAACTGATCCCCCCAAGTGCCACAAATGCACTAGTTTTGTTACCAGCATGTTCTCTTCATGATTTGGGGAGCAGGCTGCTGTACACTGTTGCAGGATGTGAGGGTGCGGGTACCCAGGAGCATGTCACCTGCCTCTTCTGCTTCCCCAGAGCTAGCAGCAGCAATCAGAGCTAATGTACCAACCCCTGGAGTCAAGCTCTGAAAAATTCCCATCACCAGCAAACGTAATAGGTAATCATCGCATTTTAAGCATCAGGCTCACAGAGTCAAATCGTTCTAGTCTCTACCTCTCAGTTTCTCACATAGCAATGAAAGCCATTTTCCATAGAATAGCAGTTTTTCCATCCTAGGAATTACTCTGTTTATGTTTGCATTGGCAAATGTGTATAGAATGTAAATGTGAAATATTTGACATAAAAGAAATCTATAAAAATTGCTAGTAATTATTACTATGACTCCAGCCTAGAACTCCTTATTCACATATACCTAATTTTGTTGCGGCTGTTTTTCCTTCAGTGAAGAACTGAGGAAAAGCTCATTAAGTTGGGCAAGTTTCTTGAGATTTAAGAAGGAACCTTTCTTTGCACAAAGAATTGCAGATATTTATGATAATACTGGAAAAGTATTAAGCAGCATATCAGCATCAGAACAAAATAATTTGACCACAAGACCTGCAAAGTTCATTCTGATCTCTAGTCAAGTCCTTGTCATATTTTCTGACCAATGTATCCCAGTGCTGTGCAAGGTGAGACAACAGTTGGCTGGGACACATGCTCAGTATGCTTCTTTTTGTCAGTTCCAGAACAAAACTCCACAGGTTATACGAATATTGGGTGTATTTCCAGTTCAAAGTATTGAACTGAGCTTTGAGTCATTGTAATTAACATCCTGCTCTCTTATTAGGATGTATTTACTCATACATCATTTATTAAAGAATTATTCTATAAATCTAGTGAAAATGATAATCAGCTGAGAGTCCCCACCATGCTCAGGTCATTTTTCAGTGCTGTTTACAGAAATGCCTGTTTTACTGAAATAGTGTTTGGTCTAGTGAATATTTATTCAACAAATATTCCCATGATGGTAAATGTAAAGATTACCAAAAGGCCAAGGCACAAAAGATCATATGATTTAAGGTAACTAGTGATTTATGGCATTGTTACCTCCCATCATTGAGGAAATGAGGCTTGCAACTGACTAATGTTTCTCTTTATTTTGTTTGCTGGAAGCATTTATAACTTCCTCCAGGGATTTTTCAGAGCTACATTGTATGATATTCCCAAACTATTTTTGCACTGTTGTTTGATTTTAGTTATAGTTGAATAGAGGTAAAATCTTGGGAATACATCTAATTTGCTTTACTCCTTCCTGTTGTGTCTTGTTAACATTTTTCCTAACTGATTATTGAGAGGAATCAGTCTATTTGCCGTGTGAGCAACCTCAAGGATAGCTACTCTTTGCTCCATTCTTTTATACATTTGAGCAGCGTGGGGGAGGTCAGCCAGTGCACAGAAGACTTCAGAATAGAACAGAGAAGCCACAAGAGGTGGGGAAAAAAACAAGATGTTTCTTTTGTGGGGTTTACCCCAAGTCACTGCGTGGAAGGCATGGAGGGGAGGTTGTGGTCACCCAGCCACTCAGCACAGCCCCTGGAGGTACCTGCTCTGATTACTGTCTCCTGCAAAAATACCCCTGAGACTATGAAAAAGAATGAGGAAAGAGTTCTACATCTTTCAGAAAGCAGATCTAATCTGTATGAATTAACAAGCACTTTCAGACTAGTAAAGTGAGCATATTAAATTGCCACACAGGACGATGTGGCAATCAGGTAATGAAAATGCATTATTGAAACTGCTTTTCTACCCACTGGTGGTGTGAGAATCAGTTGTGACTTAATTTATGGATTGCATGAGTAAAGAATTAAAGTATTGTATTTCTTTTGAATGATTAGCAATGATTAGCAGCCTCAAGAATACTTCAACCAGGAAAAAAATGCTGATTTGTTTATGAGGTCAATCAAAAGACATACACCCAACACTGCCTTCCTAGCAGAGCTTTCAGTTACATTCAGTCATTTGTTATCTAGTATTGATAAAGTTAATGCAGAGAATCAAAGCCAAGCATATATCACCAGTAAATATTATGATAATATACATCTGCAGAACACACTAGCTCAGTCATCACTTAACTAGAGCTTTTAGAAAACATAAACACAGTACTTGATTTATGAAAGTGGTATGACATGTTTTTTCTATTGATGAAACACACAACATTTATTTAAATAATAAGAGTTTAGAATTAATTATCATAACCAAAAATATTTTAGTTCAGGTCATAGTTCTTAAGGATATCTAGTTCTTTCATAGCTATCTTTGTTCCTATATTTAAAAGTATTTTATGAAGATGGCTGAAGTTATTAAAACCTGTCTTATAGACAGACTCAGAGGCTTCCAGTGAGCTACAACTACTTTCATTTTAATTAAGCCAAGTTGCAACAAAGAGTTCCTCAGTGTCATGCTCCACCATGGAAACTGAAAGTTTGTCCAGACCAGCTCCTTACAAAATGGATTTGTAACAACCCATGTTCCTCCACCCCAAATTACCCAAGTGATTTTTGCAATTAAAATACCTTTCCTAAATGCCAGTCTCTATTTTCCTTTTCCAGTTTTCTCATCATTTTTAGGTATTCTTGACAAAGTACTTTGCTTGTCTTTCTATGACCTACCCTACCTCTTGGCAGGAGATACAGCCTTTTTCCCACCATTCACACAATCAGAGAGCATATCTCTTTCCTGGTGCTGCCCTATTCATTGCCTTCAAGTGTTTGTCAGTCACTCTGAAACTCTTTTTTTATCACACTTTGGATCTATTTGTTAGGATCTGGATTTTGAAGTTATAGTATTCACAGATACTTATTTGTTGTTGTTGTTATTCTGTTATTTATTTCATTTTTTCAACATCCTGTGCTGAACAGAGAAACTGTAAAGTGATCATAAGATGTGACTTTCCAGTTCTTTGAGAAGTACCTGTCTGAGTAGTGGTCATCAAAGTTTAATAATCCTTCATCATCTCTAGTCAGGAAGATACACAAATAGCCCTAACAGGCTTCCCATACACCAACGCACTTACTAATTCATTAGTTTTAAATTCTTTATAAATTGTAAGCTGTACATGGACTTATCAAGTTGTCAGAGGAGTACAGTAATGAACTTGATGCTTTTGCAGTTATATCTGTGATTAATGCATTCAGAAGAATGCATTTAAATAACATGTTACCTGTAAACCTAGATTATCCTACAGTTTATCAATTTTCACTCTTAATTTATAAGCCATCTCAGAAAACACAGTGGAAACACACAGCTGCTTTAATTCTGTCTGGTTTTGTTTAAACCTCTATAAAATTACACCTCTATCTCCACCAGAATAAACAAATACAGACTAGGGTCCTGAGCTTTTTCTGTTTACTAGAAAACTTTTTCAGTACAAATAGAAGTTTAATTTTAAGAATGATATACTCTTAACTAAATAAAAGCCCATTACAATTTGTTGCAAAAGAAAGAACTTTCTCTCACTCTTCAGAGCTTACGTCTAAACCTTTCCCTCTATGGAAGTTCAGGTGCAACTTTTAAGTCTTCTTGGAAAAATTTCAATTCAGGCTTTTTTGAATGAAAGTTGAATTTTGACTGAATCATATTTTTTTTTTTTTAAAGTCAAGCTTTAGACATATTTAAACCCCCAAAATATTTAAGCTTGCTAATAAAATCTCAGTGCCTTCCCTAAGTTTTGCTAATTGTTGTCCAATGTCTCTTCAGTTTGCCGTTGGTTTTTTGGTCTTATTTATTGAGAATCATACTGATTTGCGAAAGATGATTTTATTTTTTTTTTCATGAAGCAACTGCAGGATACAATCTTTCCCTTACTCTGAAAATGTATTTACATCAGCAAATACAACATGACTTGTTTGAAAACACTAGTCAACATTCTTCAAAGGACATAAGAATATTTGTCTCATTTCAGAACATACATTTTAAAAACTCTTCATTTTCCTTTAGTCCAGCCCTGTCTTGTATATCTAAAATGCACTTATTAGAAGTCATTAAAATAGGGACCTTAAGATGGGTTCCTATTTAATGAAATAGATTAAAAAAAAAAAAAAAGTTTCCTTGTACTTATTCAGAGAATGAGTTAATGCAAGCAAAAAGGTCACTAGAGGAGAGTTCATTTATAAATGCGATAGAATGTGTATTTCCAGTTCTCATTGGGTTACTTTCTGCCACTTTTGGCCTAAGTGGGGCCAATGTGAAAACAACATCTACCCTATTTACTCCACAAATGTTCAGTAAGTTTTGTTCAGGTAAGAGCTATGAGAACAAGTCCTACATAACAGAGTAGTACTGAAAGGAAAATGCTTCAAAGTAATGGGTCTGGTAATTAATTCTGAATACCAGTGGAAATTCAACTACAGTTCTATCACAGCTATATTAACATCAAATGAGACTATCAGAATTAATATTCCTGCAAGAAATATCAAGGAGTTAAGAATTATTAAACCATTATTATTTGTTACATGGTAAAAAGGCAAAAAAAGCTTTAAAGAAGCTGTGAAGTTTTGCCTGGTGCTTGCATCACACATGATAACATCTCAAGGTTAGTCTGTATAGAAAAGTTACAAGAGTTGTATAAACGAAAGTTGTATACAAGAGTGCAGCTAGTTAGGGAAAATGTGAATATATAGGGTACATGACAGCAGTAACTCACTACATGCACAGAATATAACCGAAGGTAAAGTTGCTTGTTCTATTTTTGAATTAGAATAAGTTACTTCACATAAAGACACTGTATGCTGTATCATGTGTCAAGTCAAAATGCACTGCTCAGTGTGAATAGTATTTGCTGATGAAAACCTTTTTCTTTCCTAGATCTTTCAAAGTGTAGGCAGCACTCAGTACAGGTCATGAAGCCATAAATTTACATCATTACAATTCCCAAAAATACATATTTGAAATAATTACTAAACTACTTGTCTTCTGCCCTCATATTTTTGAATGTGTACCAAGGCCTCCTCATGGAACTTAAGATTTTGATTTATATAGACATTAGAGTGATAAAAGAAAGTAGAACAAGAAATCAAGCTGCTACATTCAAAGCACAGCAGCAAAAGATCTTTACACATGCTTTGTTTGGAAAAGGCATCCATTCTTTTCATCTAGTTGGAATGCTACAACTCAGGTTTTGAATGACCCATGAATGAGTCCTTAGGCAAGTCCAAGGTACCATAACTATTTAGATTTCTGCTGACAGTGTAAATCTGAGCATCTACTTCTGACCTACCTTCTAGCACATGGGTATACACAGTTACAGATAAGAAAGATTGTAAGCATTAAAAACTAGCTTATATATCAAAAAGTAGCTGAGATTTATTTATTTATTTATTCCTACAAAGCAGCTGGAATGAAAGCCAAGGAACTAATTGACTGGAGAAGATTTCACGTAATGCAATTCTCTCTCAATAAACACACATCAAACTTCTTCAACAACTAGATTAATGTCTCATCTCATCCTATATTTAAGAATATCATTTTTAAAATATATTCCTACAATTGTAATTAAATATAGTTAAAATAGTTATTTCTCAAGATTTTCTCTGCAACTATTTCTTATTCCTTACCCTTTTTCTGTTTCTCTTTTATCCATACAAAAGAGCAAATCATATTATAGTCCAACTATAAAGCTCATAGTCAGTACTGAGCTTTTTTTTATAATCAAAACCTAATGCATTACTTCTCTATTGAATCTTGACTATTTTCTGCTGAAAAAATGTCCCCATGACTGTCTCTGAGATACATGAGAGAGTCATTTTCAGAAAATTCTGGCCCATTGATTCTGTAACATCAATCATTTGAGCTACAGAGTTTGGAATAGCTATTAAAAATGTTTGATATTTTATGCATTTTTGCAGCATTGTTAGCAAAACAAGAATCATATGCAAACTAGAAAAGTGAAAGCCTTACATGACTCTGTAGTGGCTTTACGTGGCAAGGTTTTGGTAGCAGGGGGCCATAGGGGTGGCTTCTGTGAGAAGGATCTAGAAGCTGCCCCATGTTTGGTAAGGGCCCCACTGCTGACCAGAGCTGAGCCAATAAGCGATGTTGTTTTGCGCCTCTGTGAGAGCATATTTAAGACAGGGAAAAAAAACGCTGTGCCACTCAGCAGCTGGGAGGGTGAGAGGAGTGAGAAACAGCCTTGCAGGCGCCAAGGTCAGTGAAGAAGGAGGGGGAGAGGTGCTCCAGGCGCCGGAGCAGAAGTCCCCTGTGGCCTGTGGTGAGGACCATGGTGAAGCAGGATGTCCCCCTGCAGCCCATGGAGTACCACGGTGGAGCAAGGATCCACGCTGCAGCCTGTGGAGGAGACCACGGTGGAGCAGGTGGACCTGCCCCGATGGAGACTGCCAGAAGGAAAGGGGTCTTCCACAGGCAGTGGAAGACCCCTGCCAGAGCAGATTCCGGGCCGGACCTGTAGGCCGTGGAGAGGAGACCACGCAGGAGCAGGTGACCTGGCAGGAGCTGCTGCCAGTGGGGGACCCAGGTTGGAGCAGTTTGCTCCTGAGGGATGGACCCCGTGGTACAGACCCATATCTGGAGCAGTTCTTGAAGAGCTGCTGCCTATGGACAGCCCACGCTGGATCAGTTTGGCAAGGACTGCATCCCGTGGGTGGGACCCCACAGCACAGGGGACAAGAGTGACTGAGAAGGAGCGGCAGAGAAGAAGTGCTGTAGACTGACCATAACCCCCAAGCCCCCGTTCCCCTGCACTGCTTGGGGGGAGGAGGTGGAAGAGGGTGGATGGGGGGGGAAGGTGCTTTTCGTTTCTTTCCTTTGTTTCTCACTTCTCTAGCTTGTTAGTAATAGGCAATAAATCTTACTTTCTCTCTCTATGCTGAGTCTGTTTTGCCCGTCACGATAATTATTGCGCCATCTCCTCGTCCTTATCTCAACCCTTGAGCCCCTTTCATCGTATTTTATCCTTGCTCCTCTTTGAGGAGGGGGAGTGAGAAAGCGGTTGTGGTGGAACTCGTCCACCCACCCAAATAAAACCATCACAGACCCCTGTAACATTCAACCAAGAGAAATATCTTGTCTGCAAGGCTAAATCATCTATACAATATCATAAATCTGAAAACATTAAAATGTGACTTCACTTGGAAACTTACAAGTGCCTTGTTTAAACAACAACAAAAATCTATGAAAACAGCCCCTTGGGGAAAAAAAATAAAAAGAAAAATTTGCAAACGCTGTCAAAGGTGGGCCCAAGAAAAGTCTTTCCCTTCCAGATAGAAACGTACCTGAAGAAAATAATCAGCTTGCTTGCCAGTTCATTTTAATTATTGAGAATTAAAGTACTGATGTGTTGTTGTGATGAATGGTAGAACCATGTTATCCATTTGGTTTTACTTGTAACATGAGTAATATATGACATAAGTTTTGCTAAAAAATAAAATTAAGCTGTGGTGAGAAAGGTCACCTTTCCCTTTCATCCTGTCAGTAGTATTCCGAAGATCTTGCTGGAGGCAGAAACTTCACCTCACTTGAAAGCTACCAAATATGGTTATCTGGGATGAGCTTCTAGAAAGTATGTGCACAACACCAGGGAAATACTGGTCAGGAAAGTACATATCTGGAACACTGGAACACATACACAGATATGTACACATCTGGCACATCTGGAACATACACCCACAGACCTAGTATATACCCAGAAAAAAAAAAAAAATGAAAACAAACAAACAAGCAAACAAAACAGAGAAAAAGGCCATCCACTTTCCTTTTTTTTCACACAAATGATTAAATGATTTCTGGTTTCTCCATCATTCTTCTTGCATGTTTACATCTAGAAAAACGGGAAACTACTCACAGTTTCTAGCCAAAAAACACAAAACAGTTAATTAGAAACACCATTTAACACAATGAGACTTGTCATGAAGGTCATAACGTATATTCCTGTCCCATGTTTTTATCTATTATCTATAGGCTTTTTCTATTTAACTTTGAAGCCAAATACTTACACTTAAATTAAAAATGTGATTTGTGTAATAGGCAGTGCCTCATTTTCTGTGTGTTCTTTTCCACAGACTCATTTACAAGAATATTTGGGGAATGTAATCACAGAAGCAGTGTGTACACAATTTAAACTAATTCCTTTAAAATCAAAATAGATGTAGAGCTTAGGGATATGGTTTAGTGGGGACTGTTAGTGTTAGGTCAGAGGTTGGACTCGATGATCTTGAGGTCTCTTCCAACCTAGAAATTCTGTGATTCTGTGATTCTGTGAAAAGAATGTTCATAGAAATATTTTTGCTGTATTCATCCAATTCTAATTATTACTTACTTTTGACATTTTTAGAAATACAGAAAAAGTATTAAAATTGAGAGTCTGAAGGAGTAAAATATCATTCCTCCACTAGTATGAGATTAAGATATCAAGTTACACCCTTTAGAAACAATGTAAAATGTAACTGGAAATATCTTATTCAATTATATTGCAGGAAGACATGGGCCAGCTTATTAGTATTACAGAAGTATGAAAATTATTGCAGTTTAAGGATGCATGTGGGGGTACTAAGATGTTAGTTGAAATTAAAGCATGATATCAGTTCCGTGTAGGAAGTACAAATTTGATTTGAATGAAAGCTGAAATGTTAAAGAATTAAAAGCCTTTTAGTTCATTTTACTAAGTCTGGCTGATGAATCTAGGAAGATTGCTATTGCTGACAAAAATAAAAAAGCATCTAACAAGCATACCATTTCATGACAACAAGCCCAAAGGCCCAGCAGTAACGTGATGGCTACCCAACTGAATGGGTGCTTTTGTGCTCCAGCTGCTCAGGCTATCTCTTAAGCCAACATTATCTTTCATTGTTCTATCAGGTCTGCTGAATAGCACTTCATGGAAGCAATGGAAGTAATTCTGTAATTAGTGGCTTTTTGTACTTTGATCAGAGTTACAGTTACAAATGTTTCATGTTGGGGAGGGGTGAATATCCAGGGATTTCTGCTAATGTTAGAAAGATAGGGGTAAAATCGGGAAGTTGCCTACTCCCCAGATAAATCCAAGATTTAATTTAGAGAGATTTAATTATATAAGATTTAATTTAATTAAAAGAGAGGATGTTCTCCTTGGACCTTCATGCTTACCAAAGTTTCATTGCCACAAGTCAGCACCCGTCTGGTTTGAGCTGAGTCCTTAAAAATATTCACAAACTACATTATTTCTTATTTTATTATATATCTTTAATTCAAGTAGCTTTTACCTTACAAAGTAAAATATTCAACTGCTCCACGACAATCTGCCCTAAATTATATCACATTCAGGCTAACTATTGGTCAGCATGATTGCTTATGCTTTATGCAAGCTGAAAACCATAACTACATGTTATAAGCAACAGTAAAGAGAATATTGCAGGCAGCAGCTGCATCTGCCCAAAGCAAAAACTTCATCCTTGCTGTGACAGCATCTGATAGCTTTTGCTATTTTTTCCTTACTGTATAAAAACAACATAATCAAGTTGTTTGTTTTTTTTTTGCTCTTTTTGCCTTTTATTTGTATTTCTGGTAAAACAGACAATGAAATACAAAAGAAACACATGCTAGAATTAGAACACTTATGGCAAAGCATCTTTCAAAAGTTCCAGTAGCAAACAGAATAAGAGATATATAGAGATAGTACTGGTGTATCATTATTCTCCTTGATGTTCCTACAAGCTGGCTCTTAGCAATGAGCCATTAAAGTTCTTTGAATATAGCTAGAAATGAACTTGGATTTGAATATTTATCTCTCTAGCATCTGCACAGAGGAGTTGGCATTCTTTGGAGAAAACTGTCCATCACTCACCCCTCCAAAAGCAAACCACGCTGCTCTCTCAGTCACTGTGAAATGACCTCTGCCTTGTGGTTATCACTGCATTTTCTATCTGAGCTACCAGCCAAGCATTTGCAAATATAAGTTACTTCCTTTTAAACTTGTATAGCCAGAAAATCTTCTTTAGGCCTGGGGAGGAAGGAGGAAAGAGTCAGAGATTAACTCCGACTCCCTACTGTTTCATAATACACAACTCTCTTGCAGTTGTTCATGCTGATGTACATGTGTGCTGCAAATTCCAAAACCACAAAAATAAAAGAGGATACTTTTTGTCATCTGCTTTACTTACACTGTTAGCAACTTTTCTTCCCAGGCCTTTCATTTTCCTCTTTAAAAGACTGTCAAACACTTATCAATGGATTTCTTTGTGACTGTAACAAGCAGAGTTATATTTATTTATTTTTTTTCCAATGGTAGTAGGTGTTGAAGAATTTGAATTGAAATTTGAAGGTTCCTGGCTCCCAAGCCAGCAGGAGATGAGGTTTAATTGCTTGGAAATACATTTTCACAGCTGATACTGGAAAACAGAAAAAGTCTGTATGTCAAGAGCCTCTAAACTGATCATTTAGCCATAACATGCACCACCCCATACCTGGGGACAATGTAACTGTTAACAGCTTGAAGCTATTGAAAAAATATACCAATGAGAAGGTTTCCTCTACTTCTCTAATGCTATTCTTCACCCTGAATAAACTAATATAAATGTCTTATTTTCAGTTCTGCCAGTTTGAATGAAAACAATTGTGTGTTCACCTAGTTTTAGCACTGGAATTTATTAGATCTGAGACTGTTCATTAGGGCAACAATTTTGAAGTTGCTCTGTTGTTAATACATTGCCTGTATAAACTTAGGGGCTGCCTGTTATATCTGGTTACACTCTGGAGGCTGAGATTTGGTTTCCAGCACTACCGATCAGGTCAAGAATTGCAGTAACAATTAGCCATTAATCACTAGATCTCAATTTGCCATAATAGAAGGTCATTTCTTCTGAGTATTTTCTCCCTGGAAAGAGAGATGAAACCTAAGAAACTGTCAAGCTTTTCAAAATCAGACTGTGGAAAACCTGGGTATGGCTTCTGAGAAGATAACAGGAATAAAACTTTAAATTTCTTTTTGAGCTTATTGTTTTACCACGAGGCAGGATCTACACATATTGACATTGTCTAGTATAGTAACAGTTAGTCTTCTTTTATTTATTTATTTTTTAAACCCCAGTGAAATGGAAAATCTATCTAATCTCACCTAGAATCAAACAGATTGATTCCAGCTGAATACAGATATATGAGACACTGAGAAATATGCAACATCCTACTTCTTGCCACTAGAATTATTTCTTTCCTATCACTTATTGTGAAGTACAGAGCAGAGACGTCTCAGACTGTTTCAGTGTACTTCTCTAACTGTGCACCTATCAGCTAAGGAGACAGCAGTTACCCCCTCTCATTAATGCTGCAGGGATGCACCAGAGAGCATTTGGAGGCAGAAGAGGTGAGCCCCATGGAGCCCTACCAGTTGATTTGGGCTCTGAAGTAGACAAGGGTGTAAATCACACTGATATAGAGGTGTGCCCTCCTGCCTCCACAGGAAACCCCATAACAGCTCCCCGAAACCAAAGGCTTCTGCAATTCCAGCTGGGTTTGAGCTTTGCTAGTCTGTAAAAGGAGAAGCCAACTGTGAGGTGCTTAGGTGACATAGTAAGACTTTGTGTTCTACTCTTCAGAAGAAATATTTTAAATCTGTAAGTGCCTGCAAAAAATGTAAATACAAGATATGACTGAGCTGTTAATTTTCTAATTCAAGTTGTTCAAAGAACAAGGAGGATATAAGAGAAAATTTATCTCACCTCCAGTTAACTCCTGAGAGTTTTTACTTGGCAATATTTCCTTAGATTTGGAGGGGAGAGGCAGGGGGGAGAAAAGAGAAAGAAAAAATAAATAAAAATTCTGTTGTATTTCATAAAGAATTAGCTTTTTCCTTGTGAGCTGATCAAAGGCCTAAGAAGAAAAAGGATGATGTAACTCAGTTTTGTTAGGAAGCTATTCAGTGATGAAGAAAGTGGAAAGTCATGACAGCTGAAAGAGTAGATAACATTTTAGATCAGATCCTTCTCTTTAATGGACAGTAGCAGCTGAAAGAGAAATTATAAGGGAAGCTTCAAAATGTAAAGAATGAATATTGTAAATTGGTCTTATTTAAGAACAGTAGTTGTAATTAATATAAACAGAGAAGGTATCTCATGCCCATTGACAGCCTGGCTAACCATCACTAGACAGATATTTCACTATGAAAAGGTCAAAAGTCAGGGCTTTTAATCTATAGGTTGATGATCCCTTGGGGACTGTGTGGTGTGAAAAATAATTTGGTATGCTTGATGTTATTATAGGCATGATCAGCTTGTCAAAATCCATTAGCACTCCATTTTCCTTCAAATAAGCATTAAGCTATCTTTTGGTATGATTTTTTGAAGCATATTTCTTATCATTCTTAGTAAACCTTTATAAGCATGAAACATTTCATTACTTATATGATAAAAAGTGATTTTTCAGGAACTGGTAAAATGCATGATATATTCTTCAATTAGGTCTGTTTAGTACATTGAATATTTTTCTGAAAGACTTCAAGTTGAGTTGAAGACTTCACAGAGTACAAACTGAAAGTGCATTTTAACTTATGGGGCACAGTGTTGTCTTTTATATGCTTATAGCATGACAAAGAACAAAACAAGTCTGCATTATCTTTTAAAAGAAAATCAGAAATATATTTAGTCCTCTTTTATTGCTTTTAGACCCAAAGTGTTTTTAACTTGACATTTTCTTTGAATATTTTGCAAGATATTCTTTGACTATTTAGATAGCTCTAAGGAAGAGAAACTTCACATTTGTTCATTGTAGTTTCAAAAAACACTTCTTATAACGACCTTGAAAGTAAATAAACTTGTAAAGTTTTTTTGGCTATACAACATTCATTAGTAAGTAGTGCATGAAGAATGCTAATGCTATGCAGATGAAATATTTGAATAACTGTATTTTTCCAATAAATTAAAAACAACAACAACAACAACAACAAAAAACAAGATGTGGAACCTAAATTACAAGGAGGTGCAGTAATATGTACCTACAATATTATGAAAGCTTGTCTTAGAGTTAAGGTCACTTAGGAGAATTCAATAAAAGTGAAATGAAAACAAATTTCTCAGAAGACAATAACATTTACAGTAGTTACATAATACTGACTGTAAGTACTACTGAAATCTACTAAGTAAAAAGCTGTTACATGCAGCTTTGAATTTGACTGCTGTCAGCTTCAGAACATGCATCCTACCATACATTTCTATCCCATATGTCAACCTTTAAAAATAGGTTTGGAGAATAGAATGAAATCTTTTAATGTTACACTATGATAGCTTTGGCCGACTAAATACATAAATAAATAAATAAGGAATGAGAAAAAAAAAAAATCAATGCCTCCCAATATGTAATAAATCTTGACTTTACCTCCCTATAGATTACATATGCGTCTTCAGAAAGGCTCAGTCGGTCTGGTTCATCTGATGGGCAGATGCATGTCATGCAGTACTTGATGAGAAACTTGTGAGTATACTTTGGCCACGTCTACTTTGAACTGTCAGATGTATTTCTCTTGGGTATCTTCCCTTTCGCTGTGCATCGGAGCAAACTAATATTTTATTGTTGGTCCTAATTAATAATTCATTGAAATGTACCAAATGAGCATACAAAAAAAAAAAAAAAAAAAAGTGGATATAAATCTTATTATGTCCCTGGACAAAGTCACACTATGCTTTCGCATTTTGAATTTCCAGGCATATATTACATTGTCCAATATTAAAACAAGCTGAGAAATATAATATAAAAATTTGATAAATTGGCTTCTGCCTGTAAATGAGAAAACAGACTTGTAAAATGTGAAATGAACCATTCTGGCAAAGTAGAATTTGAGCTTAGATCGTAAACACTTGAGTTAATGGCTAGGGTATCTCTGAGTCTCAGAAGCTGTGGTACATAGGGAGGGTGAAAGTGAGGTTATGGAAGCTCTTCAATATTTTACTTTGAACATCCTTACAGTCCTTAATTAGACAGATTACCTGTTCTGCATGGTGCAGTGTGCTGAACAATTTTAAACTGGCTTGTCCTCAAGGCAAATGGAAGGCAAAGTCAAAAAGAATTATAGTCTACACAAATAACAGTGAATGTTCTGTTAATGAATATGGTAAAATATGAAACCTTCCCCGCCCATACACTACTTAATTTTTAATTTTACCATGTACAAAATCATGTGTTAAGTATTTACTGACCATTTGAATTTATGTACCTAACCTGTACACCTCTTCAATGCCTCAGTCTGTGTGAAACAATTACATTTAATACTGTAATCACAAAATTTTCTGATTTATGTTGTTTCATGTCTAAGAAAATGTGACAATGTAATGGAAACTTTTCTGACAGAAAAAATAATACATGCTTTCTTTATTTCAGTTCCACTGAAGAGACAAATTTATTTATTTATTTATTTATTTATTTTTAAAATCTCAGTTCAAATCCATGCAGAAAGCATAGAGGAACAACAAGGATGTTTACTAATGATTCTTGGATGCAAGCGTTAACTTGCTGTATATATGCTAAATTCCTGAATCTATTTAATCGATGTATTCAGCCAGCCACCTACGGGGAAGGTCACCATGTCAAACAATCCTGAATGGTATTTTGTGTGAATTGGGAACAGAACTTTTTAAAGGCCAGAGATTTAGGAACATAAACCAGATGTTCTCATTTGGAATAGTCTACTTATTAAAAAAAGGTCAAACACTTAGATCTTTTTTAAATCTTACTGTCAGACACACTCCGTAGAACTAAGATTTTACTGTTCTGAGTGGTATGAATTTCACTGATTCCTTAGATGAAATATACCTTCTGATCCTTGCCATAAATGTATTGTTTCCCTTTTTATATTCTACTATTGTATCTAAAAAATTTACTAATTTAATCAGATGAACATTTTTCACAATAATGATTTTTAAAACTACTTTTTATGTTTTTACTTTTATCATTCAGAATTACTGTAAGTCAATAATTTGCACAGCATAAATCTGGGTGACATTGTGGTTAGTGTGAAGACGTACGTGGTTTGGTTTTGTTCTGTTTAGTTTTGTATTGTTTTCTGCAGATATATACATGTAAAGATTGATCTCTTGTCCATAGAAGTTAAATGAAATGTCATTTAATAATTAATATAATTTAATTCAATTGTTCAGCTTGCTAAACTATTTTACCAAACTGTCTGTGTTGACTGGTAGGATCTTATTTACTAGAATGATCACATTTATGAATAGGAATTTTTAAGACCTTTAGAGAAGAAAAATATCAAAGCGCAAATCAGCCAACATGCAAAACTGCTGTGGGGGAAGGTCCAGCCTCTTTCCAACTTCCACACAAAATAATGAATATTAAACTGGGCTCTAACCATTCTCCTTGGACAACTGGATGTTCAGAAATAGCTCCAATCATCAGTGGCTGGAGCAGTCCTTTTCCCTGCAGCTCCGGTGCTACCTTTCTTCCCGCAGCCCCAGTGCTACCCTTCTTGCCAGAGACAAAGAAAAAAGGAAAAAAAAAAGAAAAGAAAAAAAAAAAAAAGATACTTGATATAGCAATCAAAAGTTACAACAGAACAGAGAAAATGAAACACCTGCTTTTGATAACATACAGCAAAGCATGTATAAGTGATTGATTGCCACTAAATGTCTGTAGATCTGCTTTCACTGGTATGGATTATAATATGGCAATGGACAATTTTCTCATTTCAGCCACTTCATGTCCTTGAAGGTGGTAGGGGCCCTGGAGCTATAAGGAATAAAAAGCAAATCCACTGGCTGGAGTTTTTTGTTCTGCTTGGGCTACACTACTCTTTGTCCCTCACCAATACTGAGTAACTACATAGAATAAGAACAATCTCAATGAGACAATGGACTGCTACAAACACACACACACACACACACACACACACAAAAAAAAAAAAAAAAAAAAAAGCAACCAACCAGACAAAAAAAAACATAACTGAGAACTAACTGAGAACATTTTGCTTATATTATATTCAGCTGGTTAGCCTGTTGTGCATATGAATGACATTTGCTAAATGTTCTTTATTCATAGTGAACTCCAGATTAATTTCCATTTCTAGAGCAGAAACATTTTTCACCCTTCAATGTACATCTCCATTTTAAAAATATTTGAATGAGATACTGGGCTATTTAAATTTACACAAAAGAAAACCCTAAACATTAGTATATTTTTAGTAAAGGTTTTACTGCAAAATATAATCATCTATATGTTTGTATCTAAAAATCACTGTAATTTCATGTAACAGAATCATAGAATCATTAAGGTTGGAAAAGACTTCCAAGATCATCTGGTCCAACCATCCCCCTACCACCAATATCACCCTCTAAACCATGTCCCTAAGCACCACATCCAACTTTTCCTTAAATACCCCCAGGGATGGTGACTCCACCACCTCCCTGGGAAACCTGTTCCAGTGCCTAACTACTCTTTCTGAGAAGAAATGTCTCCCAGTTTCTAGCCTAAACATCCCCTGGTGTAACTTGAGGCCTCTAGTCCTATCACTGTTTATTTGCAAGAAGATACCAACATCCAGCTTCCCACAACTTCCTTTCAGGTAGCTGTAGAGAGCAATTATGTTTCCTCTGAGCCTTCTCCAAACTAAACAACCACAGTTCCTTCAGCCACTCTTTACAGAACTTATGTTCCAGGCCCTTCACCAGTTTTGTAGCCTTTCTCTGGACAAGTTCCAGGGCCTCAATGTCCTTCAAGTGAGGGACCCAAAACTTAAAATGGTATTGGCGGTGTGGCCTCAGCAGAGCATAGTACAAGGGGATGATCACCTCCCTGGTCCTGCTAGCTATACTATTCCTGATACAAGGCAGAATGCTGTCGGCCTTCTCAACCACATGGGCACACTGCCAGCTCATGTTCAAGCAAACATCAACCAACATCCCTAGATCCTTTTCCTTTGCACAGCTTTCCAGCTGTGCTTTCAGATTCCAAAAAAAAAGGTGTTTTTTCTTGTTTTTATGTTTTGAAAAGTTAAACAAGTGTTTTTTAAGTTTTTCTTTTTTCTTTCAGATATAAGTTCTGACCAGAAAATATCTAGCATAAGCTATTTTCTAGTTTTTCTTAGTCTTTCCTAGATTCCCAGTCCTGATATATGTCTTATTTCACACACTGAAAGCTTTCTTCTAGGTTATCCAGAAAGAAGACAAACTTCAACAAATTTATTTACTGATTTTGTACTTTTATTGAGATTTCATAGAGCATAAGTCCAAAATATTTGACTAAAAATGAAAATTCTATCAGTATTAATATATTTATAGATACATTATCTATCAAAATCTCAGTGTTGGAACTACAGAGAGCAAAGCATTTTCTATTTATAATGAAATCTCCACTTCAATATTTTCCTACAGTTCACAAGCAGATACTACACTTCAGTTTTATTGGAATTGAAATTTTCAATTTCAATTTGTATGAAAACTCATAGTGGTATATGGAACTGTGTGGACGATATTTTTTTTTTTAATGGAAGTAATGAGAAAATATAAATAAATATGTTAAAATGTTTATTAGTCAGTCATTATTTGTTTTCTGTTTGTTTGTTTTCTGAAGCCTATTTGGAATCTCATTAATGAAAAAAAATTGTTGACTATTGGTCCGCATAAAGGAGGTTCTGGAATGAAGCTTAAAAAAACATTTGAATATCTCTGTTATAGGGATAGTCAAGGACACCTAACACCCACAGTAGTTCAGTGGTGAACTGTGACAAGATCATGTGAAAATTCCCAAGGGAAAATATAAAATTAAGTGAAGAAAAATGAAATATTAGAGCGTATGTCAGAAGAAAAGCTACATACAACAGACTCATCTCAGTTGGACTCACACTCATGTGAGGAGCCCTCTGCAGCTGGAGAAGAAAAGGCTTGCATTTGCTTGCCTGTGCTGACAGCACCACTTTAACAGGATAAAAGATGCTGTTCCATACTCTCTGATCCATTAAAACTGGATCCTTTTTGTTTGTTTTTCTGGTTTTGTTTGTTTCTTTTTGTTAATGTACCATCAACTCATATTCCTTAACCTTTTTCAGTATTACTTCCAAATCTGTGTTTCCCTTCTTGTTTTTGTTCTTGGATAGCAAAAGTTGAAGTCATTGATAAGCGTTTGGAACAATCCCAATGAAAGTCAGAAATACCTTGAATAATGTCCTCTGTATGTAATTTTACTGGCGTTGGTTGTTCAAAGGATTGTGCTAGTATATTGCTGGCCTCACTGGCTCAAGTTCTTTATCTGAATCTTTGGCAAAACACTCAGAGACTTGCCAAGAACAGGGTGTTTGCTTTGTAGTCTGTGGGCTGCTACAGTCTTTGAACACATTATGTGTATAAACTGTTGTTGTTTAAAAAAAATAAAAAGACACAACAATTTCAATTATTTTCTGTAGCTGTGTTCTTCATTTTTTTAATCATCTTGCTATACGCTTTTTTTTTTTTTTTTTAATTTAATCATTATAAGATTTTGAGAGTCAACAGAGCATTTCTGTCCAGTACTTTATTGTATTTGCTAGTGTGCAAATGGGAAAAGTTTGTGCCTTTACCCAAAATAATGTCATTATTTTTCTTTTTCTCTGAGAAAATATTTTAGACGGTTATCTGCCACATGTGTAGTTTAATGCTGCATCGCCATTAAGGCAAAGAGTGTGCTGTATAAACCTCTATTGCTTTATATTATGTGCCTCACCTAAAAACCCTCTGCCCTATTTGCCTTTTATACTGCTGTTATCCTGAACTGATGAGTTAAATAATTTTCTTCTTCCTGATCATTGTGCTGGATGATTGTTCTATTAAACACAGAGTCTCTAGATTAGTTCCTTGCTTTGTGCCTAATTATTTTATATTTACCTCTTGCTTATACAAACTTACCAGACCATCTCTGGCTTAAAAAAAAAAAAAAAAAAAAAAAAAAAAAAAAAAAAAAGACTTTAAGAAGCTTTTTTTGATTAATGATTTATGAGTTATGGGTTACAGGGTTACTTTAGCAATTGTAGAGAATTTCATCGATACTGAAGAACTCATTCCAATGGCCAGCTGGATTCTTTCTAGATGCAGACACACTCCCAGTTCTGTGCCTCATCACATTCTAGAAAGCAATGACATTTGAATGAAGAGGATATGTACTGTGGAATTGCTGTGTTTTCAGCAGCATATTGACACAGGTAATTCTATACAATTTTCATTTTTTTTTCTGATTGACCACAGAAGTGGGAAATCAAACTCTTTCAGATTGCTGTAGTATATATTAAAAATGTGCTTTTACAAAAATAATATTTTTAGAAGTTCTGATTGTTAATTTACATGACTGTTTTCATGACCTTTTCAGATGTATGAGAGATGTTTAATATTATGGTATTTCTAAAGTTATTACAAGCCATATAATCTGCTCAACTCCATGGGTTTTATTTGTTTTTAACTAAATTCTTCCATCCTTTTATATTTCTTGAGAATATTACTAATATTACATTCAAAAAGCTGTCAAATAGGAAGGTTATCAACTCCTAAGGCAGAGAATGTTTTTTGCTTTGAGTGTAGTTACAAACAAACCAGTACCAGAAAGAGTATACAAAAAATATATGCAAAATTGAATCTGCCATCCAAGAAAGGAAACTCTCACTCCTGCTTCCCAAAAGAGTACTGATGAAGATAATATTTTTGTTTAAGTACTGTTTAATACAACTATTAAACACGTTGCTGTTCTACATTTCCTTCTAGTAGTTAAAATTATTCTTTCCCTTTGTCAGTTTACAAAATACATCATCCTTGAGGTGCTTTTTGGAGAATTTTCTACTCTAATATAAGATAAATAATTAATGGTGTAATAAAGTAAGCCTAGATTTGACTACGTGCCCACTGAAAATGTAACAAAGAAAATTAACAGGAACTGGTTTGACTTTAATAACATAATAGAAACAAGGTTTTTTAATATAAATGTGACATTTCCTTTTTTAAAAAAAATTATTTTCTATTAAATTGAGATTATTTTAATCACCAGCTGAAAAATACCAAAAACTGGAAAAGAAACTCCATGAAAATGTACTTTGTGCACTAATAAACTGTGTTCAAACTGAGGTTTTGTAAGCCATGAGTTACTGGCTTGGATTAACCTCATCAGTAATCATTACAGTCTTTTATTTAGCAGTGATATAATCTTTACTAATTTTTGCTGAATGGAGCTTAGACAATTCATATTCTGAGACATAACAAGGGAAAAACTTGCAAAGAAAATCCCAACAAACATCAGAGACACTTAGAATTAGGATACAATTAAAGAGGGAAATAAACTGTGGCAAAGGTAGATTGTTGTTTTCCTCTTTTGGATTGGTTTGTTTTTTCTTTCCAGCAAGACACTCCTTTGGAGCCCTTCTGTTACAAAGGTCCTCACTTACTACCTTGCTCTGGAGAATTGCTACCCTTCAAACACTGTCTTTATGTCTTTAAGGTGAGAAAAAAAAATCCATTTAGGATTTTAATATTTAATTCTGCTTACCATGGTCCAGAATATGCTGGTTCTTCTACTGGCTTCATAATAGCATTACACGTAGATTTAAACACTTTACTACACAGAGGCTTCCTGTGACAAAATGTGTGAAACACTGCTTGAGAACTGGTGCTAGCATTCTTATCAGTACAATGTATTGTAATTCAGTTCATAGCAGTCCTTAACCTTTTGTGCTTTATATTCCTTGCTGATATCTAATATGCTTAATTTTGTTTAAACACTTGCTGCAGAAAAAATATAGCAGGTATATTTGCAGTGCTGTTTAGAATATCTAGCGTGTCTTGACATTTTACATCTTTGCAAAATTGCAATTATAATGCTGTTAAATATACCTAACATGCCCCCGACACTCCATTTAGAAGAATGAACATGACAGTGAAGACTATTTTCCAAAAATATTTATGTTCCTGCAGTATGCATACAAAAAATAATTCAGCAATTCAATTCAATTCATTTTTGAAATGAAACTTCAAAGTGTTTTAGGAATATTTACTACAGAAATAGAGCATGTGTTTAACAGAATAGAGATGCAGCGAGAATTTGCTGAGCACTTTTTCTCTTACAGACATCATTCAAAAAAAAAAAAGCATATCAATACTAATCAGAAATTTAAACTCTTCAGTAACCTATATAAATCTAACTGCAGAGATTTTTAGAGGTTCAGTAATTTATGAAAATGAAAGTTTGTTGATGTAAATATTTATGAAAAATTAGTAAGAATCACAATCTGAAGAGGTAAAATCTGAAGAGGTATTTGGGTGCAATTTATTTTCCGGCAGTCTTTTTTATTCCTGCATGGCTGTATGAGAGAAAAGAAAATTTAGTAGTGTAACCAACAACTGATAGCATGAAAGAGCATAGCTTAATTCCAGTCTCAGACTTAGTTTTCCTCCAGGACATTTGGCAAAATCCTAAGTAAGCACCTGAAACTTTCTAGAGTTCAGTCATTTGTCTCTGTGACTCAGTTCCTGTTTGCAAAACAAATTTAATTGCACTTCCTAACTCTACAGGATTGTTGTGACAGTATGTACATTAAAGATTGAGGACAATGGGGACTGTATGAGCACAGTCAACACCCAGTGGTGTTGACTGCATACTGATGAGGCTGTAAGTTTTGCAGCCCAAAGCCTGCTAGCTATGTCCTTCAGTCCAGAGAACTCTGCTGAGCTCCAGCACACGCACTTGCTTTCTCTTTCCTCAGCATGTTTGGCACTATCTGAACATGTATATTTAGCATTTCTGCTTAGGACTCTCAACATGTCTTGACATTTGCAAGAAAGTCAAGAATAGTGCAGACTCTCTTTCTTGCATCTGGCCCATGGTGTTTTTATTCCTTTCTCTAATACAGCAAAGGACAAAAATTCTTAGAAAGCACCACGAGTACCCTGTAGGCCAATTCTTTGACAGACTGTGTTATGTCAATAAGAAGTACAATGTGGATGATTTTGACTCCAAGAAGTAATAGGGACGAAGAAATGTGGCTCATATTATGTTAGCTGAAGGGAACCTTAATGTGCTAAACAGCAGTATAGATGTTACCTACATATGAGATACAGGACAGAAAACAAAATTCATTAGTCTAGTGAGCAGCCCACCTGGCCAATGACCCTGCACTGTTTGTGAGTCTGCATTGGTACAGCACCTGAAAACACAACCCAGCTTACCCAAAGTACAGAAAGGCTTCTGTAGAATAAGAAACATGCTCAATAGTAAATAGATATTTTTCTTTTCCCTTAGTGCTTTTCTTTTTACTGTCTACTAAGATTGCTACTGGCACTGTATCTTATTAGCCCCAGGGCCCGAATCCCAAAGTCCACTGGGTGTTAAAAGTCTGTTATTGTGTTATTTATTTCAGAGCTGCAAACTGGATGAACAAGGGAATACGTTAAGATTTAATCTGGTAGGCTGAGAATTTTAAAGAAATTATGTTTTACTCAATATATGGATTTTAAATGACTATATTAGAACTTTCATTTAAGCATTTCCTAAAATCTTATAGTGATATTATTAACAACATAGAAACTTTGGAAATTGAAAATACAGAGATAAACAAATTATTTGTTACAAAAAGGGCCTTGCAGGTCTCTTGGGAAATGGAATATTCTAATGTCTGTTTATACCAGCAGAAATAAATTGTATTTGGTAAACATAATATTAGTCATCTGCAAACATGAAAAGAAAACATGAAAAGATGTGGGTGCTTTTTTGTTTGTTTGTCTGTTTCAAAGACTTTGCATTGCACAATGAATTTATTTGAGTTAAACTGAATTTTAGCATAGTAAGACTTTGGCTGTCAACAGAAATTCCCTTTTGCATACACGTGGTTTTTTTTTTTTTCCCTTCCATTTCTTTACTTTGGCTTTCTTTTCCTTCCTTCCTTTTTTTTTTTTTTTTTCCTTTTTTCCCCCTTTATCCTTCATTATTCTTTTTCTTTGTTTTCTCTCTCTCTCTTCTCTCTCTTTTGTTTTGTTTTGTTTTGTTTAGGATGAAGGTGTAACCTACTTTTCAATATTTATCTAATTGTCAATGAGACAGATTGAAATATCAACATGAACTCTCTGAAATATCTAAAATCAAAGTTTCTGAGTCATAATTTCTGAATTATACTGCTGTTGTGGTTTAACCCGGCCGGCAGCTTAACACCACACAGTCGTTCGCTCACCCTCCCCCCTCCCTCTCTGGGATGGGGGAGAGAAACGGAAAGGTGAAACGAGAGTTGAGATAGAGACAGTTTATTAAGATAGGAAACAATAATAATAATAATAATAATAGTGTATATGAAACAAGTGATG
>CM021772.1:18616076-18676154 GCA_011076525.1 Nettapus auritus | reverse complement strand
ATTCCACCAGCTACTAGGAGGAAACTGTCCTAACTAAAACCAGGACAACTGCCCAAATAGTTTTTGTACTGAATTAACTTTTGGATGAAAGTTTCCTTTCAATTTCTCATGACAAGCTTTGAGATGTGTTTTTGTTTCCAAATAATGAAAAAAATAATAATAATAATAATAAAAAATCATACATCACATTGCTTCTTACTGTATGTGGGCAGAAATGACTGGTGTGTGAGCCTGTTAGGAAAAAGCAGTTATTTCAGGAATGGTAGGAAATTGTCAGAATAACATGAAGGACAAAAATAAAATGTAAAGAATTGAGTGGCTTCTTGCTGTAGAAGTGGCTTCTTGTTTTTCCATTTGAAAAAATCATCATATTTTATTAAAGTGGTTAAGGCTCTGAGGTATTTACTTGGCACAGCAGTCAACAAGCCAAAATGTGCACTGTAGAATATTGTGTCCATAAGTCCCACAGTGTGATCATCATGTCAGATAAAAATAAAGAAATGTCACCATTATTGCAGACAACTAAGTTTAATAAATTTGTTAGGAAAAACAAACAAGATGACACTAGGAGAAAGTATATATATACAAGTTTAGCTTGTATCTCATTTTTGATACTTGTCCTTATCCTGTTATGTTATCTACCAAATTCCATGCTTCACTTTTTAGCTGCTATTATCATTCAAGTTGTAAATGCCAAGCCAACTAATCTCAGTAGTACCATTAGCTACTCAACTTATATATAAAAGAAGAATATCTGTAATTAAGTAAAGCCAGTTTAAAGAGTTATTTAAGCTGTCATATTCCTGTATAAACTGCCATGAAAATTAGGTCACGTCTTAAATATATTAAAATAAAACCATTGAGATTACTCTTTCTTTTAATTTTCTGTGTTTATTGTAAAAAAAAAAAAAAAAAAAAAAAAAAAAGATAAAATTAATATTTATTTATTTATTTATTTTCTGAAAGCAAAGTTTGACAATTTAGGCTGAATTAGATACCTACTTCATCTTCATACCAAATTTGTGAGGTTATTTTCCCACACTCTTTTCTTAAAATAAAATAAAATAAAATAAAGAAATTATGTCCAGTTCTATCTACCTGATTAATATAGTGCAGTTGTTGTACCATAGTGCAGCCAAGGGAGAGATGGATTAATATGTCAGCTAAAACTGACAGTGGGATGACTAGTAACCTGCTTGATGTAATTCCATAGGGTTTCAGGCCTTCTAGGTGAATGCTTATATAAGCCAGAAAACTTGTTTTTAAGTATATATGCAATTAATGAAGTAGCTTTTATTCATATACTGATACAAAAATCCTAGTAGTAGAGATAGGAAAAATGGTGGTTCCTTAAATAATGTTAATTCTTCCCTTAAACAGCTATTAAGTCAGATTTTTTTCCTATCTTATTCCAGGAACAAACGCTTTTTAGGTGCTTGTTTAGAAAAGATAGAATTTTTAGAATAAAAAGATTGGCAATATAAAATGTATTTATCATAATTCACATAACAAGGCACTTAATTTTTAAACCTAATTGGTATACAGAGCAAACAGGGAAATAAAACATAGTGGAAACAGATACAAAATGTCTATAGGAGTAGGCACTTGGTAGCATTTACCAAACATCCAAGCAGGTTATATTATAAATGCAGGTTCTCTCAATAGTAGTGATGTGTCAAGTGAGGTTTGTAAAATCTTCCCTTTTCTTTCCAAATAAGGATGAATTCTGGCCTGGAGTGTCCTGTCCAGCCAGGTGTTAAATGTCTCAGGATGTGGCTGAGGTCTAGCCCCTCAGGTGGGAGGGCTGGGTGAGTGCATGCCATATGAGAATCTGTTTCCAGAGAAGTGCTTTGCCCATCTTTGCTTCATAGTCTGGATTTGAGTCAGCCAGCTGGTCAGCCAGTAGCTTAGAAGAATATTAGCAGTTAAAGCTTATTTTTAGTGGTGTGAGACAAAAAATCTGTGCAAACTGAAATAACAGTTGTTTTTCTTCTACAAGTTTAATTTCTGAAAGGTACAAATATGCCACCTGCGGTGTTCTGAAAGACTGGTCACACAGAACCATAAAGAAATTCAGCTTCTCTGCTTAGATAACTGTATAACAGGGGATAGATCTCAAATGAATTCAGCACCCACCATCATGTAGGTGCCTAGAGTGCTTTGTCAGTGTGATAGCTGCAGCTGGTAATGGAGAGCTGCACCTCAGCCACCCAGGGAAAGGCATGATGTCCCAGCTTGCATCTGATAGATCTGAAGTTCCTAACAGGAAGAAAGGCAATGTAGTGCTGACAAAAATTGAGGAGCTGGTGGATTCCTTGGCAGGCAGCACTTTCCTCCTTACCAGGAACTGCCTGGGAACACAGAGGCCACACATCTCCTTATCACCTTGATTTAAAGATTGTAGTGCTTATGTCTGATAGAGGATACAGTGTTGAACATCTGCAAGCAGAGGAAGATTTTATGAAGCCAGACATTGCCCATTAATTACACTTGGCCTCTTTTCACGTGGTGTCCCAAGGCTCCTTATGTAACCATGAAGGCTGGAGCCCTGGTAAATTTCCAGCCATGACTGTGAACAAAACAAAACTTGATTTGTTTTAGATTGGTCATCAGAGTACAGGGTTCTGGCTTTCCTACTGAGATCTAAGGTATTCAATCTGGGGAAATCATTTCTTAAAGATTCTGCTGGAGTGAATCATCTGACTGAACCTAAATGTGTATAACATTTCAATTTGTCTTTGTTAGGACAGAAATACCCTAACACGCAATGGAACACTAGTAATTTGGAGTGTTTGAGCAAGGGAAGAATGTTGGATAGTGCAAAAAATATTAATCCATAAATGCCCTATATTTCTCAGGCATGAATTTTTCTAGAACTCCAGAAAAACACTTAGAGCAAATGATGAATGAAAGCAAAAGTTTTGATGGAAAAGTATTATTGAATTTAATTTTAATTTTTAGAATTTCAGAATGTACAATGCCTTTTTCATATTTTTTGTTAAGTCTGCTAAAATAATCTATAACACCAGTGTGTATTGTTTTTTGCTAAAACCCCTTGGGTGTTTAAAAAACTAGCTGGAAAAGATATATTGTATTACATTTTGTAGGGCTTTCCCATAGTATCTGACAGCAGTTGTAGAGAATTACAGTGTTAGGAAGCATTAATCCTGGCCAAGATATTCACTGAAGACAATTTTTCTTGATTTCACAAACACAAGAAAATGGTAAAGCTGAGATTATAGTACAGAAAATACTAAGCTCTCAGAGAACTCTTCTTTAGCCACTAGGAAGACAAACACTCCATTATTAACAGTATGCTTAAATGTATAATACATTAATATCAGTTCTGTGGAACATACAAACAAAATTGTCATGCGTGCCTAAACCAGGAAATTATTTCCTGAAAAATGTAGGTCCTGATGGGAAGCCAGTAGGTTAGACCATTCACTTCAACATGCTTTTGTTTGTTCCTTAAACCTTTGAACCTAAGGAGAACTGAATTTCCTTATTTAATACAGAAAGACTATACAACAGATACCAGAATTAGTACATTAATAGTGCACAGCGCTTCAGCACCCTGAAGTAGTGTGCACTGTAAACTAGTAATGGATAAAAGCTTTCAGAAATAGCTGTATGGTTTTGACAATTATTACAAAGATTCCTAAAATCTGTAAGTTATGCTTTATTCTTCACTACATTGTTCATAAAGTTAGCTCAAGGTCAACACTATATGTGCTTTGCCTGTCTTTGAACATTCCTAACAAACTTAAATCTCACTTGCTTCTGTCTCCTTTCCACCAGCTGCAGAGTCCCAACAGACCACTAGATTATAATAAATTAGTAGTGTTTTGATCTGATTTTACTATCTCTCACCTTCAGAAAGCTTTCCTTAACTCTCTGTAAAATCCCTCATCTCTCCAGCTCATACAGCATTTTTATGGCATGAAACTGCCAGCATGTCTCAGTGTTTCTTCCAAGACTGTTTGCTGGTTCAGTTTCAGCCTGGCATTGTTTGGTTTTCAGACTTTCAGCCTGGCAATCAACCTCACACTGTGGTGACAGGTCCAAAGCATCAGTCTCCACTCTCGATGCAGATACAATGGGGGAAGACATCAAGCTGATGTGAGCTGGAAGGGCTATGGTAAGGGGAAGACTTGTTTACCAGAGGCTGGTTTACTCAGGCTCTAACATGAATGTCATAAAGATGCCACCTGTCTGAAATGTCCCGCCCAGTATGAAATATATATTCACTTTGATGCTTAGATCTTCAAACACAATCCCACAATGATCTATCCTGCCATGTAAGCTTTAAGGCTGAACTTCAATTTGTTTTCCACAGAGAAATAAAAACATGACATTGTCCTGACAGAACTTCCTGAAGCCCACTAGTACATGCAGTCATACTTGTGCCTGAGTACCTGAACATTTGCAGGAGGTGTTGTTTGGTTCGAGGTAGTGGCAGGGTAAATGAGGAAATTTTTTAACGCAGAATTATATTTCATCTAATGCATACTTTCTATTTCATAGAGAATGAAGAAATTTTGTGTATTTTTTTTATCATTCTTCAGTATTGTTTCTATTCCTTAAACTACTCTGATATACCATCTAATTTCATTTTGAAAGAGTAAAGTAATAACATTTCTGTCAGTCACCCACATTTTCCCTTTTTTGTTACCACTTATAAACCCTGAACACCTGGGATTGCTAAAAGCTTCCCCTTGCTCCACTGACGTGTTTGTGAATGACTATCTTTTCCTCTTAATTATTGTTTGGGGGAAGTAAATGTATATCTGGGGCCAATATGGAGATTATTCATAGTATTCTGGTTAAACAGCTTCAGTGGTGCAATTCCTCTGGGTAGAAATTTACAAGAGTATCTTTTAAATTTTAAGAGTTTCTTCCTTTTTTTTTTTTTTTTTTGGTAGTTTTTTTTTTACCATTCATCAAACTCATTCTAACATAGTAATCTACCTTCATGTTTATAACAGACTTTTTGTTGCATATAATGAAGTAGATAGTAAATAAGTATTACTAAAAATGTTTATAATGTGCAAATACATAGAAATGTATATATAAATTTTCCATTGTAGAAAATATTTGTTAGGTTTAATGTTAGGTTTGTTAGGTTTAAAGAACTGATAGTGCTGAATACCATTTATATTTTATATATCAAATACTTTTATTTATTCAACTGCAATAGTTGATCCAAAGCATTAATTAATGAAAATCATTTCCATTATAGTCTACTAGCAATTCCTTAAAAGCTGCACTACAACATGCTTTAAAGAAATATGTGTTTTTCATGGTTCAATTATTGTCATGGCAAATATCCAGACTGGTGAATAAAGACAATAAAATACCCTATAAGAAGTTAAAGGCCCCTGAACACTTTTATTATACTGTACACACTGGAATCTGTGAAAGTTTTTAGGTACTATAGCCTGGAAAGCCATCTGGTTTGTTCTATTCTGAACAAAGAAAGCCATTTTTATATTCGTACTTTTTCCCTTATTGGAGGGGAGTACTTATGCTGCTGTAGCTAAGATTGTGTCAGCACTTCCTTTATTAAACCCATTATAAGAACTAAAAGAGAGACTGGAGAGTTGTCAAGTGTCTACAGGTGGGCAAGAGGGAGGTGTGAGATCAGAGTAGCTGGGGACTTTGTTGCTGGCCCAGCTGTGCACGTTAGCCCAGCTGAACTTCACAGACAACATTGATTTCACCGAAGCATCTGTGAACGAATTTCAAAAATGTAATTAAAATACCTAACTAGTACTTGGTACAGAGATCACTGAAGCAGCAGGAGTCTATCCATTAGTGTCACCAGGTAACTGGTAATGCTTTAGAGATTAGTTCATATCCCCAAGTGAGATCACCTCCCATAGGGGTAATTACTCAGGTGGAGTTCCTAGGCAGGGTCTGGGGACAGATGTGGGAGAAGGGGAGGGAGCTGTCTGCAGAACAGAGCTTGGGGTCTTTCTTGGAACATCATGTGGCCTGGTGTCCCTCTTTCTCCTGCACTGTGGCTTGGCCTGCAGCAGGGCAGCAGTGAGGCATGTCTTCAAGGCCTGGTAGTGTTCCAGGCATATCCACACTCTGTCACCCAGCGGCAGGGAACACTTGGCTACACTGTAGCTCTGTGCTGGAGCCTGGCAATTACTAATACATGGCAGTGTTGGAGCCTGGAAATTACTGGTAACTGGCCGTGTTGGTACAAAATAGAAGAAGACAGGGAGAATGCCAACTGCATTTTGAAACTCCGAAGTGAAAACTTTCCAACCCTGACACACAGGTGACAGAGTCTCATGAAGTTCTCTTATTCCTACTTTTACAATTTGCATGGGGCTGTTTTTAAACCATGTACTGGTTACAGACTGAGCATTACTCTGAGTGAAATTTAGCACAATACCTCTACATTGTCTTTGCCATACTTTAAGAATACCTTCAGAATTTTTATTTTTTTTTATTTTTTTTTCACGATTTAATTGAAGTTTTACTTCAATGGAAGGTAGCTGACAAAGCTTTCGTGGTTTGATGAGATTGCTTTACCACATTCCAGAAATATTCATGCATCCAACCATAATTCAAAGTCTTTCTGTTTGTCTGAGAGCTGGGAATATCATGACACAGCTTTGTCACAACATAGATCACTGACACAGCAAATTTCTGTTCAGTAGAAAATGTCTTTCACAAAATATATCACATTATTCTTGCACTTCTTTCCACCCATCAGCATTATCCTGGAGGAATAAATAAGTGGTGTGATTTACATTTTTCATATACTGGGTTTGGAGATATCTAGTATCATTTGCTTCAGCTAGAGGCATTGTACTCTAAGGCATGTTTCTGCCCTGATGAATCACTCCAAAATGTTATGATCTGTTTATCTGGGTTCTGGAAGAGAAGTCACTCTGCTCTGATCTTCCCAGGTTAGGTTCTAAATGATTAAGTCATTAACATTTATGAAATTGTTTGCAAATGGTTAGCATGGAAGTTCAACTTAATCTCCACATTTGTATAGTTTTTAGGAAACCTATTTTCAGACACAAGGATTTTTTATTTTATTACATTTACTCATCTTGATTTCTCCTGTGACCAAAAATTATTCCCCCAGTTGCTTTGTTCTTAATTTTAAGTGAGCAATTACTTCATGATATGTTACTTTTGTAGTATGAGCTATTCCCAGAGTAGGAGAAGCAGACAGGGTGTGCCCAAGATGTCTCAGAACTCTACTCTCATTGTTTTTATCTGTTTTTCATGCTGCAGTTTCTTTTACAGTATCAGTCTTATCAGGGTGGTTGCAATGTGATTTTCATAAATGAGATTTTCCTCTCCCAATTATGTTGTACTCTATTTATGGTTGTTCCACTAAAATTTAACTTCTAATGTTGTTTTTTGTAGGCTTGACAGTTCCCTTGTCTTTCTGTTTCTCATGAAAAATGCAGAAATTCAGCTGCAGCTCTTTATAGTGTCCATTAAATTCTTTAAGAGATTCTTGTGAAGTCTTAGAAAGATAGTTAATAATGAGGTATGATTGCCATATCTTGGCTGAGTACTTAAAAAAACACTGACCTGTTCATTATAAAATCTAATTTGAAAAGATGTGGCATTTATATCTTATATAAACTCATACTTCAACTGAAAAAAACAAACAAACAAACAAAAAATCTTACATAAACCTAGTATCGCACTTGTAAATGGTTTATGAATGAGAATTCCATGGAAGGAAGAAGTTGTTTTAAAAACTACAAAATTCACTATGCTTTCTCAGATATTTCTGGTCTAAAAAAATGTGCAAAGTCATGCCATTCAGGAAGCTTCAATTAAGTAATTTATTTATGCAAATGTTGAATGTAGTAAGTTAATTAGAACAGCAATGGGTTTTTGCTAGAGATTCCAAGTTTGGCAGGCTAATCACTCTACTCTGGCATGCTGCATGTCATTTGTCCCTTAGGCTTCCCATAAAGATGAGTCAAAACTCCTCATAAAAATGACAGATTGCTTCAAAATCAGGAGCTATGTCTGGAATATGTTCTAAATAGGATTTGGTGGGTTTGATGGAATGGATTTGTAAGCAGATGCTGAGACCCAGGAGAGAGGTCTAAAGCAGATAGGAAGGGAAGATGAAATTAATGAAACATCCAAATTGCATTTTCAAGTAGGGTATGACTCAAGATTCAAATCTCTCCAGATATATGCACACAAGAGCCAGACTCACGCTTTTCAATATCATACTGAATCTATTGACACCCTCACAAAAAGGGCAAGGTAAATGTTGATTTGGGGAAAAAAAAAAAAAAGAAAAAAGAAAAAAAAAAAAAAGAGAGAGAACAAACAAAAGCAAACAAAAACAAACAAACAAAAACAACAACAAAAACACCTATATGTATTTACCAATTTCATTGTTTTCCATTTCAGGAGGAAGATGATCCTAGAAAAGTCTGGCAAAGAAAGTAAATCTGTCTGGTACTCCAACCATAGAAAACCAATGCTAATCGTAGAATCATGGAATCATTAAGATTGGAAAAGACCTCCAAGATCATCTCATCCAACCATCACCCTACTACCAATGTCACCCAATAAACTATGTCACTAAGCACCACATCCAACATTTCCTTGAACACTCCCAGGAACGGTGACTTCGCCACTTCCCTGAACAATCCGTTCCAATTCCTGACTGTTCTTTCTGAGAAGAAATGTCTCCTAATTTCTAACCTAAACCTCTCCTGGCATAACTTAAGGCCATTCCTTCTAGTCCTATCACTAGTTACCTGTGAGAAAATGCTGACCCCCAGCTCCCCACCACTTCCTTCCAGGTAGTTGTCGAAAGCTACATGCTTAAATGTATTTGTGCTTTCAGCTTCAAAGACTTGTCACCAACCTGATGTGTATGATACAATTTTAGTCATGTTATTTGTCATGTGGTGTAGAGGTAGAGTCAGTTACATGTAGTAGCTGAACTTTAATTTAAATATCAGTTGTTCTTTCTGATTATTATTTATGCATTGACTTACTTGAATTTTGAAGATGTTGATTGTCCAGTTTTTGTATTGCATAGCTCTTTCAGTTCAATCTTTTTTTTTCCTGATTGAGTAAAGTAGTTATAAATGATCCTGTATTTAGTGACATTATTATTATTATTATTATTATTATTATTATTAGCATCTTTTACACTTGAAAGGGTGAAAGAAATTCCATTTAATTACTCTGTTTTGGCATGCACTGTTGTGGACTGAGAACACACACTTCACACTGTCCTTCCAATAATTCTGGCAGTACTGTCTGAAATAGTAAAATCATGGGTCAGAAATTTGGGAATATGCCACAATACACATTGCACTGTGACTGGAAAGTCAGTTTGCCCATTATGCTTATGTGTGTGTGTGTATGGTCCATATTAAAATCATTAATTAATCCTCATGACATGTGTCATAGGAGTGGCAAAGGCACAGAACAGCCAGCATAATATCCACAGAGCTGTTACAGTGAATTTACTGTGTTTTCATTGAATCATCCATGCCTTTAATGAAAATGGTAGGATTTTATTTTATTTTTTTCTAAAGTATATTTATTGTTTATAGCTGCTTCTTGGAGAGAAATTCATAGAGAGGTATGCATGGAGGAGTAGTGATGCCCTTTAGTAGTATTTAAATATATATATATATATTATTTCAGAAGAACCCTCACAGATATTTAGCACACTGGTAATTGCCTTGCAGTTCTGATAAGAAAATATTTAAATGTCTCACATTACTGTGCAAATACAGGCTGTTTTTTTGTTGTTGGTGGTGGTGTTTTTTTGTTTTGTTTTGTTTTGTTTTAAAGAGAACTAATATACACCTTTGCTTTGCTGGAATGTGCTTATTTCTTCACTATTTTCAGCCTTCAGGGTGGGCAATATGTTTTAGTCCTTCTGCTCTTTCTCCAACTTTTCAGTTTCAATCCTTCAATTAAATGAGAACAACATCAATTATTGTTCTCCCTTCTCACATTTTTCCCCATTAACAGCGATTTGTTTTAATGTCAGGAGATACTGAAGATTTTCTGTTTATTACTGGTGAAATGGCTAGTCATCAGTTCATCCCAGGGGAAGAATCACATGTCCAACTGGAAGGAAAATATCACCTTTAAAAAGCAACTGGTGATTGATATTTTGATGAAATGTAGTAACAAAAGTGAGGATTATACCTTCAGTGACTTTTCTGAGAAATTTTAAAACTCTATATAAATCTCCTAATCCCACCAACAGCTCCATTTTTACACCTACTACATGTTCTTATGTCACCTTCTCCTGTAATGTTGTCTGTGCTCTCAAAAAGACTGTGATAGCTGAAATAGAAGAGAAATCCCTTGCCAGTGCTCAGTATTTTCTCTAGCTGACACTGAATACCTGCACAGAGATGTTCTGCAGGAAGCATTCGTTGCTGGGCAGCACCCATTGGTAAGTGGCAGCGGAGCTACAGTGCAGGTGATAGAAAAGCCATCTAACTTAAGGTTTATTGATGAACAGAAATGTAAGAGCTTTGGATCCACAGAAGTGTCTGTGGCCAATTTCTCTGTTGTGGTTTTCCTTTTTTCATTATTTTTGACATTTCAGAGATGAGGCTTTATTATATAACACAAGCCTATGGCAGTGGACCAGGGAGATAAGAATTCACTGAGATATGGAACATACAGACTAAGAAAATGTGTGAAAAATTGAAATGACAAGGGTGGGTTGATAGCATGTTGTTACTGAGCTATAGTACCTTGGTTGGAGAATTAGGTAGTTGGAGACAGAGTAAAATAAAATATGTGCTGACTATGCCTAGAGAGAAAAAGCTGAAATATTTAAACCTCCCAAATCACGGCTTATAATAGATAGATAGACCAATTTGACTTGAACACAGGAGCGCTAGAGATAAAGTATGATATATAACTGATGAATTGTCATTTTCAACATGCTATACTGGACTTGTATACCTCAGTAAATAAAATAAAATGTCAAAAGGAATTCCACACAACCACCAAATAAAATATATCAATGCATAATCAAATATGAACATATACTATAAAACAATAGGAAGATGAAAATAAACTTATCAGGAACTAGAAAATAAAGTTTGCAAATAAGAGCCTTTAATACTGACCTCATTTAGTTGGAATTATTTTCTGCAATATTTAAACCATTTTATATGGATTATTTCCATTTACCCAAGCTACTCCTTTTATGTTGATTGTTTTTCCCATCATCTGAAGAATTAAAAGGGTCATATCTCAGCTATTCTTTGGCAGTTCAAACAGGGTTTATTGCCTTGTCTTTTACAAACCTGAGTGAAGATCCTATGTTTAAACCAATATAATTTTCCCTTTCTCACATAATCAGCCTGTTATACAAACCTCATTGGAAGACGTGGTGCTGGAACCATCATTTCCCCTGATTTTCCACCCTTTTCATCACACTCCAGATATTAATAAAATCCCAGCTGTGCTCCAAAACATTTATTTTCTTCTACAAGCACAGGTCCTACAATTAGAAATGACTCCTGGTAAAAAAAGGTTTCATCTGATAAGAGGGAAAAAAAGGCAAATTACAGTTCAAGTTATATCAATTGATTTTTAGGTATAACGAAATAAATTCAATCTAACTTCTATCAAGTTTCTCTAACAGCCTTGTTCTTCCCGTCAGTCTATCTGCAAGGAATGTTACATCAAAATGCCATTCTGTCTGAAACAGATGTTTTCTAGTCTGCCAAACTCTGCACTTACTTTTGCAAATTAATTTCATTGGACATCAGATCATTACATAATAATCTTATGAAATAATTATCATCACAATGTGTTGCTAGTAGATTGGGTTTCACTAGATTCTGTAATCCAAAACAAAATCTGACCTTTTTTTATTTTATTTTTCCTTAATGATAATGTAGTTAATTTATCTAACTGTGATTAACATATATCTCAAATAGAGTAAGGATTGTTACAAGACCGTACAATCTAATACTCAAAATGTCTGGACTCCCAGACATTATGTACTTGTTAATACCAGAAATACTGTCACATTTCTTTGTGCTGGTGACAACAAAAAGAACTTCTTTGGATTGTGAGATGAGCGTAAGATTTGCAAATATTAGTTGAAAAAAAAAAATGATAATTGTGATTTTAAATGATAAAATAAATGATACTAAATTTTAGTTTGTTCATTCAAGAGGGCAATCTCCCAACTGAAACAGAAAACAGGCCCTCTTATACTAAGCTATGTGGAAAACAACATTCAAACAAACTTGCCAAAACTTTTCTGAAACTTCCAAAATTAATACAAATCTTCTGGAATTGAGAAATTCAAGGTGGGTGTTTTTTGGGGGGGAAATAAATACATCATGCTTTGCTTCCCATTCTACATGGGTACATGCATTTACATACACAAATATTTCCTGCAAGCTTCTTCAACCTTTTATTTATTTACAGCAAATGTTTGTTGCATTTGTTTGTTGCATTGCCCTTTTCAGAGGCAATGTTCTCTTCCAAATCTTTTCTGGGTGTAAAACTACAGATTAATATTCTGCTGTATTAGCACAGCTGTGACCATGGGTAAGTCAGATATAGTATACGGGTCCTTTTTTCTTGCTATTGAGGAAATATATATATACATATATATCTACTAAACATTTTTTTTCATTACAGTGTCCTTGGTGAAGCTCTAAGAAGCACTTTTACTCAAACAAAGGAATTTTAAAATAATCATTTCTTTTACCAATGAGGGCAAGTCCAGTGAGAATGCTGATTGTTAAAACTTGTTTCGCATGATAAATATCATAAATAGTGTGGGGATCTCTTGATAATTAAAATTGTTGGTGCTGTCCAGGGAGGGGAAAAAAGTAGACAGTGTAATATTGTCCTGATCCTTTTGAAACTATGCAGATTGAACACACTGATTAGTAACTATAAGCAGTAATTCCTGAAAATGAGAATTGTGCCCCTCTAGCTTCCTGAATGTTTGCTGCTATCTGATGGAGAAAATAATAATAATAATAATAATAATAATAATAATAATAATAATAATAATAATCAACAATAATCAGTGGAAATTAATTCCGTGTATTCAGCAAAAAGAATATTCACCAGAAGATTTACACCATACTGTGTGATGTGCCTGCCTGGTTGCCGTGTACCATAGGCCATTGCTTTGTCTCTCTAACAGTTCCTTTATTTCCGAGCTCATCCTACAGACTGGGAGTGGTGGCTTTTGAAGAAAACATTTATTAGACCATCTGATTAGTGCTAATACCATCAGTCCAATTTTGCATATTACTAAAACCACAGTGGACTGAAGTGAATCATGTCCACTTGTTAGAGGTTAATGCAGCTGACATGATGATAATTATCCTAATAAGTTCTCATCAGATTAACATTACCATGTTAGTTGCATTAAATAGACCTATAGAGATCAATACGAAAAGCTTAATGACCATTATATTGCTGCCATGTTGCATGGTAGTGCAGTGTAAGAATTCATCTGTTCTTAGTAATACAAATATATAGTTTGTTTGTTTGTTTTTACAGTAGTACATTGATTGGATTGGTTGGAGATGCCATATTGTCTCTAATATCGCAAATTTTAAAGAAAAGACTAAAAAGATTGATTAATATGCCAATATTGACTCATTTATTATTATTTTTGCCTAGAAGAGGGAGATGACTGTTACTGGCATCTCTTACATTTTTGTTTGTTTGGTTTTTGTTTTGTTTGGTGATTCTAGAGCACTTGTCAAATTAGTTAGTTTCCAGTAGGATATGAGAAATTTGAAAGTAATTTACCCTTTCTCCAAATAAAATAATTAATAATAATAATAATAATAATAAAGCACACACACATAAAATCCTTGCATGGTTTCTACTGCCTGTATATGTAATGGCAGTGCAAATGGGCAAAAAGTCCTAATATACTTTATTCCCCTCTGATATAAACCTCAATAGGTAAGCACAACATAACCCAAAGTAAGTTTATTATAAGTAAATGATAATAGACTTTCCTGTCTGTCAAAGGAAGATCTTTCTTGAAACTATAAATTCTTTTTTCTGAACTATTTTTTAAATCTTACACCCTAAAAAGCAGTTGTCTCTTAATATAAATTGTGTTCCTAGTGTATAAACAATATTGCTCAATAGTGAAGTATTTTTAAAATGTGATTTAAGAAACAATCCAAACTACAGTGGCACATAATTCATCACAACTTTCCAAAGCAGTCTAGTAGTCCCTTACGGGGAAGGGATTCTTTGTGCAATAGAATTTCTTAACTTTTTAGAAAAAAAAAAAAAAAAATCCATGCCCTTTTCCTTACTTCTGTACTGTAAAACTTCACATCTGTTCCCTGGCTCTCTTCTTAACTTTGGAGTTTTGTATGCAGACACAGGGAAATTCAGTTCCAGGTGGTGCCCCGTAGTTCACATTACTTACTTTGTTTCTGCAGTTTCACTGCTAGGAAAAGGAAGGAAGGAAAGGAGGGAGGGAGGGAGGGAAGGAAGGAAGGAAGGAAGGAAGGAAGGAAGGAAGGAAGGAAGGAAGGGTTATGTCTGAAGTCATTATTTTTCCATAAAGAGTAACACAGAACCATTATATTGTCTACAGCTTGTGACAACTCTAGATTTGATCACCATTGCACTGCAATATCAGCATGTTATATTACATTTTCATGTAAAACAAGAATGGATATTTGCCTGGAATATTTAATTCATTAACAAGATAACAATAACACATTAAAAATACAATAGCACAAGTGCTGTGCAAGCCTTCATAAAGACTAAGCTTTTTAAATGATTGGTCTTCATTTCTCTTTTCCTTTCATTTCATTTTTAAAAGCAACATAGTAACATGTAACAGCTACCTGAAGTAAATTTGGCATCTAAAACGCTCTGAATATTTAATTTTTTATAATGAGGTATACTTAGCAGTCCCATTTTTAGCTTTTCTGACAGCACAACTGTGAAAAGAAAAGGTGGAAATGTGTACAAACATTTAAGTGACTTGATAAACCTTAAGAGTACAGAGGTAAATGTTCAGCAAAGTGAAAAGTCTTACTTCTTAGTACACATTACTCCATACTTTTCTGTCTTATATTCACCACTCTGTAGCTGTGTCTGTGCCTCTGCAAGCAGCACTTTCCTGGCACGCACACATGCTACCAAGATGCAGCATTGTCCACTGCTGTAAACTGGTCTAACTCCATTGATTTTAGTAACACACGGCAGATTTACACCATTTGATGAGCTGACCCTCAGAGTCTTACCTTTTTTCATTGCTGCATGATGGATAATTTTTCTTTGCACAGTTGAGTTTTGACAGTACAGTCTGAGTGATCTAACAAACAAAAAAAAATAAGAACTAATTGCTTCAGTTTCAGGACCAAGAAATCTTTAATACGATAACATGTTTATTAGAAATCAGTTTCAAAAGTTTATCACAGTCCAGAACCCTTCCTGGTATTAACAACTCACACTACCCAAATGATAGCCATTCCTCCCATTTTGCAACGCAAGAACTTAATTACCATTTGACATAGAAAATGAAAAAGTTGAATTTATCAGGATTACTTGGTAATGTGCTAAGGACAGTAAAGTAAGGTATGTTACAGTGTTTTTTCACTGTATGGTTTGTTGTTGTTGTTGTTGTTGTTGTTTGTTTGTTTGTTTGCATTTTATTTGTAAAATAAATTTGTAAAAAAAAGTACAAGACTCAGTGCCACTGCTGAGTTCCATTCAGACTGGAATCCGGACAGTGAGGTGGGCTGACTTCTTAAAATTTTCTCTAACTTTCCTCTTATTTCATACAGTCATTCTGCTATTCCGTCATCCAGTGATTACACAGGATACATGAGCAAGGAATTAACCCATCTGATATTTTTGATTAGACCACTCCACGATCATATTAAATTAGTGAACTGACATACAGAATTCTATGATTAATTTATTGGGCCACACTGAATATGGATAAATTAGAATATAGGTCCTAAGTACAGGTTAGATTAAATATTGTGACTAATTCATTATATCAGAAGGAAATAGATCCTAGTTTTAGTATGTGTAAAGAAAGGGTCTCTTATATTGTTGTCTATTACTATTTTTTTGTGTGATAACAAGGTAGGAAATTTGGCCTTAATGAAGACCCAAAGTAACAATCACAGTCATGAAACATTTTCTGGCCACTCAAAGGTGCATAGAAAAAGACAGAACTCTTCAGATATAAGTGCTCATTATTCAAAAACACTGGGAGGAAGACAAATATCTTGTTTAATGATCCTTTGTGAGCCAACTTATTCATATTATGATCACATAAATCTCTTTTCTGGTTTCTTTACCTAATCCTTTGGCACCCTAAGTATTGCACAACAGCTATCATTTTCTCATCAGCATCTCAGAAGATGCCAGAAATTCACCACATAATTTGTCTCAGATCTGTAATTGATTTGGAACTCATCCTATTTAAAAACTAAAGGACAATGAACTCAATTTTTTCTTTTAACTTAATAGAAGGCACTTTTCAAAGGTTGTGTTTATGCCTTTTTGACCAGACAAATTAGCCATTATAACTTCTTAAACAATTCATTAGTTACTAATGGCTGCAGTGACATCTGCTGATGACAGTGAAGCTGATCAAGTAATGCTTTCAGTACTTCTAAATTCATCCACTCATAAATTCCCAGTCTTGAAAAGAGCATAGAGGAATGGGCAGAGATTTACTCTGGAAAAAAATTATTTATATAACCAAAGTCAAAACCTCTAACTGTTCTACCATGACTTAAATCCAGAAGTGTACAAACATGAGCTCTGTGGCCAGCAGCTAAAGGAGAAAGCTGTAGAGAATATAATTTGTATTGGCCACTTACCTTTACATCCTCCATTGATATTTGAAATATTTGAAATATAGAGTGATTACTTTTGCCATTAAAATATTTTGATATTGAGAGCCCAGTAAAGGGCACAGTCTGGATTTAATAAAAGCACCCATACCACTACGGACAGTGTGATAAACCAGTCAAAAGTGGGTGTACATGGTCATAAAATAGCCCTACCATGATAGGCCTGGTCTCTGCTGCAGTCACGGGTCTGGGCAGTAATGTCACATTCATACAAGCTGTTTCCCTGTCACTGGTGACAGATCTGCTAAGAAATAGGTATTAACAATTGTTTTTTAGAGTTCCAAGCCATGGTACTATCTTACCTTTTACCTTTACGTGCAGGACCTTCTGTGAGGTTACTGAAAATGTTACAGAAAAAAATATTGGAAGCTGAGAGAAGATATTTTTCCATAATACATGAATGTGTATTTGCATTTAAAAGCAAAAGGACCCTCCTGTTTCTGTGTTTCCCAAGTTTACAACCTCTCCCACTCCTCTAATAAAGTTTTGTGGTTTTTTTTGTTTGTTTGTTTGTTTGTTTTCTTCCTATGGTTTGCACGTGGACTCAGAGTACTTGAGAATGCCAAACTTCTTACTGTAACAGGGAAAAGTATGTTTAGTTTCCCTTCACATCAAGCTGATTAACTTATGTTTCAAGAGAGAACTTAGATGTATTGAAATAATCTGTTTTGCTGCAATTAACCAACTGGCAGAAGGACTATAGATACATCACATGTACATGCAGAGAATTTCTGATCATCCTGAAAGAATAGCATGTAATTTTCCTTGTCCAACAATGTCCAACAAAGGCACAATGAGCCTGATTTACCTTTTAGATCTATCTGAGGAAATCCACTGAATCTGGGTTTATTTATACTAAGATTACTTTCTAGTGGTAAAATACATTAATGTGTCCTTAAATTGATGGTTAATAGCCCTTAAAAAGATGGATAAAATGGCTTTAGTAACTTCTGTGAATAAAGAGAATCCAGTATATTTTGGGAACTTCTTATTCCAGAAACATTTTATTTTATATGAACAGTTCAATTTGCATGCTGTACTCCAGGAATTTGCTCTCATATGAAAAAAGGGATGGAAACCAAATGAAATTACAGGCCCAGATCTTGACATCTGTCCTGCAGAAGCAGAACATGTTGCTTGCATGCAGTTTGGCAAATCTCACTTCTTGTCTTCTATAAACTAAGCCTCATATCTAAGTGTCTGTGACCTCAGTGCTTTGGCTCCTCTTATAAAGCCACTAACACTTCAGATGATTCATAATTTGCTAAATCTGAATACAGAAATGTTAGAAATAATTCAATTTATTTTTAATTTGTTTTATTGAAATAAAGAATGAGAGTGCTCAAGTCCAATATCTATATTAAGAAAATCCTAGGTGAAAGATTTTAATAAAACCCTATTTAGCATTTCAGGGGATAATTTCTTCTTTTCTTCTTTCCTTGAAAGATATTAAAAAAAAAAAAAAAAAAAAAAAAAAAAAGTTTTTTTCAGTTTGAAATTCATGAGCATTCTGGCATTTTTAATGTTTTTAAACTTTTTTCAACCTGTGCAAATTCTCATGAAATAGAAAAACATTTCACATTCACCTGAATTATAGAGTATTTATAGGATAATTCCATTCAGAAAATGATGGAAAACACAGCAAGTGACCTCAGAGAATCACTCAGCATACTGAATTTCCTCTTGATATAGCAGAGAGCAATTAGATTTTTAGAAGAAAGAAAATATCTATTACCTGTTCGTACTGTTAATGGTCACATCCACAATCCAATGCATTTAAACAGTTCCTAGTGATTTAATAATTGCCATTCTCTTACAAAAATAGCTATTTTCTCATACCCCTACAACATGGAAGTAGTTTTCTAGTGTGAATATCCGCATCTGCAATTATTCATAATCAGTGACTTGAAGTTTTATAAAAGGTTTTTCTGGCAAATCAGTTTAACTCAGTTTGTAATCCTACTCTGTAATTTAAAAAATTGAATGAATGTTTCTAGAAGCCTTCTCCAGACTCCATTTATAGCATGGGAACCATAAGGGGACTGATTTCCCAGCCCACTGAATATAGTATTTTTTTACTTGTATTAAACTTTCTTCGTGAAAATAGTTCTTGTATGGAATAGCCTTCACAAAGGAGGGAGTGCCACAAAGCCCTGTGGCAAGATATTACAAGCACTATGGTGTTTCCAAACTACCACTTCTCTGTTCTTTCTTCTTTATAGTTGACCACAGCTAGGGCAATACCAAGTAACTTAGCTCCACTAAAGTCAATTTTGTATTTTCTTTTCCTATTCTAACAAAAAGAAACTGTGTTATCCTGTTTGTAGCTCAAACACAGACATAGAACCAAATCTTTAATTGCACACACAGTTATTGCATTGCTCATAAAACATTTTTTTACAGAAATCTTTATTCCTGTGGATTTTAGTACTGCCACATAATATAGTTCACTTAAAGAAAGGAGGCAAAAGTCAGTATTTTTTCTTTTTATCTGCATGTCAGAAAATTAGCTTTCTTAATGATGATGAAAGAAATGATATATATCCTATTCATTTCAATTTATCCACTATCCAAATAATTATTTTCTTATCATATTTTTGTTCTGATTAACTCATTTTAAAATTCAATAGTCTCCTTTTGTCTAAAACTCATCTTACTCAGTTTGACTTCCCAATTCCACATTTTACTTGTGAACTACGAGTACTATTATGTGTTCAGTGCTGAAGCTTCTGTACCAATGAAAAATCTGGATCAGAAACAGCTTCTGATCTCTCTCCCAAGGACAGTAATGCTTGATTAACTTCTCTATATGCCTTGCTGAAATGTCACTTGGGATAAGATTGCCCACTGTTCTTTGCTGAAGTGCATTGCAAGACCAGCATTTGGCTCAGTAAAATTTCTGCACAGGAGGAGGCTCTTAGTTTGCCTACACAGCAGTATTTGCGTCTGTTTAAGGGCAAAATCATTCTGTTAGATTTGTGCAGTGATCTACACAGATGGACAGAGCCAGTGGTACCACGGCAGTCTCTATCTCAGTGCAGTCCCTAAGGCCCTCAATAGCTGAGGAAGGTCAAAACAGCAAACTGAAACTGTGTCAGGATCAGGTTTAAAGCTATCCCTGAGGCACATACTTCATCCATCTCTCCCATCCACAGAAAAAGTGGGTGAAACTCATACAAGAGGTTCCTGAGGGATGCTTGGGAAAAAGGGAGCACATGTAAGAAAAGAGCTTTTGTTTTTGTGTTTCTGAAGGTTGAAGCATTTCTGTATTTCCTGTGTTATTAAAGAAGATAAAAAATGCTTAGTGTTAAAGTTAATCATATTTTTCCTTTTGATTCTATTGAGCTTTGGAATATTTTTGTAATACCTTAAGTAGTATGATATTGAATGTTTGATTATATTTTAAGATCACAGTGTTTACAATATATTTTTTTACAAACACTCAGCTGTTGCATTTGTATTTTAATGTCTATATCTTGTACCACGCTAGTTATCTCATAACACATGTAGTAATTTGGAACAGCTCTTGGTCCCGTGCTATTTAAGATATAGAAAAAGAAAAAAAAAAAAAAAAAAAAAAAAGACAAGAAAAAACAACAAAATTGTGGCAAGTAAGGAGAACATGTCACTGCTGCAGAGTGACCTGGATCACAACAATATGTATTCCAGTATGTGCAAATGCAGCTCCTATATAAGTTTATTTTGTCTTATCTCCTGGCTGTATGACCACCGGCATCTTTAAATGAGTAAACATTAGAACTAGAGTTAGACTATAATTAACATTCACATTTGATCAGAAATGAACGGCAGAAAAACAAGATTAATTTTGTAATAATCTGGAGTATCCACAGAAAACAGAAATCTGGTAAAGAACTGCTCAGTCAAGTTGTTAAAATACCTGAAAAAGTAAGGAAAAAAATTGTAGATGTTTTTATGCATCTTTACTAGCAAGAGTACTTAGCTTACTAATGGCTGTGGGCTAGTAGATCATTTTACAAAAAAATAGGTTCTATTTCAGACACGAATTAAGAGAAATCCTGCAGCCTCAGTTTTAAAGCTTTTTTTTTTTTTTAAAAAAAAAAAAAGTCAACTCTCTTACAGCATGAATTTTACAATCTAAAACATTGTAATCAACATGAGGTGCTCCATAGACTCTGTTAGGCACAAGAAGAGGAAACACGGCTTGCCAATGCTTGCAGTAAAATGTTTCTTTCAAAGGGAAGCTTTTATCAACTTCCATTCAAAACAAGCAAGAAACTAACAATAAACAAACAGCAACAAACACTAAAATTTTCAACTGGTATAAATTGGCCTGTTGACTTTATTGGAGCTCTACCAAATTATATGTACTGATAATTTGGCTTGTGAATCTTAAACTGTGGGATAAAACAGGAACTCTCAAAAGGTAGAGGTAAACAAAATAATTTTTAGACAGTAATTAGTCTTCTAAACTTCAAGAACCTTAATGAGCTGCAAGCAACTGAGCTTCCTTCATTTCAATGTACTGCTCCTCATGTTTCATGCTACTTTATTAGATTAGCTTACAAATTAGCTTACATTAATGAAAAATGATTAAACTTAAACCAATGGAAATTAAATGGCTTAACTGTAAAGGCATTTGAAATTGCTTTTAAAATTAACAATAGTTTTATTCACTGATCTTTCCATGCTTAAAGTTTAGCATCAACTCCTTTATATGAATGAATCATGGCTACAAAGCAGCTAAGGGTACCTTTGGAAAGCGACATCTCATCTCGTCTCCAGGATTTTCCCTGCATACTCTTCATTGTTCAAAGCAGGCTCAGAGGTGCTTAAGCACAGCAGTATAGCAATGGCAAAAAGTATATCACTATACTATGACTGACTTGGAGCCAGGCAGCTGACAATTATCTCTGTATATATGATGCATGCTTGTTTATAATAGTAACTCATCAAAGGCTGGATAATTTCAGAAGAAATTATGTATGTGTATTTTATGTCTGTGTATTTAATGCAATTTTTTTTGTGACATGCTAGAAAAGGTAAACTCTATTTGAATGAGGTGTGTTTGGATCCCTGTAATAAATTATTCAATACTGTTTATATTATTATTTTTTTCTTCTAAGAATAATGTGCTTTTAGCATGCACCAGAAACATGGCTGAAATTGTTGGAGTTTTTCTTATATATTTTTATTTTATTTTATTTTATTCTTTTTAATTCTATCTTAAGCACATCCACCTGTAACTAGTAAAACATCCCAATTAGCTTAATTTAATTTATGGTATGAGAGGACCACACAGTCATTCTTTAACTGATTTATGGGACCCCAATATAAATTTGAAATGTAAGACCTCTGCTGAAAAGAGTGAGCTTCCAAAAGATATAAACCAAAAATCAAAGTCCCCAAGTCCTACACAGGCACAGCAGACACAAAACACTGCACAGTAATGAAGAAGATAGGACACAAGCCGAGAGACCATAGGGACTCTTTGCAGTTGAGGAAACTTTATGGTGGCTCTGTAAACACAGGTACACTTCAACCCAGGTGTCATTTCTTCAACCCAGGTGTTATTTTTACACTTCCAAGGAAAGAGAAGGGACTGCTGGAATGGCTACAGAAGGACTGGCAGGAAAGAGTATGTGCCCGCTGGTACTAGAATTTTTTTGGTCCCCAAAGAACCAACATAGCCCTCTAAAGTCCTTTGGAGATGCTAATGAAATCAGTGGAGACTACATCAAATTATTCATTCATAGAGGACTAGGCTTTTCTTTCACATGATGGTCTAAAAAAGGGAAGTAAAATTTCAGAAATGCTTTAAGGTGCTTTTCTGCAAGTGAGTGAATTTCATTCAGAGTAAGGCAAACCTATGAACACCAAGTTTTTCATGAACTAGCATACAAAGAAAGGGTTTAATATTTTGTATTATAATTTACTATTATGTACTCTGTGAATAAATGGTCTACAAAGAAAATGCATTTTGAAAAATCTTATTATTGGAAAAAAATTATATAGTCTTTATATAATGATTAGAGTCTTGTGAAATCTAAGTATTTAATAAAAACATGATTCTTTAAAGATATTGATATCATTATGTCCTAGGTCTAAGAGATGGTATTTTTCTTCCCTGGAATAGCCAATAAAAGAATCACAGAATCACAGAATCACAGAATTTCTAGGTTGGAAGAGACCTCAAGATCATCGAGTCCAACCTCTGACCTAACACTAACAGTCCCCACTAAACCATTTCCCTAAGCTCTACATCTAAACGTCTTTTAAAGACCTCCAGGGATGGTGACTCCACCACTTCCCTGGGCAGCGCGTTCCAATGTCTAACAACCCTTTCGGTAAAGAAGTTCTTCCTAAGATCCAACCTAAAATTCCCCTGGCGCAACTTAAGCCCATTCCCCCTCGTCCTGTCACCAGGCATGTGGGAGAACAGACCAACCCCCACCTCGCTACAGCCTCCTTTGAGGTACCTGTAGAGAGCGATAAGGTCACCCCTGAGCCTCCTTTTCTCCAGGCTGAACAATCCCAGCTCCCTCAGCCGTTCCTCGTAGGGCTTGTTCTCCAGGCCCCTCACCAGCTTCGTCGCTCTTCTCTGGACTCGCTCAAGCACCTCAATGTCCTTCTTGTAGTGAGGGGCCCAAAACTGAACACAGTATTCGAGGTGCATAGTTCATCTTCTATGAACTATGAGAATTGTTAAAGCTACAAAAAGTCTCTTTGTGTTTTCTTTTGAGGGTAAAGGTAATTTGTTAAGAAATCTCCTTGATGGGATGATGAAGCAAAGACCTTTTGTTCTACTACCACCCCACCCACCCCTGCCAACACCTCCCACCACCACATACTCCACACTCCCAGTGTATAGCCATGAGAACCAAAAGAGATCTAGGCTTACTGTAGCACATGAAGTGACAATTAAATTTAAAAATAAAAAATGAAGGGAAATCAGATCTTATAATGGTATCTAATGGGACTCTGAAAAAGTCTATTGCTCTCAGGTATCATCAGGTAGTGAAATTAAAAGAAAAGCATAGAAACTCAATTATTGTCATAACAGTCTCTAAAATGATATTGTCACAACTAGAAATTTCTTTGGCTCCACAGTTATATTGAAAATTTTAGATTTCCTGAATCGTTATAGATTATTATGTCTCATAAAATTAATATGTATGTATCAAATGTTTGGCATACTACACACATCAAACCCTTCAGAATTTTATTCCATGTTTTAAAAATATACATGATAATGAAATTAAACAAGTGAACACAAAGAATTTACACTAAAAATTGTGCACGTTCTTGGCTTGGTAACTGATACTGAAAGGAAGCAAGAGCTTACAAAAGCCATGAGGCCATCACAGCTTTAATTATTTTCAGTAGATTAAATTCTCCTTATACTTAAATCACTAGTCATGCTCCCACTTCCCTGCTTCTCACCACTGATGTCTTAGGTGTAGGTAAAGTGGAATAGTGCTTTTACTCCTTTAAAATGAAGTTAGATGGTTATTATTACATATGAAAATCATTTATTCAGTCTTTTTTTTCTGAAATTATCCGTTAGCATTATGCACAAGATAATTGCATTCCTTGGAAGAATAGTGGCAAAATTTCAAGTATTTTTATTTAAAAAAAAAAAAAAACTAATTGGTAACTTTGTCTATAACTAACTGTTCCAAAATAAATATGAATTTAACTGCAGAACAAAAACAAAATTTCTCTAATAGCTGTAAATGCAATTTTAATACACACAAAGACTGCTGTTCAGTGTTCAAAAAGTCATCTGAAGTTTCTAGAAATACAAGGCAATTACACTGTATGACATTGGATTACCTTGTATAAAAATACACAATTAGGAGATGATGTTTGGTCTTCCCTTTGACAAAAGAATAAGTTTATCATAAAAACTTTACAAGTACTCATTATTTAAGCTTTAATATTTTAAACATGGTCATAAATTTAAAACTTGTGTTGTAAAGCAGATGTTCAAAAAATGATTCAGTTCACTGAAACACTGTTTTTCCACCATTGATAGAAAACTTTCTGCCAGCCTTATTAAAAATACAATCAGTGTCTGGCTTCATGACTGAATGCTTCAAAATAAACCACTAGATACAGACTGGACTGTTCACTTGCATAGCAGTTCCATACTTCTCGTTTGAGAATGTTTAATCTTCATATAGCTCCTAAAAAAAAGCCGAAGTCAATATATCCCACTCTATAGAGCTGTTGGGACTTTGGGAAATGTTATCCCTATTATACAGATAAAAGTGGTAAGGATTACAATTCACAAAGGAGTGGAATAAGATGCTTAACACCAGATGATACTTAGGTAGCTGAGCACTTATTTTTGCTCATGTTCTATATTCTAGATATTCATGTTCTATGTATTTATATATTATATACATTATTTATATTTTAATATATATATATAATTCTATATATTCATTTTCTATAGTGCATGATTAACCATAGCAAAAAGTGGCCTGACATTATCAGTCTCTATGCACCCAACAACATTGTGAAAGATTGCAGTATTTGAGGACATAATTCCCACTGCTTTTCTTGGGGACACTGCAGCTCCATGCAGCCTCCCAAAAAAGTTACAAGTTTGTGCTAGATGAGCTAGCTCTTAATGATCAGTGTGAGCACTATTTAAATCTCTAGCTTAGACAGCTACATTAGCAGTAGTACATTAGCTTCCAAGGACAGTTCAGAGCTGCCCAAATCTTTCTATCAGCTGTAAAAGGAGCTGGAAGTCTGGGTGTCTAAGGAGAGAGAGTTTAAATATTTCCTTATATAGTCTATCCCTTAATTATAGAAGCATCAGAAAACGCTATTCAATAAATTCAGTTATAGAAACATTAAGGTTGGAAAAGACCTCCAAGATCACCTAGTCCAACCATCCCCCTACCCACTAATTTTACCCACTAAACCATGCCTCTAAGTACCACATCAAACCTTTCCTTAAACACCCTCAGGGATGGTGATTCCACCACCTCGCCGTGCAACTGATTCAAATGCCTAACCACTCTTTCTCAGAAGAAAATTTTCCTAATTTCCGACCTGAAAAAAATCCACTTTGTTTTCAAGTCTGTATAAAAAATCACAAAGATTTTTTGAATGCATTTGTAGATTTACCTTTCTAGGTTCTTCTCCTTCACTTGTTTTCCTCTATAAATATGACTGGGCTCATAGTTATCTACTGTTTCACTCAATGCAGGCAAATTTAAGATCTGTCTGTACTTATAGCTAATCATTTATATTTTCCTGATAGGAATAGCTTTTCCATTTATGTTCATAGCTGAAGTCAGGCAACAATTATTACTGAATGTACATGTATTTCAGTGAGTGTATGTTTCTAAAGAACAATAAATATAAATGTCTTCAGCTCTGATTCACAGGCTGTATTTTTGAAATTCAAAGAAAGCAGCCAGAAAGAGTTCATTTATCAGACACCTGCAGTCCACAAGTGAACTTCAGTTAGGTGAATCATGAAGAGGGAGCTGCACTCTGACACTAAATTTAAGCTTGAGTTATTTTATCCTGTTGCATTACAACCTTTCTTCTGCTGCTTCAATACATATAATGATTCAGATTTTCCTATCATTTGCACTCCCTTAAATGAATATATACTTACCCACAGGGCTGGCATAAAGAAGAGACAGACCAAGACTGTTCCTGCAGAAGGTAGCAACCGCATCACACCCCTTTCCTTCAGTTTAGTGACACAAGGAAAGGAAAAAGAGAACACTTAAACCTCTTTAAGGGAGCCTCTGCTGGTGCATGGCTGCCTTCATCAACCTTTCTCACATGCATATGCAGCACCTGGTACAAAAGTTGTGTCACAAATGGAAATGAATCTCACTAAACGATGCTTTGTGTTTTGGATCACTTGGTATGTGGACTGTCCATTAGTAGATATAGGCAATTAAATAAATTAGAGGAGTCCGGGAGAGACTAGCATCTTCTTTGCAAACATCCCTCCTGGCTGCACACAATAAATCTGTCTGGAAAAGAGACCTTGGCCCATTAGTTTGTGTCTAGATATGTATTCCTTCATTTTTTCTGTCATGTGAGATGTATATTTTGAACATTTCCACATGGAAGGGATTATACTCTAACTCCTATTTTCCAGAGGTGTTTGGAAAGCTGATGGCAAGAATACCAATCAAGTAGTGTGTGCTTGGAGGACAAAGTGGAGGAGAATCCCAATGTGACGCTGCCAGGGCATGCACATGGACAGCTTGAGCTGGCCAAAGGGAAAGGCTGTAAATCATACTTAGAAGGAGATTGATGATGTTTGTGGAGCATTCTCTCAGGGTGCCAAAGAGGTGTTTGTTCCTGAGGCTTAAGAATTATTTTTGTGGAAGGCTTTTATCATTAAAGTTGATGATGTGCCTACAACCAAGAAAATAAAAGAGCGATGCTTGCAACAGCAGAGTGATTTGTATTCTTTTGCATGACAAAAACTTTCATCATCCATCCCGTTGACAGTTATGATTTGTTAAAGTTTTCTCCAGGGTGTTAGTAACAAAGATTTGAATTTATTGTTGTGTGATTTGCATCTTTATTTCCACTGTGTATGAAATCTGTAGTATTTAGCAGATCTATCTCATAGTTCAGATCTAATTTACATGCAGTGGAGACCTCTTAAACATGTAGCCTTTGTGTCTAATAAATTCATTAATTGTAAGAGGCTGGTATGTTTTATGAGGTGTTAATTAAAGTTGGTCTCAACATAAGATAACTGGCAAAAACTGGTATGCTGAACAGCTTAATTTAGAGTTACTTGCATATTACACCATTAATAATTTTCTATTTGCTGGACAATTATTAGGAAATAATAAACAGTGAATAAGTACATAAACAGATGAAGTTAGATATCTGTGCATGATATATACAAACATACAAGTACGTGTTTTGCAAGTGCACATTGTTGATATCTCAGGAATATATTTTTGAATAATTATATTTAGAAAAGATAACTATGTATAACAAAGTAAATGCTTCTCAGTTGTTCTTACAAATTTCTGGTATCTCATTTTGTGTTGATTTTCTTATGTTAATTATGGTAATTAATAATAATATGGGATTAATATGTGGCTAATCAATATCTTCTGAAACAACCACTAGGGAAAGACTGCTTTATTATGCAATCAGATATCATGGTGAATCATGGTGTTATTTAACTTGTGTCACACTTACTAAAGAGTTTGCAGGTCTGACTAAAAGTATACAGTATACAGTATAAAACACCAAGGATGCAACATGCTCCAGGGTAAGCAACCTCAATAGTATTCACCCATATCCCAGTGTTTATACGTGGTAACACATTAATAATATTCACTGTGACATTTAATAACTTGAAACTGCATACAAATCCAAAATAATTAGGCAACTTATTTCTTTATTACCAACATTTACTAAACTCAAAATGTAAAGATTGCTCAACTTTGTGTTTCCAAACTCAGAAACCCCACGCTAACCAGATATTGGGTGAAATGGCTGAACAAAAGTTCATAGGAAACTTTCCACTGACAAAGGCATGAGAAGGATTTTAGCCTGTCATTTTGCATCTCATTGTCTAAACTAACCATACCTTACCCTCCAAAATGTTCTAAATTCTGCAGTACTGAAAAGAAATCTAACTTTGCAGAAACTTAGCTGCAGATTTGAAGCATGATTTCTCTCTTTACTAAAGTTATGTTTTATATTTACAGATTTACATGAAGCTGAGTTTTTGAGTATGGTTCGATGAGTATACATAACAAAGCAAATATATTTTCATAAATCACTGTTTGTAAGATACAATTCATCATCTTATGCATAATAACTGATCATGTGTACACTTCTAGCAGTTGCAGTGCAAAGCAAAACAAGTTTACTCAAATCACACTGCTTGGGAGAGAAGGCAAATGCTACCTTCTTAAACCAAGCCATATGACTCCCTTGTGCATATCCAGATGCATTTTTCCTTACTACAAATAAGAATTCTTTGTTGTTACCACTGAAAACTGTCATTCTAAGGATAGGAAAAAATAATAGATATATGTTAAAGTAGCAACACTGAGACAAATATATAATTCTATCACATTCAACATTGTAAAATACAAAATATAGTCTAAGCTTGATAGTATAAATATACACAAATATAATGCATTTAAATGCACCATTAGGTGATTGCTCATCTATTTTACACAGGTCTCTTGGTAAGATGAAGATCAAAAATTGCCAATAGTTTTGTTTCCTTTTTTTTTTTTTTTTTTTTTTTCATGTGTTAGAAAGCATCAGTAGCCAAAGTGACTTAGCAAATTGTTCCTTTCTAGAGCTTGATGATATCTTTTAACATTTTCAAAATGTTTAAACACCTGGAGGAGCTGACTATCCTATTTGGTAAAAGTGTGGATTAGCTGAATTGCTGTTGGTTATTTCAATACCTTTGCATCTTCCTATCAGCCTATAATGCACTATAAAAAATGTGAAATATTTAAAAAGGTGAGTCTGACATAATCCCAAAGATCCAGTAAAGCTTCTGTTCACAGGACAGTCATTGAACATGCATTTGTTAAATTCCCTACATTGCAAAAGCACCATCAGCTGACTAAAAGGTTTTCCAGGGAAAACTGAAAGGATGACCAACAAGCATTTTTCTTTGTAAAACAGTTCAGATTTTCACTAGCACTTGGAAAAATGAAAATCAATTAGGAAAAATAGTTAAAGCTGCATTTCATTGTAAGCAAAATCTTCAGCTAGAGCAATGATAAATACAGTAATATAACGTTATGCACAGTACCGTCTTTTTTATCGGATTCAAGATGTACGGATTTTTTTTCATATCTTCACTTTCAGTTCATTCCATAGCCATTTAGATATTAATAAATCACTTTCAGACTCTACATAGGAACCACAATATTTAATCTTTTCAATTTCCTCTTTAAGAAAGAAATAAGAACATATAAAAGAAAATAAATATAATATAAAATATAAAAGAAATAAAGATATAAGAACAAGAACAATATTTAAGTCCAGTTTTGCTCTTTCAGAGAAATAACTGTCATTTTACTTCTCTGTTCAAATCAAATATTTTCCTGTTACAAAGAAACCATATTCCTTGGATTCTTAAGAACTTGAATAACTTGAATAACTATTGCTCTTCTCAAATATTAGTTTTAATTTAGGCATGCCAATTTTTTTCTTGCCAAGAAAAGTCTTTTGTAGGTGGTGTTTGGTTTGGTTTGGTTTTTGATTTTGTTTTTAATAGGATACATGCAGGAATTATTTTATGAATGGCTGAATTGCATGTATGTTCCACTTTGCTTACCTGTTTAGTGTGTCTGGGTGTGATGACCACAGAAAAAAACTCACAGCAGTTTTCCTGGCCAGCATTTTTACAAGCACTTTTTTCATCTCCAGGATCAGAAGTTCCTGAATGGCAGAAAAAGAGCAGGATGTCACCCAGCCCTTTGGCCACTAAGTTTGTGAAACAAAAGCATTTAGAATGTTTCCCTATTCTGTCCTTATGTCATTGAGGCCTCCCTTTCTGATGTCCTATTTCTTCCTATATGTCTTTGGCCTAGCTTTTAAAAGTGTAGACAGGTAATATTTAATGCATTGAAACATAATTCCATAAAAAAATAAAGAGTGCTTTGAAACTAGGTTTCTGAAGCTTTCTATTATTTCTATTTTTTTAACCAATAGTGGGAAAAAAATATTTGAAACATTTTCTGTCACCCCTGCTAAGAGTGTTTTCTGTTTCTAACTGCTCATGAGCTTGTTGATTTAATAGATAACTTGAAAAAACTGACCAGTAATTCAGAATTTTAAAAATATTTTCTTTTTAATATGTTATGTTTTCATCTATGAAAATCATAAATTACTCAACCAGGTGTCAAAGTGTTCATAAAATATTTGATTCAAAGCTATAGATTACTTGGACATCCCATAATTCTTTATTTCAAACCACAGATTTAATATTTAACTTCTGATCAGAAAATACTTACTAATAATTAATTTGTCTGGGGTGAAACTTTTCCCCAATTCATCTCCTCCATCTGCTTGCACATACTGTGAAATTATAATCAGCTGTAATTTGTGACTGAGACGTGCCAAACATTTCTAAAACAATTTGGAAAGTGGCAGACTAGATTTTTTGCCAACTTGCACTCCATGCAGATGCGACTTGTTCTTCTTGCTTTCCTCACCAAAGCTGAGTTTAAAAGAGAAATCTTGAAGTTCTGTTAAAGCAATATTTGTGGAAACCACTTAATACTGTTTTCTCTCCTCCTGAGCTGTAAGAATTTGGGGACTGACTCCAACACTGATGGGAATCAGCTAAAAAATTCCCATTCATTTGGACAGAGTTAGCATAGATGTTAGTTCTTCCACATCTTACAGCTGAAACCTCTAATTATAGAAGCAAAATAGACAGCATATCTCCTCAGAGCTTGCTTATTTATTCATTTACTTCATATTCACAGGGTTAAAGATGGATTTACAAATATTAATGAGTATTGTTCTTAAGAAAAATCACTAGATTTACATTGGTAGTAAAATTAATGTAAGCTATATTTGTAACAGGGTAATTATTTCCTGTTCCAACTCCTAAATTCTGTCGAATTCCAAATCGTAATGCACACCTTTATTAAGGGAGGCAGATTATGAAAAGATTACACAGGTGATTAAACAAGATCTTCACACAGCAATGAGACTTATGGATTATAGAGACTATGTAAAATTCTTGTCATGTGGTCACACTATTTTGAAGTTTGCAGTTAAAAAAATGTAGACCATTTGAGGTCATCAGTTTCAAATGATTTTAAACAACTGAGTTGTGAAGGGCAAATAGCATCGATAGTTAACAGCTTTTTCAGAGCCCCAGGCTTGCAAACTCTGATTCATCAGTGTAGACTAATTATTTTAAGACTACAACTCAAGTCTTGTAAGAGATCAGGGTATAAAACTATTAAGTTATTTGAGATAGTTACATTTGCTGGAGCATTAAAAAAAATTCTACAAGCAAAATTTCTGAAAATATATTCTTATTTGGAAAGTAAAATATATTTATTTTATTTTATTTATTTTATTTATTTTATTTTATTTTATTTTAATTATTGGGATTATGTATGAATAAAGTATGGAAATTCTGAAATTAAAATAGTTTCAAAATGAAAAATGTTATCATTATTGGACATTTCTCTATGGTTAGAACTACATATTCAGTTTCATGTTGTGTGGGTTTTTGTTGTTTTTCTTTTCAAACTTTTGTTTCAAATTGGACTGTGTATTCTCTGATTACAAGCAAAATGCATATCTAAATTCCCAAAGGGAAAACATCTGGAGGACTGGATGAAAAGGAAACTGCTAGAGGCTGTACTATTCCTTCTCTGCCAGCCTGGAAAACTCTGCTGAGGAGTACTCCTGCTACTGGGAGCAGGGTAAGGGTGCACTAGGGCAGCAACTGCTCAGGCCCCTCTGAACAGCCACGCTAGCTGCATTTTGGGGTAAACCCTGCCTGACTCTCTTGGCTGCCTATATTGCTGCTGTCATCCTGTCATGTCACCATTTTCTTTTTTTCTGCAGCAGACCAGTCCAGTGATGTATCTTCAGGGCACAACATTTATTTATTTATTTGTTTGTTTATTTATTTCCCTCAGCTACTGGGAAGGCTTATCTCAGCTCTCTGTTTCAATAAAACAGAATACACTCTCTCTTGTTATTGTCATTTCTTTTCAGGGTAACAAGGTACATGCATTTCAAAACATTAATTGTATGTGGAGCAAATGTTTCCATTATATTGGGAATCTTTTTTTATTCCAGATGTGCATATTATTCTCATGGCAAAACTCACATCTACAGGAAGATGCTCTCAGAGTTAGGTGTGTTTAAGGGCCCTTCTAAAATGAGGATTTAACATACTAACAATATGACATTTATTTCCATTTTATAAGGCTGTAGTTATTTGAACTAGAAGCACACATATAAAAAAAGAATAAACGGAGATTATAGGGGGAAAGCTGGTGTATGAGGTTCTTTCGGCTAAACAGTTTAGCTATAGGACAGTATAAGCTTGCCAACATTTACCCTCTATATTCTATGGACTATGTGATAGAGTGAATAAGAAAAAAGTAGTATTAATCCTATATAACATACCTTTCACTTGTCAGTAATCAGATGTGCCCATTGTTTCATCATGTTTTTTTGTTTGTTTGTTTTTTAAAAAGATTTTATAGGGAGTACAATGTCATGTTTACCAGCGGAGATGACATAAAATTGAAGTGAATATAGTGAATATTTGGGAAAAATAATATGGTCTACAAAAGCAGCTTGAGAGGTGAAGCAAGTTAAACATGTTCAAATTCTTTGTTTAACAGTTTACAACACATACTCAAAAGATTTTACTTGATTTATTTTATTTTATTTTATTTTTCTAGTTAAATTATTACTTTCAAGATTTCTGTTTGGTTTCATTTACTCTTCCTTTCATAATGTTAAATCCAAATCCCCTTTGTCTTGTGAAAACTAAACCTTTATGTGCAGGTAAAAATCGATCTCCTGAAGTGTCGTGTTGCCTCTCATTTCTGAAGCTATATTATTTTTTATTTTATTAAAAGAAATAGAAAAATCTTATCTGACTCAAAAATAGTCACCAATTTGATCACTGGACATCAGAGGATTTAACTGGATACAAACCCAATCAAGTTGAAACCCAGATCCTTTAAGATCTTGAGTCAGATATATATCATAATGAATAATCAAGTTTATATTAACCGTGTCTTTGTATTCTAGTTTCTGAAACTTTAATTTTATATCTGTAGGTTTTGCCATGATACCACAAGACTTAGACTGTATTTCATGTTGGTAAGTGAAAGATGCTTCTCACATACTCCAGAATGTGGATGTACTGCAAGGCTTAAACTGCATTAAGATGACCGTGCTACAAAAGCCAACAGCCGCACAGGAGAAATGATGTATGACTTTTGCACTAGCTCCATCAATCAGCCTGTTTCCTATTCTAATTCTTTTAAAATACACTTATATTTCTTATCAAAAGTTTCTTCTTATGTTTTCCAAAGAAAAGATATCAACCATTCATCTAGTATTAGTTTTATGCCAGTCTAAATAAAGCAAGAAAACAAGAGTAATGTCTTAATGAGACAGCACAGTGAACCTGCCCTTTAACAACTCCACCAGACCTGAGAACAAAATTAATATGACTTTCAGACATAGAAAATATGCACAGTATTTCCACAGTCTTATGTATCACTCTTAGTTATGTTATTAGGCCACCTGATGACCCCTTTTTTGTATTTGACTTGCATAAGTATCTCATCTGTTTTTAATAACTGACGTATTATTAAACAGATTCATAGATTCTTTGTAATTGTATAGTCAAAGAAAAGAAACACTGTTTTATGGCTTGACCTAATGCTCATCTTCTTGTGCAAGCTAATAAGACAGCTTTCAAAGGGAAGGTTCAAAGATCTCAAATCGTTGTCTGTTATTCTACCAATATCACTACTGTAGTCCGTAAAGTTAATGAATTTTTTTAATTTCCCCCTTATAGTCTGTGTCAAAGGATAACTAATGAGAGTGCCAGCAAGATTTTAAGAGCTCTAAAAAAAGGAATTGACAGCTGTTTTGCCCATACCTGCCCCATGATATCTCTGTGCTGGGCCACTGTAAAACATTTAGCTTAGTGTAAGAGAAATGCAACTTCCTTGTGATGTGTCAGAGCTAGGAGGTTGGGATGGAAATGGAACCAGCACAGCATTTAAATTAATTATTAGCAGCAACCTCTCTATGATATGTAAGTAAAAATAGCAAGCCAAGTTCTATTCTCACATGACCTGGTCTTAATCCAGGGTAAATGCATTATATGCAATTTATATTAAGATAAAACCCTGCCAATGCTAAAACTTTCAAACTAATTTGCAACTGGTGAAAATATTCTCACCTCATCAGTCACAAGTTACTTAGTTTACTTTCTCTGGTGAATTTTCTGCCTTTACAATCAGCTTTGTCATTCCTATCACACTGCCTATAAACTTTGTTTATATTCATAAACAAAAAGACCATCTGGGCACCTATCCAACATTTCTTCAACAAAGGATAAAATGCCTGTAGAGCTCAAACATATCCCTGTACAAAGGGGAGACTGGACAAACTGGGTATTGCCTGTGCCTGGGGACTCATGCACATTGTTCAAAGAAACAGTTTGTGGTAGGAATAAATATTCTGTCTGAGGCATCTGATGAGGGAGAAGCTGTTAGCTGATCTACAATATGGATACACAGACAAGTTACCATGAAGTAACCAGGAGATTTAATTTAGGATTTGACACATGAGTGGAGAGGTGAAGCTTTAAACATAAATCTGGTGCAAATCACACGCTGAAAGCTTCATACAAACAAGCAGGCTGTACATTTGAAAGTGTGAGAGGCACTGACAGACAGCCATTTGAAAATGTGATAGATGAAGCCTGGATTAATCCAAGGTGAGACTGACTATTCTGGGGCTAATTCAAGGGAACTGTGATAGTGTTCCAAGCTTTTTAAGACAGGGTCATTTTGATATGGACTTTCTATTTTGTGGTTTATAACTTTATCATAATAAATTTTTAGACATTATCTACTTCCAAATTAACTGCCTGTATAAACTCTGCTTCTCTGGGTAGATATAAATACTTTCATTAAGGTGCTGACTTTCTCAAATTTTGTAAATATAAAGTTACTTTAAGTCTATCTCAAACTTGCTGTGATATAAATGCAGTTTTCTACCATTAGTATTAGCTAATACAATGTAACAAATACATTTTCCCAAACTTTTTGAAAGATTTTGTGTAATCACACACTCTGCTAGTAACTGGATTTGTTCTGTTTTTATATCTGTGTTGGGTCTGTTTGGGATGGAGTCACCTTTCCCTGCAGCAGTCCACACATTGCTGTGCTCTGCACTCGTAGCTGGAACAGCAATGGTATCACTCCAGTGTTGTGTCTATTGCTGCATAATGCTGGCACAGCATCAGGACTCCCTCCAAGCCCCCAGGAGCCAGCAGGGTGGGCAATTGATGGGGAGGGGACATCACCAGGGCAACTGACCTAAACCAACCAAAGGGATATTCCATAACACCTGATGTCACATTCAGCAATAAAGGGGGGGTCTCATGGGGTAGGGCAGTTCTCCTGAACAACTGGTTTTGAGGCCCTGCTTCCCAGGATGCGGCTGAACATCGCTCATTGATGGGAAACAGAGAATATTTTTTTTTTCCTTTCTCTCTGTGCTTCCATGCGGCCTTGTTGTTTCTTTGGTACTCTTTCTCCCCATTCCCTTTCCCTTTAATTAAATCATTCTCATCTCAGACCTCAAGCTCTTTGTGTTGACTTTTCTCCCTCTTCCTCTTTGAGGAGTGAGAGAGCGATTGTGGTGGAGCTCAGCTGCCCATCCGAGTAAAACCACAGTTATCGGTATAAACCATTTATAGCTTAAGCATTCCAGGACATGGTTTTATGCTCTGGGAAACCCTCATTGGTCAGAGCATCACTGGAGCTGAATGCCATCTACATAGAATAAATTCAATCTATGGAGAAAAGTAACAGTTAGTGAACACAATGCTTCATCATTTTTGTATTTCACATATTGAGAGGTTAATAAAAGTATATAAAAATATTAGAAATATCTAATATATATATATATCTCTTTTTTAATTATAACTTACAGCATACAATCTCATAGGCTTGGCCATAACACATATCCTGTTGTCAAGTATTAAGCTAAAAATAATTCACGATGAGAGGTCTTGTGTTTGACTAACATAAACTTCTTGATTTTATTTCCTCACAAAACAGAAGAGCAAGTATCTAATTTGCAGTTTTTCTCACTCGTGCTTTATAACCTGGATCAAGTTTCGTAGTGTCTTGAGTCACGAAAGTTCGAATACTGGAGTATTCTATGTTATACTCACGTTACTGTGATTTAGGATATGTTAACTTGAAACTGAACAAGGCAGAGTGTATCTCAAAGGTATCTGACCCAGAATCTCACCAAAGGCTATTAAGGAAACTAAACTACCAAAGGCAGATATTCACGTAGATAAAAAACTGATTAAAATATAATTTTTTATGGGGAGTGAAAGGGGTAATTACAAGTGGAAGTTTGTGCTGTTCAGTATGTTCATAAACGATCTCTAAAAGAGTTAAATAGTGAGGTAAGAACTTTGATGATGACATTATATATATTCAAGATAGAAAAAGGAAGAGTCAACTCTTTAAAAGTTCAGAAGGATCTCATATAATGAAGGGTCAGGAGTTTAAAAACAATAAAATGAAACTAAAGTAGGCAAAATAAATTTGGTGCTTAGGGGGAAAAATCCCTACTGTTGCTTATACAATGCCTATTTTTGAAATAAGAATTATTCTCAGGAATGGGAATCTGCATTACAATGGAAAAGTCAAAAATATCAGATCAACTATTTTTAAAGGTAGTAAAAAATCAGGTGATATATAAGGGATTGTTAGAAAGAAAGAGAGAAGAAAACATAAAACACCAGCCACGTCTTAATCATGCACAGTTCCCTTGTCTTATTTCTCCATCTTCAGACATTATATAGGGGAACTTGATACAGAGAAAGGTGAGAAGGATGATCAAAGGTGTGGAGCAGCTTCTGTACAGGGAAGAACCATGATTAAATATACTAGGACCTCTTGTCTGAAAGGCAGTAGAAAGATCAGTGAAATCTTGAGTAGTGGTGTGAAGTAGGTGAATTAGTAAATGATTGCTCACTCTGCCATCAAAAAAAAAAAAAAAAAAAAAAAAAAAAAGAATTGAGGTACAATACATAAAATTAGCAAGTGGCAGGCCCAGAACAAAGAAGAGGTGCTTCTGCAAAGATGCAATTAAGCTGTGAGACTTGCTGTAAGATACTGCAGATGGAAAATTTTGCATGGCTTCAGACGAATTTGTGACAGGAAAATCTGCTTAGGACAATTAGATGCAGACACTATTTCTGTAGTTCAGGAACTACCTGAGCTACAGATGGCTGGAAAGTATTCTGTTGAATTTCCTAGCATAAATCCCTATCTACTTGTCCTGCTCTCATGTACTTTCATTAGGCATCTGGTACTGGCAAGTGCTGAAGAGAGAATCCTAGCCTTGACAGAGGTGTGGTTGACTCCATATGGACATTCTTATGTTCTTATATCAATCTGCATATGATTTGGTAAATGTGAAATATATGTGCTCCTTTATTTAGTTTGTTTAATTATTAACTATTTCAGAATGCGTGTAAGATGAAAGCTCAGAATTACTACTTTTTTTTTTTTTTTGGAAGATCTGCCCTATGAAATCAGTGAATAGATCAGTCTATTGACCTAAGAAAATGTAGTAATCACATACTTTATTTCCTTCAACTTTTTCTATAGTAAACAAAATCTAATTAGTTTTGCTGATTTTTCATATATAAAGACTTCCAGTGATTTTGTTGGTAGAAGTGGATCCTATATGAACAAGTTCTGGTCAGAAATACTGGCTACAGTAATATGAAAAGACATGAGGACTTCATGGTTTTATTTTCAAAATCACTTTCAAGCTTTCACAATGAGGAAATTTAGGATGAAATGTATGCAAAGATCCAAACAGGATTTGTTTTCCAAGTCCAATTTTTATACGTATCAAAAATTTGGTGTTCATCACTTGTAATGGAAAATGAAACTATACACAGATTGAGTTTAAGCATATAAGAACAAAAAGTCAAACGTATATAGTCCATAAACAGTATTTTCTAATAAAGTCCACCGCATTAGGCTGGACTTATATAAATGTTTTTATAAATCTAAGTAAGCCTACATACATCTCTAATAACCTGAATATTTTTAAATCTGTGAATGATGAAATTTGCAAAACTGTAAGTAAAATTTGCAAAACTGTAAGTACAGCCTATCATCATAATTTCACAGGTGAGGCTAGAACTGCTGATCATCTATACCTAGATAGGTGTTCCTATAAATATTTGTTTTGTGTAGATTTGTTTTTATTTCAACAAGAATTGTGGATAAAATGCTTCACCAAATAGGTGACTTTCATCTGAAAATTGAAATTTAATTAAATGTTAAAAACAGATACATTGACAAATCCTCACAATTCAAAGAATTTGAGTAAAGTTGCCTACACATAGGCACTTAGAGACACTATGTCTTATTTAATATACTTAAAGTCAGCAAAGAGAAATTTTTATGAACAAATTATTCACTGGGAGGGTATTGTCACATGAGGGAAATTGGATAGGAAGGAAGGTAAATTTGTAGCATTTAATAAAAAACAATTTCATTTTACATTTTTTTGTATACCTAGGAAATCTGAAGAAAGTTCTGAACATCAAACTTGTCCCCATAATATTACTAATGGTTTTAAATTTATTGTTAACACAAAATGAGATAAAAGCTAATTTTGCTAACTGAAACTTGCAAAATCTTTAAAGATAATTATATTTAACCTATAACAAAGCACTAAGTTTTTTTTTGTTTTGTTTTGCTTTGTTTTGTTTTGTTTTATTTTGTTTTTTATGAGCTAGCAATTTCACTTCCAGATGAATAAACTATGAGTCTAATGGCTGGTTAGAGTACTGCAAAGAGGGAATTATGTGTCTGCATGGTAAAGTGGTTCACTACTCATCCATTGTGAGAGGGTTCTTTTGGAATTGTTTTACTTAAATGGTAGAACAAAAGTAAGTGGTTGCATACAAAGAGAAATAGTGTCCAAATGGAAGGTGGTTGAAGGCTGGGAGTAAAAATTGAACAAATGGAAAAGGCCACCTTGATTTTGTCTAGCCTAGCAAGCTAATGTGGGTAGCATCAATTTCTGTGCCAGCAGCGCACAAGAGCCATGGTGTATCTACCTGAAATTATATCGACCCAATTACCCTCTAATCTGCAACAGATACATCTTTCACGTCTTGTCTGGAGTACTTTGAAGTCAAGATTCCACTGCCAGGAAGCTTTAGCTACCTGATCACAATGCCCCATGGCACAGTCCAAATACCTTCTGGACTGCAGGTCTATGTCATAAAAGTTCAGATAGCTTTGCATGGCTTAAAGCATTTTTGCTGTAATGCATAGAGATTTTCTGGCCTATATTTGATAGGGTATAGCATACACTATTTCAGTCCTCAGAGTGTCACTGCTATTTAAGTAAGAAGTTTCAGTCCCTGGAGCCTTCAAGAGCCTGGAAATATTTCATAATATATTAAGTCAATTTCAAAGCACAAAAGCTTGTAAAATGCCCAGTGGAGAAATTAAAAAGACGAAGAACTAGCTTCTATCTATAAATAGTTTTCTGGGCTTTCGTTACCCAGCTCTATTAGGAAACATCATCTAAACATTAAATATTCCATGAGGGGAGATTGTAATCTACTTGTTTGTAGATCAACACTTACTGTACGGCTATATGTCATAATGAAGTGGCAGAGAGAGATGTCTGAACCATCTTCAACTGAGTGGACTTAGTAATAGAACCACATTAGTGTTAGTTTTCCAATAAAAGTATTCTTGACTGGGCAAAGGTCTGGGCTAATACAACCATGCAACTTCTGATACCCAAGCTTATTCATTTATTGTGACAGGTAGTTGCTCCTGAGTCATTCAAGCATAACAAAGGAAAGGTCTCAGTTTTAATGAATGGATGTTAAATTTGCCATATTTCCTCCATTCATTGGTATGATTCCCATTCCTCAAAACTCTTCATAATCATCTAGTAATATAGTAGTAGTAATCATAACAGCCGGGCTCAGAGTGTAGGCTCATGTCATTATAACAACATTTAATAATCTTTGAAAGATCATGGTGATTGGGCAAATCTCCTGATAACTGCAAAAAAAAAGCAAACATTATACCTATCTTCAAGGTCAGTCAACTTAACCTCAGTTCCTGGGAAGGTTATGGAGCAGAGTCCTCCTGGAGTTTATTCATAGACTGGTGAAGGACAAACTTGCAATTGGAAGCAGTCTGAGCAGGTTTATGAAGGTTAAATTGCTCCTAACCTGATTCAGTAGATGAGGGCAGTAGAGACTGTGTACCTCTACCTTAGCAAAGCCTTCAACATGTTCTCCCATAGTATCCTTGCAGCTAAATTAGTGAGATACATACTGCGTAAGTGAATTATAAAGCAGGTGGAAAATCAACTGAACTGCTGGGTGTAAACAAAGTTCAACTGGCAGCCAGCTACTAGTAGCAACCTTCAGTGAACATTTCTAGGGCAAATACTGCTTAATGGCTTTGCTAATGAGCTGAGCAATGGAATGGGTTGCATTCTCAGCAACTCTGCAGACGACAACAAACTGGGGGAGCAGCTGATATGCTGTACTCTTCAACCCTATTCAAAATTTGTGCGATTGCTACCAGCATTCTGTGCCCAGTTTGGGGCTTTCCTGTACAGATTAAGTATCGATGTACTGAGATGAGTCCAAGGTAGCCAAGCACAATAAAAGTGATGTGTCCGACAGTCACATTATAGCTCAGATAAAAATGACAGCAAGTACACTTGATAGCTGCACTTATAAGTCAATGAAATCTCAGTGGCTATGAATGCCAGCTTCTGACAAAGATGCCACTGAAAGCAAAAGCTCACTTCCAGGCTGTTCCTGCTTTGTGAGTTGTGCAGGTTCAACATTCTGTCCACCACTGCCTACCTGTCACCATTTCATATCCCACAGTTACATATTCAAGTGTTGTACATGTTGTGAGTGGTTTGAACTTCCATGTAATGTGTGCCTTTATTGTAGAGTAACTGGTAGTATCTGCATTCTTACCTCTTTATATGCATCTCTAGAATCTGAATTTACCTGAAAATGCCAGTTTACATGTAAATGATGGACATAAAGAATGTGCATATGAACTATATTAACATTATAGTTAAAGTCATAATTAAACTGTAGTCTTAACTTTTTAACCAAAGTTCAATATAGCATTATGTTCTGACTATTGCAGGCCTTTGTAGTCCTTGCCCAATGCGATACTTCTAGAGAGATAGTGACATCTCTGCCTTTCCCAGCTTCTTTCCTTAGCACCACCATCCCTCCAGTTCTCAGTTCCCTTTCAGTGACTCTATCCACTGCTGAGATGAAAAGTCAGATGTGAAAGAAAAATATTTCCATTGAAGTTGAATGTTTTTATTGAACTAAAAAGTACAGGAGCTCAGGACCAGGAGCACTAACCTAAACAGTACATCAGTGCCTATCATAGGATAAACATGAAACTGTTTCAGGTGAGTAGGACATTGCCATGAGTAGGACTGTTTCTCATACCTGCCCAGATAAGTGGCCTAGCTGGACAAGGGCAAGGGAAAGTCATGGAGCTTCACATTCCAGGATTTTTTGTTCTAGGGCGCCATCACAAACCCACACAACTTAAGGGAGTTCCTGGGCTAATGCAGAATGGACAACCAGAAAGCAATAGTAAATTAAAGAGATTTTTTTCTCCTCCTGACACTCTTCTCGGATGAGCCCAGCTCAGATTTGGTACCACTGTGGGTTTAGCCCATTGAATTTGCATCATAACAAAAAAATGGTTGCCAACTAATCATTCAAAGATGAGGCAGATTCCAGGGTTGAGGCAGACAAAAGCTCTGTAGTGATCTTTATACACCTAGGTACCAGAATCGAACTACTCATTAATCTTTCCCTAGAACATGTAGCATGACCTACATCTTACTCGTGCTAATAAGGTTTCTGTATATTCCACTTAATTTCATGAATCCTACATTGAAGGTTTCATTGTTAATAAGTTGTATAGTTATATTTCTTTTGACTGTATCATTCATCATGTATTGTTTTAGAGAGGCAAGTTACACAAGAGAGAATCATTTCATTACTGATAAAAGTGTTCTGACTTCATTAGCTGAGCAAACAGGAGCGTATCTGAACCACAGGCCCTTGGGTATAGCAAAACCTGTCTCAGCCTAGAACTATCTATTGTGAATGGAATCTGTACCACAGAGGTGTTTTTGAGACCTTGGGTGTCCTTTAAAGCCTTTGGCTGAATAGCAAGTGCTGAATGGACACAGCACTGAAATACCTGAAATGAGTGTAAGCTATGTTAACATATAAAAGCAAATATACAAAAATGAAATTAGATCTCTCCTACAAGCACAATAGAGATGCAAACAAATGGAGAAAAATGTCTGCTTACATTTACTACAGAGGCCCCACTGCGTGAATTTCATTGAAAGCAAATTTTTCGGGGATGAATTTGTCAAATAAAATTGCAAATGTTTTTCAAATTATGAATTATAATGATTATTAGATGATCTGTAAACCGGAAAATTAACAAATCAAATCACAGAGTTTATACATAAAATTAGTCTTTATTAAAATTTTGTGGACTATTTTAATTCTTATCACTTTTTGCAAGTTGTTAGATTCTTTCCCCCTATGGTACCAAATAACTTGTCAATTTTATGTATTTGACAAAGGAGACACTTTTATAGTTACCCATTTCTTTCAGACTCAAAATATTGTATTTAAATCTAAACACAGTTTGGAACTAGCTCTCTTCAGACATTAATAAAAACATTTAGTGCTATTATAACTTCACTCAGGAAACAGGTTGATTCATTCAAGCAAACTGTGGTGAATGGGGTTTTACATCCCGCTGAGCTATTAAGTTGCAAGGTTGCCTATAACATAGATTTTATTTTATTCATAACATATGACATCAACACTTTGTTAAAGGTTTGGGGGATTAAAATAAATAATCTTATGGTAGAACTGGAGAAAGCCATGTTATATTCACAGTTAGGGTCCTATTCTGCAGAGTACTTATAGCCTCAACTCCCATGATCTACCATACAAAAGGCATTCAAGTCTGTGAAGGGTCTGACCCTCTGTTGGAGGAAAGGAATTACTCTTTTCCCATTTAAGTCAATTCGGTTTTAGTTGTTAGCTGTAGGACAATGAGGAATTTTACCAACAGTTTTACAAATCTACTGTTAAGATCCTATGTATTTTAAATTGTGCATATAAGTAAGACTTAGTCAAACAGGAATACAATAATTGCCATAACTATATCAACTAGCAATTTGTATTTTTATTGTGGACACTCCCCAGTGATTTTACAAAGGTAAAGCTATATAGTGAACAATTATGGAATTATCTACATAAAATGGATCTTTTTCATTAATCTCATCAGTTAACAAGTACATTATGACCTGAAACATGACTGTTTCTATCCTTCATGTCCAGCTAGAGTGTATAAATAATCAATGTACACAATTAAACTTTTCTGCCTAAACGAATGATTCATCATATGATGCTTATCTTCATTATAAAGAGATACGTTAAGCACGAATTTACCGAGCTATTTAGGGTGGATGTACTTCCTAATGCAACATGCCTGCTCCAGCTCATGAGATCAGCACTTTGTGGTATAACAGCACTCTGAAGAGTGTCTGAATTTGGCCAGAACAGATTATTCTTCCTTAGTGTCTCTACTTCACTGATCTTACAAACACAGAAAGGCAAAAATAGCTGGGGAAAATAAATAAATAAATAAATAAATAAAATAAAATTAAATTAAATTAAAAAGTGGTATAACCTCTGGCAGTAACATACAGTGGACAGATACCTTTTCTGATCACCTTATTCTGTTGCCTGAGTCTGCCAGTAGTCCCTCTTTCAAATCCAGTTCCATCTCTGTTACTACCTCCCTTTCAAAGGAGGACATAAAGTGTAGAAGAAAATATACTTGCCTCTTGTCTTTAACAAATTTGAGAAATTCTAAATCTTTCCTAATCCTTTTCAGAAGAAAATACACTAATAAGAATTCTCACCTTCATTGCATAAACCAGACAGGTGTCAACCAGCAGTCTGAACCTAATTTGTGTACATCACCTCTGCTAGGGGAAAGAAAATCATAATCACAAGCTGATCTATAGTCATGTGTGACAAGAACATTTCCAACATTTCTAGGTGATGGCCAGCAAAACACCAACAACAGAGCACAACAAACTCGTTCCTAAAACTAGAGAAGTTTATGCTAAGTAAGATAAGGCAAGTATATTTGTGCTTCAATGCCAGGGAACCAAAAATTGCTAGGGAGCCTGGGCCATACCTGCTTAAATATTGCCTGGCTTGGTGTGACTCTCAAATGAAAGAATGGAGTCTTTAGGTGATTATGCCTGACTTGACACAGTACACCAGCCCTGTAGTTATGCTTCTGTAAATGGCACATTCTGAGTTCCACTAAATGTCTCATCCACGTATGAACAGGTTAAAATGCAACAGAAAACCAACCAAGAATTGCAGGCCAGCTGTGAAGGGTAAATTGAGTGATAAGATTATTACTGTATTGAGGAAGCAATACAGAAAATCGAAACAAGTATTTGTCTGTAACCAGAAGCTATAGAGACCCTGGTGCCTGGCCATTGACTAATATTATGTTTTCTCATAAGCTTCATTTATTTCTGCTGTTCATTGACTTGGTTCTTACTAAGATTTTGAAACAGAAACTTTTTCTACTGCATTACTGCATCTGAAGTTGTCACAGAGTACAGCTGCCCTTCACTTTTCCAGAGACACACTAACATGTGGCAAAGTTCATGTTCTGGCCTGCCTCAAGAAAGTGCAGTGGGCAGGAATGCGTTTGTTTGTAAAGTGCTATACTCTCAAAATTTAATAAAAAAGGATCACAAACACAAGTTACCTAGCAGAAAGCCAGGACGTAAACTTAGCTTGGCTTATTTTACAGTAATTCATTCACATGCCTAGAACTTGTAAAAATGCTGTTAACGATGAATTCACCATTACTGTTTAAAAAGGTAATTTCTTGGTGCAACACACAGGAAACCAAGTCTATTTCTCAATGCCATGTGTTTTTATGTCTTTCTCTCAAGATCTCAACATGTACATTTTTAAGCACATATTTTACTATTCCTTTCATGTTTTGTAAACATTTGCAATGATACCACTTGTGAACATCTTTGATGGTGCTTTTTAGTTTTTCTGCAAAATGCTTAAGAATTGGAAAACATGCTGTCTGCTGAACTTGATTCACAACTTGCATCTCCATGTGTTATTGTTAGCGCTTAGTAGCAAGTAGAATTATTCCCATCTAGTAGGTGTAGCATGGCATCTGTTGAGTCCATTGCCCTCAAAGAGAAGTTAGAATGGAGAGCCTCATAGCCAGAAAATTTGTAATTAAGTAAGGCAAGGCACTAATTCTCTTAAATCTATCCACATGCTTGTGGAAATGAACAAGATGTGTGGAGAGACAGGTTTTCTCAATTACCAGGGTTAATATTCATGTGCAAATACAGACTCAGCTAAAACTCACACATATGTCATAATGTCTACATTCGTCATCCTTTTTTTTTTTTTTTTTTTTTTTTTTTTTTTTTTTAAAACAGGGTATACAATATTAATCCAAAATACCCATAAAAGACTGACTTCAAAAATCACACTTTATAGCCTGCCCCAGGAATGTTTGCATTAAGTTGCTTTAGACTGAGAAAATTTCATTGTGATCAGGACCCAAGAGATATAAAAGGACCATATAGTATGGGTCATAGTGAGAGTTTATAAGCTAGGCTCCTACTTAATTTAAATTTTAGTAGCAGTGTAAGAAGTTGTGGTTTACCAATAGTACTGCTATGCCTTGAGTTAAATGCTTTCTTTCCACTTGCAGCTTCAAGTACCTGCCTCTCATGGAAGAGTTACATTCCTTATGTGTATGTGTGCTGTAATTCATCATTTGAGAAAAATAAAACTTCATTATCAGACATAAGAAACAAGTGCTGCTGACATCTTGTCTGAAGAAGCTGTGCATGTATTTCAGTGGCAGCTCCATTTCAAGTTCCTCTTTGTTCCTGGATCAGTGCCAGTGTTCAAATCTCTGCCTGAAGCTGGCACATGCTGCTTCTAAAAGGAGCAAGAGTTTAACATCTCTATTGAAAATTAAAGTGTGCCTTGTGATTGGATCAGATGTGCTAAGTATAATTGCATGATTTACAATTTATTTATTTGGACATCACAAATCACAATTAGAAATACGATAAGTGTTTTAAAAAAAAATTATTATTATTTTTTTAAGTTCTGGGATGTGTCTGCTCAACTTTTGAAGCATAAGGATATCTTAACGAAAGAGGATAGACTATAACAGATAAACTGGGTCTGTAATCTTTTTTCATATCTGTTTGGTGGTGTTTTTAAAAGATTAAAATGACAGAAGAAGCCTTGATCAAATCCAGTAAGCTCTAGAGTTTAACCTAGATGTCTAATACCACAGTACACTACCCTGGCAGGAATATCAAGGGGAAAATCAAAGCAAAAAGCATTTTATTTTACCTCTTTGTATGTAAAACTCAAGTCATTCTGATTTTACCAATGCTTACAATATTTGTTTTCTTATGTTTTCTTTAGCTTTGAGTATTGATTTACGTGATATGTCAAGCTACACTTCTCTTTCAGTGGATTAGTTATTTTCAAATAAAACATCTATTGCACAAATATGTTGAATTTAACAGAGGATAATTTTGAACAAGAAGTGAATACATATCCTCTAATATGGCTGGAATTTTCAAATTGGGACTTTTGAGAGATTATTTTTTTCCAATTTCAATTTGTTGTATCAAAATACAAAATATCAAAGCCTGAATGATAGATTTTGAATTTATTAGACCAAAATATATTTGCCATTGTCCTTTGTTTTTACTTTTTATTGCATTTTGCAATGCAAAAATCTTGAATCCTATGAATCAGAGAATTCGATTACTATATTTATTCAGAATTTGGTTATATAATTTTATAAATGATAATATTTTCTGGCATGATCTGCTAACTTTTTCTGGCTAAGAATTATTTTCTGTCCAAATGCACAAGGTAGGTGGCAATTTCAGCTGATTAAAATGCACAGAGGTGCTAAATGTGGCTGTTCATTTACTTAAATTACAGTTCTGTATTGCCTTCAGTAGAAGTTGTGAACATGAACCATATGGGGTGGGGAATCAGGGCCAAGGCCATGTCTGTATTACTGATAGAAAAGTGGACCATAGTTCAGTGAGACTTCTTGGAACAGGATGAATTTAAACTGTCTTGAAATCAATTGTAGTTATATCACTGATCATATAGCATAAATTGATATTTAACTCTAAACATTATGGAGATTAGCCTTTCATATGGATTAGCTGCTCTTAAGCATTTTCTCCAGCATTTTCACAAAAGACTTTATATAAAGTCTTCACATTCAGGTAATACTGTGTACTTGTCCTCTCCACACTGCTGTTTTGTCTGTGCAACTCTGCTGAGTTCAGTGTGATAATCCTGATTTGTGTCACAGCTAAGCCTTTCCTAACTCTTTCAGTTCTAATTGCTTAGAAGTGGACTGATTTGACAGGCTGTGATCAGCCTCCTCTTGCTGATAACACTGTTCCTTTCTTTCTCTTCCCCCTTTCCCTCCTCTTTAAAGAAAACAATGGAGTTTCAGGGTAAAGTGACCCTGGCATAATACGTTTTACAGATCTGAGAGCACTTTTACAAGATGCTGCCCATTTACAAAGGTAAACTGTAAGCATCAATAGGAGATGAAGGGTCTTACAATACAGCAACAGCTTGTCTTAGGCAAGTGTCAATGGATGGTTTCTGAAACACCTACTGCAACATTCCAGCATTCTCAGCATTATACACACCTTGACTGTGCACTATTGTATCTATGATAAGAAAAGAGAGAGGTTGTAGAAAATAAAGGGAATGTAACACAGAAACGACCTGACCATATAAATAAATAAATAAATGCACAGCTCACTCTGGTTCTCGAATGAATTTTGTACTTGTTGCGTTAAGTGATAAACCTGGAAATGAAAATTCATGTCTAAATGCATGGAAACATTGAAAATAAGGGCCCTAAAATTGTCCCCAGCTGATTCAGGTACAGCCACACTGCATATTTCATCACGATCCCACACTATCCTTTGCCAGTGCCTAATAAAATATTTCTAGCAATGTCCTCACTTGGCTGCAGCATCATGCAATGATCTCACTACATCAGGCTGAAAAGGGAATTACCTGATTTTGTGTCATAATCCTCTGTGTTTGTAGCAAAAGTGTTCCAAATTTACCATGAGATCTCTCTTGTGAGTTATGGTCTTTTTTCATAAATTTTCCCAGAGTCTTTGAATCATTTGCTGGCAGCCCATAAGGGGCACAAGGAAAGTGCTGGTCCTTCTGACCCAGCCACCTAAATGTCTGTGCAGAACATGACTGTGCCTCCTCCTCTAAGCTTAAAGAGGATTTGAGGAGCTTCTTGGCTCCACCCGTGTGAAAGTTGTCTCAAAGGCACGGTCAATGGAGGGCACAAACAAGCAGGAGAATCCTCCAACAATTTGAGTATGTGCTAATGTTAGAGGGGAAGCAATTTTTAAAAATAAAGTATTAATTTCAGGTGGCAAGTAACATAATCATTTAGCTTAAAAAAAAAAAAAAAAAAAAAAAAAAAAAAAAATTTACTAATTTCCAGTACAAAACACCTTTACAGAAGTACGGTGAAAGCAAATATCTGATTCCCTAGGCAGTCTCCAGAGATCAGGTGTTAGTGTCTTGTGGTCTTGGAGCAGTCCAAGACATTTGTTTTCTCTTGAACCACGGGCGGCACCTAATGGAGAGCTAGGCTAGACTATTAGTAGTACTGAGGCAAAAAGTTAGGTGACACAACTCAAATGCTACAGCCCTGCACAAAAGCCTCCACAGCATCAGTTTTTGCCTGAAACAACATAAAATGCACCACAGCAATGCTCAAAATATTATTACTGGGTTGGAGAAATTTCTGTAAGACACATTCCTCCTTTCCCAAAGTTTTCTTACTACTCTCTGCCAAAGTCCATGTCAATTCCCATGAAAGATATAGCAGATAGGCTGTTTGAATCTGGTTGCTAAGTTCAAGTTGGCCCACCAGGTACTGTAATATCCAATGTAAGCCTCCCTTGGTTGAACCTGAGACTGCTGTTTTGCATCCTATCACTTGTCACCTGAGAAAAGAGACTGATATCCTCCTCTCTGCCGAGTCCTTTCAGGCAGTGTAAGACAGTGATGAGACTTCCCTTTTCTCCAGACTAAACAGCCCCAGTTCCCTCAGCGGTTCCTTGTAAGTCTTGTTTTCTAGTCCCTTCACTAGCTTAGTTGTTCTCTGCACATGCTCAAGCAACTCAATATCCTTCTTGTAGTAAGGGGCCCAAAACTGAGCACAGTATTCAAGGTGCAGCCTCACCAGTGCCAAGCAGAGAGGGATAATTACTTCCTTAGTCCTGCTGGCCACACTATTTCTGATACAAACCAGGATAACATTGGCCTTCTTGTCCACCTGAGCACACTGCTGGCTCATGTTCAGGATGCCCAAGCCCTTTTCTGCTGAGCAACTTTCCAGCCACCATTCCACTAGCTTATGCTGCTGTGTAGGGTTGTTATGACCCAAATGTGGGATCTGACATTCACCCTTGCTGAATGCCATACAAGTGGATGAAGCCCATTGATCTAGCATATCCACATCCCTCTGCAAAGCCTTCCCTACCCTCATGAAAATCAACAGTTCTGACTAACTTGTTGTTGTCCACAGACTTATTGAGGGTGCACTTGATCCCCTCAGCCAGATCATTGCTAAAAATGTTAAACAAAAGTGGTCCCCATACAGAGCCCTGGAGAATGCCACTGGTGAACAGCTGCCAATTGGATTGTTATGACTCTTGGAGCTGGCCATCCAGCCGGTTTTTCACCCAGTGAACTGTACGTCTGTCCAAGCCATGAGCAGCCAGTTTCTCCAGAATAGTGTGGGAAACAGTGTCAAATATTTTATTAAAATCCAGGAAATCAATATCTATGGCCTTTTCCTCATTTACCAAGCAGGTCATCTTGTCTTAAAAGGAAATCAGGTTAATCAGGCAGGACCTGCCTTTCATAAGCCCATACTGGCTGCATTTGATCACTCAGTTTTGAGACATTCCCAAAGGCAAGGCTATCTAGCTCCTGAGATAGATTCTTTGCCTCTCTTCTCCATGTTGGCATTAAAATCTTAGGCTAGACAGTTGGGAGTAGGAAGGGACCAAGGTGATATGGAATGAAGAGGGAAGGGGTGGGGGCGAGCCATGTAGCACAGGGGATGGTTTGTATTCACATTAAGCTCTATTTCTCTATTTGTGTGGGTATTTTTTTAATTTTATTTTTTTTTTTGCATATTAGTTGCAGCCAACACTGTTACCTTTTCCAAGCAGTTCAGCTAGCATGCTGGCTGCTGGGAGACAAAGCAAGCCAAAGCATGACACTATGAACAAGTTGCTGGGAGGCTGGGTACATAGCATTCTTGGCTAACCTAGAACCTCATGGTATCAACTGACTGGATGGGAATGGAATGTATCAGACAAGAAACTACTCAGCAAGGTACTCTGCAGACTGTTTTCTGACCTATTGAAGCTTGAAGCTGTATCAAAGGGCAACATGGAACAGATCTCCCTTTGTGTCCTTATAATCAAAGGAAAAGTCTTTTCAACATCAAGGTACAATTTATAATGCCAGAAACGAAACCCCTTTGACTACAAAGCATTCAGGCTGCACAGAATTCCCTCAGGGATTACTACATTCTTCAGAAATTGGGTATCTTTATTATTTTCCAGAAGTGCCTTTTTTTTTTTCCTTTTTTTTTTTTTTTTTTCCCCATTATCATCAGCATACGAAGACATGGTCACCTTGGATATGGACAAATTGATTAAAAGCATTTCTGAAGTCTGAACCATTTCCTTTCAGTATTTAAAAAAAAAAAAAAAAATAAATAAAATAAAATAAAATAAAATAAAATAAAATAAAATAAAATAAAAAATAGTGGAATAAATATATTTCCTGGATGCATGAAAAGTCAGATGACAAACATTTTGCATATTATTTCTATACTGTGAATGCATATTCAAAATATTCAAGTTACCACAGTAGCTTGACTCTGACACTAATGCAACAACCACCAGCCTTTAATGGAGAAGAGATGTATTTTTATGTGCTGTCACATTTTTAAACTTGATCAACATCACAAATGTAGGTGTTAGTTCTCACAGTCTGGTGTATTTTTAGACTTCTAATAATTTTGGATTCAGGAATTGCCTTCTTTCAACATCTTGCCATGTCATGGCCTCTTCTCTGCAACTGCAAATGTTTAAAAACATTTTTTTTTTCTCTCTGATTTCTTCCTCCTGGCATTTCTGTTTCAATTATAAAATAAGAAATAACAAACAGAGGAAAAAATACCCAAACTGTGCACGTACACATTAATATCTAAAATACAGGAAAAAAATGAAGGTACGTTATTCACCACAGATTCTCTAATTCAGACTATGATTTTCTATGCAATTAGCAGTTTTTCAAGTTTCCTGCAATGCTAGAAAGGCTGCAGCCCACTTCAAACTGTGAATTGCATTTCAAACCAGCAACAAGACTTTACAATTACGCTTAAATATGATTGTTATGTAGTTGGACTTTCCAAGTGAAATGAAAAATGTTGTAAGAATTTGAGTTATGTGTGAACATCCAGAACATAGTTCTTGTTCTACTAGAGCTTCAGCAACCTGTTAAAACACCTGCAGAAGTGCATTGTCCCTGGTATATTTTGAGAAAGCAACAGAAAAGCAAAAGTTCTTTGAATTTTAGAGATGATTTTGTTTTAATGTTTTAAAGCATTACTTATGGTAATCATTTTCAGTTGGTTTGCATTCAGTTAATAACTAGTTAGAAGGGCTCCAACTGAGCCTTTATTAAGCATGTTTTTGTTTGTAGTAAGATTGCTTCTGATAAATATTGCAACTGAAATTGCTTGAAAACTTTCAGTGTCTGCAATTGAATGTAGTTTTGAAGACAGGCTTTCACATCTGTTTTAAAAGAAAGGACACCAGTGATAGTCTGTTGAGGTTTTCTGGAGGGTGCAGAAGAAAAAAGGAAAAGGGGAGGGACAGAAGGAAAGGTTTTATTTTCAGAATTTATTTTGAATGTCTCAGGCATAGTTAGTTTGATTTTTCATCTTGTATTCCAGACCACAGGTGTTTCCCATTAAGACAAATGAACTGACTTTAACGGTATCCTGCAGAGCTGTGGGCACAGAATGCCTTCTGTGAACTGCCAATAATTATTTGTCCTGGCTTTGTTTCTGGAGGTTCTACTTAAATTGGTTCAAAAGCTGGTAATCTGTTTCATCCCTGATGATTAAGCCCCTTGAAAAAAAAGGAGGAAAAGAAAAGTTAGTGTGCTTCCACATAATTGAGCAAAATAAAAGAGCTCTTGGAGTATCTTTGTTAAATTAGGGAATGATTTTTAAAGTGTGATAAAAGAAGACTTTGGAAGAGTACTCAATATGTAGTGCTACTGATAAGATAGCTCTACCAATTCCCTCAACAGTCTGTGCTGCAGACAATGGGACTAGTGATAAATTTAATCCTGATAGGACCTAAAACATTTACTATTTACAAATGATTAGATCTAAAACGTGCTGCCTGAAATATCAGCTCCAAGTAGTTACTTAAGTTATGATTAGATTTACAGACCTTATGCAGCCTGCCATCTCTCAGGCAAGGCCACATAGACATTTGTTCACTGATTTCATGGGTCTTTGGTTCATACCTTTTAAGAGCTTCGAAAACCTATATAAAGGTGTACGTTCTTGTGCTGCAATTTTTGTATCCAGGTTACAAAATGAAAAATCTTTCTTATTTTCACCACTCTCTGACCACAATCCCCACAGTTTAAAATATCTTCTGAAAGCTTCAGTTCAGCAAAACACTTGAATGCTTTGCAATGTCAGGGGCCATGAGAAGTGCTTCTTCATAGTAAATACTCGGAACTTTCCAGGATAATTTTCAGAAGATCAAAGAGGACAAAGAATGATCTCCTTTATAAAATGCATGTTTATATCTGTATAAAATGTTAAATCTTTTAATTGAACTGCATTTGATATTTGCCTATGCCATCTCAAGTGACCATATAATTGAACTTAGAGGATGAAGTGCCATTGTGAGCTATCCATTTAAAAATCCTGTTCACAATGTTCTCAGTTATACTTTCACTTAGGGCTTGGCATGATCTTGCACAGATAATGCATCTAACCAATACCCAACAATTATTCCGTCTTTGACTATAACATAGGCTACTGTGCATGGACATGCAAATTCCATTGTCATCTGTATGATTTGCAATGAATAGATTAAAGAGGGAAATTCAGGCAAATCCTGATCCTATTGACATTTAATTCAATAGGAAAACAGTTTGGAATAAAAATGCTATTAGGTGTTATCTATTGATATGTAAAAACTAACTCAGTCCACCTCTATGATGTTTTTTCCTAATAAATTTGAGTGCACTGCTATAGGCAGTGAAAAACAGTGTATTTTATCTTAAAATTAACTATTGCGCAGTCACTTACTTTTCATACTTTTGAGACTTTTAAGAAGTTCTGCAATAGCATAACTTCAGAAGAGTATAGCACAACAGAAGCTACAAGTGGTATTACCCTGTCAATCTTCAGGGAACATCAAAAAAGTGGTTGACAAGTATATTGAGATTTAAAAAGCAAAACTCTTGATGGCACATGATGAGTTGAAAATGTAAAATAACATAAAAAGTAAGGTTGCTTTGCTCTTTCTCTTCTACAATTAAAGAGACACAGGTCATGGTTATGCTGAGGTCAGTTTTCAGGAGTAAGATCTATTTTCAACCCCAGGCTCAGACACGGCAATAGGTCTTGCAAGCTCAAGGACATGTCTCCATGCTTTCAGCACTTAAAACATTTCGATAAGACACTGAGGCAAGACATGGACAGAGATAAAATATCACACTTACAGCTACTCTGAACTGTACTGACATGGCCCAGGTGGGACAGGGTATCTTAGAGAGCCTGAGCTATTTGTCATCACCCTAAGGTATTGCTAATAATGTTGCTACTGATACCACTATTGGCTCTTGTGAACTCTCAGACTCACAGATGCAGCAAGGTAAATGGCCAGATGTTTTTTTTTTTTTTTTTTTTTTTTTCCAGAAGCATACATGTCATCATTCCTCTCCAGACCAGCATCTTTAAAGGTACTCCAAATATGTAAAGATATGTAAAGAGTTCCTAACCATCACTGTCAGTACCATTTAATCATATGAATATATTCCGCTGCCAAGATACTCTTCAAAAAGGTGGAAGTAGTCTTTGAAGAATATACTGTGTACAGTACCTACTTCACAGAAGAAACATTTTAAACTACGGATCAGACATTTTTTACAAAGACCTGAAACACAAATTAGAGAGTGCTATAAGGACATGACTATATATTATGTCCAATTATTAAATGCTTTTTCTGTCAGGTTGAGTGCACTTTTGTTGAATGATTTCATCCATTCCAGTCCATCTATCCATAATTTAATCATATTTGAAGTAGATTACAGTTAACACATTTTAAATTGATACCATAAAGGCAGCTAGTATCTGCATAAGGTAACAAGAATCAAGCCACAAACATGCCAATATGAGCTCTGCAGCAAATAGTCCCTTGATATGAGCTCTACAGCAAACAGTCCCTCTGTGTAGCCTAGGTACCTTTAAAAGCCACATCAGCTTTCACTTATTTCAAGGTGAACATTGCTATTCTAAGAGGAAAGGGTCAAATCTCTGACAGAGTCAGTTGTCATTCTAAATATAGTACAATTGTTTTGTTTAGTTTTACTTTGTCTTGTTTTGATTTGTTTTGTTTTTAATCTTGATAGTAAAACAAAGTGAAAGGAAGAATAATGGAAGATGAACAAAACAATGACTGGGATTTTAGAGGAAATCTACACTGCTATTTTAGTTTGGCTCATGAGGGAGTTTAGGAAGCAAACATCTCCCTCAGCCCTAGCCACTTTGCTTTGGTTCATGTTGCAGCATGGCCTCAGGGTGCAGGAACTGGATCTTTTTCATGTCAAATTGAAGTGAAAGGGACACTCCAGGACTGCAGCGAATGTGATCCAGGTGCTCATTCAGTTTACAAGATCAGATTAGACATAGTCCAAAGCAGTTTCCTGAAGTGCATCAGGAGTTTTGTTCTACAGCCCCTACCTACTATTGTTGACTGAGCTTTACTTACCTCTTTAACTCCTTCTGTTAATGAGAAGACAAACAATTGCCATATAAGTATTCTGATTTTTCCTTTTCAGGGTTACAAGTCCATTCAGCCACCACCCCTGCACCCGACCAAAAAAAAAAAAAAAAAAAAAAAAAAAAAAAAAATCTGAAGCTTAAGAAGACAAAATATGATGTACCAATGGGTTAATAAACAGAAAGCAGGGTGATACCTACAGGAATCTGGGTCTTCTGATGTAAATCAGCTTCCCTAGGTTGACTTTAGTGAAGTTATGCTGACTTACATTATCTGAGCATATAATGCAGTATATTCCAGTAATTCAGATGCTGATTTTAGCTAGAAGTATGCCTATTATAAACACATGTTGGGGCCCTGAGGGTACTTCTGGTAACATTATTGATTCTTTGAGAAAAGCATGCTGGGGTCACTATAGTTTGCGCACATGTACATTTGCATTATTGGAATTTAAGATAGCTCATCTGGAGCCAAATGCCTTTTTGTATCTTGAAAAGTGTCAATCACAAGTAACAAAATTCCAAGTAGTATCTAGCGACTTGTGATAACTGGTAAGTACAAGAGTAATATAGAATGAAACACAGGGAAATTAAATTTAAATAGTTTTTACTACTATACACACTATTTTTATGACATCTCCACAACCTAACATCACCTTTTGCTTCTGTTTTTCTATATATCTAAAACCAACTTAACATCTCTTTAAGCAACGTATCTGCATAGTATTTATGTAGGGACCACAGGACGAGAGATTTAACTCCTCAATCAAAATACACTGAAGTCACTGAAATTTCTTTTAACTTCTCTGAGCTTCAAATGACATTTACAATAGTATACCGCATTTAAACCACAGCTGAACAGCTTTAAAACTGACAAGGAGACTTCATCTTAGTGTTATAAATATGCCAATAAAACATTTTTAAAGAGTAGACTTATAGCAGTGTTAAACAGATATTAAATGCAGTTGCATTGTGTGAAAGATTATGGCAATAGTGATCTTTCTTCTCTTATAAGTCAGATTGATATTAAATATCTTCATGCTGATATGAATGTTCCTGCAATAGTGGTGGACCATTTTGTACTGTGCTTCTTACAGCCACTCAGGCTGTGGACTCAGCTATAGCAGAGTCCCAGTTTCAAGTTCCTGGGCACCACCAAACCACAACACAGAGACACCTGGAAATGGAGAAAACATGCTTAAGGGATTTATTTTTTTAAGATGAATACCTCATCTGAGTCCATAGGTTAGGGCGCATATTTTATAAAAATCTGGGGGAATCAGTCACTCTGGTAGAAGAGTTATTTAACATAACTTTATCATTATTCTCTTATCAAAAGATCAGGAGAATGATGAAATAACTCACAGTATGATTCAACCCCCAAGAAGTCTGATATAAAATTAACAGAATAACTATTGCAGTTTTGTTGTCATGCAAAGTTTCTTTCACTTTAAGTGACTGATTTCCAAAGGGCTTTCTTCTCTTAAAAGTTGGTAGTGACATTATAGTTATTTCATTTAACTATCCATAAGCTACTGGCAAATTTCAAAGTGACACTTATTTTGGCTGCTATTGATCACATTCTCTTCACAGCTGTTACTTGGATTTCCTTTACAGATTTTATTAAATTTATATGAATATTTAATCTGTGTCAAATATGACCTAGGAATGACCCTAAACATAAAGAAAATCAAAACAATTTCCCTGTTTTCATTACTAGATTTTTAACCAAAATGAGCTCCCAATATATATATATATATTTTTTTGCAAAGTGAAAAAAAAAAAAAAATCTTTTTGTGCCATAAATGTTGAAATGGACACACAGTGAAAATGAAAAGGGCATACAGTGCCAATAGTAAACAGAAAGCAGACAGCATATTAATTTTGTCCCCAGTAATATTTTTCAAGTACTTTTTTATTGATTACATATCTTATGGGGAAAATTTTTACTTGTTGCATATGAAGATCATTATATAAATTGAGTATATGGCTTGTAGATTTTAAATAAACTAGCAGAGTAGAGGAGACCAGAAAAGAACTGCAGAGGGGGAAAAGGAGATTTGCAGAAACATGCATATTTCCAGAGCCAAACATTTGAAGGAGTGATTTTTATAGTTCAGCTGGGACAATACTGGTCTGTACACTTCCTTTGGTGTTTTTTTAATCTTCAAGATTTACATTCTCAAACAAAATATTTATAAATGGAATCCCAATTGTATGGTTTGAAAAAGAAATGTGTTAAGAACTCAGTTACCAGAGAACAGTGTAATGAGTTCAGAAAATGTATGCTTGAAATTTACTTTAGGTTTGCAAATTTTAAGAGATTTTTACCTTCTGGGAGTAATGTGAGAACTTTCATAATAGCCCTCTGAATTAAATGGAGAAAAAGGCTGCAGATTTAAATTATACAATCCAATAGAAACAGTGTTCTTATAGGAGCCTGTCAGATGATATCTTGGATCGATGGACACAGTCATAAATATCCAAATAATAGATCAACTTGTAAGGTTTTTTATCTAAACACTAAATATGTATTGGTTGTTTTGTTTGTTTTGTTTTTTTTTTGTTTTCTTAAATCATTCACCAGTCTAGTTTTGTACTTGAATGATATTCTCAATAACATTTCCATATGACTGATCAAGACAACCAAAACCACTTACCCATCTGTCTCTGGCTTTATAAGTGGGTTTATCATATGCAAACATGAAGCAAACACGAAGCAATATAGATGAAGAGCAGAATAATGGTGCAATTTATTCCACATCTAATATCCTTAGAGTAGGGTAAGGTTGGTTACCTGCAAGTAATGTTATAACAGCACGGGGAGGTAAAATAATCTGAATTAATCTGTTTTAGCTTTCCTGGTGGAGTCCTCCATCTGGTCACTCTTATTCAGAACAAAAACATATGTGTCCCATATAATCACTTTCAGAATGACCATGTGGAGAGCTGCACTGGCACACTTAGATTGGTATAACTTCCCTACACAGAAGAGTAAGTGAATGTGACAGTAATGAACAAGGGGAAACCCTGTAATAAGAACCTGAGTGATTTTCTTAAAGTTACTCAGAATTTCTTTAGTTAAACAGGAATCTCAGTTCCCAGCCAAGGACTTAACAAGAAAGTTACCCTACTTTCCTTCCTGAGTTAGTACAGCACCCAAAGCTCATGCTTAAATGATCTGACTCAACACGACTCGTATTAAAGCAAGGGGTGGTCTCAACTACAACTACCATGCTTTCTCTAGGTAGAATTCATGCAGGCATGCCAGAGCTGGCTTTAAATCAATTGGGTACACTGCGGTCAATTACCAACAATCCAGAACTCAGGCTAAGCCGTAGCCTCTTCTCCCCAGTTTTCCAAGAGCTGAAAATACCCTTCCATCATCAGCCCTTGCTAAACTCAGCTGAAGGACCATGCTGGCAATTAACCGAGATAACTAATTTAAAACTTCTTCAGATATAACATACAACCAGCCTTTGCCACAATCCAATAAAAATTCATTTAGCTTAAGCACATGCTTAAAATGAAACAGGCATATAATATTTGCAATTAATTTAGATGTAAAGATCTTAGTTTATGTCATGAGCTCAAAAAAACAGCAATTAGGTGATGTTTGCCTCGAGTAAGAAGAATCTCCTAGAAGGACAGTGATTAGAAAAAGCTGAAAAACACCCACAACTGTAGTTACAATGATTGCTTAATCTACAGTTGAATATTCCAAAAACTGGGAAGCAAGTTTAAACCCAAAGATTTGGCATTATCTTGTAATAGTTTGCAATCTGTTTTACACCTTTCATCAGCTGAGAATGGAAAACCTGAAGGATTCAAATGGAAAGACAACAACAACAACAAAAACTATACATGAGAACAACCCATTTGAGGATAAAATCGAATATTCCAAATACAGTGATAATTTCTAGTGTGACTCTTTGTGAGGAAAAAAAAAAAAAAAAAAAAAAAGGCAGAGTTTTGCACAACTTGTAGGTGTTGTATTTGCCCATAGTGAGACCAACAGTTGAGAGAGAATTATAGTAGTCAAGCTCAAAAAAAAAAAAAAAAAAAAAAAAAAAAAAAAAAAAAAA
>CM021772.1:18500920-18615976 GCA_011076525.1 Nettapus auritus | reverse complement strand
AAAAAAAAAAAAAAAAAAAAAAAAAAAAAAAAAAAAAATCCAACTGAGCTGTTTGCTGCTCTTGGCATTTTAGGTTCATTGGAAATGTTTCATACATCATCACCAATAATGACAGCAAGAGAAAACAAATTCATATTACAGGCCTTGCTAATTACTTTGCTGTTGCTGAAAAATAAAGGAAAACTGATTTTCTTAAACAGGCATAGGCAAAGCTGGACAGAGCAAAAGAAAAGTGAAAAATCAACAAATGAATAAATTATATTTTTAAATGCTGAGTTTACAGTTCTTCAACATATACTGTTTCAATTTATATTAAGAAAACGGTATATTCAGAAAATATCTGAATAGTATAGAATGAGTTCCTACAGAAAAAAGCTAACATTCCTCCAATCATCCTTGTAAGGATATCTGTTCCTTTAAGGCTTTGGCTGGAATTACATACCACTGAAGCCTTCTGACAAATATTTTGCCAATCAGCTGGATATGTGTTAATCAGCCTTAGTACAAGCATTGCTTCACTCTTTCACACAGACTCTTTCCTCTGATGTTTGTTAGCTAACCTGTTGTTTAATTAAGGACTTGTCTTAGTTATAAGTTCAGACACTGACTTCTCATTAATCACTAACATAATACAAATCTCTAATCATTCAGTCTTGATTCTTTGTCATCAAAAGACCTCGCTCTGTTATGATAATGAGTTTTTAAATAACTTGAAGCTCTAACACCAAGGCTAAGCTGAAGACCACTCAAATGGTCCCAGAACTGTCACATGATAGGAGCATTGTGTCTCATTAGTAATTGAATTACCATTAACATTTGTATTTGTATTTGCTACTTTTGGTTTTTTTTGTTGGTTTTTTTTTTTTTTTTGGTTTTGTTTGTTTGTTTGTTTGTTTTCAATGGGGCAGCAATCATTTTAAGCCAGTTACACATCCAAAATTTCCTGTATTTCAAGATGAGAGAATTGGGTTTCATTTCCAGTCCTGAGCTGAAATCAGCTATAGCATGTCCAGGATTTTAGCTCTGATTCTCCTGAGACGCTTGTATTAAAAAAAAAAATAAAAAAAATAAAAAAAAAAAAAATAAAGTACTTTTTTTAATAAGCGGGTAGAAGAATTATTGCCACTAAGGGTAATCCTATCTCTTTGACATGACATGGTACAAAAATGCCCTACCACCTTTTGAATGCAGGCTTCTAAATCACAGAGGCTTTTAATATTCTTTCATAATATTTCTGATATTTTGATTTCAGTAACTTATTCAAAATACAAGGTATTTGCTGATGCCAACATAAAAATAAAACACGGAATTATAGGAGCAAGACATAGAGTTGCTCAGAATAGTAAAAATACAGCCTGTACAGTAAACCATAAATGCTGTATCTATCAATAAGCTATGAAACCTAGTTCCAAGGCAAGTGTTAGTATTGCTGGAGTGTTACAGAATGTAGACCAGAAAGAGTCTGCAATACAGGATAATGTGAAAGTATATCTTTTGGATAAGCTAATGCTGTATTTATAGTCCAGAATTGCTGTGGCCCTGCAACCATGGTTGATAACTGATAATGATCAGTCCTTTAATCAGACCCCCTGCCCTGTCGCCGTCAGGCAGAGGGAGGGGATCTGGGAGTTGAGGAGGAATGGAAACAGGTCCCTGCTCGACATCGCAGGCAACATCCTCTCCTTCCGGCCCCACCTTCCCAGGTGCCCTTACATAACAGGTTTGAGGCCCTGGAGCTTGAGAGACCATTGGGTGAGGAAGAGGTAGCAAGAGTACCCAGGAGGATGCCTAGGGCGAGGAGGTCGACTCCATGCCTCAGGACTGCCTCCACCAAGAAAGACAGAAGGGTTATTGTCGTGGGAGACTCTCTCCTCAGGGGAACAGAGGGCCCTATTTGTCGGCCTGACCCTACCCGTAGGGAAGTCTGCTGCCTCCCTGGGGCCAGGGTCAGGGACGTTGCCAAGAAGCTTCCCAACCTGGTTCGCCCCTCTGACTATTATCCTCTTTTGATAGTCCAGGCAGGTAGTGATGACATTGAAGAGAGAAGCCTCAGGGCTATCAAACGAGACTTTAGGGGACTGGGACGGTTAGTGGAGGGAGCGGGAGTGCAGGTGGTGTTTTCGTCCATCCCTACGGTGGCAGGGAGGGGTACAAAGTGGACACGGAAAGCCCACCTGTTAAACACGTGGCTCAGGGGCTGGTGCCAACACAGAAATCTTGGGTTTTTCGACCATGGGGCACTTTACTCGACACCCGGCCTGATGGCCGCAGACGGGTCCCTATCTTTTAGGGGAAAACGGATCCTGGGCCAGGAGCTGGCAGGGCTCATTGAGAGGGCTTTAAACTAGGTAAGAAGGGGGACGGGGCTGAAGCAAGGATTGTTGGAGCTGTGCCAGGGGGAACAATAGCAAGGCCGGGGAATAAGGCAATGGCCCAGCTGAAGTGCATCTACACCAATGCACGCAGCATGGGTAACAAACAGGAGGAGCTGGAAGCCATCGTGCAACAGGCAGGCTATGACTTGGTTGCCATCACAGAGACGTGGTGGGACCACTCTCATGACTGGAGTGCTGCAATGACTGGCTATAAACTCTTCAGAAGGGACAGGCAGCACAGAAGGGGTGGTGGTGTGGCTCTCTATATTAGAGAGTCTTTCGATGTTGTAGAACTCGAGGCTGGGAATGACAAGGTCGAGTCCCTCTGGGTTAGGATTGGCGGGGCCAACAAGACTAGCGTCCTGGTCGGGGTCTGTTATAGACCACCGAACCAGGATGAGGAGACGGATGAGGAGTTCTACAGGCAGCTGACAGAAGTTGCGAAATCGTCAGCCCTTGTTCTCGTGGGGGACTTCAACTTCCCTGACATATCCTGGAAGCACAACACAGCCCAGAGAAGGCAGTCTAGGAGGTTTCTGGAGAGCGTGGAAGATAACTTCCTGACGCAGCTGGTTAGTGAGCCCACCAGGGGTGGCGCCCCGCTAGACCTTCTGTTCACAAACAGAGAAGGACTGGTGGAGGATGTGATTGTCGGGGGCTGTCTTGGGCAGAGTGACCACGAAATGGTGGAGTTCTCTATTCTTGGTGAGGCCAGGAAGGGGACCAGTAAAACCGCTGTCTTGGACTTCCGGAGGGCTGACTTTGTGCTGCTGAGGACACTGGTTGGTAGAGTCCCTTGGGAGGCGGTACTGAAGGGCAGAGGAGTACAGGAGGGCTGGGCGCTCTTCAAGAGGGAAATCTTAATGGCGCAGGAACGGTCTGTCCCCACGTGCCCAAAGACGAGCTGGCGGGGAAGAAGACCAGCCTGGCTGAACAGAGAATTGTGGCTTGAGATTAGGAGAAAAAGGAGGGTTTATAATCTTTGGAAAAGTGGGCAGGCCACTAAGGAGGACTATAAGGATGTTGCGAAGCTGTGCAGGGACAAAATTAGAAAAGCCAAAGCTCAACTGGAGCTCAATCTGGCTACTGCCGTTAAAGATAACAGAAAATGTTTTTATAAATACATCAATACAAAAAGGAGGACTAAGGAGAATCTCCATCCTTTACTGGATGTGGGGGGAAACTTAGTTACAAGAGATGAGGAAAAGGTGGAGGTGCTTAATGCCTTCTTCGCCTCAGTCTTTAGCGGCAATACCGGTTGTTCTCTGGATACCCAATTCCCTGAACTGGTAGAAGGGGATGGGGAGCAGGATGTGGCCCTCACTATACACGAAGAAATGTTTGGTGACCTGGTACGGCACTTGGAAGTGCACAAGTCGATGGGGCCGGACGGGATCCACCCGAGGGTACTGAGAGAACTGGCAGAGGAGCTGGCCAAGCCGCTTACCATCATTTATCAACAGTCCTGGCTATCGGGGGAGATCCCAGTTGACTGGCGGCTAGCAAACGTGACGCCCATCTACAAGAAGGGCCGGAGGACTGACCCGGGAAACTACAGGCCTGTCAGTTTGACCTCAGTGCTAGGGAAGCTCATGGAGCAGATTATCTTGAGAGTCATCACGCAGCACTTGCGGGGCAAGCAGGCGATCAGGCCCAGTCAGCATGGGTTTATGAAGGGCAGGTCCTGCTTGACGAACCTGATCTCCTTCTATGACAAAGTGAAGCGCTGGGTGGACGAGGGAAAGGCTGTGGATGTGGTCTACATTGACTTCAGCAAGGCTTTTGACACCGTTTCCCACAGCATTCTCCTCAGGAAACTGGCTGCTCTTGGCTTGGACTGGCGCACGCTTCGTTGGGTTAGAAACTGGCTGGATGGCCGGGCCCAAAGAGTCGTGGTAAATGGAGTCAAATCCAGTTGGAGGCCGGTCGCTAGTGGCGTTCCCCAGGGCTCGGTGCTGGGGCCGGTCCTCTTTAATATCTTCATCGATGATCTGGACGACGGCATTGAGTGCACCCTCAGTAAGTTTGCAGATGACACCAAGTTAGGTGCGTGTGTCGATCTGCTCGAGGGTAGGAAGACTCTGCAGGATCTGGATAGGCTGCACCAATGGGCTGAGGTCAACTGCATGAAGTTCAACAAGGCCAAGTGCCGGGTCCTCCACCTGGGGCGCAATAACCCCAAGCAGAGCTACAGGCTGGGAGATGAGTGGTTGGAGAGCTGCCAGGCAGAGAAGGACGTGGGAGTGATGGTTGATAGTCGGCTGAATATGAGCCAGCAGTGTGCTCAGGCGGCCATGAAGGCCAACAGCATCCTGGCCTGTATAAGAAACAGTGTGACCAGCAGGGCTAGGGAGGTGATCGTCCCCCTGTACTTGGCTCTGGTGAGGCCGCACCTCGAATACTGTGTTCAGTTTTGGGCCCCTCGCTACAAGAAGGACATCGAGGTGCTTGAGCGAGTCCAGAGAAGAGCGACGAAGCTGGTGAGGGGCCTGGAGAACAAGTCCTACGAGGAGCGGCTGAGGGAGCTGGGATTGTTCAGCCTGGAGAAAAGGAGGCTCAGGGGTAACCTTACCGCTCTCTACAGGTACCTCAAAGGAGGCTGTAGCGAGGTGGGGGTTGGTCTGTTCTCCCACATGCCTGGTGACAGGACGAGGGGGAATGGGCTTAAGTTGCGCCAGGGGAATTTTAGGTTGGATCTTAGGAAGAACTTCTTTACCTAAAGGGTTGTTAGACTTTGGAACGGGCTGCCCAGGGAAGTGGTGGAGTCACCATCCCTGGAGGTCTTTAAAAGACATTTAGATGTAGAGCTTAGGGATATGGTTTAGTGGGGAGGTCAGAGGTTGGACTCGATGATCTTGAGGTCTCTTCCAATCTAGAAATTCTGTGATTCTGTGATTCTTTTTGACACTAACATGTGATCCTTCAGACAAAGACATATCTAATCTCTATGCTACTTTTACTTCTAAATTTCCCTTAAATAAAGAAGGTATTTTGGAGTGCTGATGTATGTTAGTGTGTTAGAAGATGTGAAACTATTTTGCTGATGTAAAACTATTATTTTGCTGATTTAATTCACAAAAGTAAGATGAAGTTAAGGAAATGCTTCCTAAGGCTGTAGGACAATGAAAGCTCAAGTTCATAGAGGTGGTGTTAGCAAATGATACATTTTCAATCTATCTTGTGAAACGGATAGAAGATAACGGTAAAGGATGAATATTACATATTTCTTAGCACAACACATTTGGAAGGTCATTTACTCTTTTCATTTAAAAAGAAAAAAAAAAACTTATAATGTAGTTATGAGTTTTAATTTTCATTGATCTATCATTTTGCAATCCAATTCTTTGAGATGCCGCAACATTTCAGGAGTTTGTAATTATTCAGTCTATCTTTCTCAGGATGTGAAACAGTTTGAATACAGGGCTGATCATCTGAAAGCACCGTTTGAAGGCTTTCAACAATATAGTCCATCCCCACAAAATTTATGAAATCAGAACTGAATTATGAAATGGAACTGCTGGTTCTGTTTCCATTGTATAAATATATATATATATATATACACATATATGGAGCAGAATAATGTTTTTCTATGTGAAACACCTGCCTGTATCAAGTAGTGCTTTTCACTACATGTTAACCTAACAGATGAATGGGAAGAGTCTTGATTACATTCACAGAACAGAAGTAGTGGTCCATAATCATTTGAATCAGGAGAGAAAAGCTGGAAATAATGACTGCAGAAGCTCAAATTATTTCTTACACATCAAAGGCAGATAAGAGTGAATAGATCTCTTTTCTTGCCAAAGCCATGAGATGAATTTAGGTTCTCATCCTACAAGCCATGTGCAAAAGATTGCTGTGGACAGAATTAACAGCATGGCCACAGGGGAACTGCCAAGATAAGGATGCTTTGGTAGAACGAGACTTGGGGCTTAAAGGCCATGGCTGTTAAATCTGAGTGACTACAGAATTTGACCATAAGTTATTGCAATGAGGGTAATGTAGTATATAGGCTACCAACTAATTCACATTCAATGTTATGCTTTGTTGATGGTAAGGAAAACTTTGAGCTAGACGCATATATAAGTTCTACATGACATAAAAAGCTTTAGGCACCTTTAAAAAGTTTTATAACAAAATATAACTTTTTAAACCTTCAGACAGTTCTGGAGACAGAGGTGCAATAATTCTTTACACTATAATTTTCCCAGTTATGTTTGATTTCTTTTACTGGACAAAACATCCCATTCTTATGTGAACATAAGAGATCCTGATCTAGCAGAAGGCATCCCGGCCCATGACAAGGTGGTTGGAACTTCAAAATCTTTACAGTCCTTTTCAACCCAAGCCATTCTATGATGATTTCAATACATTTAATGAATGACTTTGTTCACTCCTACATCTGTTGGCATCTACTCTTCTTGTTGTAAAATTAGAGTATAAATGGAAGAAGGGGCTTGAACTGAAGTATTAGATGAACTTTTTCATGGGATGTTTTGTTGGCTTCAGTTGCCTCTCTTTATACACTTGTTTGGGAAACTTGATTCATATTATTGCAGACAATATTTGTTCCCTTTCAATGGGGTTCAGACAGAGGTTATGTATCCTCTTAAGTACAATAAATGTCATGATGCTTTTGCGTAGTTTTCCATTGTATGTGGTCCTGTCCACCTCTTGCCAAGTTTTGACTGTAGAGTCAAGATTTTTGGACAAGGTTACTGGGAGGAGACGACTAGATCACTCTCTTCTGCTGTGTGTTTTAGGAAATCAGTTCTAACATTTATTTTTATTTTTTTAAAGGCTATAGTAAGGTAATCCCTCTAGTACATTTTTTAACTAGAAAACATAGTCTCAAAGTACGACAGATTTTTCATTGTGCAGTTGTAGTTCCTTTACCTACCTCAAACACTTTTATTAAAAGACTGCATGTCACGGATCAAGACTAACTTATTCAGTTATGTACAAGAAGATTGTTTTAAAAATGAAGAATTTATGTACTGCTTGTCACTCCTAAAGAGGACTGAAAATTAACTCATTTGTGTTTCTTACCCTACACAGAATGGAGTAAAGGTTTTATCCAAAGCAATAGTTTTGTTGATTGTGGAGTATAACAATGCTTTTCTCTCTTTTTTTTATGGATGAAAAGTAGCTATTCTGCTTATCAGTGTGCACTTGTATAGATCTGCTGACTTCACATTCCCATCATAAATTAACAATAGCTCTGATTTTTCTTCACTTCAAAATTTTCTCTGTAGTAAAATGCTATGGCTATGTGTCACTGATCAGACACGACATAATTATGTCTAAATTCCCACTCTTGAGATTTTAATAAAAAGTCTTTCTTAATCTATTCTATTTTGTACTAAAATATTTCCCCAATTATTGCAGTACATGCAAAATTCAGCATAGATACACACATATCCAGTTGTTTACCCATGAAAGATGTAACGATCTTGATAGTATTTACAAAATATGATGCAGGAAGTTTGTTTAATCCAGACTAAATAGAAACAAGGAGTCCCATCTTACTTCCATATACATAAAAACATGCACAGATGTAGATTAACTTGAGAGAGTGCACACCAGAGAAAGGGTTTTTGCCTTGTTACATTTTAGGTGGTATTAGGTATTGAGTTACAATATTAATTATTAATGGTCTCTACCTCATGAAAGCATGTTCATAAAAGAAGTTTAATGTTCATCACACTCACCAAAACATACGCAGCATATGGAAATATACATTCAAACCATGAAAACACAATGAGAACATAATGTAGTAATGTGAAAATGTCTGAAAACAATTAGAACACTAGCAAGGAGGAAAAAAAACTTGTAGTAATTCCTGTCTCAGCATGGCAAGTGGGAACTTTTTGGTTAGTATTTGAAGACCTACGCACATATCTGTATGCAAGATTCTGTTCAGAATCTACTGCTAACATGTTTAAAAGACGCTTTGTGTAGGCATGTCTTTATAACTTTTTGCCAAACATCTGCACATCCCAGATGCCAAACATCACAGTATGCCCACATGAAATTATACTATAAACATTTAATTTGTTTTTAATGATTATATACATCACTAAAACACTGCTTGTATGTCTTTGAAAAAAGTCCTTCCATTCTGAAAGTCCATATAACAGAAAATCCCATATAACTTGTGGTTTAGTTTAGTTAAGTGCTAATGTCCCATTTTGTCCTTTTACCCTTTGCTTTATCCAACTTCAGACCACTGTTTTGATTCCCATTGCCTCCAACATGCTCCCTCCCTGTTCTGGGCATCTTCTTCAAGCACGGGAAAGCCAAACAGCTCTTAGCTCTGCTGACTTGGAAAACAGCAAGTAGATAAAGGCCTTTCTTCTAGTGAACCTTGCTGAAAAGGTCTGTGCTTTTTTTATCCTTTATGTATTTTGATTAAGATGTTCTAAGCAGCCATGTGGCCACACAAGACTAGCAACAACAGGGAATTTATTAGGTACTGTGAGCTATGATCTCAGTTTCAGGTAACCAGAAAACAGTGCAGTCATAGTTCTCCTGCTATTAAAATCCTGGTCATAGCAAATGATTGGTGGAAGGAAGGGCAGCAATTTAGGTGAAGGGGAATGAAAGAAAAAAGTCATAAAGCAGAAACAAGAACCTAAATCACATACTCAATCCAATTTATTTCAAAAATGTTGATACACAAACACTGATGTTTTCTGACACTTTCTGACAGAGCACTTAAAAGGAAGTGTGTTTTTTTTTCCTCTCTTTGCTTATCTGAAGTAATATTCATTTTCTTATAATATCAATGGTGAATCATCACTTATATTTTAGAAGTGGTAATTTTAACACACAGTATTTAACATCTATTTATCTGTACTTTTGAAACATACTTCCAAATACTTTTAATTTAAATTCATATTTCTAAATCACAGTTTCATAGTTATTTATGAAAAAGAGGCTTATGTTACCACTATCACATTCTTATACAGGGCTTGCATACATAAGGATAGTGGAGAAATTAATACCAAATTACCACAGTATAAATTTATAATGTAATAGCAATAACTCCTCACTTGGACCTTATTATTCCACAGCAAAGGTGCCTTTTGGTTGATTAGGGAAATCTCTGCTTCTGAAATCCACACCAAAAGGTAAAGAAAAATAGCCTTGGATGAATAACTGTTCCACACTGGCCCTGCTGTACTTTTCCTTACATTGGCAAACCCTGATATTTTGATCTATGCTACTGTGATAAAGGATATTAGCAAACATGGTATTCACCAGCAATGCAGCCTGACAACATAACAGTATTGCATTAAAGGCATTCAGAAAGGAATTAATTATTTAAAAAACAAACTAACAAACAAACAAACAAAAGTATTGGATTGGTTGTTGTAACCTCAAATGTGTGTGCCTTTAAAAATCTGTCTTAAAAATGTCTACTGATGGTTCATTTAAAGAAGCCATAACGTTGTAAAAATTCTACTGATTTAGTCTGCAGAGTGAATAAAGATGAATATAGCCATTGTGGAACCCTATCACATGAAGAGGGGTCTACACCTCATAAATATACATATTTGCTACATGCTCAATACAACAGCATCCTTGAGAGTGATACTTTTACTGTGTTATTAGCAGGCATTTTGCATGAAAACTGAACATCATAGGCATTAAAGTAATTGGATGGGAAGCAATCACATATTGTGGAGATTACTCTCCCAGGGAAACTTACATGCACATCCACACCCAATGATGAGCTCTTTTTAACACTCTATTGCATTCAAAGCATTCAAGTCACATGCAATATAACAGTTCTGTGTGTGACTTCCATACTCCTACTTTTTCCTGGTGTCACCTGGAGCTGGTGGTTTTTGACTTTAGTCCTAGCTTGGAATCCACATCTGTACCAATATATACTTAGTATAATCCAACTCCAGTTGTACACACACCACTTCAGTTACTGTAAAACTTGCAGGAAGGCACCAAACTTATTATTAAAATTTCACATACATTTGATAAACTCATAAAAGATCTATGTGAATGAGACTCAATGTTTACTAATATCTGAATCTTTTAAAGGTAGATTGACAACGATGTCAAAAAGAGTGGTCACACTGAAGCTTTTCCTGCAAAGTAGACTTTAACATATTTGTATGTTATCTTGTGTATCTTTCACTGTGGGACCATGCTGCATCATTTCCACTCACAGAAACACTACAGTGACTTTAACTCCTCTTAGTCTATTTGTTTTTATAGAAGTTGTAAGGATTTTACTTTTTTATTCACATTTCTTTTTTTTCTTTTTTTTTTTAAAGTGCTTGAAACTGGCTAGTGATTTAAAAAGTTAGTACAGGATCATACATAGATGTATATCAAGTGATTGTGGATCCACAGAAAAAGAGAATTAGAGCAAATAAAAAGTAAAGGCCTTAAATATATAGAAGTATTCAATGGAGAAACAGTCTACCTTTCCACATGAAGATTTTGACTTTCCATTTTGAGGGAAAAAGCATGTAATTTTTATGAAAATAATGATAGATCTCTAGAAAAGAAATAGATCTCATCTTGAAATAGAAACAGATAGTCTTGGCAGAAGAATATTTCTTTCTTCTGGCCATACTTACATTAAGCAGAAAATGTTTCAAGACATCACAGGAATTAGATTACTCCCTAACAATCTCTTAGTATTAACAGAGACTTAAACTGTAAGAACTGAGAGAAAAAGAGAGAATTAATGAAGATGTTAGTGAAACAAGTTCATGAGGAAAGACAATGAAATAAGGATGGGGAAGGAAGTAGTTTGGAAAATCTCAAGTCCCATTTTTCAAAGTCAAAAAGAAACAGAATAAAAAGTTAAGAATGATGGAAAAGCCATGGTGTTGAAGATGATTGATAAAAAGTTTATCTGTAGAGGAATAAAGAAGTGAGCATTAATGTACAGGTAAAACTATGGCTGGAGAAGTGAACTGCTTCAGGAAATTAAGTTTTGGAACACGGAGAGTTCTGACTGCAAAAACTGGCCCAGTGCTGAATGGAAAGGAATAGAAGGGAATGTATGAGATTTCTGAGTGAGGACTGATAGACACGAAGACCAGATATTCAGCTGCTGTAAATCCAGGAAAGTTCAAATATATTTTAGGCCAGCTCATAGCAGCTGGAGCTCCAACAGCACAGCTAGCAAAGACGTTCATTCACACTAGGAATCCACCATTACCACCTGCAGTGGCAGGTAGCTGAATACATGACAACAGTCTTAATTCAGGGAGAATAAATATGACAAGTGCCTAAGTGTACTTTTCAGCTGAGAACCCAGGCCATTACTCTTAATTGCATATAACATAGAATTTTGTAAATAAACCATCTAACAGTTTTAAAAATCCATATCCCCTGAGGTTTAAAACAGAAATACACTCGACTTACTGAATCATTAAAGAAAGGTTTTGAAAAATTAGGCTAGGTTTTATTTATATAGTACTATAACTGCAGTCTGGATTTTATTGCAATAAAATACACTAAACATAAAACCAAATCCCTGTCCAGAAGAACTTACGATATAAATAACAAATACAATAACTGGTGAAACATACCAATTTTTCATGCTTAGATATTTCAGAAAAACAGCCAAAAGTAATTTTATGAACTTTACAAAACAATCCACCTCTGGGATTAAGAACAAGCATGAGAAATTTCAGCTAAAAGAATAATTGTTTCAGATAGTTAGTGGCAGCTGAAAATAGAAACCAATAATGGAAGTGCCTTGTCAACCATAACTGTTATAATGGTAGCACAACGCTATAATGAGAAAACAGCTAATTGTTTCTTTGTTCTTTGTTTCTTACAAAGTCTCTAAAAAGATGGATGAAAGACAGAAATCCAGCTTCTCGCCTTGCATATTCTATTTTAAATAAGGCTGTTGGAAAATATTACAAAATACTCCTAAGTTTTATTTCAAGCAGTCAGCTTTAGTAATTCTAAGAAATATTTCCTGCCCTATGTCAGATAGCCCAAACTTTCAAATCACCATGCTGAATTTAACTCAATTTTTAACTTGTTTTCTGTAAGTTAGTGATTTAATCATGTAAGTACTCACAAATGAAGAAGGTCAAAGTGATGAAATCATAGCACCCGACATCCTGAAGGACAAGTTCTCAATACTTCCCAGATCTGGTCTCCTTAAACTCCCTTGGTGACTATGTTTCTCCATGTTTTAACCAGTTACAAGAATTTACATAGGAAAGCATGGATTTCTTTATCATTTTACAAAAATATTTTAACAAGAATGGAAATCCCTTTGAAAATACTTTCTTTTTCTTTTTCTTTTTTTTTTTCTTTTTCTTTTTTTTTCTTTTTTCTCAGTAACTAAGTTTAAATAAGGTGCTGTAGACTTACAAAAATATCTACAGAAAATAAAAGGACCACACTCCAGAAATGTATTTGCAACAATGCAATAGGTCTTACAAAAATAAAAGAAATTTCAAAAAAGCATATCTACATTAAAATATTGGTTGGATTTCAGTTTTTATTTTAAATGCTGTTCCTTAACCAAAGAAAGCCCTGAAATGTTGAAGTAAGAATCATTACCAGAGTGGAGGAGCTCAACACTATGCAATAGTTTAACATGGGGGGGGCAAAGAGATCTTAGTGGATTTATTTACTGCTCCTAAACTAAAAAGAGTGAAAGAAGGACTGTATCACCTACAATGCTATCTATAATAATTTCTGTTAGCTATAGCTAAACTTAAGGTTCTTTACCAAAGAAATATTAGACTTCAGAAAAATATATATTATATATATATGCATCTACTGTGGCATTTTAAATCCTGTATCCAGTTTAGTTTCTTAAACCTTATCCTGTTCTAATTCACTGTCAGATTCTTCAGACTCAGCTCTTGAGGCAGTCTTCCATTTGTACAGAATCTAACTCAACATGATTATCTGTTGCCTTTTGGGGTTTCGTAGAATAATAATAACAAAAATATTAGCAACATTGACAATCAATCTGAAATGTAAGCTAGGATATATAAATTGATTCTAAAATGGTTTTGACACCTGGCTGTAAGAAACAATGTTTTCGAAGTATTATTGTACATCAGCTGATGCATACATTGCATACATTTTGCATCTATATTCTATTTATGTACTGCAGTGGGCAGTCACAAACACTTCCTCTCAACGGCTTCCCAGTTGAAATAAAATTTCATAGAAAACATTTATTTAGGAAAAAAAAATAAAGATACAATATTGTATGTATAGTTACAAAAAGTTCATAGGGAAATTGGTCTGATGACACTTGCTTGAAGAGTGGCTATTCACAGAATCACAGAATCACAGAATAGTCTAGGTTGGAAGAGACCTACAAGATCACCAAGTCCAACCTCTGACCTAACTCTAACAAATCTTCCACTAAACCATATCCCTAAGCTCTTCATCTAAACGTCTTTTAAAGACCTCCAGGGATGGTGACTCAACTACTTCCCTGGGCAGCCTATTCCAGTGACTAACAACTTGTTCAGTAAATAAGTTTTTCCTAATATCCAACCTAAACTTTATTCACTTTATGTACATCTTTTAGATTTTAACCATCCTTTTGGATTTTAACCAGTAAATTACACAAAGAAAGGTGTGATCCTACAGGTGTGAAGAACTATGTGCACAAAGTCAAAGAACAACAAGTTCTCAATAATAGAATCCTAATAGCTACTTCTTACTGGCAAATTATATCTGCCTAGCAACAGCAGTGAATTGTAAAAGTAAAATATAGCACGTTAACATGAAGAAGTTTATGTTTCCACCATATCGAACATCTTCATTAACACTTTTTCACTGTGTGTATCCAAAGGAAAAAAGCAATTAGAAGATTTCAGATTTTATGTTTGAGCAGGGAGTATTTGATCAATGATTTTATTCATTGAATAATGGAGATTTATCTTAGCACAAACAATTTAAGAATTTTATGTTAAATTCAGTTCATATTTTATCTAAAAATAGTAATTAGACATCTATGTTTTGTTTCAAAAAGTATTAAAAGTTTTTTATTATTAGTTTTATTTTTTTTACTAAAAATGCGAATTGAAAAAGATATTGAATTCAAATCATTTTCTGTTTTTCATTTCTAACAGAAATCTGGGAAAATGTTTTGTTTTAAATGTACAGTTCAGCCAGCAAAGTGAAAAAAAAATCAATTATTCACACAACTCTATTTACTAATACTCTGTGTAGAGGAGTAGATTGGATGACGAATCTTGTTTGTTCCCACGTCGCCTCCACTTGCTTATATATCTGCTGAGAAATTGCAACCTTGAGCTTCCAAAGTCTCACAGGTTTTGATTGGACTGTCTTACATCAGCAGTATGGACTATGTAGAGAATGTGGCTGTTCTAAAATGAATGCATGCTTTTCTCACATACTGTAAATACTATTAGAAAGGGGGGTTTCGATAGTAATGAAGATGAGCATTTAGAAAGACACATCACTATTTCTGAGGAAAAGCATAAATTCGACTTTTATAAGTCTCTTTAGTTTTGTTGAAAACCAGTTTCCTCCACAAATATTTATCATAATTAAATATTATGAATGCATACAAATGTAGTGATTTTTGAGGGGATGAAAATTCCTATTGATGCAATGTCTTCATAAGTTCACACAGACATGAACATTGTATTGCAAGAAAAAACAAACAAACAAAAAGGAACAAAGAAATCCAGCAGTACCTCAGGATCATGGAAACAGATATGAGGTAAATGTTTGGGAGGTAATATAATGTACCAGCTCAGTGAAACACCAAACAGACAGAGTAACTAAATAATAACACAAATGTGAAGACTATATAGAATTGTTCAAATTAATTAATAAACTTTATGAAATATAGAAGTTATTAGAGATCCAGATGTGATCTATATGGCAAATTGGTGTATGACAGATTTTTCGACTCTTACTTTATTCTGTTTCTGCTCTTGGCCACTGCTGTATTCTCAAAGACATAGTCCTTATATCAGATCCTATATTCCTGTTTTATGTGCATCATAGAAACGTTTCATAAAGTGAAGCAATAAAATACAATTGACTGCTCAGTATAGTATCATAAAGCCTAGATAGGTCTAAGACTTAACAAAGATCTTGAGATGTCATAACTTTAGTTGTTTACCTAAAAATAGTCCCTTTGAGGACACATTTAATCTTTATACCTTATTGCTTGCCTGTCACGAAAAGGCTTGAAAATCATCTAAACCTAGGGAAATGGTGTATACACCCATGTAGAAAAGAACCACAGAGAAGACTTGCCAAAGTGGCTTTGTAGGAGCTCAGAACAGAAGGACGTTTTTTACTCATTTTTTTCAGGCAAGTGCTTGATGCTTGTTATCCACTGGCAGGTACACAGCACATCAGCACATGAAACTGTTCAAGAAGTTCACCCTTTATATAAGGTAGGTACCCTCAGTAAAGAAGGCATTAAAAAGCTAAACCATTAACAACTAACTGAAGTACAGTTAAATCCTGAGCCAAAATAAACCCATTATACTTCTTAACACCCAGTACACATAATACGGGTAATCATATGAATGTCTGTAGGCTTAGCAATCCTGATCACTAAAGACTGCGTGTCTATATTACCATTATTTGAGCTGTGGTAAAAAGTGTTTTCAGTCATATTAAGCAATTGTAGCTACATGCACATAAGAGAAAATGCATGCTAAGATACTCTATTTTCTTTTTTTTTTTTTTTTTTTATTCCTCAGACTATACAGTGTCTCCAGATACTGCTTTTTCACCAACTTTTCTACTGAATAGACAAGTATAATATCAAATTGTCCTGAAAAAGTCATTCTTATATTTTTACAGACTAAGCGAAAAGTCCAAAGGTAGGACAGAGTAGATCTTACAGTGCAGGTCCCTGTACCCTTTCCACTCTGCCAGTGTATCTTTATACAAAAATAAAAACATGTATAAAAACAAGAAGATACACATGAAGAAACAAAATACTCTGGAAAATTAGATCAGCAGGGAAGATAAGGAGGAATGACTCTGATGCAAAAAGGCGAAGACATGTTCCTGGATTATGTTTCAGGCCTTTGTCCATGCCAGGACTGATGAGTTCTCACTATTGAACTACCTCTCTTTCTTCCTTTTCAGTTTTAAAGCCATTAATATAAGGAATGTGTCCCACAGTTATCAGATGAGTCTCTGCTAGGTCTCATCTTCATGAAACCTAATTTTCCAGTCTTGGGGATACTTTTGGACAGCTGCTACTTCTCTAAAATTCATCTTTTTTTACAAAAATATATCTTCCTTTGCTACCCAAGAGTGATATTAATATTTTTCTCCTGGATATTTTACCTTGGATATATCTCTGTCTTTAACTATGAGTGTCCTAGTTAGGCCTAATTTTTCCACATGCCCGCAAAGTCCATAGTTTCATGAGCCACTGTTTTTCAAATGACACCTTATACCTCTGAAAAAACAGTTAATTTCCAGCACTCACTTTCAGGTCTGGAATGTCACAAAATAACAAGCTTTAAAACCATGACAAGTTTATGCCCAAAAAAGTACGGATTAGCGTGTCATTTTTTACAGCTCCCTTTGAGCCCTGCCTTGGTGGGCTCATTGTAACCAATGCACCTGGCCTTCCCAGCAAGGGGAAATGAAAAATAAGTCTCTAAAAATACAAATCTACATAATTCCTTTTAAATTATTATTATTTTTTTTTTTTTTTTTTCCTGGATTGGAAATGATGTATCTGGACTTTACAATGGCATGTTGTTGAAAAAGGCTTTTACAAACCTGTGTTTGTGACAAGCTAAACAAATATGCATACCTTCATTGCAGACAAAAAACTTCCTTTCATTCTTCCATATTCCTCATTTCCAATATTTGGCAAATATTTACTTAAAAATTTTAATCCCTAAAAATATACTGGGACATAACATGTCTGCATTTAAACTTTAATCCCCACTGAAATCACTGAAGGCACATAAGGACCTTGAAAAATTAATGTCCTTATTCTGCAAAAGAGACTGGGCAATATTTTACTGGAATCCATGAAGATATGACTGTGGAGACCAAAGACTGTCAGGGATTTTATGCAGCACAAGTATGAAAAGTAGATGAACAAAGAAGAGGAGCAAACATGAAAATGGGGAAATAGGAGGAAAATTAGGAGAGAGCTTATAGACCAGAACATAGAAAAACATGGCTAAATGGGAAAACTACAGAAAAGTGGATAAGAAAAGGATGGTGTTCCAGACAGTGAAAATATCCTTGCCTCAGGAGTTTTATGGATGAACAAAACAATTTTCCCAGTTGCCTACTGAGTCTTGTGCAATAACACAACATTTTCACAACAATACATTTCGGGATGCAGTAAGAATTAACATTCAGCTCTGCTTAAATATATGAAATAGAGGGCTGGGAGCATGGGAAGAACTGAATGCCACTGGACTCAACGAGCTATTCCTTTATTGCCTTTGGTATTCAGATGACATTTATTCTTACCCTTTTTTAAAAAATCTTGTGGGAATCACTGAATTATACATGCACATATATATCCAGTACAGAGAGCTGAAAAGTACAGTTTGCCTTCAGGGCCTGCAATTAGGGATTTGCTAAGTCAGCTATATGCTGCCAGGGAATCAAGGAAATCTCCATTAGAATGCCATTAGGACCTGCAGAAAATCTCTGTGTTTCTTAGACCCTTTGCTCCATATACACTCTATTATACTCCAGAAAATTTTCATATTTTAGGAGAAACACTCCTCCTTAATGAATATTATCACAAGTTCTAATAGGTTTGTTTAGATCAACATAAATGCCCTTCGTTCATCCTACCTAGTATGGCCAGAACTGGATGGTTCTTGCCAGATGGGTCTGGCAGCCTTCTCTATTGGCTTGTTGAGCCTTTGGCAAGGGTGGATTGAGCACAGTTCAACAAAACTGCTGAAAAAAAAAACTGACAATAAAAAAAAAAAAAAAAAAAAAGCCAGTCAATTCAACACCAATGCTCATGTTAGATTGGCCTCGTTTGCTCTCTGACCTTCAAGTACAACAGTTTGTACATAAACAGCTGGTTCATTTAATCTCTATGTCTTTGTTGTGTGAACATTTATACAAAAGGTATAAAGGGAGCAATAGAACAGGAGGAAAAGAACAGAATCTGATCATTTCTTGAGAATTTTTATAGTGATATTCTTGGTAATTGTAATCAACACTTGGTTTTATTTCACATTAAGGCCTAGGAACCAACAGGAAAGATTGAAATTGCTGCCATAAAGTATAAAATTCGTTTTTCTTTAACTTGTAAAATAAATTTGTAAAATATATCATGAAATCTTTTACTCATATGGAAATTTTGGCAGCACAAAGGTGTGGTGTAAAGTCCATGTGTGGTTATATGCTTGCAAAACCACACATGGACATGTATTCCTATGTACATGTTATATCTGCATAAGTGAGAATTCTCATGTGATTAGAAAGGGTTTGGTTAACTGAAACTGGTAAGGGTACTGACTGACCTGAGACCCCAGTTCTTTTTTTCCTTGATACAACAGAGCTTTGTAGAATAAACTGCAAGTGCTACAGATCCTTCCTCTTGGAGGAATCTAGTGTGGGAGGAAGTGTTCTGACATTGATAGGAACAATTGTTTTTCACAGCATTATGTAAATCCATCTACAAGGAAGCATGCCACTAGTCAGGAACAAAACAAAACACACAAAAATCACTTGGCATAATCTAGGAGGAAATCACATCTTCCATCAATCCTCCAAGTTTAGCATGGGGAGAGGAATAGTACCTCCAAACCCTGTAACTTCAATAGATCTTAGGAAAGATAGTGAATAAAGGAGTCAGCATTTCCTGTTCACCCACCGAACTTTAATTTTAGGGTGAATCTATTGCATAATATATAATGTATATAGTGAAATCTGCTGAGATTAACTTCAATCATTCTCTTATGTACCTGTCAAGGTCTTTAAGAATCTGGAAGGTTTGTGGAAAGATAGACAATGAATTTCATGTATATTGTATGACAGACTATAGCCATTCACCTGAATCCAGCAAAATGTATGAAGCTATGAAGCTGGGAGCTGTCTTACATAAGTGGTGGCAGAGCAAAGCCCTGCATCTTTAATAAAGTTGGCTCAAGAAATAGAGTGTATCAAGAGATCAAACATCCTTATAAAGAGGTAAGAAATCAGGTATTTTTATATTTCTTTTTCCAAATTTCCCAAATGCACTAATATACTATTCAGACTAATGGCTTGTAAAGTTTCCCTTAAAAAAACAAAGCAGTTTTGAGATGTAGCAGTATAAAATAGTGTCTGAAATTAATACACTCCATTTTTATACTTTCATAACTTAGAGACAATTAAACTGACTTTTTTCCCCTAACCTAATAAAAAAATAAATAAATAAAATAAATAAATAAATCTTGTCTCAGTTTAAGATCTTTGCCTGCCAAATGCAAATCAGTTTTTTGGGTTTTTTTTTGTTTTTTTTTTTTAGGATTGAATTATGAATCCATGAAAACAGGACATATAACAGAAATCCTCACAGACCTATAACTAGAGAAGTAGTGCTAAAGAGGCACTGGCTGGAATATAAAACATCTTCAGCTAACTTACCTCTTCATTCATGTCTCCTGCTAAGTGTTTGGTTACTCTAAATGCTTTAGATTTTGCATAATTTATGTAAATTATTAAACACCTGTTATCTTCCCTTAAAAGAAGGAGATAGAACAATCTCCTCTGTTTAATTGTATCTTGGCTTGAGTTGTCATTATTTTTTCAGCATCTACAAAGAAACTGTGGTTCCCAAACGGTCAGGTTTTGTTGGCAAAACACAGATGTTCAGAATCTACCATTCTAAAACTGATCTCTTTTTGGTAATACTGTTGAGAAATGTCATTAAAACACAATTAGTAAGTCAGTGGTGAATAACAATGATAGATAAGTGCTCACCATTTGCATTCCCCTTTCTTGTAGATGTATATGCAGATGCAGATGCAACTGGATGATGAAGCTTGGTTGTTGTATCCCACCTATCAGAGTTTTCTGATGTAGCTACCAGTATTTTTTTAATGTGTCTCTGCTATAAGCTCTTATCTGCTTTGTGTTTCCATAAGTACAATGCTTTTGGAAAAGAGCCAAGGAGAAGAGAAACCCTCAAGAGGAGGCAAACTGGCTGCACTTCTCAGTTGGAGGACATGCTATTAGTTAAGAAAGAGCATGGCAAGTTTCATATACAACTATGCCCATTCTTTGTCAGTGAGAGAAATTATGATTTTGTTTGTAGCACTCTGCAAACTGGAGTAGTTGTATTTGCTCTGCACAAAGCTGACCTTGAGTGCCCCTTTCTCAGAAGCACATGGCTACTATTTGCCACGCTGCACCTCCAGCCAAACCTCTTTCTTTCATTGTGTTCAGCAACAGCACAGAGATGAGCTGAAAAGACAAAAGACATGACCTGCAGCCAAACTGCCCTTGTTGGAACCTCAGCACACGGGGCACTGTTGTTTCATGCACTCTCTGTGGAGCTGGCATAGTGCTTGCGGTGGACTTCCTGTAACCATAATGTTCTAAATGCATAAAACACACGTAGCTTATTGGTTCAAGAGGAATTAGATACTTTCACCTTTTAAGAATTGTGTTAATTATTTTAAAAATCTTTTTGCTTTGCATTTTCACATGGATGATCTCTATTTCTCAATTATTCCTCCAGTTCTGGTTTTTATTTCTGTATACTGACAATGGCTACGTTCAATTTTCTAAATTTTCCTTAAGACATGATATGTTATAACTTGGTTAATACGAAAATTATGAAGGTTCAAATTAAATTATATTTTAATTATGTTTGCAAAAAATGTGTGTGTGTATGCACACATCGGGATGTTGATGTTTGTTTTTTTGTTGGTGGTGGTTTTTTTGTTTTGTTTTATTTTTTTTAAAGTTTGAAGATTTGAACCAGCTTGCAAATGTCTGACCATTTGTTGATTCTGGCCTCCCATGCTGTTAAGTACTCTGTGGGAATCCACAATCTGGAGTTAGCTAAAAAGGAGTAATTTTCATACCCATACATTGCACTTGTCTAACAAACAGAAATCAGACTGAATGCACTGCACTCAGTGAGAGGAAGAACAGAGATTAAATGTGGTGATGAAGGCTGGCACATGTTCATAGGCTCAGTTCTTAGAATTAACCTAACACAGAGGAGAACTTGCCAGACCTTATACTGAATACAGGGGGTGAGAGAAGAACAATGTGAATAAAGTTTCATTCTTCTGTCTGAAATGGACTGAACAAGGGAAAGGGAAGGAGGTTAAAATGAAACAGAAACCTGAAGTGAACTAAATTTAAGTTTTCAAGTGTTGTCACTTCTACCATTTCATGGCCACTTCTTAATTTCCCGAGTCCAGATGGGACTAGAAAAATAATCTCAAAATTGTGAGAAAATTCTTAGAATTCAAATTTAGCTTGCAGTAGATATCTGACTATATATATATTTATTTATTTTCATTTTAGGTAGAGAACAGTGTCCTGATTTCCTAGTGTTACGTGGCATTTACTCTTATGGACACTAGGTTGTCTTCCTACAGCTGTGTTTTTACTAGTCCCTGTGTCCTTAGCACAGAGTGTAATGCAGGAGTTTGGATCTTCTACTCCTTGTACAGCATAAAGAATATGCTCAGATCTCAGCATAAATGTGTACTTTCTTTAAAATTTTTCCCCATTTCAGCTGATTGCCTTCAGTTTGAGAGTAATCCCCTTCCCTGCAACATTACTATGGAATGAGCTCAAAAGCTCAAAGACGTGCTCTCTACTTCTGTAAACAGCCATGGATGAACACAATTTTTCCTATTCTAGTTTTTACAAGGGTTCTATAAGTGTTATTTGAGCAATGATGGAGCCTCACTTCTAGCTAGCATTAATGATCAGATTTTAATGTACTTGAGATAGTAATAATATATTAAATATATCCCAATAATCATTAAATATAGTAAACAAAATATTGAACATTGGAAAAGGCTCATGACAAAAAAAACTCATATAACATTCTATAGCACATAAAAGAAAAATAAGATAATCAGCACATATAAAAGCATAAAAGCAATTCTTTTGTTGCAAAAACAAAGGTAAAAGGCAAAATTAAGGACTCATTTTGGAGCAAATTTTCTCTCCCATCACGGTGAAAAAATCTCTTTGCTTTCATTAAATGACTGGTATTTTCTCCATGCAACTCCACTCCATGTGATTTTATTGATGACTTTTGCCAGGCTCAGAAGAAGAGGGAGATACAAAAGGCCCTTGCTGGTATCCCCAGTATACAAAGAATGCTCCTGGCTAGTTGCCTCTAGCATCAAATTGCACCTAAAAGGACATTGCCAAAGCAACACCTTTTCTCTTGTCTAGTCCACAGGAAGCAACCTGAAAATGAAATATGTGCTAAGCAAGCTACATTGTTTGATGTAATAAAAGTTATATTTCTATATATCTGAGTGGCATGGGTGATGTTATTTCTTGGTAGGCAGAAACATGCCTACTTTTTCCAATGAATCTGTCAGGTTCAGCATAGTCTTTAGTTTGAGATTGTAGAGGACATGCTCTGGAAAAATATACATTAATCACTTCACACTGAAACAATCTTGACTGATATACAGCAACTGTTTAACACGGCACAACAATATTCTCTGACTGAAGGATTTTTTTATGCAGATCTCTTTAAAACCAGATGACACATACATGTAGCCATGTCCATGTGTGTGTGCACGAACATTTAACAACTCTGCAGGTGATCTTAACAGAATCTTTTTAACACAGAGACTTCAAACCAGAACCTCTCTGGTTCTCCCAGCTACACTTTAAGTATAAAAAGAGGTAGCAATTTAGCACAGTATGCCTTGTAATTAGTTTAATCATTGTCAGCATGTAACTATAAACCAAATAACAATTAGTCATCTTAGTATTCCTGTGGTATTTTTCTTAGTTGCCCTCCAAGTTAAGTTTTCTATGGAAGTACACTGAGGTCCCTGTGAGATGCAGGAAGGCAACCTTCCACATTCATTAAGATGTACAAACAGAGGGAACTACTGGGTACATATTATCAAAAAGCAGGTCTGGCATCATTTACAAATCAGCAAAAAATTAAGGATTAAGACATTTAGAAGAGCAACTCTGAACATGTTTGACAGCAGTGAGTGAGAGAGATAAGGCTGACTGCAGCATTTGCATCTGGGTATCTGAGGTTGGAGAAGCTCCAGAGCTCAGGGGTATTCTATATCCTGATATTCTATATCCTGATATAGGGATATTATATATCCAAGGATCTGGTTCAGATCCTTCACTATTTTTAAGTGGTTGAAAGTAATTTTAATAGTCAGTTAGATTCCCTGTGTAGAATAGCAAGTGCTTGAAAAGGTGAGAAATTGAATCATCTTCTTATACTAATGTAACACACAATTGGAAGTACTTGCCATTCATTTCTGAGACCCTGTCACATATTTCTTTTTCTCAGGGTAATACAAGACTAACATTCGGCTAAGGTAAACAATGTAAAGAGATTTACCAAAAGAGAATTTGACCCAGAGTAGTGGCAGCCTTTGCTAGCATCGCCAATAACACCCAGGCACAATACACATCTTTGGACGTGAGAACATGTCCCAGGCAAAGCAGCCCAGTGAGCTGCCCTGGAAGGGCTCAGCAGCTCCTGACACCTCTGGGAAGCTCAGCCAAGCAGTGTAAGTGGTGTCTGTGCTTGAAAAATGGCACTGCTGTCTTTCAAGGGGGAAGGGAGCTGGAGAAAAGCTGCAAATAGAATAACTATTCAGGATAGATTGATAGGGAGGGAAGGTCACAGAATGGTTATTAAGAACAGAAGTGGTAACAGCAGCAGCAGAAGCAATTTTACCTGACCTGAACAGATCCAAAAATTGGCCTCTATTTGTACTAGCCCTAGAAATTCTCTTTATCTCCTTCTCATTTGATGGGCACAAGTTAGGAAAAAATGGATCTCCCCAAAGTGTTCTTCCTCCTCCAGCAATGGGAAAGAATTATGTTTGATTTTGCTGTGGTGCAATAATGCTTAAAAGGATCAGTTTAGGTGGAAAAAAGTCAGTTGCAGTCATTTGCGATTTATGTAGAGAAAGCACAATGCCAGCATTTCCAGATGTTCAGAAGCCTGCTGGAAAACAAAACACATTTCCAAAAATTCCTGGGGCTAGAAGTGCAAATGAGATCTTACATAAATGGTAGCTTGTTGCCACCACAGACTTACTCGTAAGCTCTCACCTAAGTGGAGGAGATTGCAAACCTGGTTGTTGATATGTTTCTTCAAGATTTGTAAACCTGCAGACCCAATACACAGCCTGTGGAGGCATGCTGTAGTTCCCACACTGCTCTAAATCTGCTTGGCGCTACTTAATCTCCAATTCAGCTACTCCCCTATTCTGATGTTCCCACTTACCTCACTAAGGATCTGTCCCTGTTTATCAATTAACAGAAATTTGTTGGGCTCATCTGTGCTGCAGGGTATATTTTCAGCCTCCCATTTGCTCCTCCTTTTCCATCTGCAGGGAACTTTGCCTGCTACCTGTCCCCTGACTCATTCAAAGGAAACTGCACTTTGGTGCCTGATGTTTTTCATACAAAATGAGCTTGACACATCAAATGTGGGACTTGAGATGCTAGTATGGCCCTGGATTGATTTTAAAACACTACTATATAAATTTAGACTTCTGAGTGAATATATTCACTGGGCAGAGATCTTTCTCTGAATATGCATACATGTGCACTCACACGTGCACATTCAAGTCTGCCCAGTACACTTGACCCTTGAAGTTAAAATAAGGAACACAGAGCACCTACTGCTGAAACCACAAAGTGAAATTTAGCTTAAGGTAGTGTTCATGCGTTCATGCTATCATCTTTATTCTAAAATATTTAGATGCATATTTAAATGTATTGTCACTGGGCAGGGACATAACAGGAATACTTAAATGATTCAAAGGTTATTAGAAGCACTGTTAGAAGCTGGAGAAATGACAAGACTATGCATAATCACCCCCTTGCAAGAAGCCATTTGTTTCTGTGGTATGAAAACTATATATAGTGTTTGTGAACAAGACATCCTCAAATCTGGTACAAGAATATGTTCATTATTCCTTGGAAGTAAGACTCCATTATGAGTGATGATGTGTCAAAAGTCACAAAAATGTTGAAATTCTACTTCAACTGAAAAGAAAATAAAAAATAATAATAATAAAAAAAAGTAGTGCTCAATGAAATAAATTAAATCCAGACTAGAATAGTATTTCTGTCTCCATTAGCAACAAGCACCCAAGAGGATGTAGTGACTGACTTAAAGAAAAGATAGTTTGTGATATGAATGACAATTTCCCAGAGACAAAGCAAAGTGGTAGCACAAATATTCACTCTGAGCCTCCTCCCCATTTTTCAGTTCAAGTGGTGTTTCAAACCAATGAGGAAAGCACGGCCAGCCAATCATCTTCATATTATTTATTACTCTATTTTCACATATAGAACCTTTGGGTTAGCTATTAACAGTGATTCAGTAGCACTACAGGTTATAAATGTGTGAGGAAAGTTTACTCCAGAGACCTCACTTTACCAGCAGTTCCTCCACATTTTTTTCTCCTCTTTAGTAACTGTCCCACCTCTGATCCTTTTCAATATATTTGTCTCTTTAATGAAATTTTACACATTTGTCTGAAAATTCCGGTTATCCAAGGATTTATTTTCAATGAACACTCATTTGAAAGGGTGCAGGTTATTTAAGAAATAAAAATATAGTGCTCTTGGGGAAAAGAAAACATAGAAATGAAGTTTCCAGATATGATAATGCTATTACTTAAAAGAGCAGCATAAGAAATCAAAAGTTTCACCATGCATAAAGATAATTGATTTCCTGTGCTTGTACATATATGTGTGCATATATATATATGTCCATGAATTACTTTTCATAGTATTGAAGTTCACTAACACAGCTATAGGTCACTTGAATAAGTAAACAGTCCTTCTAATAACTCTCGAGAGATTAAAACCTCTGCTTCAATTAGGACTAAACAATTTTCACGTACTTTTTAAGCTAGCTTTAAAAGTGCTTATCTGCATGTATCAGAAAGCAGTCACAGTATTAATAAAGGATGTATACAACACTAGTTTATTTGTTCATTTATGTTCAATGCATATATGTTAAATAACTTCATTGATTTCTGTTCCTCATTTCTGTTTCCTCATTTCAGTTTAGTTTTATAGCCATAGCAAATTACATTCTCAGTTTGAAGTCAGAGGTTCTTTCCCTGTGATTCTTTTCCCTTAGGTTTCCAAAAGCTTGATTGTGATTTTGCAGATAAGTGTTCCTAACATGCAAGTCTCCATTAACACAAGTTTAGAAACAGAAAGTAAAAACTTTTTGTAAAAAGGTGTGCTATACATATGAACAGAATTTATTTTATTTGGTAGGAAAAATAAAAAATCCACCCAGATTGCAACTAGATAATATTTTGATGCGTAACTGTGATAATGACATTTGCTTCTATAAATAGGAGGCAATGAGTGGGAATTTCCATTTTCATATCAGCAATCTTTCACATTTGAAAGTTCACATAAGATAACAGAGTCAGTTCTACAGAGTGAGCAAAGTAAATTACAAGCGAAGACTCCAAAACTGGGCTTAACAGCAACCCTATAGTCACAGAGTAGCACTGAGGGGTGTCCTCCAAGGTACTTCACTTTTGGCATAGATGTGTGTATAGCAAAGGAACGGGGCTTTTGTCTAATCCACAGCGTATATTTTATTTGCAGCTGATCCTTTTACTCCCTGTAATAGGGGCTAAATCTTGACACCTGACAGACCCTGACAAAGGCCTAGGGACTATGCGGTGTGCAGGCTTAGCCCCTTCCATTGTGGTCTAAAAAGGCCCTGGAAATCCAGCGTTTTCACATTAAGCTTTCACAAAGGAATCCATCCCGAAAAACAGGGGGAGTTCTTAGTCTCCTTTTCCCTATCCACAGTTAGACCTAAAACTGCTGTTGCCCCAGGACTCTGCATCTTGAGATCTCCTCCATGGGTCCCTTTTATCAAACTAGGTTGAAATGGGCCCCCTTACAAGCTTGCAGCAACCAGGAACCTGAGCCAGAGGAGGAAGGCAGTTAGTTATTAGCAACTTCTTCCAAGTGAGCCTAAAGGGGATTGTCCACGAGTGTTTGAGTATCGAGCTATCAATTCACCGCAGTTCTAGCTAGAAGAGGAAGGGGGGGGTGGGGGTCTGAGAATCTAGTAAATGACTAACACGTGCACAGAGCAGGACCTTAGTTCTAGATGTACTAATAACTGTGACTTTTTGTACAATTTTTTTAGAAGAGGTCAGCGGAATTTAACAAACAAGGTACTACCAGGCTTCCTGTTACTTGTAATTACAAGAATGGGCAATCTTTCACATGCATTTTTATTTATTTATTTATTTATTTTTCCCTTGCTAGCATTTCTTATAAGCAGACAACAGTGTAAAGTCTGAAAAAAAAAAAAAAAAAGGAAACCATCACCATTTAACACTGCTGTCATGCTAACAGAAACTGGGACAAATCCTGCCCTAACTCCAAGAGTGCAAAGGGCCAGCTAACAGCAGCAAGGTGCATAACAAATGAGCTGTCTGGAAAAGGTAGGAAAAAGCAGAAGAGGAGTCATTGCAGGGATGGAATACAGTTCAGAGAAGACTTATTGTACAGGGTTGTCTGAAAACATTGCAGGTATGCATAGCTATCACTACTCTCCCCAAGCACATGTAGGGGCAAAAGTGACACAGGAAAAAAAATACTATTAGTCAGCTGAAGTAGTCTTTTTTGGGAAGCTTTACTATGGTCTACTGGCTGTCAGAGCTAATCCTTCCTTACCTTCTCCACAGATTGTTTTAAGCTAAGCGATGAGTGAGTGATCTGGTATTTTAATTGTGTGTATCTCTAGATGTCTACTGAATGTGCATTTTAAGACTTACATTGAGACACAGAGAAAGACATCAAATTTACAAAAAAAAAAAAAAAAGTCTAATTTTTATTGATGGATGTGATGGGTGATGGATGATGGGTGATGGATGCTTCAGATCACACTGAAGGTTTTAAGTTCTTCTTGCTTTTATTAAGACACACTGATTGCTATTATTACTGCAATATAGCTTTGTATATAGCTTTGTTACAGTCATTTTTCACCACATATCAGCACCTAATCCCTCCAACTGATTATGCTGAAAAGCAGGGAGAAAATAAAACTACCAACACAGTAACAGTTATACATTAAACCAAACAGGATTCTGTTATCATAATGTTCGGTACTTATGCCACAAACTGGTCGAGAAATAATTTTTCAAAAAATAGCACCTCTAAAATCAAACATTGCTTAGAACTAGTACTGAAACTCTTGTGAAAAGACTTGCTGCTGCTGTAAATAACTTTTAAAAATATTTAAACTTTATTAGTAAGCCCTTAACAATACATTTAAAAAATGTTAACATTAAACTCCTCATCTCAGGGGAATTGAATATGTCATGGCGTTACTGGAGGGTTCTGGATGTAGCCATTCATTCTCCCACTCCCACCCTAAATGTGCAGCCAACTGGCCCCGACCAAAGCCACCACCTGACAGCCCATCGAAGAGGTGTTCCCATCAAGCACAACCACAACCACAAGACAAATTAGCACTCTGGCTTTCTGCATATTCAGGATATTAAGAGACTGAAACAACATCCTGTTAAAGAACCCCCTGTTCTCCACCCAAGTGTGTTCCAGGACCCCAACCTGTGAGCATCCATCCTCCCTAAAACTGCAACTGCTAGGCCAGTGGCTGCAGGATTCTGCTCCCAGCTGACTTCCATGGCTGATCCTTGGCCCTGCAGGGAGGCTACAGCCTCCTGAGCTTGTCCAGGCCATATAATCAGGTTTTGAGGCACAGCAAAGCTTCCAGAGGCCACCTTATCTATCAGACTTCTGGTGGTTTGAGTGTGGATAGAGAGGGAGCTGTCAACCCAGCAGCAGGGTTTAGTAGTGCTATGCTTGTAGGGTCACTTAATCTCATATCCTATAATGGTGGGTTATTATGTAATAGCTAATTAATTTAGCAGGGATGACAGAAGAAGCAGTCACTCACAACTGACCTGGACAGCGTGCTGCAAGAGTGTGGGGTGCTCGGGGTCAGGCTGAGAGTGGTGCCCTATGCAGACAGGGACTGCCCTATGTCCCTGGTGTTTGTTGGACATTGTTTTGTCATCAGCAGTTCTGCCATGGACAGGGAGAGATAGGCATGTCACAGCACCTGACAGAGAGGCTCCTGCATAACCCAGCCTCAGGGCAGCAGCACGCTAGGGGCCGTAGGCTGCAGTAAATTGCCATCCAGCTGAAGTGGATTGTTTCTCATGGATGTGCTACCACTTTTCTGTGAATGACAGCTACACTACCACGGTGTTCATGGCCCTCCTGTGGTACTACTTTCTTTGTCAATACTAGATTTTCAGCACAAATAGACAAGCAAACTCCATGCTCTATGTGTTTCTCCACATAGGCCTGGGAACACCCCCCCCACACACACGCTCCACAGAGGGCTTTACCATGGCCCCATGCAGTTCTGTCAGCCATGAACAGCAGTGACTGCTGGCTTGGTGCTCACAGCGTCAGTGCTGATTGCTTCGAACCAGAGAGGAAGGAGCCTTACCGTGAGGGCTGAACAGGAACGATCTACAGCCTCTACCTGCATCATCCACACTGTCAGGAAATGGCGATTTACTGGCCTTTAGGGCCAGATCCTACAAGGTGCTGAGCGCCATATGGCAAGCACAAAGCAACCTCTTTCCACACACCCCCAAAGAAGTCAGCAGTTTTTAACTTTAACTTTTCAATGAAAAATACTGCCGGTATAATAGACTAAATTTTGTCATAAAAAGTGAAAGGTAGCAGCTAACACAGCACCATTTAAAGCTGCATCTGGAATACAATTGCTGTTTAAAACCAGTGGGGAAAAACAAGATATGGAGCATCAGAAGAGGGCTTAGAATTGAGACCTTTAAAAAAGAAGAATGTGTTATAAATAATAAACACCTCTACAGTCATACACGATATAAAACAAATTCTATTTCAGTGCCTTGGTGGCATTCATAAACCACTCAGCTTTATTCTCCTGGTTTATGAGATCACCAGCACCCCTCTATGGAATTATATGCTTTTCTACCACAATGTAAAAAATCATTAAGACGGTTTTTCAATATTTTGTTATTGTTTGACCTACAGATTAATATGCCTCTCTAGAATTTGCATCTCCCCTATTGTCTTAAACCAAATTACAGTACAATAAATGCTGTCTGATGGGGGAGTACTGTGTAGTTTTTTGCTACTTGCAGTATAGTTATGACTGGCTCCTGCATCAGCAAAAAATGATTAGAATAAAGAAGTTAGGTTTTAGGAGCTGTGAGATTGCAATGAGGTTATAGATCAGAAGATATTTTCTTGCACTAGTGCCCTTGGGCTTGGGAAAACACTCTGGTTGTTAAATGTTAATTGCAAAATTAGTGAAGCCTAAGCCAAATGGAGAAGAGTTCTTGAGGCTGGAATGACTATGTTTGTGACAAGAAAATAATCAAGGAAAGCTCTGTAGAATATTTTCTGCAAAATCTGAAGGAACATACAATTACCTGAGGTCGATATTAATTCAAACTACATTCACAGGAAGGTTTGATTCTATTCATTACTCTCACTTTGGGGAAAATTTTTTGAGTGCTTTTGTAGTTCTTCACTGAAATCAGGAAAAAATTGCTGTTTCACCTGGGTTTCATGTGAAACCCAGTAAACTTTAGCTTCTCTGATTTGGCTGTTGCTTAGAAAATGTGGTTCTTTGTATGTCAAAATCATTTTCAGCCTGAGGATTGTCAAATTATGGTTAGGAATTCTAGGAAGGGGCGACAAGTAAGTGAGAGCCTGGGAAGAGTGATGAATAACTGGGATTGTTCGGAGGAAAGAAGCAGAGCAGGAAGGAAGCCTGAGGTGTTTATGCGAGCATTGAAACTGGAACAAAAGCCAGGAGAGCTGGGAGAAGCTAGTTAGTGGAGCAGCAGGAGGAAAGAGAAAAAATATTAGGGATTCTGCAAAGGGAAGAAAGAGGTGACAGTACCAGAAACTGTGTAGAAGAAGCAAAGGCAACTTGCACTTAGAAATGAGAGACCTGTCAGGGAGTTTGTGTGAGAGAGTGATGCAGAGGCTGTAGAGTTGGGACAGGACTATATCACTGGGGAACAGATGTCTGGGGAAAGTGCTGGGGAAGAAGCAGCATGTCTAGGTTCTGAACTAAAATCACTGATAAGTCTATGTAAAAAATAATTCAAAAAACAAGCAAACAAACAAACAAAAAAACCCACCATCTTTAAATAATAACAGGGGCAGCAAGCCCCCAGTTTCTTAATTCTAGATCTACCTTTTGTGCTATAGCTGAGATATGGAAATAATGAGAGTCACTGAAAAATTAAACACAAAGCAAGAAAATGAAACGTATGGATACACAACAGTCCTTAACTACACATGGTTAATGATCATAAGGATTTATGTATACTGCACACAGCTCAAGTCATGCTCATGGGATGAATGATTTTCACAAAATAAAAACAGCTGTGGGGAAATTTTCTCAAACTATAACAGTAACAATAAAAGCAGTAAAATTAAAAGATGTACCTTAAAATATTATTCAAGTTGACAGTCCATATGCAACTATCTTTTTATACTAGATACAGCTCAATTAAAATGCAATTATAAGTACAATATTTGCTCCATATTTTGTGAATGCTCTGAGAATTGTACCAAATACTCTAATATAAGTTTATCTTTTTAATGAGCTTTGGGTTATTCCATGAACATGTGTATCTTAATAAGGACTGTGCATTATACCCTCTATGGGACATTGAATAATGGTACAATGTAGAGATGGCAAAATAACTTGGATAGAGTGAAAGGAATAAATGATAGAAATTTACATATAATAGTTTCCCAGCAATGCAGTGGTGGGAAGCAATATGACTTTCAAGGTCTGTTGGGGGTGGAAAGAGGGTGTCCATTCCAGAGGTCCTCAGAGGCAAACAAAACAGCCTGATTCCTCTCTACACCAGCCTTGGCAAGGAAAAAGTATTTCCTGCTTGCTGAAGTCCCTGAGATTTTGAAACTTCACCATTCCTTCCTGAGATGAACCTAAACCAGTTGGAGTGAAGCAATGTGTGTATCTTAAAGAATTTGCCTTACAACAAGGACATGAATTACACTCTTCTACTGATGAATTGAGTGAATAAATCTCAGGGATACTTATTTGGTGGGTTTAGCAGTTTCCGACTGAAGTTAGCCAGACTTGGGTACAACTATTAATTGTGAAATTGTTCACTTTTATGTTTTTGCCTCTCTCTCTTTCTCTCTCCGAGTGCTTTTCAAAGCTGATATGCTTATTCTCAGTAAACTGGTATATTTTGACCAATGTCTTAAAAATCAACCATCTCAGAAAGAGATTATGATCATTATGAAGAATACTTTCAGTAACAACCACAAGAGATATCGCTGTGATGTATCACAATTATCTCTGTCTTTTCCTCCTTTCTTTTTTTTTCTTTTTTTTTTTTTTTTTTCCAAAGTACATAGGGAACAAGATGTCTTGGACACCCCTGTCACAGCAACTGTCAGGAGACATTAATCTTTTAAGGACAAACATTGTCATGAATTTTTCGGTATCCTTTTTTTTTGTAGTAGTTCTCATCCTTTCTTCATCTTTGTTTCCATCATTATGCCATTATTATAATCCCACTGAGGCTTTCTCAAGTAGAAGTATAACAGCACTTAATTACTGGAATTGGAAATGACAAATATCACCGTTTGTATCCGGTTGATCTTATCTAAGCTCTTCTCTGTATGAACCTGAATAATCTTGAATCAATGACTTCTAACATTTCCAAAGACTTAAAGAGGGTTATTTCTTTTTTCCTTTCATTTTTTTTCCTGTCCTCTGTGCTTAGTTTTTCATTCTTTGCTCAAAGACTTTTTTGACAGCATGTGCGCGAGCTGGCAATTTTGTCTAATTCTACCATAAGTAACAACTTGCTTGCTTCATTTTTCCTAACCCTCCATTACTAATTCTTCATTTTCAGCTTGCAGCTAAAATGGGTTGATCCTTCTACAATGAAATTGCCCAAACTCTTTATTGAGAGTACTAACAGCATAATTTTGCCTGTTTATTTCATGCCTATCTGAAACTTTTCCTCTGAAGTTATCTTGGTCTGAAGTCTTGCAAGGTTGTTTAAGCAAGTATAGGGAGATTAATTTTCGTCATTGCTGCATTTAACTCTTAGTTGGATAGACATCACTTACGTATTGAAATGTCTGAGTGCTTATCTAAACCAGCCTCTGTACATTATTCTTTGATACTTGAAATTTTGTGTGAGGGAAGAAGACAGCACTGTCTTAACCAGGTTTATTTTCTTGGCTTACTGCTTTCCCTTTTAATCTGTCCACCAAGCATCTGTGATCTCTGATGTTAGCATGCCCTGGTGCTGTTATTGTAAAGAAAAGGACAGCAAAGCATTCTAAGTCTCTTAAAAGGGGAATATATATATATATATGTACATATATATATATACTTTGTTGTGAGGTTAAGTATGATATGAAGCTAAAACCAAAATCTGAAAGACTGAAACAGATTTCTTAGTTTTTGATACCAGGGGGCCTGTTCAAATGACTCCAAGCACAACAGTAGGTCATAATTTAGAGCATGTGAATTACTTTAATGTGCTGAAAAGCAGAGATGTCTGAGCAGATGTGTTGCATCTGTACTGTGTATTACTTCTGCTATTTTAAAACTGTTGCATTACAAACATAACTATGAAAATAGTCTGATTTTCCTTTCCTAAATGATTCCAGTCATGCATATGTTTATAACTTCTCAAACTCGGAAGAGTACCATAATTAGCTTTGTGCTGAAATATTGCCTGTGTAACCCTTTGTTTAGGAATAGAGAATAATTTGAAGATTTTCTTATTCAAAAACCTTTTTTTTTTTTTTTTTTTTTTTTTTTTTTTTTCCTGGTCAGTATGCCTATTTCTGGTTTGTCTAACTTCTCCTTTGGCTACAAGAAAACTTTACCTAGTCTTAATTTAACAACTTAATAAAATCATCAAGTAATTGTCTAGAGAAAGGAACCATATGAAGTAGTGTGAAATATACTGTGGTGTTTTTCATAGTTATTTCTCTTCCATTCATTTTTGGAAACATCTACCTAATTTCTGATCCAGCTTTTTTTTTTTTTTTTTTTTTTTTTTTTTTTTTTTTTTTTTGGTGGGACTCAGGTGTTTCCTTAGCTACTTTCCCCATTGTTTTATTTTAGTTTATCACCTTATGCATCCCAAATTCTTTTGCAGTTTAAGGGACACAAGAAAAAAATAAAACAGATATAGTTCAAAAGTCTTTCATTTATATATACAAGATAGACACGTAAGTTATACCATCACATAATTTGTTCATGGCTGATGGGCAAATATAAAAAAGATCCGGAAGTTACACAATTTAAAGGATGAATGTTATAAGAATGTTTTAATGAGCAATTCATTAGCTGAAGATCTGGTTCCAGCTGTCCCTCCATCAAAGTCATGGTTCTATTTAGGTATCTTAACACTCACTGATTTCAAAGGGAATTAGGTACCTAAGCACCATTACAGATCTGTCTGATTTTTATTTTATTTTTTTTTCCAATTATTGAGCTATAAAATGAGGATAATAGTATTCCATTGCTTCTCAAGTTGCACTTGGGTATTGTAAGGATGAGTACAGTAGAGAATATTAATTACTTAGATGCTACAGTAATGGGAACTAAAAAAAAAAAAAAAAAAAAAGCCTAAAATAAAGAAAACAATAAGAGTAGATCATGAAAGTCTGGTGAAATGGAAAAAGGCAGTGCTGTGGACCTGGAAAAGGAGTCTGGAAAGGCTAATGAATATGAATTAAAGAATCTCTTGTGATACGGAAAAAAAAAAAAAAAAAAAAAAAAAAAAAAAAAAAAAAAAAAAAGTAAAGACAAGGTAATGCACCTGAACTCCTGGCTGCTTGTCCAAAATGAGTCCCAAATCACTGGAAATTTTTCTCTACTCATTGCTAGCTTTAGTGAATAGATGTTTCCATCTATAATATTTATTTTTATTCTGCATCAACATAGTCAAGTATAGAATTATATTACGATGAGAAATTCCTCTTAAAAGATCACATTCTAAACTGAAAATATTATTATTTCCATTTTTTTTCTATCTCAGAATCTTTTGTATGTGAATGAATTCTAATATATGTGTATATTTGTACATGAAAGAGACATTTGAGAGACAGAGAACATTTCTTTCACATTTTTTGCAAAGAGAAGAAATCATTCTTCAGCTATAATGTATTTAAATTCTTACATATAATTGGTGATTTTTGCACATATTTCATATTAATTTTTAAAAGCATATGTCTCTTCTTGTAGAATAAAGTTGCAGGAAGAGAGTTTCCACTTTTGTAACAAAATTAAAATGTATTTAATAGCTGGAAAATATTTTCATTTTTAGGCAAAGTCACTTTTCTATGAATAGTTACATTAAGTGACTAATGTATTTGCAATGTAGCATCTTCAAATAACTGGATCAGGGTGGTATGTTTCCGTGATATCGTATGCAGTTTGAAAGTGAGGATTACTTTGGTCAAATGAGTATGGAACGGGCTGAAAGTGTATTTCCTTTGGCCAGATGATCACATTCCTTGGAAGATTTTGAGGCCAAGGTTTCTGCTATAGCTTGCTTTTGGAGGAAGGCTTTTGACTGTAGGCTGAGCAATCCTGAAGGAAGAAGTATGTGAAAACAAAAACAAAACAAACAAAAACAAAAACAAAACAAAACAAATAAGGTGCATAAAAGGATTGAGCTTCAGCTTTATATCTGAGCTTGGGTGGACAATATAGTCGTCTGTGACTTACTGCCTGGCACCAAGACGCAATGATTCATACAAAAAGTTACTGGGATATCTCATTTTTAGAGAGGATTCAACACATCTGCCAATTATAGCTCACTTCTGATGCAGTCAAGAAAGGAAGATGCAGGGATTTCCCTTCTTCCTCTGTACTTCCAGTTCTGACTTGAGCAATGTGGAAGGGCGGGACCTGGGACATGATCTCTGACCAAGGTACCTCTAGGAATTGTGCATTTGTCTTTACAGTGATGAAAATACAGTGCCAGAAACAACTTGGCCTTAAAATATTTGTCATTACTTTGTGTCTAATTTCTGGTAGGGACAGAACAAAGCTTTTGGTCTGCTGTTTCCAGTAAAATGATCCTGAGAAAAATCAGTCCAAAACTGTGTTATGTATTCTCTTCCTAATTCTCTATTTCTCAGTCATTTACAGATTGTCAACAATATGGCAATCTTGTTTTAAAGGACTTCATAAGGTGTTGTGGATTTAACAAGAGAGATATTTACATCTAAAGAACAGAGAAGCGTTATCAAACGTCTCCAAGTCCTTTGGTGAATTTCTTGAGATCATGCATGGCAATTTGTCATTGCTGCATGTCAGCCATCAAGCACTGCTCTTGTATTGTTTTGGCTATTAAAATAACAGCTTCCAGAGCCAATTTACAATCTAAAATAATTCACAAAGCTGCAGTGCTTTGTACCATAAAAATAGATGCCAGAGATAATTGGGCAAGGTGGTGTCATGTCACATGTGTGCAGTTCATTAATTAACTACTTGAAACTGCTATAAAATAATAGCCATGTCATCAAGATGAAACTACAAAAGTGCAAATAAAATAAAACTGCACTAAGAAAGAAAACAGAGCAGCTGTTATTAAAATATCCTCAAGTTACAATTCACTTTTACTGCCAACTTCTCTGGTCTTTTCGATGCCAATCCTGAGCCCAAACTGGTACCCCCAAAGACTATTAGTTTATACTGCTTCTGGCAAGGCCCCCCTCTCCTCTGTGCAGGATGCAGAATCAATTTGGATTTATGCTATCATGTTTTAAGTGCACAGTGTTCCTGATGCACATCTGTGCCAAGTTTACACTTGCAGATAAAGAAAAGTGGGCCTGAAAGTTGATGGGCTGTCTTCACCAAATATAACAGGGAGTCTGGGACATTATTCTTTTAAGGTCCATTCTCTGGTGTCAGCTTTAGTTTTTGCAGAACAGTTAAAAAACAAAACAAATAAACAATATATATATGTGTATATATACATACTTCTCCTTTACTTGTCTTTACATTCCCCCAGCTCACCTTCCTCTTTCTTTTACACACCAAAGCAAGAAAATCGTAGAATCTACAGCCTGGTGTTGCTCCCTTGAATATGAACCCACTGAAATTTGAAATAACCACTGGTCAATGTACAGCAGCCCCTAGGCTGCTCCAAGTGCACGGGCAGCAAGATCCCGCAAGTGCTCAGGTCTGGATCTCCCATGGTCCAGCAACCCACCCACAGATTTGACATGATTCCTCCTTCTGTTTGCAGGTTAATTGTTAATACTGAACTGCACATGCAGGAATGATGACTCCCCTCAAGAGTCTTTGTTTGTCAGGGTTAATATTTGCCAATTTATGGAAGTTTACCAGATGCTTTAAACAGAGCAGCTGGAGCCAGGGTCTAAGGAGAAGACTTAATTTTTAATTAGCTTTTCCTAGAGAATATAAAATTTAAACATATTAAAGACAGACCTTAAAGAACACAGTCAAATCCTAAAAGTTATACACAGAATTCCAGACTGGTATAGAGGTTTTGTTTTTTTGTTTGTTTGTTTCTAATTTTATAAAATAACCAAAGCATTAGCTGTGTCTAGGAGTGGCAGAACTCATTTTTATCTAGCATACTGTGAAGACTTTGGGCATAGGCATTGGTTTTGGTGCAGAGTGTGCTCTGCTCAGGACTGCCCTGGGGAAGAACAGGCTGAAGTGTCTAATCAGAACTTTTTGTAGTCTGTTAGAAGGAGTGCACTGAAATAAGTCAACTTTACCAGTTGAAAACACTACAAAGTAATACTAGGAAAGAGGAATCAAGCCCCCAGCCTAGATGGGGACTTGGACTTCTGGTCTCCACTCCATGCCATGCTTTTATTTATTGGCAAATTCTTATGAAATAAATGTAGTGTCTGTCTAATCAAAGATCTGTAGCATGTATAAAGCTTTAAATACAAAGCACAAAGAAGCACCTTTTTTTTTTTTTTTTTTTTTTTTTTTTAATCACTGTTAGCTTGAATTATTTGGATTAACAGAGGGGAAATGAATCTACAGTGACATATGATGATCTGAGAGTGATTATGCAGTACATGTTAAAGTAGATAAGTGGGTTGTTAGAATTATTAAGTGTATTACTAAATGAGACCTGGCACTGTGTGATGAAAATGAGAATATCTGGGTAAGCAACAGTGATGAATTTCTCAGAATTATACCATATTTGAGCCTATTTGATCTCTTTTTAGCTTCAAATTTAGCTTTGTAGAGTAATGCTGCATGAGGCAACTCATCATACCTTCTATTGAATATTTTTGGGGGAAAAAAAAAAAGTCACATTAATAGGAGCCAAGGTTTGTCAGTGATTGTTCATGAGCTTAAAGAGATGAAATATTTCCTTGTCAGTGCTTATTCCATACCTGACATTTCTCATATTTGATCAGTTAATGGTTATTGCCCACTATGCTACTTTAAAAGGTCAGATAAAAAATGGTTGTTAAGTCTCCTTCAGTTGAGAGACATACTGGAAAAACCTGTTCACATCTATATATCTCTCTTTTGAGAGGCATAGATATCAATATTAGCACTTAGCAAGACCATACTGAAGATAATACTAGCAACATGCCTGGATGCTCTCCAAACAAAGATCTGTGATGTAAGATTACCACATGGAATATTTTGCTCTAACTCATTTGGGTTAGATTAAGGTACTGAATTCAGCTACATATATTTGATCTGAATTTGTTTACTACATAGAGGCTGTTCTAGCTAAACTATTTCTAACAAAGTTAGAGGAGAAAAGGGTTTCCCAAAATTATAGAAATCTTCCTGAAAATAGTTGTTTAATATATTTGGTGGTTTTCCATTGGTAAAGAAAAGCTACATAGGTGACTAGAGTGTGAACATGCATGGATCTTAATGAAGAAGAGTATGTATTCTTTCTGAAAAATGTTCTGACCATATTTAAAACAAACAACAACAAAGAAAGAATATGCAGATTACTTCTTTCACAAAATGAGTATAGTTTTGAGGGATTTTTTCATTCTTGTTGGTACTGTTGTTCATCTCTATGCTGCATTTTGTTCTAAAATGAACACGCTGAATATTTTTAAACAATTCGGCCCACATTCAGATATGCTAAATGCCTCAAAGTTCGCAAATCTGTGCAAGTGCTCAGACTCATTCTACCCCAATAGCTTCTTCCCAAAGCCTCAAGGACAGAAAATAAACAAAAGCATGGGACCAAGAGAGTAAGCACTCTAACTTTCACAATTCAATTGCTTTCTGTACAATCTCTCATATTCATCTATAATCTAGCTATCTTCATTCAGAGAAAACATTCATATTTATTGGTGAAATAACTTTTTACTGGTGTCATAGGTTCATCTGAAATGTATTTTGTGATAACGAATATTGACTGTCATGTTAACATAAGTCCAGCATCAGTGGTGAGTGAGATGAAGAAGCAGGGCTTTTTGCTATGCGCAGATCAGGACTCCCCAGGTCACTCTCAGGCATCAGTGTGGCCAACAGAAGTACTCTATGGGGCTTGTGGTGGTGTTGCACTGTGTGTGCCACATGCTCCTGTAAACTGTAGACAGACCTTTATTTTATGTATGTAAAGAAAATGATAAATTCTTACGCAGCTCCAGAAATTTTGTATGTATGACCTGCTACATACATATATGTGGATGAATCCACCCACTGCTAAAATTTAGATCCTTCTGTAGAGATAAAATGGCTATAATTTGCATTAACAGCATTGAGTGTTGCTTTTTAAAAGCAAAATTTAAGAAAAAGGCCAAAAAGTCAATTTGTAATATTAGCACAGTTTTATTATACCTCATTATTTTATATCACTCCATGATGTCTCCTCTCATTCATCTCCTTTCTCATCTAAACAGGTATAATTGTTGTAATCTCTACTTATAAGAAACCTTTTCATTTAGCTGTCCTTCTCTGGCTCTTTTCTTGTGATATGCATTTTTAAGATACAATAACCAACAGTGAACATAGCAGTGAAGGTAAGTACCTTCATTTTATATACTGTCACGTATAATGGTTTTAAGGTTCATACAGGATGTAAGTTACATGTTTCCCCTTGTACATTTTTCAAAATTTGGTTACTTCAGGACTGTTCAGAACAGTAATGGATTATCTGCAGCTCTTCCAAAGGGCTTACTCTATGATAAATCATGATCAATAGACACTGTCTTGGTCTCCCTTGCTAATTATTTTCCTATGAATTTGAATAGAGCTTTTAGAATCTTGTAATATGAGTATAAATGGTAAAACCAAAACAAAAGTAATGTGAAATTATAAAAATCATATCTCCTGTTTAATTATTGCTTTATTTGAAATATACTAATCTGCAGGAGAAATTTTGCTTGCATTACTCCTGTCACTTTGTAGATGTAGGATGTATTCTGTGCAACAAAGCATAGTACAAAGGCATGAACAAGTACAAACATAAAAATACCTGCCCCAACCTTCATTAGTAAGTCACTGAAGTACAGGATATTGTAATGTTGAGAAAGCAGCTGCAGTTCAGAAATAAATCTGGTTAGGTCTTGCTGGATCTGATATATTGAAGAAGTGTGGTTTTTTTTGTTTGTTTGTTTGTTTGTTTGTTTGTTTTCTGATTCTATCACTGAGAAACTCAACAATAATTTCTTGCTTAAATATGCTCCACTGGAAAGAGTCCTGACCCTGTATTGGGGTACTGACCAGGTACTGAACATCTTCCACTTTACCATAGTAACCCAGCTTTGAAAATCAATTGACTTCAAACTTCCTCTATGTTCCTGTGAATTGTTTTTTAAACTTTGTAGTACAATATGCTTTCATGTCTCCTGAGAGATTCTGAGCTGACAGGTCCTGCCTGCATGACTTGGAAGCCAAGCTGTAAAGTATTGAAATTCTATGTTTCATTAGCACGGTATTGCCTTCTGAATAGGGAACCAGAAACAGCAGTTAGGAAATTTAAGTTTGATTCAGTCTTTGCTCTGTAGCTGCTCTTACAAATAGAGGCACGAAGCCAGCCCAGTTCTACTTGAACAGAAAAGTAAGGTTGGATTTATTTATTTATTTTCAGAAATATGAGTAATGGTTCACTGAGTGGCTGAATACAACACACATGGCACAAAGCTCCCATTAAAAAATAATAATAATAATAAAAATAATTTAAAAACAGTTCTTATAATCAACATCACGTGCAACGTGCTGGAATTTAAAAGGATAGTTCATCACTTCTGAGCCAATGCAAAAGACAATCAATATTGAAAGAGAGTACTCTCAGGAAAGCATTCAAATCCAATCACACAGAACAGAATACCAGACAAAGACGCAATCATGATGTTTGCTCAAGCCTAGGGTCTGGAGCCATGTATGGTATGACCCATGCAGCAGGAATTCCCATTGATCTACGTGTTGCTCACCTGCTACTATTACAATGATAAAACTCTCCCTAAATAGTCTTTGTCTTCAATATTTCTTCTCTGTAATTATTCCTTCTCTCTTTAAAACCAACCTCTTTTGTGAAGTCTTCCAGTGTTGCTCTTATTACCTTATCTTCTGTTTTAGATGCTTTCCTATTATAGTAACTCCTCTGAATTAGGCTTTGGTACCTCTGAGCAAGCACCTTGTTTGTGTACTTGTAAATCTCTCAGCATACATGGCATTCCTTAAACAATTAATAACCATCTACACCTGAATCTCAGCCTCTACGGGTGACTGAATTTATTCACATTAATCTACATTGCCATCCGGCTTCTGTCTCAAATTCCCTGTACTTGTTTCGTCATCTTTTTCTTAGAATTTGAGGCCATACATCCCACTGGTAATATTTGTCTTGGTCAACACTGAATGATGATTGATGATCTCAGCATCACATTATTCTCACCCAGCTCTTTTTCTCCAATGCAAAGCAAGCAAACAAAAAAGCAGAAATAACTTTTTTTTTTTTTTTTTTTCTTTTCTGAGGATTGTGACAAATAATAAAACAGTTGGAGCTCTAATTTCTCTCTGGCAAGCATCAAGAAAGTGGGTGCTTGTCAGAGATTTTGAGTAGCAAGTTATTTGTCACACTTGCAATAATAAGTCTGATTTCCAGAAATGAGGCACATGCATCTCATTTTTCAAGTGAAGAATATTAAGAAATACAATGGATAACTGACTGACAAACTAAACGGATGGACCGTAGCTGGCTGAGGTTTCATGGAACATAAAGAAGTAAGAAGGTGGCGGTTATAGTTCGTAATCTACTTCAGAGCATATTCAACCTTCTGCCTGGTTCAGATGAAAGAAATGTGTTCTGTGTTCATTATCTCATCCCTACTCATAGTTGAGCACATCATCTGGAAAGGATGCCACATATAAGCATATCACACTCTAGTTTATGCAAACAGTACACAGGGCTGTTTGACATTAATTGGATCCACCCAATCCTCACATGGAGGCCAATTTGGCAAAAAGAAAATTTGTGCACTCTTCACATGCAAGACTAGAATTCTACATCAAGTTGGTATAAACAACTTTCACTAATTAGCAGCTTCTGCATTGTCACCTCCAAGATAAAAGTTGCCAAGTGCCCACCTTCTTGTCTCAAATTACTCTTTGGCAGGCAGCGTTACAGGCAACATAAAAAAAAGAATGTAAAAAAAAAAAAAAAAAAAAAAAAAACCTCCAAATTGCTCTATTGCTCTAAGGTGACTTGTATTTAGAGCTCAGCAAAACTGCCAGTTTAGACTACAGGGAAGCTCCATCTATGATGCTCTCAACACTTTTACCTAGCAGAATGCACTTTAAATTAAAATAGAAAGTGAAAGAGACATGTACATGCGAATTGAAGCTTAACTAGCCAGATTTATTTTAAGTAGCACAAAGTAATAGCTCTGTAAAGGACAGAACTGCTGTAAACCAGTTTCAGATTATTACACTTTACATAAAAACAAACAAACAGACAAACAAAAAAAAAAAAAAAAAAAAAAAAAAAAAAACACAGAAAGAACAAAGCTAATTAGTTTGCAAAGACAGAGGCATGTTAGTTGCCCAATAAACATTCCTTGAAATAACATTCATGCAGACCTTTTGACATATCAAACAAAATGCAAGACACACAATAATTAGCAAGAGATTCTTCTAAATATAGTGACATTATGTGTGCTATTATTCCATCATTATGGAATCCATCATATCCTTTATCATATTCAAAATTTTCTTGTCCAATGGAGAAATTATGATGAGACCTGAACACTTACTTGGAGAAAACATATACTTTACAAAATACTATACAAAATATTGCAAAGAAAAGACAAAAATAGGAGTAATACAGAGGTCATTTCTTATTCTCCATTTCAATTATAATCTACTTGTAGGGGCAGGGATATATCTTTTTTTAACAACCGTGTGGTAGCTACACAATGGTATCTTTTTCTGTGATTGGCATTTTTATGTGTCATAGCTATCATGAAGTCACAAAGAGATGCTACTCCCAACTCAGAAACTACAAACACAAGCGGAACGCTTCCACTGTACTTCCTCAGACATTAACTGCCTGTGTGCAACAGCATCAGCTACTTTCTTTCCTTAAAAAGAAAAATTATAAAGGAACCTAAGGAATATACTCATCTGGCAGAGACTATGGGCAGAGCAGTGAAAGCACAAGAAGTTTAAACACATACAGATACTTCAAAGGAAAATACAATTTCAGGAATCAATATCTCATACAGACATCTTTATCAGGCAGATTTTTGGTAAGTAAACTATTCTAAAAAAGCTGTATAGACTCTGTATTTTTCCTCTACATCAGCAAATACAACTAAAAAAAAATGGAAAAAAAGTATCCTTTGGAAAGGAAAATAATAATAATAATAATAATAATAATAATGGTGAAAATGATCATTATATGTGAATACTAAAATGTTGATTTCTTCCTATCTCCTACCCAGAGATATTTCCAAGAAGTCAGACAGGATCTGAGATTGAATAATCAAGGAAAATGGCCAAAAAGAGTCCACCACCTTGTTCAAAGAAGGAGGATATTCTGCTGTTCATAGATGAGTGTCTTTCTGGTTGTGCTCATAATTATGGAATACACCAAAATACTGCATAAAAGTATTTTTCATGAATTGCAAGTTATTGGAATTTTTCAGTTTCCTTCTATTAAAGTGTTCACTTGTTTTTGTAGTTGTTTTGTTTTGTTTTGTTTTCAATTTATTAGACTCACACCATAGTAAAATTCTCACCATCCCCCAAAATCATTTAAACAAGATTTTAAATAGTCTGACAATTTCTTTAAAAATCAGTAGTTTCAATGACAATAAATATTAAAAGGCATGTTTGCAAGATTCTGTATTATTTTTAATCAGTTTAAAATTATTAACATTCCAAAAAAATTATTTGTACTGATATGGGCACATTTGGACTTGATGACCTTGGAGGTCTTTTCCAAACTTAATGATTCTATGATTCTGTGATATCTCAACCAAAAGCAAAAAATTATACTGGAATGTCTTGGCAGTTCCTTTTCATAAGAAACGACCAGCTAGGGCTAGCCTGGAATTATTTTATCCAAAACAAATTCTTACAATATCTCATAAAAAAAAATCATAGTAAAATCTTCAGTCATTTTTAACCCACTTCAAGGCAATTCTGAAGGCTCATAATCTTTATATACTTCACTTACAGATATGCTTTATCATAATGAAGGTATAAATAGCAATATTCAAAGAGTTTTACAGATAAGAACATCCTTTGTTAATCTTACTCAAAGTTAGCCCTGTGCAACTTTAACAAGGTAAGCAAATGGGGGCCTGGGGCTCTTTCATGGCTACAGCAGAAGGCGAGGACTTTCCCAGGGGATTTCTACAGCCTTATCCTGACAACTGGACAATGTAAATTCTATTAGTTGTGACCCACAGAGGTAGCATCTCTGATAACTATGCCTCACCTAACACTATCAGGACATGCCAGATGTTTTCTAAATCTGGAGAAGAATTATGGCTGATAAATGTATAGATATAGTTATCTACCTACTCTGTTGCAATTCTCTAAATATGCTTTTAAATATGTACATTGGTGTATGTACATATCATTTAACCGTATGCATAACAATTGATTATTCATTATTTCATTATTCAGAAATGGAAAAAAAACTGATCAAATATATGATTTTAAGTGATGTATGAATAAGTGGCCAAAGGAATAGACGTATAGGTGAATGGGTACATTTATGAGTAGATGGATAGATATCAAATAAAGTATAAATAAAACAATTGCCTTCTTCAGGAAAAAAATAGAGGAAATGGACTGAATATCATCTATCTGCAACCAATAATGAAAACCTTAAATAACATATCTTGTATAAATGTAGTGTAAATAATAATAATAAAGACATTAAAAAAAAAAAAAAAAAAAAGGCATGGAAAAAAAGCTCAGGTGGTTAGACAATTAATATAACAATTAATCCAGCCTCCTAGCTGCACTTCTTTACTCCACCGCACTTTCATTTTGTAACAAACTTAGGTTTGATTTTAAGCACTTGACCAAACAAACTTTTCCCAGAGAGAAAGCCATTCCATCGATATGGAAGAAATACAATAAAGCCAAGAAAGAAGATGGATGATCTGTCAAGCAATGAGTCTTTTCTGCACTGGGAGAATGTACTACTTCCCCAGTACTCCCCATCCCCTCCTGATCAGGGAGCTGGTGTCTGGGTCACTTGAATCCAGTGTTATTTAATATAAAGAATAATAATGGGTATTAATATTATGTGATTAATGCATATGCAATCTCACATCATATTTATTAGGAGTGCAAATCATGATTTTCTAGCCTAATAAGAAAGATTAATTGAATCAAGTGTTTAATTTCCTCTCTTCAAATCATTTCTTGATGATTTATGAATTCCATAGCAAAGTCATTTACATTAACATATCATCAGGAGTTATAGTTAGTTGTTAGAAAGATAAGACTGGGAGGTTAAATCCTTAAATTTCAAAAGACCATATTTTGTTCAAATGCAGAAAACATTGAATGGGCACAGTGAGTTGGCCAAGACAAGACATTTGATCCTATCAGAAACAAAATATCACTGTTGTAATATGAAAGTATGGCTTTTTCAAACCACTCTGACATTGAAATGAAATTTCCTTCTTGTGCTCTGCATATCAGGAAGTTTAAAATGTTAAATATGCTCTGAAACTGCCCTAGAAACTCAAGTTAGCTTATTAAAGTGTTGTGCTTTTTGTTGTTGTTGTTGTTGTTGTTTTTTTCCCATGTTTGAAAAACTTCTTTGTTTCACTAAGGGGCAAATCTCTTGTGTTTTGTAACGTTGTTATTGAACAAGTTTAATGATTTGCTGAGGACCTCATCTAGCGGCATTACCAGGCAACATGAGATTAGAAACGTATGGTGATGTAGGCTCTCATAGAATAAATGAAAATATTTTATTCAGCTACCAAGAAGGGTCTCCTGAGATCAAATTAGAAGCTAGCTGTGAAGGGAGATATTTAGGCATGCTCTGGAATTATTTATCAGCATTTTCTGCTTGTGTGAGAATAAGCAGACATTAAGTTTAAATTAAACAAAGGAGAAAGAAAACAAGTTTTTTTAAGTAATTTGACTGCTAATGATATTTCTGAATTATTCTCAGTTTAATAGTTTAAGTAATTTGCAATGATAATAATTGTTCCTGCTAAAGCTTCAATAGTGTCAATTCTATCCTTGCTGAAATGAACTTTCTTCAAGACCTTTAATGGACAAGTAATTGCAAATTTATGGTGGGCTTTGTTAATTTTAAATTTGTTTTCTTCTTGACATTTCTTTTAATTTAATTTAATTTAATTACATTCATCAACAACTAGAGAAATTGACTTAAAAGTCCATTAAAAAAGAATAAATGTTTGGGGTTTTTATATTGCACTTGTTTATCTTTATTTATAATGAGTCTGTGTTTCCAGATAGAACAGAAGCAGTTTAATTATTACTTTTTAACAGTAATGAGTGCTTTCCTCATACTCTTTCCAGGTAAATATGTTTTAAATTCTTCTCACCCAGCAAGAAACTGTTATTATGATTTTATTACTGAGGTGCTATAATTTTCCTTGCAAACTATTTGGAAAACTATGAATGTGTTTAAATGGAATACTCAGGGGACTAAACTTAGGCATAGTCAAGCCTGTAAGACAAACCAGTAGAAAGGACAGTTGGTCCCAAAGGAAAATAATACTGCAATTTATATCAGAGGTACTCATCACGTGTGAAATGCACCTTGATGAAAAATCCTGTTCTAGCTAATTGCAATTAAATTTTTATCCCACATTTTCTGAAGAGGACATAGCTATCTCATAGTTGTAGTTTGCCAGTATTGTCAGGCATGACACCAATGAAATTACATTTAATTGAGATTGGTAGTGATATTTCAACCAAACTTCAGGATTTGATGAGTTGTCCAACCAGAATGTCCCTAAGACTGTGTCAGCCTCCTAGTGACGCGTAGAGGTCTAGTGGGTCAGGGCAAGCTGAAAGCCTGGATACTTCTGGAGTTCCATGGAGGCTGCTAAAGTGCCTTCTACTGCAGGAACATCAGATGATTTGGACACTGCTCTTCTTGCTCTCTCCAGCCACTGGTTAACAAGGGTTCATGTTACATGCCATTTTTTGCAGAGAAACTACCACCCAATCACACAGAGGTATATAACTTTGCTCATGTGTTTGCAAATAGTAATAGAGGAAAGGAGAGATCTATGTAACTGCTACATTGCACAGCAAGTGATTTGTCATACAGCTTCTCAGCTAATCATTTTGCTGTAGTGCCTTTTTGTTTCTGACCATGGATCAGTATGCCACTTTCTGGTCTGTGTGCTCTGAGAAGAATGAAGAGACCATCCTTGCTCATGACTTGCAGTTTAACACTGGTAAAGATATCACACAAGGACACCACACAGAACTATGTGCTATTAGACGCTGCATCGTATCTTTGGTGTCTGTTCTTAATGCCTGAGTTCAGCCCCTATTTTATGTCCACTGCTAACTTAAAACCATCTGAAAATGAAGGTATGTACTGGAAAAACTGTCTCTTACACTCTAATATAGCAGAATGAACAGACTCCCATTTGTTCTTCATCTCTCCATTTTATGAGGGAGAAAAAGAGAAACATTTCTTGGCTCAGCATCTCCTCCTCTGCATTTCTGCCAAATGAAAAGCTTGACAAGTGCAATTTTACAACACATGCTTGATGTGAACATAATGTCATTGTGTTTGGCATTAACAAACAAAATGTTACTGAAAAAAAAAAAAGTTAACAAAAATGTTTTGGTTTCTTGCATGTCCTTGCTGTTTTCTTCCTGCTTTTCAGCTTCCAGTGAAATAAATGTTGCAGCTCTCGGAAAAGTAAGGCTGCTTTGTGACTTTTGACAATAGTGCAGCAAGCTGGTAATGTTTGCAGGATGCGGCACAGGCATCTGCAGTGCAGGGTTCCCCCCAGCCCCATGTTGCCACCCCTACAGCCTCAGTAGGAGGCCAGAATGGCTGTGCAAAATTCTCTTGTGACCTCTGCAGGTTGTCCCTGAAGGTCCTCCTCGAACTGGAACATACCAGCAGGGCTGGGGAGGCTTTGAGATTGCTTCCCCAGTTGTTCTTCTTTCTCTACAGAACTGACCTACTTTTGCCCTCCAGAAATGTCATTCTGGCACTTTTCACAAGCCTCTGCATTACAAAAGTGCACATTTTCAACACAGAAAAAGGAGAATAATCTATGTGACCTAAAACCTTAGAGGTGAAATCATAAGTTTTAAAACTACAAGCTCTGCACATGTGTAGGCTGCTCTGCACTGTGGTTATGACTCATAAGGCCTAGTTCAACCCTTTTATTTCCTATATTTCACTGTGATTATGAAAGAAAATATGCATTATAAAATAATGTGGTATAAAGTTCTCTCTTCATTGAATCCATGACCATTATTTTAGCCTCCTTGTGAGCCTAAGTAGCTCAAATGAATAAGAAGGGTAGAAGGAACTTGGCTCAAAACTTGATGTTCCTGACTCAAGTGAGTATATATTTATTTTCTTTCCTACTCCATGGAAAAAAAAGGGGGAGGGGAGGGGAGGAGGAGTGAGAGGGAAGGGAGAAAGAAAGAAAACCTGGAAGATTAAGCCTGCTACATGGGATTTGCCCCTGTGCTATTCACTAAATCCTCCTTTCTCAAGGGAAATAGTGATCTGATGCACATTCCTTTTGCACATTTGTACATTCCTACAAAGCCATTCTAAGGAACACACCATTTTCATTATCTATACATTGATGAATGCATTAAATGCATTCTCTTTCTAGATGAAATGGTGAAGAAAAAAAAAAAAAAAAAAAAAAAAAAAAAAAAAAAGCTTAGACTTTGTGGAAACTGCAATAAACTGTCTGAACTAATTTTGGCATTTTGTCTTGCCCAGTATCAGTGACCCTCACTCTCATCTCAGAATGCCAGCTGCTAAAAACTTGGTTCTCTTATCCTGTGTTCTCTCATCTTGACTGATATAACTTAATAAAACCTTCTCCAACAGCTTTCTCTGTCCTCCCATCTCCCTGTTCCTGGGATTGTCTGTCTAAAACACCACAGATAAAATTATCTCCAGCTATTTTTCTTCAATTATATCAAATCACTCCTTGAATCTTTTTATCAATTTCCTTTTTATCTTTTTTTAACAACATCAAATTCAAGATCATTTCCTGTTTGAGGTCCCACGAAACTTCATTATATATCATACAATAAAACTGTCTCTTCTGTTTCATTTCTTTTTTTTTTTTTTTTATTCTTCCTTCATTCCTGTTTGTTACTGCATTCTTTATAACATTCTTAATACCCCTTTTTGAAGCTACAATGAACCAATTCATGTTCTCCCCACACACACCTTTTATCACCTTCTAATCCCCCCATAAAACATATTTTCTCACAGAAATTCTTATCTTGTTTTCCTTGAAACATAATCTTACCATACCTTTCATTATCAGCACCTGTCTTTGTGAGGTTTGTCTCTAAGGCTTATGAGGGTTTCTTTATGCTCTATATATTTGCCATCATATGGAAGTGATTGATGATAATAATTGTAGTTTTAACATACCTTATTTAACTGCTTTTCTGATGATGCTCTTAATTTGGTAACAATATAAATAAGATATGTCCTCTATGGATTCATTACTGCAATACTCATTAAGAGTTTATCTCATTTGTTAGAAGCAGAGAGCTTTTTACAAGTTCTATCAAAAAAAAAAAAAAAAAAAAAAAAAAAAAGTGTTGAATTACACTCACATAACTCCAGCTCACAAATAGATCTGAAATACTTCCAGAAACATTGGTAACATATAACCCACTGTTTCTAGGAGGGTGAACTAGAACACACTACCTATGGAGGTTGGGATAATTTTCAAAAGGTACCACGCACTTACAAGTTTTTATGCATCACCAACACAAAACAGCACTTGGTATCTGCTGACATCACCTTGTATCATATGTAAAAAATAGTTTAGGCTATTAAAGGTTATTCTTATAAACTCAGTTTAAGTGAAAGAAGCCCATGCCAGAAGTTATTGGTTCAGTCTGTACTAATAGGTTGTAAGTATAATAGGTTGCTGAACTGTGTATAATTTCTCATCCCTACTTGCAAATGTTTCCTTCCACAAATCAGTTACCTATTTTAAATAAATAAATAAATAAATAATTGCCTTTTCCTTCAAAACCACATGGAGAAAACATTAAAATAAATAAATAAATAAATAAAAGGTAATTTGGGGAAAACATGCTATATTGCAGATTTTAGCACAGTTAGGTTTACTCATTGATTAGTCCTTTATTCTGCAGTCTACTTTATTTTTTTCTCTCTTCACATTTTGCTTTCCTTGCCCTCTAACATGAGACTGAAAGATTTTCCCACTAGGATGCTTGGTGATCAAATGTGAGGTTTCTGTAATCAAAAGAAAGGTGGGAAGGAAACATCCCTTTTTAATAACCTACATCCAGCCAAATGAAGCCTGAAAAACTGGTGACTTAAGTGTTAATTCCCCAGTGGAAGGGCTGCTTCTTTATCCTCTGCCTATGGGGGCAAGGGCAAAGGCTGGTAATTGGACAAACTAGAATCTTCAGGGATGTGAAAGAGGAACAGGTGAAAATGTAGCTGATCATTATCTTCAGCCAGTAACTGGCAACCAGATGCTCCTAAAACACATCAAAAGAGTTACTCAGCAACACAGGGCTTCTTGCTCAGAGGGAGTAGAGTAGGTTGTCTTCAGCCAGAAGGAAGTGATAAACAGTTACGTTTAACTGTTTTCGCTCTGCAAAGTTTATTAACTTTTACTTGTCAAACAGGATGAGACCCAATAAACCAAGTAATCATTTTGCTTTTAGTCCTGCATATTTTTTGTTTGCTTGTTTGTTGTTGTTTTTGGAAAGCTGAGTTAACTAGGCTGCAGCTGAGATAGCTGAATCTCAATTACTGCACAAGGTGTTTCCTTTACCAGACTCTGTAGAACAGGATAAAAGGAAGACTCTGCCTAATGCATATGTTCATACCTGCCATTTAGAAGAACACAGATCTACTCTTTTCAGTTTCCTATCTGGTCACTTGATTTTCCTTTCTCTCTTCCCAAAGTTTTAAGTACAAAGTAAAATCCTTTGAAAAGAAGTAACATTTGTCTTGTTTTACTGTTTCAGACTAGAAATGCAGTTGATCTATACAGTTGCTGCACAACACATGCTGACTAGAAAAATCCTAATGAAAGATGATAGCAATTAACAAGAGTTATCAGTGTTAAATTCCTGTGCCAGAGTGAGAGAATAGATTTCTGTCTGATAACCTGAAAAGAACAATATCCAATTTATAAGCATTGTCCACCCTCTTGAAAGCTCTAGAACTATAGGTTTTTCTCTGAGACCATTTTAAAGCAATGACTGACACTTTTCTAAAATCCTGGTCATGAATTTTCATTTGGACTTTTTAAAAATGAGATATTTGTCCTCATATGCTATCTCTGTGGTGAGTGAAAGTGGGCAAATTTCCTGAGAGTGCACCTGAAGTCCATTGGCTTTCTCAGTTTTGACAGTGGGATGATACGAGAAGTGTGATAAAAAGGGAAAGACCTAGCAAGATGACTTAATGCAGATGCCCTTTTTACTAAACCAGGCCCAGACTTTAATAGAGATGTTGTCACCACTGTTTGAAAGACTGATCTAACACTCCAGTTCAAATAGGAACTGGACAGGCTAAGTAGCTAATTGCTATTCTTGGCTGGCACTCCAGTATACTGACTCCAAGATGAAAAACAAGCATTAAAAAAGCATAAAAAAAAAAAAAAAAAAAAAAAAATTCAGTTAATTATTCTGACTCTGACTCATACCAACAAAAGCAAGAAAACATAGAGCCAAAGAACTCTCCCTAGTCTGGTTTTTCCATGTTGTGTCCAGGTACTGCAACGTTTTCTAATACAACAAAATGTTCACTGAAGAGCCATGATGTATCTTTGCCTCTGGGAGGTGAGCTAAGGGAAACTCATATATTAAGTTTCCAGTTCTAACAGTGCCAGAATTTAAGTACAGATGAACCTGTCACTATACTGTGAAGGAGCAGTGCAGGTTTAAGTCAAGTAAACTTGGCTTTCTTCGGCTGGGTTTCAATGAATACTGCAGGCAAATTTGCTCTTTGGCATTTCCCAGCTCCAAGTTGTACAGAGACTGGCTCAAAAAAATCAGACCAACCCAACTAAAGCCAATCACTTTGGATATGAGCCGACGGAGATGCCCAGCTCTTTCCCGTCTTCTGGTAATTTTTGGTACAGACAACCTGGGGTGGACCTACCTCTCTTTCTGGAACCTTTATTTATGGTGTCTCAGGGATGTTCATCTCTCATTTGTTTTTGAAAAAGGTCCAACAAAACTGTTCTGCTGTCTCTCAGGTTATTTGCTGCCACTAATTACTCATGCACGCTTTTGGCAGCAGCCTTAATTACCTACTGTCACTATACTCCAACATCATTGACAAACTTTGATACAGAATTGAGAAATATTCTTTAATAGCTCAAAGATAACCAAGGCTTTTTCTGTACATGTGAAACATTCACCCAGAAATGTATGGAAATATATTGAACATCAGAGAAAGGGAAGAAGAGAAACTACTTGCTGTTTTAGCAGGGATTTATTTTGAACTTTCTGTTCTGTTTTCATCAGCCTTATTTGAGCACAAAATGCACAGAAGCCAGAAGTGCTTTCAAGAATCAGAAAGAGCAATTAAATTAATGGTTTTGTCAGAGCAATAATAATTAAGTTATTACTATATAGCATAGCAGTATCTAAAAGCTTCAACCAAGAACATACCCTCATTTTGTTAAGCCTTGGAGAAAAACATGATGATATTTCCTCACCCCACCCTCCACACCACCCCAAATGTAAATGCATAAAGCAAATAATATTTCAGAAAGAAGCTGTTATCCCTATTTTATAAATAAAGGAATGAACAATAGCCAGATAAGATGAGCTACCCAAAGTCACAGGAAACCTGTGGCAAAGTAACTGAATATTCTTCCCCCAAGCCATATGCCCTAACTACAAAGTCATTCTACTTTTCCAGGTAGTAAGAGTTTCATGTCATGCCACTCCTGGTAAAGTATGCAGACTTTCTGAAAAGCAGTGATTTTTAATTTACTGATAGATTTATAAACAAATGAATCCTCTGTGTATAATTTCAAAATCTATTTAGAAATAACTAACATTGAGAATAACCAAATTTTCACTACAGACATAATCTATATAGTATTCAGATATGCATTTTAATTCAAAAATATAAAATTAATAAAATTAATATATATATAAATAATATTTATCACATCTTTATTTATAGAACTGTAAATGCAGATTTTTGGCAACTGTGTCATGTGCTGGTAAAATGTCTTCATCAAAATGCACGAACATTTGTGCTCTAACAACCCTGTCAAAAGAACATCATGGTGATCATTTGGCAACACATATATGTTGTCTGATGAACTTTGCTATAATTAATTATTACTGCTAATGAACATTTGATTAAATTCATTTCCTAAAATATACAAATGATTAAGTGAGAATATGAGAAGATTTACTGCATGTATTGATAACAGTAAATTCTACATGACATTCTCCTGTGTTTAATATAATGAAATAGTAAAATTATATCCCTTTAAAAAGTAATTTCAAGAGAACCTTTTGGAAAGCTCTTTTCTCATATATATACACCCAGAAGTCATTTGAGAGAGCTCAAGATAACCACAGTGCTGACCCCTGTGATACATTCCTGTCACTATAAAATGCTGCAGAAGAAAATTAGCAGGACAGAAATGATGCCAGAGTGGTGCATAGTAATAGGAGTTTTTGTCTTCAGTTCAAATTCAGGGCTTAGCATAAGAGAGCCTCGTCCCTCTTGAAACACTGGTTGAAATACAGAACACTTGTAACATGTCCTATGTTTTTAATTTAAGTTGACCCTCTGCATTGCACACTGCACAACAGTTTTGTATCAGAAAAAAAAAAAAATGCTAAGAGAAAGCTGATTTCACTGAAATTAGAACACATACAAATAAACAAGCTGAAACAACTCTGTTATTTATCTCTTACATTACAATATTAAAATATTGAACAGATGCCAGGAGTCAACTTGCTTTTGGTTCAAAATATTGATCCTAAGTCTACTAGGTAGATTTTTTGGGTTATAGTTCTGTAAAGAAAATTAATTTGCTAATTTCTATTTTACAACACATCATGCACAAATGTTTCCTTGCTCTCTGAGGCTGCTAGAGGAAAGAGATATCTCTGTCGTACTAGTTATTGCAGCACAGTTTCTCCTAATGATGGTGGTGATTTTTGGAATGTGATGGTAAAACGCAAACACTGGCAACCATACTCTCTTTCTTCACCATGTGAGTTTTTGTCAGCAAGGATCTCACTCAATGTAGTTTTGTACCTTGCCTCTACAGTGTCTTAAATATTAATATTAAAAATATTATTAATTTCCCATAATATTCCTAAGCTGGTATAAGTGTCAGAGAAATAGAGAAGTTGTCATATCTGTATCTACAAGGAGAGCTGAAACAAGACATGAGAAAAAAGTGCCTTGAGCACCTCATTTAGTAAAGCCATCTCTTACTGGTTTGAGTATTCTTTTTAGAAAAGTGAAGATAAATAAATAAATAAAAACAGAAAAGATCTTTCTCTATTCCGGGTGGATCACATAGTTAATTTGGGGGTGTAAGATAGAAAAGTATATGCAGAAAGATACTGTGATGACATAGGCTGCTATTCTTTAGGAAATCAGACTAAAGTGACTGTCTTTCTGTGGTATCTGAATGGCATGTCAGATTTATTATATGAATATTACTCCCTGTGTAATACCAGTTGAAGCTTTGCTTACATGGCTGCTCAAGATAATAAGTGGGCATAATCCTACATGTGGCTTTCAGTAACTTCAATAGCATCCTCTTACCTTGTTTGATGCTAGCACTAATGTGAAATAAACTAAATTTCAGAAGTAAATCAATACTCATTTCGGCAGTAAATGAAAATTATTAATAACTGCATTTCAGGGGAAAAAAAGTACAAATGTAATCCTCAAGAAAATGTAGAGTAGCAGTAACAGTATAATGACATATAGGACACCATTTACAGTAGGCAAACGTTTTTGACTTAATTTTGATTTCTTACTTCAGTAAGAATGCTGAATTTTCTGCATGAAAACACTGCAATTTAGGTACAATTCAAAGTTCATAAGCTAAAATTGTTTTTATAATAAGACTATAATTTAATCTTCTAATGAGCCTAAAGCCCCCCCCCCCCCCAAAAAAAAAAAAGTCCAAGATTTTTTCAATGTTAGTAGTTTTGTCGCTTCTCTAGGAATGTGACTCTCTCCTTAATTTTTACTCATATATAGATAAAGTTTTCCTTTTTCTCATCCAAGCATCCTCATGATTTTGTGTTAGTATACAAGAGCCCTATTATTTCAAGGTCAGTATGGAGAATTCTTCTGCTTAGAAAAATGATGTGTCTTTATCACAAATATTACAGCCTTCTCGTGTGACACATCTTTAAAGATTTATATAAATATGATTATTGTGGGGTAAAGAACCCAGAAATTACTGAAGTACTTTAATTTTCCGCACATTTCCACACTCATTTAGGTAAAGGATGCAACAGCTATTGACATACTAACTGTGGATCAAGAGGGTTCTTGTAGTTATATCTCTAATTCTGTCCTCTTAAACCTAGCAGGAGATTTGAATTAATCATACTGGCATCAATGATATAAACAGACAATTCATCTTGAATCATTCAATAATCTTCAGTAAATGATTAATACACTTTTAATCAGAGAATACCTGGTATCCTTTCAGTCAATACTTCTCATGAGCTTAAAAAGATACATTAGTGCAAGCTGCAGATCTCATTCTGTTGTGTTAGATCCAATTGAAAATATCTTGGTTTTACTTTGGTAGTAAATTTAGTTACTGAATGTTTTTAATCCAGAGAGAAACGAGTTTGCAATATTTTGCTGATTTTCTTCCAGTGGGAACTAATTGAATATAGAAAATATATTGGTATTTTTGTTAGCGGAATCTTTATGAGGTTTAACACATCCAAACTAAATGAACTTTCTGTGAATTTGGGATGAGCATGGCATCATTCTTTCTTTAGGGCATAGCAACATTCTTTCAGGGAAGTTTGTCAGTCATCCATCGTCAATGCCACCTTGGAGGTTATCATGCATCATGGAGAAAGGGCCTGCCCTCTCCTTACCAACAATATTTGCCTCAAAGGAGAAAATACCTCCTCCCCACAGCTCTAACTTTCTCTGACAAATCCATAGTCCATCAGGAAGTGGCAAGGTGCCTATTGCTGCCCTTTTTGAATATCAGACCTCTAGGCACTTCAGCTTGCTACTATACCATGAGAAATGTAGGATGAGGCAGGAAACAGTGTAGCTGAAATGTCAAAGGTTTGAGTTCAATTTGGTTTGAAGGCTGGCCAAAGGCTCAGATCACTTCTTATTTTAACCAAACTACTCATAATACACATTGTCACTTTGGTGGCTATACCGGCTGTTGGATTTGGCTGGTCCAAACAGAAATTGTTTCAAACCTAGGTGCAGAAAAACACCATCTTTACTAGAAAGTAAAAATGTGTTGTTGTTTTGTTGTTGTTGTTGTTGGTTTGTTTGTTTGTTTTTGTTTCTGTTTTGTTTGTTTATTTGTTCATTTGTTCGTTTTGTTGCCGTTTTGTTTTTAAACTAATTCCATATTATTTTCTATTTCTATTTGGTCCTGATTAGAACACAACTATGAAAATACATATCGTCTATCAGTCTTCACTTTTTAGTGACAACCTTCTTTCTCAGAATACCTTAAACTGAGAAACACATACATATTCTGTTATCTCCTGAAGATTTTTTTTGTTTTTCATGGTTATTCTCTTCTTTAATTTCAAGTGTAAATTTATGTCCTTAACACAGTGGATTACTTGAATCAATCTTATCAATGTTATAGCAATACTGAAGTTAATGTGCATATTTTGCTTTCTACTTAAGGAAATATGGTTTGCTTTTCACAGCATTTGGGGATTTTGTTTGTTTGTTTGAATATGTGATTGAAACCAAACACCTTTTAAGTAATACATACACACTTAGAGAAAATTTATTATACTACTGATCAGTGAACCTCTTCATTTGAGCTAAAGTTCTATTTATATTCCCAGAACTTAAAAAAAAAAAAAAAAAAAGATGATAAATTCCCTATTTATTCATCATGCTCATTACTATGCACTTTTATTGTTAATATGTAACTAGCATCCTGTAATTGGGATGGTTTTATTCACAGACTGAGTCGGAGGAAATATTTCCATTTGGAACATCTAATAAATTGCCAAGAAAGATAATCGGGTTTCTTAATTGTATGCAATATTTTCTCTCAGATCTGTCCCATATAAAAATAAAATAAAATAAATACTTCAAAGTATCATCAATGTGCAATGACATTCTATTGGAAACTGGAATATGCCCAATTTTTTCCCACTGGTTAGCAGCAGGATTTTGCTGACCAGACAATAAAAGGGAGAGGAAAAATACATTTATTTCTCTGCCATAACATCAAATAATTCAGAAATGCTCATATTACAGCATATTAGACTCTATTCTGATATTCAGTTACACCCAATAATTAAACTAAGACTTTTTATCGAAGTGCCCATAGCTATTCTCACAAGAGAAGCAGTCCTCTTGTATAATCTCTTCAATTTATCTTCTCCATCTCATATATGGTTGATGGTAATATGGTTGATTCCACCCTCCTTGAAACTTAATCAGATATATTATTTGACATCTAACACACATCAACAAAATCTACATTAAATGCTATTGAAAACTTTCTAAAAGCTATTGAAACTTTCAGCTTGAGGTTAACACTTCTCAATATATCTAATTTGGCAGTGTCACTTATAAGCTATCTGGTTTTCTGGATGCAAGTGGAGAAAACAGTACACATCATGCAAGCATGGTCCTCAGTTTCTCTTGATGCCTGAAGGGCTCAGGAAAAACTCATCCTGGTATCAGTGAAAGCCTCATCTCTTCTTCAGCTGAAGACAGAGAGCCGGGAAGATGACAAATGTGACCACCCATGGATATTGTGATGGGAATGCAATACTTGAGCCCATTAAGTCATTTTTAATGATGTTAATACTTCTTTTAGAGCAGCTGCTGTGTATTAAAAGGAAGTCAGGTAAAATGAAGAAAATTTCCTGAGTGTCATGGGCTGGTACAAGCTCTGCCAGACAACATAAGGCTGCTGCACTGCAAAGGCTAACTGCTGGTAATACTTACTCTTGTGGACCTAGCTTTTATTCTCTGTCTCTCTCAAACATACAAATTATTAAGAAAAAAATTGGAAAAATTAAGATAGAAAGATTCTCCTGCTTTCTTTTTATAGTATTAGCTTTCTAAAAAATAGTTCATTGGCTTTAAATAAAAAATGTAAGATTGGGTTTCTAAAACTTTGTGTTCAATATATGTCTTTTCCTCGCATCCTGTAGCATATTCTCCCTCTCAGCATTTGTTTCTCCTTCTGGGACTAGCACTGCTTTATATTCTCAGAGATTCACACAGAGATTCCAGAGACTTTTCCAAATCTTGTCTGATGTATCACTGTCTCATATAGACCAGTAGTGCTGAATACTAATGTTCATGGCAAAGTCTAGAGCAGATACATCTTCTGCTTTGCTAAAATCTTTTGCAGTCTTAGCGCTCAATATTTTTTATTAGCTTGAACAATTTCACTCTGAACTGCCAGACAAATTCTTCCTACAAGCACTTTAGACACCTTCATTACCTTTCCTCTCTTTCAAACTGACATTAACTAAAAATGATTTTTTACTCCAAAATTTATTTCAATCAATCTATCAAAATAGACTATTCACTCTCCAAATTCCTATTCTGTGTTATTGTTGCTTTTTAACATCTTTAAATACTAGTCTATAACACAGACTAAGTATGTTTCACGATTATGGACTGTGATTTATTAATGTGTTATGATGGCAAGGAATCCCTCAGTAATCATTGCCTAGTTCTGTTTTTCTTCTTATTATTATTTATTATTATTATTATTAGTGTACTTTTAGTAGTAATACGTTTATTCATCTGGTATAGCCAGAAGTGCACTTTTAACCATGGTTTCTAGGAAAATTAAGTCATGTATTCCAGCTTTGCAGAAAGATGGCATCTTTACTCACCAATTTTTTTTAAGGTTTCAAAAAATCTCCTAAATGCTCACAATATCCCATTTATTCCATTCTGAGCTTCACATTTCACACTTTCATAGCTAAGAGGTTTGAATTCATTTTCAGTAATACAATACATATCATCAACTTACATTTTATTGTATCTTCTCTTTTGATAACCATTTTCCTTGGAGCTCCCCTTCATTTGCTTACACTTTAATTAGCTTAAGTACCATAAGACCTCCAAATCATTGAAACAGATGTAAATCCTCACATGAGATGATGCAGCAATGTTCTTTGCTTCTCCAAGCATCATTTTTCTCATGGTGGTGTATTTAAAGATGTTTGATCATGCTTTTAGATTTTTGTGTATGAATGTACTAAAATTCAGAGATGGCATCTCCCTGGGTAATCTGGTATTCTTCATTTGATACACAGTGCACTCTGTTTGGAGTCCCTTTATCTCATCACCTACATTGTTTCTAAAACAAGTTAAGGGCCATTTCTGATGAATATTCTTCAATTCCATCCAAACTGGAGCAATGAAATGTTAATGGTCTGCATGAATGCTGGACCTGTTCATCTGCATTATAACCAAGCTACTGACATATCTACATACCTAGTATTCCTGTTTCCTCCCTTCTTATCATGCAGTATATATGAAGAAAGAGTGAGTCACACATAAACTATCCAGCTGAAAGAGCAAACTGGAACAAGCACTTTACTGATCCCTCATATAGCTGAAATACGCAGCTTGTACAAGGAGCTTGATGTACCCAGAGCTGCAGCCAAGGAGGAATAGACAGAGGATGCCAAAACAGTGCAGTGTTGCCAAAAGGGCTCTCAGCACCCAGTGACACTGCCCCCAGGAACTTCTGGTACCACATACCTGGAGGGAGACTGTAAAGAAAGAACAGGCTTCAGAGCTGTCAGGAAATAAAAGCTCTGAAAGAAGCAAACTGAACTCCATAATTTGCTGTCCCACCTGCAGCTGTAGTCTGCTTGTCTGATCTTTGCCTCATAATAGTTAGGAGGTGGTACAAAATATTTCTGGGATACAAAAAAAAGAACAGTTCAGTCTCCCTAAGGTTTATAAGAAATGGGCCATTTTCAGCACTGTATATCTGTTTTATCTGAGGCAAAAATCTCAGTATTTCATTGCTGGAGCCATTTATTTTTATTTATTTATTTTTTTTTTCACATCTCAGTCCCGATTTTGCCACTTATTGGTGAACTCACATGTTTATTTTGGCTGCAGCAATATCATTCCATCTGAGGAGGAAAACCATGGAAAATATTTGTATATGAAATGCCTGTAGCACTTAAAGAAGGCCCCTTCTATCAGCCACCTAAGGAGCCTATATCTGTATACATCCATCTTTGGGCATATACATGAAAGCATGATTTTACAATAATATTTGGAGCAATTATACTGTTCCAGACTCAAAGGTGGAGCAGGAGTAGTTCCATTGACTTGACCACTTAACCACTTCTGGGCTTACTATACTTAATTTCAAGGTTTAGTAATACTGGCACCAAAACAGAAGCCTTTTTTGTCAGTTCTGAAAATGTAGCATTATTAAGTTTCTGGCAAAGGCTACTGGTGTCCTGCACACACACTCTGTAGCCTGATAGCCACACCATGGCTATTTGTGATTCTGGGTACAGTGACAGTGTCGTGTGGATGAGCTGAAACACACCCTGTGAAACCTCTCCCTCAGTCTTCCCCCTCAGGCTTCAGGAAATGAGAAGTACCCGAGACACCATATAATAAAGGCTGTACAGGGGAATTTTCACTCCTAAATAAAATATTTGTTCTGCGAGTAAACACCTGTCACCAGGAGCATATTCCTTTTATGAAATGAGAGTTAAATGGAAACAAGTAATAGATTTAAACATCAGAGGTTACTTTCCCATTGAGAATCCAAAATGTTTCTGTCGGTTAGGATTGTTATAAGTGATTATCTACACAGAAGGAACAGGACAGCCTTGCAGAAGATGCATAACTAAGAGGAATATAACTGGAAATCTGTGAAGCTCATATGGATTCTAGTCTTCCAGGGCTGCTTTTTGTAGATTATCACTAGTCACAAATTGGCTTTAGCAGGAGCCATGTTATCACTTGCTTTCTCTTCATAACCCATTTCCATGCCTCTAAGAGATCATAGAATCACAGAATCATTAAGATTAGCAAAGATCTCCAAGATCATCTGGTCCAACCATCCCCCTACTACCAATGTCACCCACTAAACCATGTCCCTAAACACCAGGTACAAACTTTCCTTAACACCACCCCCAAAGAGATGGTGACTCTACCACCTCCCTGGACAACCCATCCCAATGACTGACTGCTCTTTCTGAGAAAATGTACCTTAAAGCACAATACTGAGGAGAACACCAGTAAGATACAAAAGAGTTCAAAGGAAAAGAACAATTTGGGAAAATCATTGTTCTTTGTTACATAACTAAGTAAACAGATTGCTATGAAATATCTTCATATCTACTAATCATGGAAGAAAATCTCTCAACAGCTAAGCCTGCAACTACTTTTTTTGAAGTAATGTTAATAACTTACTAGAAACTGAGTTAATTCAATTTTTAAAAGTGTGATTTTTCCCTGTCTCGTTTCAGTACTTTACTTTCAATATCTCATCATGTTACCAAGAGATCTAGTCTCACTTCTCCAATTGGATTTGGTCCTGTGTTGTGTTCTGTGGCCATGCGCATGAAATGTATGGTCCTATGTGCCTACACATTGTGATTTACATATGTTATAACTCCCAATTATAAGTTAAGGTAGCTTTGAGACTGTGGTTCAAATTAATCTCTTCTTGCTGTTGACTGCACCTTACTGGTCTATTCAGTGTATTTTTTTCTGATTCCACAAGTAACTACCTTTACCTGGCCTAGTTCAAAGCTAGCCATATAAAAAAAAACACACAGTAAATGAAAGATTATTTCACATCTAATTCCTTCATAAATGTGTGTACCTCTGATATAAAGAGCTCGGTTCTAATTTATTAGAAAGCAGTGGCTTGATCTTGGTGCTATGCTGGGCACTGTGCAAACCCACAATTTACTGCTGGCCTATATTAATGATTTGTGAGATAACAAAGTATACCAGTTCAAAATTCCAGGAAAGATATAAGGACCTTGCAGTAAGAAAAGATTTCTGTAATTCTTAATCATCGTTCTTTCATGGTTACATCCAAAATCAATATTGTTTTTCTCATTATTAAGAGAATAAAAAAATGAAATAAAATAATACTAAGACTTAAGCTGTAGCACCATGTTTTTGTTGGCAGTATATCATATTGAAAATTATTTTTAAAATTCTGGGCAATTTGTAAAGTGCATTATAACATGCAACATGATACTGCATATATATCTATATAACTACTGTACATGATGTCCACACAGATATAATTTCACCCTTATGAGATAAACAGAACTTTCCACAAGATTTCTTCATATGCCGCACAAAATACAACTTCTGCTGTAAAAGTGGTACTTCCAACACAGAGATTTAATAAGAAGTGTTGTTTTAATGACAGCAATTTACATTAAACTGCTCAGGAACAAAGCTCAAAATCTGATGGGCAAAGACATATAGACAAGAATTCAACCAGTAAGTGACATTTCATTTGTAGTTAAGAATAGAATTTTGACCCAGTTTTTCATCCAATTTTCATATAAAAAGGCACAAATTCACCATCCACAATTGTATATCCTTACCCCAGCAAAAACCACCACCACAACAACAGCAAAACACATAAGGATAAATGAATGCAATAAACTGTGATAAATTAAAGCTTTTTTTTTTTTTTTTTTTTTTTTTTTCCCCTATATCCACAAGCCAAGAAGTATTTAGTCGGCTGTTTGTTTGAACCTGGCATAAATTGCCTTCTAGAATAGTTTGGAAGACAATGTTCTAATACTATTTTTAGGTGTAACTCTAGACATTTAATTTTACATAGTCTACCTTTTTTAGCTTTCAGTCCACATAACACATTCTGACTGGAGATGTTGAGGAAATGCAGCCTAGTTTCACATATTATGAACCACAAATCAAAGTGATCCTCGTGCTCTCTAAGAAGCCCATCCTTGATGAGCATGCTTTGCTCTGCCTTCTCAAACTGGTGGAAATGAAACAAAACAAAACAAAACAAAAAAATAGAGACATGCATGGTCACCAGTCTGCATCACAGCATGGTTAAAATGAGTTGAGCTTCCACTGAGATGTTTCCACTTCACCTGTTGCAGAACAAGGATGGTTCACCTTGCCTGCAGATTGCCTTCTACACTCTGTTTAGGTAGTCTCCCAAACAATGGCACAAAGAGCCTTATCAAAAAGCCTTATTGCAACTGTACAATATTTAAATAAGAGGTTAAAAGTTTATTAAGTCGTGATTAAGTATGTAAAATGTAACCCATTATAAATGTATTATTACAGATTTTATTATCAACAGTAAATTAAATTGGAATACATTAAAATAAAAGATGTTAAACAAAGACTGACCAAAAAAAATGGTTACTAGTCAGGTCCTTAAAAAAAAAAAAAAAAAAAAAAAAAAAGGCTGTCAAAGGCAGCAGAAATTGACTTTATGATTCCTGGGAAAATAAATGGTCCCATTTGCATGGTTTTTGTTTGGTTACAAAATAAGTTTTAAATGGATGTAGATTCAGACTGTACCAGATCTTATAATTCTAATACAGATTAAAAATTACAGTTAAGTAAAGTGCAGTTAAGCCAGAATTTTTGAGATAAGAATGAGGTGCTGGCCAAGTGAAACTGTGTTCTTCAGTGATGCAGTATACCAACTTATTTAAACCCCTACCACTGCTCAAGGCTAACTTCTGAATTCTGGGTCAGATTACTTTGATATGAGTTTTCTATGAATCTTTAAATAAATGTTTGTTTCTATTTTGGGTGGATGGGAGGAGAAAGATTAGTAGAGAAAGAGTTTGTGAAATGTTGTAAAAAAAGACTAACTTTCATACTTCTATTGTTATTTCTATGTAAATAAAATGTCAGAATAAATTTTACTCAGTGTGGTTTGCTAACAAGCAAGAGAAATTAGACTGCAGGACTGGACGACAGGTATGTGCTCAATGAATCATGGTTAGAAATTTTTACATATAGTTTAATCACTATATTCAATGAGTTAATAGAAGGTTACTTTTAAAAGAAATTGTCCTTATAGGTAATAGTTGAATCACTATGTATGAATCATGATGTAAGAATGATAGACCTTAAGGGAACATGATGTCTTTCCTAGGACTATCCTACTAAAAGAAATCCCCTTTATTGATATACAGACTATGACCTGCCAGACTAAGATTTATATGTGATTATACATATATTTATACGTTATATAAATTGCTAGATGAGGTTCTGTTATTTTTCTTTGTGTTTCTGAGTACAAACAGGAAAATGTAATCTAGGAGGAACTATCAATAAAGAATGTAATTCCTTATTGCACTTGGAACTTATCAGGCTATTTCTAGTCATTGCTTAATCAGCATGATTGGTTGCTTTTGTACATTTTAAGGCACTGAAATTCCCAGCTCTGTTGATACTACATGGAAAAGCTAACATTTAACAAATGGTCTAAATTCCTTTTGGTCAAGGCACAGCTAAACCCTACTGACCTTGGTGCTTGGGTGATGAATGCCATTGTCTAGACACCTTCTGTCCTGAAATTGTAACTCAAATAACAGGGACATTAGCTAAAATAAATAAATAAATAAATAAATAAATAAATAAATAAGAATCCACATTCAGATACTATTTCTAATGTACTTTCAGCAAGATTCAGGACAATTCCTGAATTTTAAATATTCATTGTCATGCTTTTCTGTGTCTCACTACCTGCTGTTCAATATTTGTGCACTGGTAGATCCAAAATTCTGCTCAAAATATAATGTATGATATTTCAGGTAATGCAAACCAAGATATCTTTCCTGAGAAGGAGAAGGAGGAGTCACCCCCACAAAGGGTGACCGTGTTGGCTCAGTAACCCAAGTAAAATGGGCATCCTTTTCTTGAGCCCAGAAAGAACATGAGCCTACTAAGGAAATACTTCCAAGGAGAAGGTCTTCAGAAAATTTAAAAAATGTGAAAGACTCTCTAATGCCGTGAAGCAGGCCATCACAATGGACCTTTAGTTGATCCAGATCTAGGATTCTTTTGTAATTCACACATTACTGAGAAACAAGCTGTGTATGATGAGAAATCAAAGAGAAAAAGCAACTTTGTGCTCCTTACAAATATGTGCCAAGTAAAAAACAAACAAACAGATTGCAAAACACATTTAAGTTCAGAAGTTGCAGACTTCCAGAGAGACACACAGATACAGACTTGTAAAATAAAAGTACTTTTGGTGGGTAATTATCTTAATTGGCTCCTTCTTTTAAGATCAACTTGTGTTGCTTTTTTACTATTTTTCTTTCTATTTAGTCTCCTAGTATAGAGTCAGAAAATGACTTTCAGAACACAGTGACTTTATATATTAATACAATTTTCTGAATTCTGCATTTCCAGATCAATGTATGAGCTATGTCTTTTTGTTTGTTGGTTTGTCTAGCTTCTCAATTGCCTCAGATAGCTTACTGTTACAGATTTTCAGAGAGGTAAAAGATTTGTGAGTTACAACAGGAAGAAGCAAGATGCATATGAAAGCTTAAGTTCCTCATTTTTACTGAAGCTTAAAAGGATGAACTTTGTTTGATGAATGAAAGCTATTAATATGTCTTCTTTTTGTTGAGACACCAAACCACCAACATAAGAAATTGTTAAATCTGTATTTATCACAAGAGTGTAACTCATTTCCTCATCAATTTGAGCATTCTTGCCAATTTGCTATATGTTTAGAAGAACATAAAAACTATTGAAAAAAACTCTTTCTCTATTTGACTTTTATTTAGTTTTGATTTTCTCACTTAAGTTCACCAAAACTTTAACTTTCTAACACAACTAATTTCAGACTGTAATCATGGTCATTCTCTAGTGTAGCAGTGAACTTGTTACCATAAACTGCTTTAGACGTGCACACACTTTAGTGTGATAAAAAGATTGAGAAGTGTGTTTTGTTTTGTTTTATTGAGAAGACATTTTCACATTCATTTAATCTGAATCCTTTCATTCATTTAATCTGAATAATTTAGGGATTCTAGAGGCAGGCACTATATAAGTAGTTACATGTTTTTTGTTGTTGTTGTTGTTGTGGTTGTTTCTTCTTTATATTTGTAACAAGATTACAGAAGAGACTATTTCTAAATTTAGCTAATCATATTTTAAAATGATTATTGCAGTTCTTATTTTTAATTTAGTTGTTCTCAAAGAGGGGCTTATAAATCACAGAGGTCAGCAGAACCTCCTAGCTAACTTTCTTGTAGCATCTTTGTATACAGCTCTAACTTCTCTCACTCATCACATCTGTAAGTCTTCACTTGATTTTAAATAAATGCAAATTATTTTTACAGAACTCAGTTTTGGTAAGATGAAATTTCCTACAGTCCTGTATTAATAACTAAAACATCTGATGAAGAGAGTATTTTTGTTCTCATGAAATTTCTGAAAAAAACAACAAGTTTTATAGATCTTTTTTAGAAAGCTGTAGGAAAAATATAGATGATGTAAGTGAAATGTTAAATCTTTTTAATCTTTCAACAGATTAATATAAACAATACCTTTTCCTAAAATATAATTTTTATCATTATATCTATTGAAGCCCATTATTCATGACTTAATAGTATTTCCTTGCCACGTATGTTCTTTAAACTTCTCTGGGGATATGTGTTTCATTCCAAGTTTGACCACAGATTTTATGTTAATAAAAGAGTCTTAGTTTTGTCTATATATCTTCCCCTATCAGGTAAATTTTCCTTCCACTTGTATCCATTTAACTGTTTAATTATTTCAAAACTTAAAGTATGTCTTCTTTCATTCTGTTTACCAAATTTTACAACTTAGACCAGAAAAGTGTAATGGAAATCAAACTTTCCATTTACATTTAATATCAGTGCTATTTTCCAGACCAATAATGGATTATTTGCCCACCATTATGAAAGCCCTGATCTAATGAAATATGCATATACATATAGAGAAGACAGCAAGTCAGCACAGGTGTGCACCTTCAAGATGAAAAGCAAAAGTTCTTTGTGAAATATCTGATTGCAGCTGAGATGTTTGTGTCAGGTCTATAGATAAATGTACAAAGACCTTCCAGAAAATTTGTAGTGCTAGCAATTCAAGTGATAACTTCCAGAGTTAGTTTTCATTCAACAGTTTTTGGTTCATTCTGTTTTTCTTAATTATTAATTGTATGGTAATGGTATCAGCTTCCCTGTATATCAGTCTGAAAATTGATATCATTTAAATTATAACAATGTTGTTACAAGACTCACTTAATTATAGCCAGATTCTGACACTGAATCGAGTGGCCCCAATGGGTTTATTGAGTACTTCCAGTGACCCCTTGAAGGAAAAGGTGCTATTAACATCAGGAAAAGTGTCTCAATTGATTCCTCAGTGTTTAGGAGATCATTTGAAATCCCCAGGTGCTAGATAAATGCAAAGTTATATGTCTGTTATGTATAATCCATACAGACTACAAGAAATAATTATCATGCTTACGGGTTCACTAGCATGCACCCTGCCTCCCATTGACTTCATTAAGTCCTTGTGTGGCAGGAAGAGGCTGTAATTTGCAGATTCTTCTGAAGAACTGGGTCTTTACAAGGTAATCTCAGCATACATCATGTTTTCACCAATGAGTTTGATGGAACATAAAACAAAATTGTGGTGACAAGCAAATCCATCAATGGCACACCCAGTAGATTCCAATTACGTTAATTAGAGTAGACTTTCTAATGAGTGGAATGTCAAACACTGGATCCATGCCCAATGCTAATCATTCATTCATTTTGCTGCTGGTTCTAATTCACATTATGCCAAGGAGGTTTCATGCATTCTGACACCAAACTATGAGCAAAGTGCTTCTGCTTTTAGAAATAGAAACAGAAGTACAAATACAAGTTTGACATACCAATTAAATGCGCCAGGGTGCAAGATATATTGCTAAATGTCAGTCTTTCCCTATAAATGTAGACATCAGCCAAAGCACAGAAAGAGTGTAAAGAAGTATTTTGAATAATTCTGTGGCATAAACAAGACAGTGACAGTAACTATACTGTTATTCTTAAAAGTCTAGTGAAGTCTCATCCAAATAATAAGGAATAATCTTGGAGGTAACCTTATTATATTAAAAGGGTGCTGAATTATCAAAGGGAACTGAGTATACAGAAGGCATGGAATAACTGTATGAATACTAACAACCTGATATCCAGCTAAATGCTTTATATTTGATCTAAGAAAGAGAGTTCTAGAAAGATCCACTTCAGAAACATAGAGTGCTTCCATTCACCTGCACCAATAGTTTCAAGACATGGAAAGTTAGCTACCATCTTCTGATAATTAAGCATGTTTGAATTTATTTTCATATTAGCTTCAACCACTGATGAGGATGGATGTGCACTAGGGCACCCAGCTGTGCACTGGAGAGGCATCGACATGCATCCATCTCTTCTGATGGTTCAGCTGCAAGGACAGGAGCCTTTTCCAGAGTAGGAGGTTGGGTAGATGGCAGTAAAATCTCAAGTAATTGTGGGGTCTATCCAGACTTGTATTGCTTGAGATGAGTTTCTGTATTTGCCACCTACTTATTGTACAGCAACTCACTAACCACTTTTTCAAGCTCAGATACAGAAGATATGCTTTCAAAACAATGCTGAGGATAAAGGAAAGCTCAGGTGATAAGCATCTTTGGCTGTGCAAAGGGTGTCTGATGCTTCTGCCACATTGAATGAGCAGTTGGGTATTGATTTGTTTCTGGTATGCAGTTGTAGGTACCCAATTCAAAGAGGCCAACCTGTTAACACTGAATTAGAAATACAGTTTTAGCTGAAGTTGCTCCCCTGATTAATTGTACTCATAGTATCCAAATACCTCAGCTTCCACCCTCTAATGTGCTGATGTTAATGGTACTAAACAATATGGAAAGTGAGTCAAAGAACACTCTGAGTAAGGTGATATCCCAAGACATTATCACTGTAGTAGTGTATAAATATTTACCAGACGCAAGACCTAACAGGATAAATTCCTGGTATCAGCTGTAATTTTCTTTTATAAAATAAATACATAAATAAATAAATAAAAGGCAAAAAGTATTATAAAAGGTATTTAAGATATTCAAGATCCCTAGAGGTTCCAAGAAATAAACTTCAAGTTGTAATGACTTTTCAGACTTGTGCCTGTTATGTAAATCATTATACAGTGACTGAGAATAACTGCATTCTCTCTCAATGTATGTATGGATTAACATATTTGTATAAAATAAAAACCTACCTGAGCTACAAAACATTTCTTTTTAAGATTTGTCTAATTTTATCTGTTTATTTAATTTGGGCAATATATCATATGTACACAAAATACCCTTAACCTCTGACTATATAATCAAAAGGACAGATGCATAAAAGGCTTCTTACACTAGAAAATTTACAAGGAAATTATTTTAATTATATTAGAACTATTTTTTAAGTGAAAAAAAGAGTTTGACATGTTTTTAAACAGAAAAGAATGAGTAAAGATAATTTCTAAAAAATAATTTTTCGTTTTCCTGTTTACAGCCATGATAATTCTTTTTTTTGCTTGCTTGCTTTCTGTTTTTCAGACTTTCCTCTTAAATATAATTTTTTTAATCCAGAAAAAGGAAGGGGAAATATTAAAAGGGAAATTTTCATGTCCAATAAGAATGGAAAGTTAAAAATAAAAAATAAAATTAAAAAAAGGATCTAAATTAACAGTGACAGGAATGGAATTTCACAAGGGAATTGAGTAGTTATATATCTGAAATATAAAGACAAAAAAATAGGAAGACCAATATTCTGTGAATTTCAACCTTTTGTTTAGATATATACCTTTGGGGGAAGTAATTTTCAGATATTTATTTGGGAGCTGTTGCAGTTTATTTGTTGCCACCTCAAAGATTATTATGGGTAACATCAAGCTCTGTCATGTAACTCACAGGTCTGAAGCAAATGATCCTACTCAGTCATTGCAATGTTGTAAATAAATAATCAGGAATCAGGTTAACATGCATCCAACTCATCTGAACTCATAAAAGCCAATTCTGAATATAATTCACAGAGCCCTTTTGCTGAAGGTCAAATTCTGAGTGACACAGGACAGAGCATAAAGTCCATAAACCCATTGAAGAAGATCACTGATTTCTTCATGTATGCTGAGCAGCAGTGTGTTTCAGGTATTAGAAGTCCATGCACTCCTTTTTATTTCAAGATACTTACTAGGAAGCTTACCATACAGCTAGATTTTTCCACCATATGTGGAAAAATAAAACCATAATATGGCTTATCTTAGTTATGACTCCATTCTGCAAGTGATTCTCTGAACATCAGTTCTGTTAGAAGTTGTAAAAGTTTGTCAAATTGTCCTTCTGTTGGGGCAAATACTTTATAAAATTGTTTATTTATGTACTAACAAGGATCACAGGTTATTTTTTGGCTTTTTTTAAAGTTACTTCTTTCTCATTTTATTATCTTGTTGTAAAATCCCTTCCTTTTTTGTTTTCCTTTTTATTTTTCTGTTGCACATGATAGGAGGTGAAACTCCTTTTAGCAGGTCTGTCTTCTTTAAGAGCTTTTCACAGTTTTACAGAATTCCACAATTTTTCTAAATTTGAACTGGTATGGGAGTAAAATTTGCTTACAAAAATATTAATTATTTCAAATTAAGCAGGTTTTCCATTCTCTTTTATAGGATTGTCTAATTCTTTGTAGAATCCATTGATAAGTTGTACTGGGTCTGGCTGGGATGTTAACTTTCTCTGCAGCAGCCTATAAAGTGCTGCACTCTGCACTTGTAGGTAGAACAGCAGTGGTATCACACTAGTGTTGTGTCTGCTGCTGAGAAGTGCTGGCACAGCATCAGGACTTTCTCCAACCCTCCCAGGGGGTGGGCAAAAAAAGTGAGAAAGAAACATCACAAGGGCAGCTGACCTAAACCAACCAAAGAGATATTCCATACCATATGATGTCATACTCAGCAATAAAAGGTGGAAAAAGGAAGAAAAGGGGAGGGAAGAAGAGGCTTTCATTGCGAAAACATCTGTCCTCGTGAACACTGGCTATGTGCATTGAGGCCCTGCTTCAAGGACATGGTCAAGCATTGCTCATTTGTGGGAAGTAGAGAGTAATTTCTTTCCTCTGCACTTCCACATAGCCTTTACTTGTTTTGTTTTGTTGTTCATTTCCCCCTCCCTTTTCCTCTTTCCCTTTTTCCCTTTAGTTGAATTGTTAATTAATAATATTTCCTTAATATTTTTTTTCCCTTTAATCAAATTATTCTTATCTCAACCCGTGAGTTGTTCTTTCCTTTACTTCTTCCCCTCCTCATCTGAGGAGGGGGAGTGAGAGAGCGGTTGTGGTGTTCAGCTGCCTAGTAAAACCACCACATAAGTGAAGTTAGAAATGAAAGTTGCAATGTTGATACAATTGTCCAGAAGTGCTTGTACTAATAAAAATCAGTGTATTTTTATAGGATCAGTGCAGAGATGTCAAAATATATCACATAAGGATCTTATTAGAAATCCAAAAAATATGAATTAAGAAAATCATGATTATATCATCAACCATTAAAAGTTTTTACTAATTTTAACAGTAAAGTAGATTTGAAAGTTATGACTAAAATATCTCACTGATTTTTTTTTCTTATTGTCAATACATTCAAGTTCTTCAAACTTTTCTTTACTTTTATTATTTTTTATAATTTATTTAATGATATTTATAAAATTGTTTTAATAATAACCAAGAATTATGATTCAAATCAATTTTCTTTCACTTGTATTTTACAAAGTTTTAAAGATAAATGTGTCACAAAAGTTTGTTTCAAGTATTTTGGTAAATTAAGGATTAAATCAGTCATTGTTTAGGTGCTCCACCTCCTTCATTAATTTATCCTTACTGACTTCAATGCATCATATAGTGTTCTACATTTAGATTTTAATCTACCTTTGTGGCATGAAAAGTTCATCCTTTCATTGTGATGTCTTCACTGTGTAGCACCTACTACCCTGGTTAACATTTCAAGGACTGGGTTGGCAGTCTTCCCAGATAAACTCAGAAGTTAGTACACGCTGCTAAAACGTCATGTTTCTTCAGAAACTCCGTATAATAGACTCATATCAAACACATTGAATGCTTTGTAATACATACAAGGATCAATGGTTCACGTTAAATAAAAGTAGATTTAGTAAAATTATGTAGTCTACACTGTATCATAAATTATTAAAATTAATGAACCCGATCCCTTCTGCAGATTACTCCATGGCTGACACAGGTGTAATTTCATTGATATTAATGATTCACTTTCAGTTTCACAGTGATGTAAAACTGGAATAATAGCACGATGATTCAGGTCTAATACTGTTAAATTAGCTGCACCATTTACATTAACAGATGGCAGGCAAATATGTCTTGCTTCATTCATTCAACCCAGGTGATTAAGGAGTTCTTTTTTCTGTCCACTATTATATGGCACATTAATCTATATGTTTCATATGCACCTATATAACAGCTTTTGGATCCTGAGCTTCAAAAATGTAATTTTAGTATGGTGAGAAGACTCACCATATCAGACTAAAGACTGGGCTGGAGGTTGGGCCAGGAATAGAATGAAATTTGGAACCCGAGCTATAATGCCAACATCTCTCCTCACTCAGGGATATTTTCTTATCCTGGTGCATGCCTGTGGACTCAATATTGTTAATGAACTGATCAGTCTTTCACTGGACCATTGCAATCTGTGGGACAGACTTAAGGCTCTGCAGTTGGATGGCAGTAACCTATCTGACTGTGCTCAATGGAGATTCTCTTGTAGGCTAGAAGGAATAAACAGATCTAGATTTACCTCCACCTTCTGATTTGAAATTCAAAGTGAAAGACCAATATGGTCAGAGTGCACTGATTGTTTAAACTATTACATAAGCTAAGTATAATTAATTCATTGTAATATTCTGATAACAGGATGTTTACAAGCTATGTAATGTAAACGCTATGTATTTAGCTTTGAAAATTTAAATAAGAAAGAAATATGATCCACATGCCTCTGTAGCTTGTCCACACCATGAATGTTCAATATGGCTAAAAGTGCCTTTTTACATGTAGCTTTGCTTTTTACACATCTAATTCTTCAAAGTTACAGTATTTTAACTGAAGATAAAAGCTTCCAATCAATAAAAGAATAGTTAGCTTATTCTTATCTTTTCATTAATATATAATTAAAGTGGAATGGAATAAAGCCACTGTATTGTAAATACTAAAAAAGCTATGCATTCCTAATTAATATCATTTTAATAATATATTGCTTTGAAACATAGTTAGAAAAAAATATGTTTCCCAGTACATAAAGACTGATTTTTTATTTTTTTTTTTAAACCTGGTAAATATGGGTGAGTGAATACTTACAGTTTATAGCTGATTATTGGAACTGGTAGCCACAGATAACTAAGATACAAAACATTTTGGAAGTATCAATATAGAGCACTTCTTTCATAGAACAAGGACTGCCTGCAGAAAATATTTCCTTTTTTGTCCTTCCAGTTGTATAAATACACTCTGGTCATCCAAATCTGAGGATTACAAAGGAATGTGGTTTGTTCAGTGAAGAAACTAATTTATGTTCTGTGAGCTGAGTACCTCTTGGGTACCTAAATACTTGAAAGACTACCAAACAGTAATGGACTTTCAATGAAAACAATTGCAAATGAATTTAGGTTTTGTTATGTAATAAGGGAGAGTTGCAGTTAGATTTCAAAATTTCATGAAGATATGATAACTGATTAGAATATTCAGACTAACTGGATAAAAATACTTCTACATTAAAAAAAATAAATAAATAAAATAAAATAAAAAATCCTGGAGTTCTGAAAGTGATGAATTAAAGCTTTTTACTTTCTCCCATTCTATTTGGCTAACTTTTCTAGTTATTTATGTTACTGTTAAGTTTTCATTATTGTTCATAATTGAATATTCATATTCATCTTTATAATACAGCTACAATATTTGTTGGATGCATAGTGCACTATTTTCATCTCAATATGGGCATTAAATAGATATGCTGTTATGCAGAATTTGAATTAAGTTCTGTTGCCAGTTTAGCAAGTGGAGCCATGCAACACTAGTTTCTACAGTTTTCCCATGTTCTTCCTTGTCTTTATGTTACTAGATTTGGTCCAAACAAAAGCAAATTGACTCCTATGAAATACCAGGAGACTGCAGGAAAAGAGTTCCCCTTGCAATACCTTGTCATCACCCTTTCATTAAAGAAATTCCATTAAGATATATTATTTTTAAATTTAGCTCCATCATGATACAGATGTCTTCAAGAACAACATTTACGTTTCTTTTTTTTTTCTGGTAAGCTGTTTCTTTAAATGTGGGATACCATGAAATATCTTCAATTAGGTAACTGTAGTTATCTAATAGATCTGTGATGTCATGTAATCTGTATTATGTGTTGTACCTCATAAAATAATAATTTTTAAAAATCCGCTTTTTCTATAAGAGTGTAGCAGCTGGCATTGAAAGCAAAACATCTGTACTCCACCCAGGAGTCTGTGACTATGCTACTTTCTGAATTAGTATTAGCACATGACCTGTTCCTATGCATAACTATATTATAAAATAAATAGATAAATGTACAAAATATTCACTTCACAAATATGAATCTGTCTGTCCCCAAACCCTTATTTTTGTAGCTTTTGTTTGGAATTTATTCCAAATAGCAAATGATCTTGAACAAATGATTTTGTGCAGCTTCTTTCAATGTAGTGCCATTTCATTGGGAGTTGACCTACTGCTGGAGACCATTTGTTATGTTTAAATATATAAATCTAACAAAAATGAATATAAGATATTTTCAATGTTCTTGACTCATTTTTTCACCACTGGAAGGCAGAGACTAGAAGGTCAATGGTGATATCTTGGTCCATAGCTCAGGGAAGGTTTGAATTTTGTTTAATACCTAAGTTTGTTCTATGAGCTTTTTCTCAGCACAGCTTTGCTTTTAACCTTTGTCTTCTTGACAGATTCTCCAGGATGTTACTTCCTTTTATGCACCACAGTATAAGCCCATAAACCTCCTTTGGTTTCCTCCATGCAAAGCACGAACTAGTGTCACAAGTCATTTAGTTTGCACTGTCTCGTATGTTATGAACATTCTTTAAGGGATTCCATTGAACAGCCTGTATATATCTAAAGTAACTCTGAGAGCACACAATAGGTAGTTTTTGCTCTTTTTATAAATCAAAATAAATCAAAATTCTGCCATAATTGAGAGCTGTGCATCTTTAGGCAGTTCCTTTCAGTAACAGCATTTTAATTAGTGTTACATATACTCCGACCTTTCTCAAGGGAACTTTCTCAAGGTATTAGAATAAGAATGAATAATGTGACCTCCCTCCTGAAAGCAAAAACCTTGTAAGCTCACAATACTGTGCCTTTCTGTCTTTTAGATTCAAATGCTGATTAAAGTCAAATTCCAGTCAGAGATAAGGCTTCAGCCTTGGTAGTAACAGCTTTTGGGGGAATGAAAAAAAAATAGTTCCCTGATACTCGAGCCAAAACAACTGTGTGTTGTGGAAAAGCTGGGGAGGGCCAGTTAGGCTGAGACTCAAAGACACTTTCTTTGAGCATTCTCTTCATAACAGAAAACAGGCTGCTATAAGTCTATCATGATTTACTTGTGCATGATGAGTGAGAGTTACTTGAGTATGAAAGATGAAGATAGAAATATACTCAACTGCAGACCAATTATGAAGATATTCAAGTATTTTGAAGTCTGTTGAATAGGAAACACTAAGCTGCACTTGTGTGATGATTAGCTTCATTGAGTTCTATCAGCAAATGCAGTACTTTACTTCAATCAATGCCGAGGTTAGGCAAAGGAAGTGTACTGTATTGATGGATTTCATAAGGGATATACAGAGCCATCTGGAAAGGGGTCACTCCTATGGACCTGCTAAAAGAGCTGGCAATGTGGATTTCAAAGAAAGTAGCCACAGACTTCATCAGATTACTATACCTGAATCACTAGACGGCTGCATACTCTCAATCTTACCTTACTTACAGACTGCAGCATGCAATTACTTGCAAACAACTATTGATTCTCTTAAAAATAAATAGGAATCTATTACAGGGGAGACTCTGCCATTTCTAATGTTCAGAAAGGTTTTATTGCCTTCCTGTTGAAATAGTGATATCTTGCTCCAGGAAAATTATAAGCCTAGGGAAAAAATATATCCTATATCTTTGGGGAAAAAGGTCAGGGGACTGCACACTGATCTTGGGTTCAAGATCAAAATTATGGGTTAATATCTGAAAATGGGAATCGCAGACAGTTGTGAGTCTAGCAGAAATAACGGTTCAGTTTAAATATTTAACTGCTTAAAAGTTATATACATGCAGCCGGTCAGTTTCAAGTTGTTGGGAGCTAGGAAACAGTTTATAAGGTGAAAAGAGCTATGAAACAGTTTATAAGGTGAAAAGATAGGGAAAGGAGATACTTATTCTACAGCTATTGTCATTATTAAGTATTCATATTGTGACATTTTCCTTTAGATTGTTTATTCATACCATGCTGAGTAGTACATAGTGTTGTTTCTGTAATTTATATATACTTGGAATAATCATTAACAAATTGTATGACTGTGTTTTGCAAATTTTGTCTTACACTAGACACTTAGTGCACTGCATTTTATCACTTTCTAAATATACGTGATTTTTCATCTGGTGCAACTTGCAGATAATAACCTGTTCAAAGTCAGGTAAGATCACTATTTAGGTGAGAAACCTATAAGTAATCATTAGTCATCTATGAAAAAAAAAAATTATTATTGGTAGTTCTTTTTCCTACCGTCAAAACTGAAAAACTGCCTGAGCACACTGTCAGGCAATGTAGTGCTTTCTTCCTGGAATCTGTCTTCTTTATAAGTCATGTCCAAAGTCAGGCTCTAGGCCACTGTTTTGGAGATGAGTTGAGCCTCCCCTTTAACAGTAACAGTGCCAGTGATCGTAAGAGCTGAGTCTGTCAAACCAGCTACTGCAGTCAAATGTTATAGATCGTGTTCTGTAATGGGAAGGAAGGAAGCTCTGATGTATCTCTGGGAAAGATGACTATATCTGCACTATCAAGTACTGCTTCTAGGTCAAGCAGAAAGTGAAGTTTCAATTCCCAGCTATAAGGCATGGGTACATGTGTTACTCATCTAGAAAGGTTATTTTCTGTTCAAAATAATTTTCTCCAGTTTGTGATTACGAAAAGAGCTGAAGAAATCACTTGAAGCATATATGCTAGATTGAAAAGTCTTAAATTAATAGCATGATAAACATTTGATTAAATATAACCTGAGGGGCTGTGTTCAAGTATTCATAAGGTCCAATAAGCTGAACAAAGGTAAGCCAAAAAGACAGTATACATTTAAAAAGAGAAAAAAAAAAAAAAAAAAAAAAAAACAGCTACATTCAAGTGCAAGTACATGAAAGCAGATGTTGTAGTCAAAAGTTGGGTTATAGTTTTGTAAATCTTAGATGCAGTGACTGGGGATAGAGGTATTTATACACTTCCATTGAGAAAATCACTACTTTCCTAAAAAGTAAACCCATGAATAACTTTACTCTTCTGCTTAACATTAATTCCAAACATTAATTCCATTCATATAGGCTGCATACATACATGATTTTTCTGTATAATTTCAAGTATGGTATTTTTGAAGGTAATGGGTTTATTAGAGTGACAAGAACTGCAATGAAAAGGAGAACAAAATCAGAAACAGATGAAAACAGATATTGCTACACCCACAAACAAAGTGCCAGCAACTCTGGCTAATCAAAAAAGCCATCTTTGAATCTAAAAGATTAAGTGTAGGTGTTATCACATATTTAATTGTATTGTGTAATAGCACAATGCAATCTTGGTTTCTTTTTGAAAATGAAGAATAGAATTTGGCACAATTAATTATGCATCTTCTAAATAAAATAGGTAAAATGCACTATATGAAAATGATACAATCAGTTTATTCTTTAAAAATGTGAATTTTTCATCCGTCATTTTGTTCTAAATTAGAATTTTGTGTTTCAAAAAACGTTGATGACTGCAAGAGGATTTGACAATATCAGATACAAGGGAAACTTTCTATGGCACATGACTGCAAAAATAATTGTAACTTCTGCATGAGTGAGTTGAGTTCCTTTGTCGCTGCATAACGCTATGAAATTTGCTGCCACAGTTCTGGTGGGACTAAAAATATAGCACATCTAAGACACAGCAAAAACACTGAAACCTGGATCCAAGCGACTATAAGAGACATTTGTATTCTTTAACCACAAACTTGTCTTTCAGTCCCAAACTGCTTGCCAGCTTTTCGGGGAGCCCACAACAACCAGCAGACAACACAAAAGGAGAACCTGCAGGCTATGTGTAATGAGGGAGCCTCATAAACAGAAGAGCATGTTAATTATATGCAATATAACAACTTTCTTTAGGGAAAAAAAAAAAAAAAAGTAAAAAAAAAAAAAAATAGCAGATGATGTGATAAGGTGCTAGTACATTATGATTTTAGTCCCAAAACAGAAGCCCATGACAGCAGGCTGAACTCCATGTTAATCTGCTTCTTCAAAGCCTCTATTTTTAGGTAAATTATATTCCTTGTCCATCGCCTATGGCAGGCAGGGTTTCTATAGGACAATGCTTTGAAAGTTCCACACAAACCCACATCCTTTTAACTTCCAGATTTCCAACTTTTTTTTTTTTTTCCAGTTTTTAGGCCTGCATCATTGTAGTTTTAATTTATGTTAATGAATGATTGGATTATGCTACCGTTGCCAGAGCATCTGATATGTCTGCATTGCTCCTCTGTTCTATGACAATACCTTCAGTGATTAGCTGGGCACATTTAAACACTGTTTTCACTGATGTAAAAACTTCTATGCAGCATTTGAGCAAGAAGATAGTGGCAAAAACTTTGAGTATGTGGCAGACAGAGAGCCAAGTACGGTGCATTGGTGGCAGGTTAGCCATCAATGCTCCACAGTGGAGAGAGAAAAGATTAAATGATCTTCGTTTCTAGTTACGCTGGAGACTGTTTACAAGCAGTAATAACCTTCAGGTCTGTCTTTTCAGTTTAACTCATTAATTACTAGTCATATATGTTTAATCTATTTCCATGTTTAGATTCTGTATTATATTGATTTGTGGCAATTTCTTCAGCCCTGTCACATCTACTCTGTACTCACACTACAAACTTAAGTTCTGTTCCATTAATGTTTTTCAGATTCCCATAAATCTAATTTTTATCTGGGAGGGCAAAAATCAAGATAAATTTTAACAGAACATTTAATTCAAGTAAATACAATTCTCATTGTTTTTTCTGTCTGTTATACTCTGTTTCTCAGATAGTATTAATTTCAAAAGTGGATCCCACTTATTATATTTTCACAGTGTTTTGTGCTGCACGTTTAGATAGAAACCAGCAAGAGTTGTTATCCAGTCCAACAGCCAGTGATCAATGACAGATATAGATCTAGTGTGCCAGAGACAGGGAAGAAAGTGAACCTGGATCTCCTACTTCCTTGGGTTTTGTAGCAAACACCAATATACTAAACTCAAAAAAAAAAAAAAAAAAATCCTCCTCTGCCCATATGACAAGTGCTTGTCAATGTTCATTTTATTTGAGCTTATCTATGCATGTCTCTAAAATGTATTTTCCCCTGTAATTCCATCCTCCAGTGACATCCAAATTTGTTGAGTTTTGCTATAGGTGTCATCTGGACTGTGATTTCATCTGTTTTGTGTAATCCAAGATGCAAAGATTGAATGCTTCTGACACACACAAACCCATACCTAGCCATGGCAGCACTGGGAATTCACATAAGGGGTCACTTGAATGGAATAATAATAATAATAATAATAATAATAATATCTCCAAAGGTCCCAAGTAACTTAGAAGTCTGAGTTTCATTTTCTGGCACTAAGGAACCTTTGATTCATGCTTAAATTAATATATATATATTCATATATATATTACACATATATGCAAAAAAGATTTGGGCATGGCAATGCAACATACTCTTCTTCTCCAAGTCCAATATTTTTGACATTTGGAGCTCATCTACAAAGGAAGTGTGAGGACAGAACCCCTCTTTTACACGTTATTTACTTGCTTATGACAAATAAAACATTTCAGCATGAGATGTTTAGAATCACACAGTTGAGGCAGTCCTGGGCTCAACAACAAGGATTTTGTGATTTGGAAGATGCACTACCCCCATCTCCCGCAGTGGTGTGTTAATTACACTGGCAGTCAAATCAAACGTCACAAGCTTAGACATGCAAGACACACACAAAGCCTATCAGTCCCCCAAATCTGACAGATTAGTCTTTTGCAGCACTCTTTCATATATTGTGAACATTCACTTGATATATCTTGCAGTTAAATACCGTTTTCTAAATGTCTTCAACAAAATACACCTTAAATGTATTTTGTAAACTAGGAAATATGTTGTCTTGCAGTCGTTTTGTACTTAGAGACTTCTAGTTTCTTATCTCTCTGTTTATGTAAAATATAACGCTCCTCTGGAAGTCTATGGAAAAATATCACATTATAGCAGCAAAGAAAATGGCTGATACTGTGGATCGTGCCCTCCAAAATTTTGCATATCTTAAAGCACTCTAATTTTTTTCTTCAGAGAATTCACAGCTCCATCTTCAGTAAATGAAACAAGAACTGCTTACTAATACTACTGACAATATTTGTATGAGAAACCTAATTTAATAATGTAAATGATGTGGAAGTAACTCTTAGCAAATATATCCCTTAAAGGCTTTAGAATGAGAGCCAGCCTACAGAAACAATATTTCTTTGTAGAATGACAGTTTAAAAATGACTGCAATGATCTGTAGGATAGGCTACTAAATTATATTGTTTGTATACAATGGTTGCTCTGAAGAGCCTCACAGCACCTATTTGTAAGTAATTACCCTTAGTATGGTATTTGCCACCATCAGCTTGGTTTACTGTTACCTTTACTGGTAAGTAATACAGTCAGTGAACTCTCAGGTAAAAGGCAAATGTTGAAAGGCTTCATTTTGTACAATCATGTCTAAAATAGCTGAGTGTAGAAACAGATAATGCTGATGAGGTGTTCTAAGATTCCACTGGCCTTATATCCCATTTCTTAATAATTTTCCAGTGATATAAATAACAAATGACATGAAGCTGAAAAGGGGGAAGTTCAGGCTGAATATTAGTAAAGGGTTCTTCACTGAAAGGGTTGTTGGGCTCTGGAACAGGCGCCCCAGGGAAGCGGTCACAGCACGAAGCCTGACAGAGTCCAAGAAGTGTTTGGACAATGCTCTCAGACATAGACTCCTCTGTGGAGCCAGGAGCTGGACTCGATGATCCTTCTTGGTCCTTTCCAACTCAAGATATTCGATGATTGCATGATTCTATACTTGTTCTGTACCTCTGCATCAATACCTACTCCGTTGGCATGATGTTAAATAGTAAGAGCACATGACTCCCAGGTTCACTAACAACTTCTATAGCAGTATGCTTCAAGAAAATAGGCTGTTTCTTGCTCTCAGTACAGAAGAGTTTTCCAAATGACCTGTAAACAATGAGTCCACCTATATTCAGCAATAGAAACCTGAGATTCTGCAGTTTGCTTTCTGGCACGTATTATTATTCTGTGCACAGATTCACAGAGCAATGGTACAGGCTTTTTCTAGAAGGACATTATAATGTGAGTCAGCTACAGCCATGAATTTTATTAACTTTTTTTGTTAGAAACTGCATTAAATGGCAACACTAATGCACAGATGAGCTCTGCAATGTTCCTATTCCAAGGCTGAGCAGATGGTTGTTTCGATGTGTGCTTGCTTTCATGTTCTCCGTTTCATGCAATGTCCCTTATCTTAGGCAACCCACTTACATTTATGCTGCCAGAGAGCCTTTAAACTTACTGGAAGTTCACGGAGTAAAGGGATGGTGTGGTGGAAAAGCCAGAGGGAAAACTCAGATAAGATTCTGGTTGTGCTTTCTCTTCTGCTTGATTAGCTCAGGAAGCTTCTTAGATTTCCAGTCTCTTTTGTGGAGATGTTGGAACTGATTTGGTAGGGAAAACCCAGCTGAACCCTGTTTCAAAACCTGAATAAACCTAAGGTCTAAAATGTTCCAGTATTTTCCTTTCTCCCAAAAGTTTTTGTTACATTTTTCCTTTTGCTTTTTAACTCTGTACAAAGACCCATATTTACATCTCTCTATAAAATAATTTTAGAACGAATAAACAATTCAAACAACAAATACTACAGGTGCACAGGCCTTTTGGAAAGTAAGTCACTGATGTTACAAGAGAGGTATTCAAACTGAACCACTGAACGTTCAGAGGCCACTGTTCTGTTCCCACTGCAGCTGGTATTTTCCTTGTCATTTGCATTTAAATGCAGGCTGATCCAGATATTCACTCTTCTTCCCTTGACAGGCTTCTATTGCAGGTGGTGCAAAATGCTCAGGGTTTTTTTGTTTGTTTGTTTTGTTGTTTTGTTGTGCTTTTTCTTTTGGATCAGCCTCCAACCAGTGCTCTGACTTGTTCTTCAATGATACTTAGAAATATGGAGCTTTTCCATCTTCCATGTTCCTCAGCCCACTTGCTGCTATCGGATGATTTTACAGCAGGAAGCCTGTGGACAAAGAGCTGTAACTTTGCTGTATTGCCCCAGCACCTGATTGATTGCTGTGGCACAAAGCAGTCTGGTGCAACTTGTGTGTGCTGCCAGTTTGTTAATGCAGATGGAGGCTACGCAAGCACTACAGAATGACAGTGTCATGCAGCTCCCCAGAACCTGGCTTTAGTGGAAATGTGGAAATCTGCACAGGCTGCAGATTACTGGCATTGTCTGGTTGAACTGCCACCTGTGAGAATTTGAGAGTAAAACCTCAGCCACAAGGAAATGAAATGCAAAAACCAGCACTCAAGCATATGACTTAAAAAGTATGCTTAAATGGCAAACAACGTTTTGCTTTCCACCTGTGATCACTGTGCACTACAAATATTGGTGTTTATCTCCTTATTATCCCAGTTGAAGAAGCAGCACCAGAATGCAATAATTATGAGATTCAACAGGCAGTAAAGAGCTAGCAAAGGCATCAGTTACCAATTCTGGATCCTATTCTGTTTCACTTTAACTCTCAAGATATCCTAGAAAGACATACATCTTCCTCTCAGAGATCAGCACTGAATGGATGTCCACAGTTCTCACCAGTTTTCTTATGCCATAAGACTTCATTTGTAAGATGATTTTTTTTTTTGGATATTCACAAAGAAACGTGGATAAAATCAGAAATAAGCAGTGCCCAACTCCCCTTTGTCTGAAACAACTCCCTGGCTTGAGCCCCAGCAGCTGTTGATTGGAATTTGGCTGTTATTTTTCTTTAAGCAACAAACTCCCGATTTGTCTTTATTCCTTCTGACACTCATGGTCCTCTTAGTCACACATACGAACTCCCCTTTGATCACTTGCTATTTCATACACATAAAAAAGGAAAAGATTCACAACAGTTTGTTGAGGACTGGAAAAATTACATGACTTTTTTGAGTTATGAGAAGAAACTGATAGAAAAGCTGAATCAGCAGTCTCGTTCCTGTGCCATAATGATAGAATCATAGAATCACAGAATCATAGAATGTCTTGGGTTGGAAGAGACCCTATAGATCAACTAATTCCAATCCCCTACCATGGGCAGGAACACCTCCCACTAGATGAGGCTACCCAAAGCCACATCCAGGCTGGCCTTGAACACTTCCAGTGTTCCACTTTTTATAAGCCCTGTTTAAATACTGAAAGGCTGCAATAAGGTCTCCCCAGAGCCTTCTTGAGGCTGACATACCCAGCTCTCTGTCTTTATTCAAAAGGAAAGGTGAAGTTCTCCATCTCTCTGATCTGATAGAGCTTTTCATCCACCAGAACCTACCAAGTCCTTCTCCATAGGGATGCTCCTAATGAGTTCTTCTCCCAGTCTGTCCTCATGTCTGGGATTGCCCCAGCCCAGGTGCAGCATCTTGCACTTGGCCTTACTGAACCTCATTACGTTCCCTTGGGGCCCACTTCTCAAGCTTGTCCAGGATGGCTTCCCTTCCTTCTGTTGTATCGACTGTACCACTCAGCTTGGTGTCATCTACAAACTTCCTGAGGGTGCACTCACTCACACTATGTCAGTGATAAAGATAATAAAGATATTAAACAGCACTGATCCCAGGACAGACTTCTGAGGGCACCACTCATCACCAGCCTCCACCTGGACATTGAACCATTAACCACAGTCTCTGGATGCAGCCATCCAGCCAATTCCTTATCTACCAAATAGTCCATTTCATTTCATTTCATTTCCTTTTCTGTCCCTATTCTGTATATATAAAATATATCATCCGTATGCATCAATACTTTCTTTTATTTTAATTTTGAACTATAATTTACTGTTTTAGCATGATGAGTTTGTAAATGATCTTTTTCTATCTGAACATCATGGATGTGAACATTAGTTGCACAGTAAGAACAGACTGAAAAGGCTAACGGCATTGTCAGGGAATCAAAATGAACAACCATCACGATCCATATTCCTTGCTATATAAGGGGGAGAGTCTTTTACATGAGTTAAACTCCTCAAGGTCTTGTTCAGACATGAAACCCAATCAGCCTAAAGTAGCAGAGTAATGTCATGTATTTCACAAACTCCCTACAGCTGGCTGAGCACCCTTGGTATCACACATAGCCAAGCTTTCACAGCCTAATTTAGCCTCTTTTTCATTTTAATATTTTTAAATCCAACTAGAAAAATTGTATCATCTATGCACAGCAGGATGTCCCATTATATGTGAAATAAGCTTTACTGGTATTACAGAAATGACAAGTTCATTCTTGACTCTATGTACAAAGCACAATTCAGTTCTGTAAAGCTTATTGCATTCAGAAAACCCAATAGCATATGTGAGTCGTATGTTATTCTGCCCTTTCACAACATTTACAAACTGATACATATCTTTTCAAGAGGATAAATGTTTTCCTAAGTCAAAAAATGTCAGCTTTAGCTTGGACTGCATTAGCTCTGTTGAGTTCTTCAAATACACACCAGGTTAATGAAGACTAAACCATGGTGGGCTATGCTTTTTGATAAATATTGAAGCACTCTGTGATCCTGATAACCCACAAATGTTCAGCCTGAGTGAGTTTTCATGGTCAGCATGCAATGATTTTGATATTTGACTTAATCTGCAGCCCAGTTTGGTTTATTTTCCTTATCTGGATGGTATGCTTAGAACAAGAAAAGACAGAGAAATTGAAAACAGCACAGTAGTAGTGCTCAAAAGACTTTTTTTTTTCTTTTTTTCCTGTTTTAAAAAAAATCTGAGTCAAGCTGACCCATCACTTAAAGACACCTCTACACAAAAGACTTTGGAAACAAAAATGCACTGAGATGCCCCTGTTTGTGGTGGACAATATCCACTTTTGCACTGGAGAACACAGTTTAGCTGTCCATTCACTCAGTAGCTTTCTATCAGGCCAGGAATTAATAATAATATTTTGTACTTGTATCAATGCTTATATAGCACCTTTTTATCCCAGGCTCTCAAAGCACTTTACAAACGTTAATTAATTAAGTCTCACAACAGCCCTGTGAGGCAAGGAGCTATTAGGTGAAATAATTCCTTTCGGTTTCTTGCCTTTGCCATAGGGAAAAGAACAGGCATAAAGAGCTTAGTTTGTGCCAAAAAGATATAGCCTAGAAATAATGCTGGCAGCACTGTATGTCTCATCACTGCAGGAAGCAAGCACTCAAAATCCTTATGCATTAGCAGAACAAGAAGCAGTACCACAATCCATGAGCTGACGGAGAGGTGGGAGCCAGTAGCCTTTGCTTGCTGAGCATGATGTCTTTGAGGGCATACAGGTCATTATTTTAATCAGAAGAAATAAAAAGTGAGAGCTCACCTGCTAAGTTTTCTAATGCTCTTGTGGATCCTTAGTAACAATGCATGACTCCTCAAACAGCAGTTAAGGCCAACTGGTACATAATTGAAAAGAATGAGAGTTACCACATCTCTAGGCATGAAGAATTACCAACACGAGCTGAAGTTGTTTCCTGGATCTGATAAAATTAGAAGTAATAAGGTTATTATGCAGACAGGCCAAACATGAAAGAACACAAAGATAAAGGATGACAGATAAACATGTGACAAAGCGTTGTTTAAAAATGAACACAAAGGTTTCAGGCAATGAGTTGAGATGCTGAAGCACAAAACCTCAGAAATAATCCAGTAAATCTTGATGTCTCATTTAGGGGCACATTTGGTAGTTCATTTTGTTTATTTATTCATATATTTATTTATTTGCCATTCTAAAGGGACAAACAGGAGAAACAGAGCTTACAAAGAGAAAAAAAAAAAAAAGACTTGGGAAAAATAAATAAATAAAAACTAGACTTATAGCCTGTAAAAAAAATAATGCCATCTGAATTCAATGTTTAGCCAAGCACTGTTTATCAGGGTTTCATTCTGTGCACTAAGAACATAAATGGTTTCTTTTTTCCTGGGGCCAGATTTGGATCACTAACTTGAGTTGGGCCTGAGGGAGAAACACAGCATGTATGATGAGCTGATTAATTACCAGAAATCAAATGCCTTGCAGTCAGGAGCAACGTGCTTGAAAGAAAGCACTAGTACTATAAAAGTGGTGCATATCTACATGCATGCATGGCCAGGCAAGAACACCATGGGGATTAGGTTTCACTGTAGCCTGAAACAAAGGATTTAGGAATGATTGTTTATCCTTGACAGTGTGACCTGTGCCAGTCTTTATTAACAAGGGCTTTCAGTATGACATTTAAAGTAACAGAACCCTCTAAAATAAACCTCAGGATTTTACCTTCTTAAAACATCACTAGGATTTCAGCTGCTTTTCAGAAACCGTGGCAGTGATTCATAATTAAAGGTTAGGATATGTCTTATTTCAAGCCTTGTGTGCATAAATATAATCCTTCTGAGTCTGTCTCTTAGGAAGAGCTCATTTAAAGTGGAGTGCAAATCTACCAGAAAGCCATAAATGAAGGTAGAATCATATTAAATAATATGAACATTATATTGGCAAGCTTGGAAAGTTGTTGAAAAATAACAGGATAATAGGAGATGGGTCAGATCAGTTTAGCAAATTTTCCCTGTCTCTGAAAGTCATGTGTGTATATATATGTACATATGTATGTATATATGCACATATGTAGAAGCCTAGTAGAATTTTATTCTGTTTTCTATACAAGACTATTTTAGAATTACTTTCTCAATCATGAAACTCAGAGAAATCACAAACTCACCTGAGTCTTCCAATGTATCTTTTCATGCAGTCCTCTGATACAGAGCGTCATCTTGTCTGGATGAAAGTTAATGGATGATTTAATATAAAACATTGTTAGACTGCTTTAAAGTGTTCTGTTTACAGCTGTCTGTTCTGGTACTTATTTGTTCCTTCCACTATTTGCTTGCTAGACAATAAATAGTACATTGTCATCTCACTTAGAATATTTCTGCAGTTTGAACATTTTTTCCTGTACCTATGAACTACCCTTTGAACCGGTAAATGTTTCAAAATAATATGGGTGCTGTAAGCGAGGCTGTGGCAAGAATCTGACAGGCTGACTGGGAAACCGCAGAAGACCAAGCCAGATGATGGTTTCCTAGTTACAGACGGCAGTTATATAATCTTGAGAGAAGTCTTTGCCTAAACAGTGACTGGCATGATATGTCATTATGTTCACTTGGATTCATTCAAAACTAAATTAACTTTTTTATTATTTTCTGTTTTTTCCTATCCCATTTTTTTCTGTGCTAGAAGAAATATTGCTTAAGAAAGGGTATTTTGTCCAAACCTTCACTTTTGCCTCTGCTATATTATCAAAGGATAAAAAGCTATTTTAAACAGCTGTCAAAGCTCCCCAACTCTCCAACTCTCTTTTTAACTTTTTATGCAATAAGCATTTATAGGTGATTTTTACTTTTTTTTTTTCTTTCTTTCCTGATGACATATTTTAAATGGGTGATTCTGAAAAATGTAGTATCTTACTGCTGTCAGACACAACAGAGGACATTGTTCATTATTTCAGTATTGCATGTGTCTTACTTTCAGCCCAATGACCAGCACGTTCCTTGACCTGAGTTGGGAATCAACCCATTTTTTGAACTTCTTTCCCATCTGGGAGTAAAGAAGCATCCAGCAGAATTAATTTGGCAAGTTTCTCCACTAAGCATGCACAAAAAGAGTCTAAAGAACAGAGATCCTTTGGATCCCACAGTCATGGTTCCCTGAATGCAAGGACAAAGAAAAAGATGACAATTTTGGCTTTCACTGAAAGAAATTCTGGTAAAATACCACTGCAAGACAGCCAGGAAAATTATTATTTATACATCCCTAGTACACAGGTGCCACTAGGTATATTTTTTTCCAAATTATAGCAATTCTGTACAGCATGGCAATATGTATACCAATATATAAATTCATATATAAAATAATTCTAACAGCTAACACCCTTGAAAGTGGAGCAGCCACAAGCACCCTCTGAATTTATTGGAATATCTCCTGAACTCAAGTTCCCACTTGTGATCTGCCTTAGCTTCCCCACAAACCAGTGGAAGGATAATAATAGCATAACATCACTTGGCAAAGTTGTGAAATGGAAGGAAGGTCTTGAAACAGCATTGGACAGCATACAAATAGAGAGAGAAGGACAGCAAGAAAGACTTCCCTCACACCTAACAACAATAGTGTTTGGGTACAGAGCTCAAAATCTTCAAAGTAGAAAAAAAAACTCTTACCCAAAGACAAAATTTTCTTCCCCCAGAACTGCAAGGCTAATCCTATTAGCATACTAGTGTGTGATCATGGCTCTAGAGTTACATACAACATTCATCTCAAATTTGAACATTTTGTGAAAGTAGCTGTGAGGGCTTGACAAACTCGAGATAAAAAGAGAGACATTGATGAGTTGTCAGCAGCAGCAGCAGTCCCACACTAACAGGGAGACAACACAGCGAGGAACCAGGCCACACAGCAGCTCCAACATTGGTACATGGGCTTCTCTCACATACAGCGCTTACAGGGCTGCAGCAAGATCTAACATCCTCCTTAACTCACCAGTGAACCTATATCTGAGATCCTTCCTTCTGCTTTATCATCTCTGTCATCCAGACTCCAAGTACCTTTGAAGTTGGTGCCACAGGTATAAGACAGGTAGTTTGACAAACCGAAACTGTATCAGTATCTTTACTCACCTCTGTGTCATAATGTCATACAAAGTCAAAATCTGCTGAGATGAAAGGCAGATGTGCAGCATAAGATAGATAGACAGCTCTCACCAGGGTGAGGAGGGGGGCTGCATTCAGCCAGCAATTAATAGCTTGCAATTATCTTTATTGAATAAATTATTTTATAATTTAAATAAACTGTTTGGATAAAGAATATGAAAACTTCAAAATACATACCTTATTCTTGATTTCCACATGTTATTTAAGTTTCAACAATTAAACCTGCTAAATCCCCATCTCAGATGTCTGGTTTGGGTATTTTTTCCTTAGTACTTAAGCAGCTGTAGTCATGATGCTTCTTCATGGGAGTTTGATGATGGAGTGAGTCTTTGACTAGTACCATTAATTACAGTAAATGTGGGGATTGCTTAGAGCTCAGACATCACCTCCCAGCCATCACCTTCTTCTTACTCCTCACCACCAGCACCAGCACTACCACTTATATTTTTTGGCAAGCATCCCATTTCATAGAATCATAGAATCACAGAAAAGTCTAGGTTGGAAGAGACCTACAAGATCACCGAGTCCAACCTTTGACCTAACAATAACAAATCATCCCCTAAACCATATCCCTAAGCTCTACATCTAAACATCTTTTAAAGACCTCCAGGGATGGGGACTCAACCACTTCCCTGGGCAGCCTATTCCAGTGACTAACAACCCTTTCAGTAAAGAAGTTCTTCCTAACATCCAACCTAAAACTCCCCTGGCACAACTTTAGCCCATTCCCCCTCGTCCTGTCACCAGGCATGTGGGAGAACAGACCAACCCCCACCTCGCTACAGCCTCCTTTCAGGTACCTGTAGAGTGCAATAATGGTCACCCCTGAGCTTCCTCTTCTCCAGGCTAAATAGTCCCAGCTCCCTCAGCCGCTCATCAAAAGACTTGTTCTCCAGACCCTTCACCAGCTTTGTAGCCCTTCTCTGGACTCGCTCAAGCACCTCCATGTCCTTCTTGTAGTGAGGGGCCCAAAACTGAACACAGTACTCGAGGTGCGGCCTCACCAGAGCCAAGTACAAGGGGACAATCACTTCCCAGGACGTGCTGGCCACACTGTTTCTTATGCAAGCCAGGATGCTGTTGGCCTTCTTGGCTGCCTGAGCACACTGCTGGCTCATATTCAGCTGACTGTCAACCAATATTCCCAGGTCCTTCTCTGACAGGCAGCTTTCTAACCACACATCTCCCAGCCTGTAGCTCTGTTTGGGGTTGTTGTGCCCCAGGTGCCCCAGTGTTCATGAAACACTGCCTAAGTGTGAAACTATAGTACTCATCTTGAATTTCTTCCACTGTTACTGTGCCACTTATCTCCCAGTGAGCCTTTGTAACAACAGCTAAGTGAACTAATATCTGTTATCTTTTTAATACTTCTTTATTGCTTAAAAGTGAAAATATTTCTAAGTGATTTCTGTGTTTATTATTTCTGTTCATTATTACAGAATTAATATGTTTAATCCAACTGGTATCTCGCTCACTCCTGTAGGCTTTGTATGGCAGTGGCAAGTGTCTGCTGTTTTAAAGACTCACCAAAGAATTTTTTTATTTTTTACCCAAAAGGAAGAGTTTTCTTTTGCACTTTGCCCTCCAATGCAATGAGTTAGCAAGAAGACTTTTATCTGATTTCCAACTCAGCACTATCACTTCGGCTATTCTCACCATTCATGTGATTTTTTAATTTAATTTTATTTTATTTGTATGTAATCCTGCTGAAAGGAACACCACTATTTGGCAAAGAGTTCCATGGTATAATAATTCTTCATTGTGGAGACAAATATTTCCACTCTTCATCTTTAAGTTTCATCTTTTCAGTGAATATCCCTTTGTCTGTGTAATATGAGAAAGCTGGTGTTGAATATTCCACTCTGTGCTCTTTATGCCATACGTTATTTTTTGAAGTTTTATCTGGCCTCTTTGCATTTATCCTTTTTTTCTAAAATAAACAGTTCCACTCTTTTTACCCTCATCAGAGATTTTTCTTTTTCATGCCATCAGTTATTCTCAGAGAGAAAGTAGAGATCCAAATGCTTTCTATTTCTTCTTTCCCTCAGTTTTTTTCAGTAGACAGAAAGCTTTGAAGCATAAAGCTTGTCAATAGTTCATATCATGACATTAAATATTTGCCATTTTGTTTTCTATCAATTATAGACAGCATTCCCCAAGATACTGCAGAATTAATGTTGCAAAGAGCGCAATTCTCTTAAATACAAATAGTTGTTTTTTGTTGTTCTTGTTGATTTTGTTGTTGTTGTTTGTTTGTTTGTTTGTTTTAAAAAAGGCCTATTTTATTTTATACCTTCGCTCTTTCTCAAATCTGGCATGTTATGACTCTAATATATGTATACAACACCAAGTGCCTGTAGACCTTTCTAGAACCTGCTAATTTCTGATAAATCAAAAGCTTACTTTGTATTGATATAAAAATGGAATTGCTTCTGGAGTATTAATTTCTACAGATACAAATTGTTTGTGCCGTTTACATCTATCTGGCTATAAGCCTAAGAGAAGCAGATCAACATTTCGGAATTCAGATGAGAGGTACATTTCAACAGCAGCATTCATACACGCCTTGTCTTTTGGCTGCCTCCTCCTCTCCCCACCTGCTGCAGTGGCTGCCTGCCTGCGCTGACCTGGCCAAGTCCTGGCCGCCATGCTGCGGTGCCAGGCCAGGAGCTACCCAAGTAGAGCTCGCCACCTCTGCTGTGGCTGGCCTGCACCCTCGCCGAGGCTGAATTACTGCCTTCACATGACCCTCCAAGCACTGCCACACCTGCTCGGTGTTTACATGCCAGAAGTGGAAGCACAGGAAATGGAAGCACAGGAAAAAACTTAAAGCACAAATAGTACTGGCGCCTTGAGGAAACCGCCTCACAACATGGGACTGGCTGTGGCAGGGTGGGTGTGCATGATGGAAACAGCCCCTCACGTCCATGCTGCTAGGCACAAAAGGTGGGCAGAGAAGGAAAACACACTTGCAGGTAGTGCTGGGACAGCATGCAACTGGGTCAGGCCTGTTTTCCTGCAGCCCTGTGCTATGCAGCATGGAACCTGGATGACCTGAAAAAAGGCTTGCATGGATGCAGCCCGTCTCTGTGATCAGTGATGATGTATGTATGTTTAAACATACCCTGATATATATTGCAAGGGAAAGAATTGATTTTTTTTTTTTTTTTTCATAAAAAGGAACAGAAATGATGATATCCATTTCCACCAGAATAATGGACAAGGAAAAAAAGATACACATGCCCTCACATGATGCACACTTGTGTCCATGCACTCACATTCACACACCCATTGCTGGTTCTGTCATCTCCTGGTTTGCTTGCACCAAAAGAATGTAAAACTGTTCAGACAGAAATTTGTTTTTCAGTTTAATTGTTCTACCTTTTGTTCTGCAGGATATTTCTAAATGAAGTTCTGCTTGTTATCTGCAACAGCAGATAACAAGTTAACTGTATGTTATTGCATGCTGCTACTTATCCTATTTCTCTAAATTCATCTACAAAAATTACTGTTGTTACAGAATCAGAGAAGCTTAATCAATATGAAACACCTGCTTATATTTCTCACTATTTATATTATTACTTCAGCTCCACTGTATTTGAAAAGCTGCTATGCACTGGCCACTGTTTGTTTTTATTTTTAATAATTTGCAGCCTAACTGCTCAGTTTAAAACTTCTCAGACAAGCCATTAGCACTACCACTCCCAACTTTGCCAAAGCCAGAGATTTCCAAGGTCTCTGTGAAAACAAATGAGTTTTTTCAAGAAAGAGGTCTGTAGTTTGTCTACCATGTTCAAGAAAGATCAAAAGTGTTATGGAAAATGTCTCATGGAAAGCTCTGAATGATTTTCTGTATTTTTGTCACTATGTTCATCATTTGTTTTATTGAAGCCAATCATCACACTAGCAGTGGTGGGTATGTACCTCCTGAGATTATTTGGTCAAACACTTCTTTTCTAGCATTACCTCCCACTCAATGAACTAATGACTCCATGCCATCAGGACTGGGCATGGCTAAAATAACAGGCTCTGTTTGCAAATTAGGTCATGTAGACATTAAAAATGCAATTAATTCAAAGTAAAATAGTTGTTTCCTGGGAACAGACTGTAAAGTCCATAGAGAGAAGTTATTTGCCCAAGTAATCCAACTTGTTTCAGTGGAATTGTTTGAGAACATTTTGAACACAAAAATCAGTTTACAGTATGACCCATGGTGATTATAACCATTTTATGGTTATACGATTTCAGGTATCATGAGAGGTATAAAAACTGAGATTTTAGGAAAATACTGATGTTCTTCCTCATTGCTGTAAAGTGTGACGCTGCAAAGTTCTTTCTTAAGGGACAAGAAAGATAAAAATGTGTGAAGCTGCTAGTTGTTACAATGCGCTCAGTTCCCAGAACCCACAGCTTGCAAATGAAGCTGTCCACTGGCAATATTCAAATGTAACAGCTTTGCAACTGGGGGATTAAGTGGAATCAATACATGCTTTTCTGGGAGACAAAAATGCACACGCACAAGCACATATACACATGGGCTTCCATGAGGATTGTGGCTCCCCTGGGACTGTCCACCTGCCTGATTGCAAGGCTGGGAGGATTTGCCCTTCCTCAGGGAACTTGCTGCTAAAGTGTAAGCTGATCAGCAAAAACTTTTTAACAAAGCAAAAAACACTCTATTAGAAGATAGGGACACAAAAACGTTTTCTTGTGTAGATGAGAAAATCTATTTTACAAAAGAGAATAAATCTTGTTTGCTCTGAAGAATGTATATGAATTTTCTTATATATATGTATATATGAACTTAAACTGATACCATGCTAATTCTTTCATCATATTTCACTTACATGTTAAGGAAATAGACCTATGGTAAGTTTCCCCAAAATCATGTGTTTGAATTAAAGTATTTTACAGTTATTAAAAATCTTCAAAACAGTTTGGAAACTGAGGCAGAAATTTTAGGTCAGTGTCGGGTCCAGATAAAGCCCAAAGAGCTGATAAGAACCTTTAGACCAGAAGAATTAAGTACTTTACTGAGTTTTCTGTCTAGGAATGGACTGTATGAAGTAAAGCCTGAGTAGAGGTATATGTCCTCTTGCCTGGCCTGCATCCCCTCTACCCTCTTGAAGACTGATAGAAATTAAAATATACACTACTCTCAACAATTTTCTTTTACTTATATTTATTTCAGTAATTTCTCTGCTGCTCTGGCTAACTGCTCCTTAGGTGCAGCTGAGCAGGTCACTCTGCATTGCTCCTCCTCTCAATCCTGCCGCAATTTGCCTGATCCTATATGGTGTCTTTTCTTACTGGTTTCTGTCAAGATTAAAAAGACTGGAATTCTTTCCTCAATAACATACTGACCACTTGAGTCCAGTACATACCAGTCAGGTCTCAGCATATATTGATAGTACTTCAGCACTTCACAAAAAGTCTCCACTTACTGCAGTAAACACACCTAGGAATATGTTCACTTATAAGATTATGAAATCTATTAACTGTTTTTTGTTTGTATGTTTGTTTTGTTCTGGTTTTGCATCTTGAAAGAAAAATAATATCTAGAATCTACATTTTAAAAAGTAATGAGTCTCTTTATGCCAGGTGCAGTACAAATCCTCTCTGAGCTGAAGATCCTGCCATTCAAACAGAAAAGCACGTAATGGGGAAAGGATGGGGATAAGATGGAGGTGAGATGATGGTAAGAGGCTGTAGGGGAACTCCATGATAAAGGAAGGGAAGAGACTGTTCACCCCACATCTCAGCCTGGTGTCTTTGCAGTGTGATTGTCCTTTTATATCTCACAATTTGTTTGTTATCATGACCTCCTAACCTTCACTTTCTTTTGACAGATGCTCTTTCGGTAGCTCTTTTACAGGAGTCAGACTTTCCTCTAATGTGAATCAAAAGAGTTTAATTTAAATTGTCAAAATATAACACAATTCAAAAAAATGAATTATTGTGTTCCCCAACTAATATTCACCTCCTGAGTGCCTTATAATTACACGGAGAGTGAACCCTAGAAAATTTAATGAACGTGAAGGGTGTGGGGGAATGAGCATCAATTTGTAAAATACTGCATTTTCTCTCTGGATTTTAACCTTTGGAGAGTACAATCCATGTGTGAAATGTGATTGCAAAAAGAAGAGTGAATACAAAAACCTATTCAGCTACATTATAATATCATAGCTGTATTTAAAATTCCTGAAGCACTCCAGAGTTGTGGCTGCAGGATGTTTTCCCCAAAGTACCTAATGTAAACATAAGCCTGTTTGTATTTCAGTAGGTGTGAATAAACTCAGCCTATACTCTGTGCCAAGAAAATGAAGCACTTTTTCCCCCATCACAACAATTGATGTAAGCAATCAACTTGGTGTGTGTTGCAAATGCGGCCTTCATTCTGCTGTCTCCAACAAACAATATTAATGCATAAGTGTTTGAGAAGCTTGGAGAAGATAATTTTCTACAGAGAAAATCATTTCTCTGTATGTTTGTGAGGAAAAAAGAATCCAGAAATTTTACAAGACCAGCTCCCTAATGGTGTGATGAAATGCAAGAGCTTTTAATAGCTAATCCTTAATTGTGCTCAAACTATGAAAGGACCATTGTGCCAGAGGTGGCAGGAGGAGAGAGTGATGGTACATAGCAAAGAAAATAGTTTCAGTGGCCAGTGAAGCTTGTGGTCTTTTCTTTCTATTGGGACACTGCAGAGACAAGCCAACCACAAAAACATGACTGAGCTTTTGGTGATGCTGAAGGGAGAAGCACAAAGAAAGGGCAGGCTTTTTCTAATATTTGAGGAGGGAATAGCATCAGGTGAAGCAGGCTTCCCTGGGTTTGCAATGGCTTTTTTTAAATGAGATGTTTCTGGGGAACATCTGTAATCTGTAATCTGTAATCTGTAGCCAAAAGCACAGAAGGGGGGTGCCTTTGTATTTTGTAAAAATAATGAAGCCATAGATCTGCAGCCAAATTTCGAAGAGGATTCTAAATGCTGTTTTGGGGAAAAGATTATGGAAAGAATTACCAGTAGCTGTTGTCACCTCCCAAAGCACCACTGCTGAAAGAAAGTACTGAATAGCTTTTTTAATCTTTTCTCTCATCCCTTTCTTGTGGATGAAGTCAAGCAGAATGTAGTTAAAGGCTCTATTTCCACTGAAATCTTCTGTGTTAAATTAGACCTTCTGAATCCAACCTTCCCCAGCAGACATTCTTTTTCTTTTTCTTATTCTTTTTTTTTTTTTTTTTTCAGTAAGTAATCAGTGTTTAATTACTTGACTTTTACATGGTACAACCTTTGAGACCTTCCTGACTTGCTGAGTATTCACAGTGTACTGTTCAGAGTGTTCAACAACTCCAACTGCCTTGTTAACACTTACAATACAGGGAAAGAAAGGGAAAAGGTACCAGGAGATTTTTTTTTCTTTTTTTTTTTTTTTTTTTTTTTTTTTTTTTTTTTTTTTTTTTTTTTGTTTTAAGTTGTGCAGCTTTGTTACATGTCTTGAAATCAAGGACTAGTGAAATCAAACATGAACTGACAAAGGCCTTTATGATTTTAGCTCTCATGTAGCTGCATATGCATATATACTCATGATTACTGCATATGCATATACACTCATGCATACTACTTTTAGTTTGCATTAGGACTTTGCACTGCTTTCTCTGGCTTTCTGCAAGCAGAAAGCTGGGTTTCAACCTGTGTGGGCTCATACCCTCTTCCACCCTCAAATTTGACTATGAGGTTTTGAGTTAGAGCAAACTTAAAACTGCAAAGTGAAATGCCATCAAAACCAATGAGTTTTATCTGGCTTGGTGTCAAAAGTGAGAGAAACTGCACATTTTGCATGCTTTCAGAATATTGCTTCATGGGAACATTTCTAAAACATTAATCATTCAGGAGACTTCAGGTCTCATGTTTTACATTTACTAACACAGATCTGGAACACCAGTTCTGATCTCAATTATATTTGACACAATTCTCTTGTCATCATTTGGGTCAAATGCGTTTTACACTGGCTCCTGATTCTAAGAACAGTTTAATAATACAGCTTTAAAATTAAACATATGCATAAATACTTACAAGACTGCACTCTCATTTTCAGGCTGTGGAACTTCAGTTCTCAGAAGGTAAAGCTATTGTTTTATTGGATCATTTTGCCAGTTTACTTCTTATTGTTTTCCCTATTTATTTTTAGTTTATAAGAATTTTAAGTAATGCCACACTAAGCATCAGCAGAAACTTGAAACACTGCATTGTTTGACTAATTAAGACTAAAAAGTTTCTCTTGAACAAAATGTCATATCCCTCAATTATACCTAATGAGGAAAAACATAATTCTTAATAGGCCTCTTGTAAATTAAATAGCTCCTTTTGAAAATAAGAAACATTAATTATTTGATAGAAAAAAGAGCTAAAATCCTATTGAAATCTATATATTAACAAAAGATTGCTATCTGAGAAAAAATGTTATTAGTAATTGTAAATTAAAAAAAAAAAAATGTTGTTTCAGTGCTAGAAAGTGCTTACTTTCCTGTGTTTGCCTATAGGAACTCAGACATAGGAGAGATCGTCTTAGCATTTTTCTTAACAATAGAAAAAATTAAATTGTGTTGTTCCTGCTGCTTCCCAAAGAGAATTTGCAAAGCTGTTCTTAGCACTCTATGGATATTCTAAACATGCAGAAGAAACTTAGATGCAAATTTTGGAATCACACAAGTCAGTAAACTCGTGACCAAAAATTTACAGAGGTTACCCAAATGCAAGTTGGCTTAGGTATGACAGAGGTAGCTCCTATTTTACTGACGTTAGTTTAAACAATCAATGGATTGATCAAAAAAAAATAGGTAATAAAATGCAGATTTTCATTTCATGTTTGATGTTCACTAACTGAAGAATATTTTGCCTGTCTTCCATTCGTCCTAATCTGTTTGAGTTCACAGTACTTGTATAAATATATAGCAATGATAATAATTTGTATTTATACAATGGCACTTTTTAATCTGTGTCTTGGAAATAGTGTCTTTAAGCTGGAGACCTGAATGTCAGGCTAGCGTGCCCATGAAATGCATTCCACTCATGCTGCTACATTCAAGCTTCTGGGATCAAAGTTCCTTACATTGCAAAATAATTTCCTCTCTAATATGCTGGAAAAAAATTTCAAGAGTTTCTTCATCCACTGAAGAAACTACTTCTCCTCCTCCTTCCCACCCAGAAGCAGTATCTTGCAGGTTACTTTGCTATCTGCTCATGATGGATAAGAGCAGGAGCAATTTAGCTACTCAAACAAGTCTGATTTGTAGTCTGAAAGTAGAAGTCATTAGCAAAATGCTATTTGGCTAATGGCAGCTTAAACAGTGATATATGATTTTCACTCATTTTAAGTCATTTCTGCACATTTCTTAGCTCCTATTAAGTGAATCTAGGAAATTTTCTCTGTGAAACAGAGAGATTTGTGCATGTTAAATGGGAGATTATAAAACATTGTTTTTACAGCTGTTTGATCTCTTGTTAGTTAACACATTTTTCATTTACTTTCTCTTCTCTGAATTCTGGTGCACCTCAGACACATAAAATGAAAAGACTAATGTAGTTCTCAGTTTAGTCTGGTTTGGACCTTGAAATAACTTTTGAGAATAAACAACTGAGCTAATGACATACACAGTGAAGGCATTAAAATATAATATTGTCTGCAAAATGCCATATAGTCAGCAAAATACAAGGAACTTCAAATCAAAAAAAAAGCTGCAAATCATACCTGTAAAATTTGATTTATTGCTGACAGACACAATCAGCTAGTAATAACGGTGTGGTCTTAAAACCTAAAGGCAGCTATGCTTTCCTTTAGGAGTCTGGAGACGAAGAAAATGGCAGAGAGGAACCCTTGAAAAATGCACTTTCCCATGAGAAACAACTTTGTTTTCTGAAGAGGCATTAGTTATAATACCCTTGGTATTCTACTGAAACATTTACTAAATATGAAAGAACACTGTAAGTTAACAACAAATCTACCAAACAATCAGCATATTTTATTTTTTTTACGGTCACCCTTTTGTAGTCTCCCTAAGAGATTTACAGTCTCTGTAGCTGTAAACGGTGTGACTGAGTGATCTCCCAGTGAGAACTGCTATGGTACTGTTACTTCCCGGCAGGCAGTCCAGTCAGATGATGTGTAGTAGGCACAGGGAGACAGATCCCATTTGAATGCATGAAAAAAACACGATGCTGAAATTTCATAGTTGTTGGAGAGTACATTCCAGAGGCCTGATCCTCATTTTTTGCGTGCTCAGAGCTTCCATTCAAAACTAATACTGGATTTGTGCAAAACTGCATTCTGACACTTGTTTGAATGTATCAGCATTTAATTTCTTCTAACTCTGAAGGCCCTGCAGGAAGCACAGAAACTCCAGGATCCACATATGGCTGATGACTGTGCTGCTTTTGGTTCTGTGTCAGCCAGGGCTGCCAAGCTGCACACCCTGGCCTTCAAGAGAGGCAGTAGCAGAAGCTCTCCTGAGATGTCGTAACACAGACTGCTTGTCTCTAAATTGGGACTAATAGCACTTCACTATTTTGAACAGTCCTTAATGTAGAGTTCAGACCTCTATAATAGATTCCACTCTGAGCCTCAAGTGGTTTCTCCTGTGTCCAACAACCTGCTTCAGTAAAAGTTGCTGACTACCTTGATAAGGAGCTGGATTGAACTATTTGTTATCTGCCTGTATTGTACCCCAGATACTTATCTACCTAAGGTACTTATATCAGCACCTTTACACCATATGCACTTCCCAGTCTATAATGAAAAGTATTTTCTTTATCATACTCCTGGAAATAGTATTCTTTTCAATTAATAGATGTGGAACTGAAGCAGAGAGAGCAAATAACTTTCCTGTAGTTTTAACAGGAAATCTGAAGCAGAGGAAGGAGCTGCCCCTGGCCAGGCTGTGTGCTGGGCTGTACGTCAGGCTGTTGCAGCAAGCCTATGACAGGGGAAGCCAGTGTGAGGTGTGAGAGGAGGGGGAAATGATGTTTTAACAAAACAAATTATTTTGTCTTTTTTACCAACATATATCCACTTCCATCAATTGTCCTGATCAAAAAGGATAAGGGAAGCTCATTAAAACTAAATTATTATTTTTGGTTTTTGTATATGTTTCAGATCATATCCATAAGTGCATAATTCACAAATCCTTACAATGAAAGCAAGCATATTTTAGGAAAACATTTTTTGTTTGTTTGTTACACACTCTAAATATTCACACCCAAGAAAAGTAATGCCTATGAATCCTGATGGAATTAATTTAAGTTCACAGTATGCTCCTTATTGTTTTTTAAGATAGAAAAAATTTAACTCAATTAGGAATATTAACCCTACAGTAGTAAGAAACCCTGTCTCTGCTTACTAAAACCAATTGCGTTTGAAGAGATTAGTATTCCTATTTTAATACGTATTCTGGTAGAACAGAACTGTGGATTATATTGAGGATAAAACCAACTGTTTTGAAGGAATTGTTCACAAGCATTTAACAATTACACAAACATTAATGCCTTTTTTTCTATCTGGTAATTAGTAATTAGCCACTAGTTAGCACCATATGTCACATATCTGCTATGGAAATTAAAGTGACTGACAAAGGAAATTGGAGTGATGGGGGTCAATGATTATACTGAGCCCACTGAGCATAGGCCAGGTTAGTGTTAGCATTACATTTTATGTTTTGTTTCAAGTATCAACAGGCAAAAACTGAAGCATGGGAAGTTCTAGCTGAATATGAGGGTACTTCTTTACTGAGAGGGTGACAGAGCACTGAGACAAGTTGCCCAGAGATGCTGGGGGCTCTCCTTCTCTGGAGATATTCAAAAACCCTCCTGGATGCTATCCTGAGCAATGTGTTCTAGATGATCCTGCTTGGCAGGGGCATTGGACCAGATGATCTTCAGAGGATCCTTCCAACCTTGGCCTTCTGTGATTCTGTGCCCTTAGGCCTGAGGGGAAACATGGCCTGTGAGGGGTGGGAGGAGGGAAGTAGAAGGTTCCTCCTCTGAAGGGAAGAGTGTGTGCGTAAAGGGGACGCTGCCTGAGCAAGTAGGGAAACTGGTGGATGAAAATCTGGGAGAAGATTCACGGCTAAGCCTACAAGGTAATAGCAACTCAGACATCTTTCCAGGGAGATGGTAAATGCTGTGTAGAGATCGTTCTAGGGAGTTAGTGGATGCTGCGGAGAGTTTAGGCAATTTTTAAAGTCACTGAAAGAGTGAAGGATTGGTCCCATAGGGATAGACTGCCAAGGAAAAGATCAGTTTCCTGTTTTATTTAGTTTTTCCCATGTGGTATGTCTGAGTTTTCTTTATCTGGAGCATTTTCTATCTTACATATTTGTTGTCTTTCATTTTACAGCCTAGAGGCTGAGTGTTTTCTGCATGTATTTTAAGGGAAAAATAACAGGCAATTCCATGCAGAGCTCTGGCTGGTAAGTGGTCCCACCATTAAGCTGCTTCATGTTGTTTCACCTCCTGTAGCTAAGCAGATAATATTCCATGAGAACTTACTCTCTGAAGACACAAAGATGAAAGCTTATTGTCTGGGGAGGGGCAGTAGGTTTCTCTGAGAGATGAGACTGAAAAGATCAGGAAAAGCGATCCTGATGGAGGGTAGGGTGGCTGAGTACGTGTAGGGGTCTCAAGAGATGAACAAAGTCTCTTACACATTACTAAGAAAAATAAATGAAATTCTTTTACAAAGTACATACCTTCTTCAAGTGGTAGATGGTACTATGGACCATAAGCTGTTCAACAGACATTTTGTTTTGATTCCTGTCAAAACTGTTTTTAAACATAGAAAGGTATCAAATTATTTCCTATTGCACATAGAAAACATGGTGCAAAAAACTTGGCCAAGTATAACATCACAATTATTTAAGTTATTGCCACAAATTGTTCAACAGACATTTGTTGTCTGAATTAACAAGTAAATGATTTAAGGAAAAGGTGTTTCTCTTCTATATCATTCCTATCACTTTATATTAAATGTCCCTCTCTTGTTATATTCTAGTGGAGAGCACTGAATGCTGTTATGTTGCAAAATATTCTAGGCAATATCATGCAACAGGACAGTTGCAATATAAGGAAAAAGGGGCTTTAGATAAATCAGTCCTTACTACCAGGGCTGTATAGCAGTATTACAAAAGGAAAACTGTTTCCTCAATTACAGTAAGCTGTAGCTCATCCTCTGACTCTTCTCTACCTGAATGTGCACAGAGAAACATCTGTACAGCCTTTGCTCTGCAGAGAGGCTCCTCTGAAGGTGCCCCTTGCACACAAACCAGAACCTGGATGTTCTCACACTTAGGTCAGTTAAAGTTAGCTGGGAGCCCTACCTTAACTGCTTATTCTTTGAAATATGCTCATGCTCTGTTGAGAGCTAAAGTGCCTTAGGGGAAACCTCAGGAAGGAGTAATTAGAATCATAGAAGCTTCCTTGAAGCAAAGCAGCTTGTGAGGACAGTAGCTCCTTTTTACAGGGGGTTATGTAGCCCAAGCTCATCCTTGCAAGTGAGACAGTTGGGCTGTCTGGTGCTGGAGGTGGCATTGGGAATAACCCAGTTTATTTTGGCTGCTATATGGATTGGCTTTGTGTGAATGACCATCTTGGTATGCTGGCAATATCAAAGGTAAGTGTTGCAGCTAGATATCTTCTAAAGAGCAGTTGCTGTTGGTATATGGAGAAAATAGGTCAGATGGGCTTATCTCTAGAGAAATGTGCTGGAGAACACACAGAGCTGCCTGAATATGCCAGGCCTCATTTGTGTGATGGATATGAAGTATATGTGACATTTTTGTTAAAATATCACTCTAGGTAACCCTGGAGTGCATATGATGTTTGTGTTCATGTTTGGAAATGTTTGTGGCATATGTACAAAGGGGTCATCAAAAACTCTGCTAAGGTCTTCAATGGTTACAGAAAGGAAATAGTGAGGGGAAGAAAAAGGGTAAAGCAAGAGTTTTCTTTCAGGTGTTCTGTGTTTTATAGTAACAACAGGCAAAGGGTCTGGAGAGTCATTGATGTCTCATTTTAAGGTGACTACAGAGTTGATGTATGGACTGTTAAGAGAAAAGGAGGAGAAGCAGTTGTGGTAAGGCTCGCAGGAGCAAGCAAACTGAAAGTGAGATGGAAAGCAAGTGAAATCACTCAGCCTGACTTCAGCAGCAGAGAGAAGTAGCTCTGGAGGGGCCACTCCAGCCCTACTGATCTGTGATCCAGTGTATCCTGTTTAACATGTGTGCATCCTTAGACCCAGTAAACTACATGAGAGTTCAATCAGAAGTGGAAGATCATGTCATCTGATAGGTGAGCATCTCTGTCTTGCTGGAATAGCCGTGGGATGGTAAAGTCTTAATTATTCAGGTTTACCAAGCCAGCGTTTCTTGTATCTCTTTTTCATTTGTACAGCTTCCTGTTGTTCAGTTCTGCTTAATAATCCACCGATTTGGGAGTTACTTAATCTTTTCAGTAATAGTTGAAAGAATAGGACAGATAATTCATTCTTGAGCACAAAATAGATCATATTTTCTTTCCTGGATGTGGATTGTTCTGGTATTTAAATTTTGTTAGGAATGCAATATATAAAACGCTTCCCTCTGTATTGTTTGGCATCGGGTACCAGTGGATCCTGCATTCTTCCACTACTAGAGAAACTGTCTTGGGGCTTATGATTTATTTCTTTTTTTAATAAAATATATGAATAGTTACTCATGTAAATCCTGTAATTATTGATGGGATTTCCATCCTCATAATATTATACCTAAGGCATCTTTCTCTGTTCTTTTGTATTTATCACTCCGTGTCATACAGAGAGAATACACATTTCTCACTGTCATTTTCCATCTGTATGAAATACCATCAAGTGTTGGTCAGCAAGGGAATAGTGACAAAAAAGCATTGGCATCTGTTGACAGGTTTTGTTTTCCTAGCAGAAACCTTTGTTTTGTTTTTGCTTTAGTATTTCAATTAATTGGTCAGCCACATAACTCAAATATTAGCTTAAAATAATGTTGAGTTTATATGAGTCACCAGTTTTACCTTATAAAGTGAGGCATTTTGTCAGTGACTTTACAGGAGTAGACAAGCATGAAATTAATTTTCTATATTAGCACCAGGTAAGCTTGTGGCTTGCTAACATTGGTAGGAAATTTTACTAGAATTGTAATATAATTCCCCACTTCAGCTAGGTAAATTTCTTCAGCAATTCAAACCTAATAACTTTTTTAAACAGGGTATCTAAATTTCTATACTGGGACTTCTTAATCTAATTCTACTCTCCCTTCTTGTGTATGTGTGTGTGTAGCTGTGATACAGAATGTATTTTTGTATACGTAATATTACAGCACTATGTAGTTAGATTGGTACCAAGTTGGCAAGTTTAGACTCACTTAAGAAATTTAGACTCCATTATAGAAAGCTTGTTTTACAGCTTAGTTTAGACTACAAAAGTAGGGAGATGTTTGTTCGCTAGCCTGGTATTTGGACTCCTGTTTTAAAACAAATGAACTGCTAACACATTAGTGCTCAGAATATTCGTCAGAAACAGCCATTCCTTTCTTCACATGGATACTCAGGGAGCAGGTTTGTATTCTGAGACTGATTTCTACACAGTGGATGGCTGGGTTTATCCTGATGTGTAGCTGTGGTTGATTCAGATTCAAGCCAGACTGCATTTTTACTACCATGATGTATTTTGATAATGTCTGCCTTCATCCTTCAGCAATGAAGTAAGCAGGGCAAAGTTTAACAGTAGATCAAGAAGTACTTGTAACTTGCTACTGCAGTGCGTCTTTGAATATTTAATTACAGTACATAAGGACTTGTGATAGGTTAGGCATGGTACTAGACAGCTTCTAATATAGTTGCATAATCTCATCGTTTCTTTCGAAAAGATAAAGTAAAATCTCTTTTTCTGCTTTTCAATGTAAATTAGGGTTTTAAATGATGTGGCTGTCATTTGAATATGCTAATTATGCTATATTATTTTACAGAACATTAGACATGCCTATAAAAATGTGTCTTAAGTTATAAGCTTTTTGATTAACATGTTGAGACTCAGTATTCCCCAGTACTTGCTTAAGACTTGTAAATGGCATTCAGAGAGGTGGTAGAATGCACCTGCCATTCTGACCACTGGTGACCTTCACTCTGAATTAACTGCAAAATCCATGTCAGGCAGTTAATTGAATGAAGCTGTGAACGTGTAAGTGGTAATGGTTATGATTAGTGTATAACATGCCATAACAGTAATGATGTAATCTTGGTCTCAGGAGACTTCGGGTTGAAGTCTTGGGGGTTTTATATGCCAAATTAAAGAGGGCATAAATGACAAGTGGTAAGCTTGAAAGGGGGAGAGAGGGAAAGGAATCCCTCATCTCTTCTTTCTAATGATAAAAAAAAAATATTTAATTGAATTTGAGAGGTTGGTGAACTTCTTTTTCCCATCAAAGTACTTCATCTGTCTTTAAGGTAGAAAGAACTGTCAGCAGTCCTTTCATCTGGGCTAGGAGAGGTATTTGTCATTTGTGGTTGGATGTGAGGAGTAGCATTAAAATGTCTGGATTTTTCCGTTGTTTCAGGGAGCCAGAGAACACCCGTGGCTCATTATGGCACATGCTGTGTAATGTATGTATGTTAGGACTAGATTCTATGCTACTTTTTTGTTGGTTACTTTCATAGCCATTACAGTAACAAGATTAGTGATGCAAAGCTGCTCATGCTTTCTTTAGACTTTACATCTTGTATACTAGTGACAAATATGAACTGAGCAACCAGAAAAAGACCTTTTGGTAAAGGATGATGTGGGTATATCTAAACACACCCTGCATGCAAGGAGGAAGAGCTTTTGTAAACTGGATGGATCCTGCTGGGCTTTTAGCATTGGAACCCACAGATAAAAAGGAACTTGTCTTTTGTGAATTTGCTTCTGACTCCATGCCCTGTTTATATGCTTGTTAGAATATGACATCTTGCAAATATACTCTACAAGGCATGTTGCTGAACCAGTAAATGAGAGAAATGAAGCCTTTCATGGCTGTTGTATCAGGCCAGTAACCAGCCTACTTATGAGCTGAAATGGAGCATATGTCCAGAAATGCAAAGTACAGCTTTTCAATGTACTGCCAGTCTAGTTTAAGCACAACATTCTCAGTTTCTAACAGTAGTTGTACTAGTGAATCACACAAGTGTTAAGTGAATTTCAGAAACCTTCACATTTACACTTAAAGATGTAAGTTGTACATGATCAAATTATGGCAACCACGTTTAACTAGAGTTTATGCTACTTGTTATCTCCAGAGAAAGAAAATATTTATGCCTTTCTGGAGATGTTACTCTGAGCTTTATTTAATAGTGAGATGATGTAAAGAACATACCATTCATGTAATTCTACATACAGTTTTTAGAGGTTTCTAATTTGATTCCACTTTAACATTCCAAGCCCAATCATGTTAAAATTTTATACCCCCCTGCCCACACGCACACACCTTTCTTGTCCAATATTTGATCCAAAAAAATATAAGGTAGTGCGTGCTTGTCGATGCTTCCACAGCTAAACTACTGATTTTTCCTCTGTAGTGGGTTTACATGGCAAGGTTTTGGTAGCAGGGGGGCCATAGGGGTGGCTTCTGTGAGAAGGATCTAGAAGCTGCCCCATGTTTGGTAAGGGCCCCACTGCTGACCAGAGCTGAGCCAATAAGCGATGTTGTTTTGCGCCTCTGTGAGAGCATATTTAAGATTGGAAAAAAAAAAACGCTGCGCCACTCAGCAGCTGGGAGGGTGAGAGGAGTGAGAAACAGCCTTGCAGGTGCCAAGGTCAGTGAAGAAGGAGGGGGAGAAGTGCTCCAGGTGCCAGAGCAGAAGTCCCCTGCAGCCTGTGGTGAGGACCATGGTGAAGCAGGATGTCCCCCTGCAGCCCATGGAGTACCACGGTGGAGCAAGGTTCAAGCTGCAGCCTGTGGAGGAGACCACGGTGGAGCAGGTGGACCTGCCCCAACGGAGACTGTGGCCTGTGGAAGACCCCTGCTGGAGCAGATTCCAGGCCGGACCTGCAGCCCATGGAGAGGAGACCACGCAGGAGCAGGTGATCCGGCAGGAGCTGCTGCCCGTGGGGGACCCAGGTTGGAGCAGTTTGCTCCCAATGGACCCTGTGATACGGACCCATATCTGGAGCAGTTCTTGAAGAGCTGCTGCCTGTGGACAGCCCACACCAGATCAGTTTGGCAAGGACTGCATCCCGTGGGTGGGACCCCACAGCACAGGGGACAAGAGTGACCAAGAAGGAGCGGCAGAGAAGAAGCGCTATAGACTGACCATAACCCCCATTCCCCCGTTCCCCTGCGCCGCTCGGGGGGAGGAGGTGGAAGAGGGTGGATGGGGGGGGAAGGTGCTTTTGGTTTCATTCCTTTGTTTCTCACTTCTCTAGCTTGTTAGTAATAAGCAATAAATCTTACTTTCTCTCTATGCTGAGTCTGTTTTGCCTGTCACGATAATTATTGCGCGATCTCCTAGTCCTTATCTCAACCCTTGAGCCCCTTTCATCGTATTTTCTCTTCACTCCTCTTTTACCCAAGTAAAACCATCACATTTGCTGAAGTCATTACAGTTCTGTGAGGTCTTGTGCAACTTGTAATGCAAGATGCTAAATAGTCTACTCTCTGGCCTTGTTTCTAAATGAAACAAGAGTAGTGCAATTACACTACATGTTTTTGAAATCTTCCTGTCAAATTTCCTGGAAATTGACAGATGTTCATAAATTATGGATGGAAAAAGTCTGTTAATGAAGGTCTTATGATGGTAAGAGACCATGTAGTCTGACAGCTCCTTGGAGGGGAAGTTTGCATGGAACCTGTATTAGGCATCAGAGAAGCCATAAAGAGAATAGATTTAGAGATGTCCATGCCTGTAAGAAGCTTCAGTCAGGACTTGTCTTCTTGGACATCCCAATTAACTATTCTGTAGAAATCCAGGCTGCCAGAACATAATTCTATTCAGTGTGTATGCATATCATGTGAGGATGTCAAGGCTTTCATTCTTAGAAATGTGAAATTCCTGCAAAGCAGAGGCTGAACATATTATAAGAGCTTGTGAGGCTGAGCACTAATCAAGACTGGGGCTAGATGCCTTGCAGCCAAAGCCAAAAAGATATTTAAAGGAAAATGGTTGCCTCAGGACAAAACTGAATGCTTGAAGAAACTTTTTGATCCTTTAAATTACAAGATTCAAATGACCTTTCAAAAAAAATTCTGAGACAGTGCCAGCTGGGGAGTCAATGCATGGGTACCTGTGTCCAGGAGTTACTTCACTTTGGGTCTGTTTTGGGTCTATATGAGCTCATGTATATTTTTAAATTTCACTTCTACAGCTTCCAAGTCCTTTTTGTATGTTCAGACCAGCCTTTTGGTTTGCTTTATCAGCAAACTACCACGTGGGTAGTTATTATGTGGCTGATAATTTTTCTAGTATTTAATTTTTACATCACAGAGATATCTACATAATAAATGAGAATGGATGGTCAGCGTAACTGTTAAATGCAGTCAGCTGACAGCTGGAGAGCCTGCATCTCAGTACTGATCACATTAATGAAATATCTTTTGGTGCTAATATCTTTGTCCTTAGGACAAATGTCTGTATTTGACAAGGTTAATTTTCAGTTAGATATCCAGCTCTGCACTCGAATTTCAAGACAATGTGCTCCTGATTCTGCCAGGCACTGAGCTCACCATGTGAAGTTCTGCTGCTGTTGTCATTGGTGAGAGCTGAGGGCACTCAGCACCTGGCAGGAATTGGCACTTTGATGGCGAGCAGGGATATCGCGAAGCAGGATTAAAGTGCATTTGCTGACAGAGCTGTTTGAAGAAGCTTTCAACGCACCTGCCCATGCTGTGCATGACTCTAGACTTTGCTATCATCTCCTCAACTTCATTAGTACCAAACTCATTCTCAAAATTAAATAAATAAGGGGCTATGACAGTGCTATTTATTTCCTACACTGTCCCTAAATTATTCCCAAGTAATAAAATATATTGCTGTTCTTTTTCCCAGAAAGCAACTTAAGGAACATAGTTCTAGACACCTGGCTTACCCCTTTCTCTTTTGTTCTGGGGCAGTAGAAATCCTCAATTTCTTTAGTTTTCATTAAAATTTAGTTTGCATATTTTCTAATCAAGAAATCAGACAGGAAACCAAATGAAATTCCTGGTTCAGAGGATTTTGCTTGTTAGGTGCTTTTGTTTGTTTGTGCTATATTTTGGTCATGGCCATTATCATATGAAATCAAAAGGGACAAGAGAACAATACATTCTATATAGTTGGAATTCCTCCCCTACCCTTTGGACTTATCTTTGAATAATAATAAAAAAAATGCATTTCTTTGAACTGACAGGTGAATTCAAATTTCTAGAGGCAGAGAACATTGACAGGGTAATTGGTTTTCTATAAAAACTTTCAAGATTGAGAAGAAACTGTGCTATAATAAATGAAACTATCTGGAGGAAGAAACATGAAAAGTGAAAAATGAGTATCTTGTGCAAGTCACTAGTTTGCTGTAATGATGAATCTGTAGTTTAGGAATATTTCATTCATTTCTAATGAAAATTTCATATGTTCTGTATTTTCGGTAGAAGGCTACTAGAGATGTCTATTCTCTATAGAAAAAATGTCTGTTGCTCTAATGACACAGAAACAGATACTTCAGTCTCTTGTACTGGTTATCACTGACTTCAAACAACAAAATAGGTACTTCCCAAATTAACTTTAATTTTCACTAGCAGTTCTTCCTAGCAAAAACCGCACCCTTTCCACCCTACCAAGTCACACAGCCCGTTTCCATAAAACTCTCCCAGCTGAGACTCTTAGGCCCAAATACAAAGATTTATTAAATAAGTGGTTTACCTCTGATATCGGGACATCTTGCATGTAATCTTGGTATTGTTACAAAGACTAAACTAGACAGAATAGGGAGTAATACAAGAGGAAACCTCCAGACTTGAGAAAGTCACATTTCTCATATAAAGTGCTTTGGTTTACAGTATATTTTTATGGTACCTATAAAGCCTTATTTAGAAAGAATGATCATTTCTTTTTTTTCTTGTCATTTGCGAAATTGCTGGTGCATGTGTGTCCACTGACTGCCTCCATGGCTTTCCCAAAGTCACTGGATAACTGCTAGAATCAATTTAAATCAAATTACATGCATAAATCTAATTATCTGCTATTGTTTATAGAAGCAGAGCCTGAGGGATTTAACAGATGGAAAGCAAAGTGTGAAGTAAAGCTTTGAGGTGGGTGGTTCTGTTCCAGTGCCCCTCAGTTTTCAGGTGTTCAAAAGTACAGGAAATTAAAAACAACAAAAAAATCGCTTTGAATCTCACACAGTAAATCATCAGGCTTCTGATTGGTTCTTTTTATTTTGTGCTACAGTGGTAATTGGACTACAAATTACTCATTCATGACTGGAGATTATTTAATATTTGAATTAGAAAAATATAATTGTTTATCTTCCCCTTCTGTCTCTTTTATTTGCTAATATTTTTAGTGGAGGAGAAAAATGAAATTTTAATTTTTACTGTTTCAATAATTACTCTTTAAAAGACTACTTTGTCACTATTTTCTATGTTTTGATTCTTTCACAATATCATTTTTTGTCTCACTTGTCTTTCACTGATGTATGTAACTTCAAATTCGTCAATAACTTAAGAACATCTTGGGGATTATCTTCTAATAGAGTAAATCAGGAGTAATTCAACTGAAGTTAATTTAAAACAGATGCAATAGGCATGCAAATCAAATCCTTTTTCTCTACTGTATTATCTTTTTAACAAAGTTGTTGTTCTTGTTTTTTAACTACACGTTTATTTCATGTTTGCTGTGTGTTGATTAGATCTCTCTGGATTTCTAAGACAAGCCTACTCAAGTCATAACAGGAGCCGTGCCTATGAGTTCAACGGTTAGCAAATGTCTTCTAGTCTTGCTGATTATGGCAGGTCTTTTACCAAGACTTTTTCTGCTGCCAGTCACAACAGTTTTAAACAGAAATGCATTTCTATTTGATAATGCACAATTAATAAGTTCAGACTTCAGAGTATTAAATACTCATACTGTTTATATGCTCTTCTCTTGCTTTTTTTCTCTGAAGCTTTGTTTGCCCTCAAACACTGTACCATGAACACTTTCATGAACTTTCCTGTAAATTACACTGCTTACTATTCAGAGATTTCTTTGTTCCTTACCAACCTTTGAAATTTTTTCTTCCCCAACAGACTAGTGTGTAGTGCTATAAATTACAGTGCTTATAAGATGTGCCGTTCCTCCTTTTTAGAGAAGAATACTTGACATAGAACACCAATGTATGAATCTTAAAAGGAGTATTGTATTTGTATTTTTTTCTCTTTCTGCTTAGAGGGGTAGATGTAAAACTGATACAGGGAAGACAACAAAGAGCTGGTCAGGTGCTCTGGACACTCAGATTTTGGAAGTTCTCTGAACTTCACCATTCACTTTTCCATGCTTTAAAAAAATAAAAAAAAAAAAAAAAAAAAAAAAAAAAAAAAAAAAAAAACTTCTGTTGTTCTTAAACACTTAAGTAGCTGTTAACAAAAATGAAATAAGTCATTGCTCAAAAAATGTCTGTAATGCTTCTAGCAAGGCTTTATCTTTATGACATTAACGATAATCCCATGTGTAATTAACTGTGGAGTGGTTATGCATGCAGTATGCAGTCCATGACAAGCCTCATAGAAAATACATCAGTATTAGCCACAGGTGAATTCATTTAGAAAGATTAATGACTGCACCTGAATTTTAATGCCTGAAAAGGGATGGAACACTGAATCCTTAATTAAAAAGTTGAATGACTGGTATGGTTTGTTTAACATTGCAAATTTCAATGGGAGATTTTTATATTCAAATGAAGTCTGCAAAGGAAAACTTTCGTCATAAGGTGGTGAAGTAAGGGTGAAAAGCAAAAATGTTTTATGTGCTTTACTTTATGTAAATCGATACATGGATCAGTAGCTTTGATATGGATCAAATGAAGTATAATTATGGCTCCTCTCTGTTTACAATGAACATGGGGCAAAGAATTCTTAAGAAATGCAAGGCATTGCTACACTCCTACCAAAATAAAGTTAGATGAGAAAAAGCAGTAAAATTGACAAGTAATCTTATTCTTTCCTTAATGAGATGGTTTCTTCTTCATTATTATTTTACAAAGTTTTTAATGAAGAGAAAGTTATCTTGAAAAATACTGTAACAATCCCATTTTCAGAAGATGCTTAACTCACTTAAAAAAAAAAAAAAAAAAAAAGCTCTGCTTTCAATTAGTTATTAGTTAGAAGTAATTCAGAGAACCACCATTATCAATGCAAACAGTCTTTCAAAAAAATCTTACATTTTAATATTTAATAAAAAGAGCGGCTAGATTTTGAGAGGAATAAATAATTGAAGTCGAATTCTCATACCTGTTCAGAAATGCTAACATACGGAACATCTAAATGTACTGTAGCTACACTGCCTAAAATACATCTTTAAAAACCCTTTGCTGACTGCTTTAAGTTGCTCTTAATCATGGGAAATGTATTCTAAAAACTGGAGCCCTGGTAAAGCTTATTTGAACAGCAAAATGGATCAGTGTTTTCAAAAGCAAGACTGAGATGTTCATCTACTGACCTGCATAGATACTGAAGGTCAGTTGTTTTGCTGTCTTATTCCTAACAAATGAGAGTCATCCAAACTTTATTTTTAATGAGATCTTTTTCTTTAACTGCAGTACGAGACACTCGGAAAACAAGCTTTCAGGCAAAAACAAGGAAAACAGCCACTCCAAGACTGTCTTACTAATAACCTAATTATATTTCTCATTGCTCCACTTTTATCCACTCAGAAAAAGAACATGGACCAGAAATTTTGAGATGAGGGAGCAGAAAGAAACCTAAAATCAAAAGTCAAGGAAGGGGTGCCAGTGATTTATCCTGGGAAGCGCCTGTGACTACCACTCACAGCCGTAGTAGAGCAGATTGCGATGCTCTTTAGCTGCAGCATGCTGCCTGCTGTACTGCTTTTACTGCCAAGCAGAAGCATGGCTTTATTCTTGACCAATTTCCAAGGAAGCATATTTTAAATGAGATGTCACTTAAAAAAAAAAAGAAAAAAAAAAAAAAAAAAAAAAAAAAAAA
>CM021772.1:18478010-18493133 GCA_011076525.1 Nettapus auritus | reverse complement strand
ATTTTTTTTTTTTTTTTTTTTTTTTTTTTTTTTTAATGGACATCATTATAGCTGTTTGTTAATTCCACTGAGAGGATCAAATTGTGCTCTCTAAAGGCAGTGTAAGTCCACTGAATCCATTTGAATTGCTCTGACTTCACCCCAGATAAATGCCAAAAGAATTTTTCCCTTGGATTCTGATGGCATACTGTTAAATGTGTTAAAGAGAAAATCAGAACTCCATAAGACAAAGAGTTAATTAGTACATAGCTGAATATATAAACTAAATAAATTATCCAGGACATATTGTGCCCAAAGAAGTGATGCTAAGCATAGCTATTTTGAAAAGCTGTCAGATGGAGGCGTTCAGTGGTTTGTATAGCAGATATAGACTGCTGATTGCCTCCCTCAAGTCTGGCACTGTTGGTGCTACGTAACCTTAACTGAGATCTGCTTCCAAACCCTTTTCTCTCTTTTGCTATTGGCAGTTGCTTCCACCTGTAAGTGTAGGAAATTCCAGATGTGGTAACTCAAAGCTGCAACCTACACTCCCCAAAGTGGTATGTGATAGGAATACTTAATATTGAAAGTCCTTCGAAATATTAAAATAGCACTTGTCATTTCTTCTGTGAAAATGAAAATAAACCTTATTTTCTAAACTGAATGAGACCTAGTATAATTGTATGACAAAGTGAATACCAGACACATAGTGCCAAAGTATCTAAAACATAAAAGCCAAACAAAATATCCAAGTCTGTCTATTTTTCTCCTCTTTGTTGTTGAAACAGTTGACAAATATGCATAGCCAACCGTATGTAGCACATCTGCATTCCGAGGTGGACTGTCTCTCTAAAAGTAATTGTAATACTAATTGTGAGAACGATGAAATCTTCTAAGACATACATACTAATGATATGAGTCATCAAAAAATACATCCAGCTGCTGGACTGTTCTGTTTGTGAGGGTCCTGGGGCTGGCACAAAGCAACAGTTGGGCCTTTTGTCTTTTTTTTTTTTTTTTTTTTTCCTCCCTCATGGACCATGGGTCATAATTCTGTTTTGTCCTTCTCATCACTAACTTCAAGGGATAAGAACAATTTCACCAGAATATCTCAAACAATTACAGTTTTGGGTTAAGTTTGATGACTCCTGCTATTTTCACCTTTCTGAACTGTGAAGTAGAACCATTTCTGCTCAGTTCTGTGCTGCCACAGTCTCTCCCTGCTCTACTGTCTCTTCTCCCACCATCTGCCCTTTTACCAATGCTTTCACATTATGTTGTTTAAACTCCTTAGACTATCTGATTCTTCCTTAGGATGTATTCAGCATTTTGGTTTGCTTTAAAGGATATGTCAATGAAGAAGATAGGATCTGATAAGCTACCATGGATGCTCAACAGATACTTTTGAAAATCTCCTTTTCAGAGTTTATCTCCTTTTTTTCAGATTTTTTCCCTGATATACTCTGACTGTTGTTAAGCAAAAGTGCAAAATGAAAAGTTGCCATCACTCCCTGTAACTGCTACAAAAATACTTCCAGTAGTAAGGTTTTCATTTACATTTTTAATTCATGCTGAAAAAAAATCGATTATTAACATGTTTTGTGGTGACATTTAAATGTTATTATAAGTCATAGTCAGTATTCTTTTCTATCTGCAAATCAGTTTATAGTGCAGTATTCCTTGGGTAACATAGACTTTTAACTGTATGACCATGCTTAGCACTGGCATTCATTAAAAGCAAAGTGCATCCACTGATTTCTTATGTAAACCTGATGACACAATGTATCCCACTACTAAAATATAGTAATGCTGGATCCTAAAACTCTGTAAGTTGAATTAATTCTCTTGAGGCAGCAACGCATCTGAACCATTCATTTATTTTAACAAGCATATAATTAATTTCTTTCTTTCCCTGTTCATGGTCAGTTAGGTGTTTCTGTTTTCTTAGTGAATAACAGCATCACATATAACACTTAGTGTGCTTCTTTCCTTGTATTTTTTATGTGGAATGACAGTGTCTTTTCTTTAGGGACATTTCTTTTCTGCAAGTTCACAGGGATGAGACTTCTATAAGGTTACTAAAATCGGATGACTTCAGAAAGAAGAAATGGTATTTCTCATACTGGAGACCTGACAGAGAAGATTGGTGGGACTGGTGGTTTTCCATAAGTGAGCTGCTTGACTGAAGTCAGATAGTTACTTAGGTCTCATTATGTGTGGTTAGTTTGGCTAAGAATAGACACATTCAAAACCAGACATCAATGTCTTAAAAGCCACTCATGGGATAAACAGCTTCTTTCTTTAAGTCACTTAATTTTTGCCATCAAATTAATATTTTATTATTCCTTAGAGCCACTGACATGGTCTTTATGGTTTTAAGATGTACAACACACAATATACACAATTCTAAATAGGGTCTTGCAAGTCCATTGAGAAAAGGTGCTAGAATTAAATAGTTTAGTTTCTAGTAGAAGTAATAAGCTGTGCATAATGTTGTAATAATTTGCTTTAAGTGAGAATGAGCAAGAGAATCAAAATATAAATAAATACAACTTCTGAATTACTTATCTATAATATTAGCTTCTGTTTTCAGCCATAAATATTTAGTTTGAAGCTGTAGATTGAGTCTCCTACTGGTAAGCATATATTTTATATAGTAAACCATTTCATATTTCACATGAGATTTCATAAAGGAGACAGATTTATATATTTTTTTCACTGATCTCAAAATCATCAGTTATTTTTTATAGAAGTTCTTGCATCATTTACTGAGTAGGTATTCATAGCTTTATAAACCCTTTCCTTTTTCATCAGTCATTCAGAAGTAAAACATTTATGAAGTCAAATGTTTTTTATCATGCTCTGATTCATACAAGCGTGTTGGTTAAATTGGTGATCCTTCAGTCAAAATAATTTTTCACAGTAATGAATTTATACCTTTTAATAATGCAGCATAGGTGAATTAAGAAATAAGATGGCATGAATTCATAGACCAGCACAGATCAATATGGAAACAAAAGTTTCAAAAAGGGTTTTCATAAATGAATTATACTTTCTGATTTTTATTTACTTTTAATTCTTGTTGGGCATTTTTTCTGGATTATTATAACTACTGGGAAAAAATATATACTGCCACATATAGAACAGTGATTACATCAAAAAAGCAGAAGGATGATAAATTGTTTGTTCAGAAATTGGTTACAACATGCCAATAGCAAAATAAAGATTTATACTTAAAATTATTTCATATTTAATACAAATCAGGAGGCAAATAATTAGCAACTTTGAAAGACTGGGATTGGACGTGTTCTTAAAATTAATTTATCTTGGAAATTTTTCTGCATGATGCTAAGAGCACCCGCACTGATATTGATGCATTCTATGAAGAATTTGGCTAGATGTTTTTTAAAGACCCTTTATGTCTCTGTAATAGGTGCTTCTATAATAACCCTCTACCTAGAATTTACATGGTTCCATTTCTGTCTGGCTCTCAAGACATATACAAGGACTGTTCATGGCATTAGATTGGCATGCTGTGAAGCAAATCACTTTACAATAGTCTGGAAATATATATATTTTTACAGAACATATGACAAATATACAGTATAGCTTTTCTATCAAAAACATGACAGCAAAAAGCAGATACCACAGTGTTAGAAGTCATTAGCAAATACCTGGATTAAATTCCATATGGAGGGAATCTGATTATCAAGCCAGCTCTCTAGAAATGATGAGCAGACTGATTACAGGAAGGCACATTGGATTACAGGAGAATGACTGTATGTGATGGTTTTACTCAGGTGGGCAGCCGAGTTCCACCACAACCGCTCTCTCACTCCCCCTCCTCAAAGAGGAACGAAGAGAAAATACGATGAAAGGGGCTCAAGGGTTGAGATAAAGACAAGGAGATCGCGCAATAATTATCGTGACGGGCAAAACAGACTCAGCATAGAGAGAAAGTAAGATTTATTGCTTATTACTAACAAGCTAGAGAAGTGAGAAACAAAGGAATGAAACCAAAAGCACCTTCCCCCCCCATCCACCCTCTTCCACCTCCTCCCCCCGAGCGGCGCAGGGGAACGGGGGAATGGGGGTTATAGTCAGTCTATAGCGCTTCTTCTCTGCCGCTCCTTCTCGGTCACTCTTGTCCCCTGTGCTGTGGGGTCCCACCCACGGGATGCAGTCCTTGCCAAACTGAACCGGCGTGGGCTGTCCATAGGCAGCAGCTCTTCAAGAACTGCTCCAGATATGGGTCCGTATCACAGGGTCCATTCCTTGGGAGCAAACTGCTCCAACCTGGGTCCCCCACGGGCAGCAGCTCCTGCCGGGTCACCTGCTCCTGCATGGTCTCCTCTCCACAGGCTGCAGGTCCGGCCCGGAATCTGCTCCGGCAGGGGTCTTCCACAGGCCGCAGTCTCCTTCGGGGCACAGGCTCCAGCGTGATCTCCTCCACGGGCTGCAGCATGGAACCCTGCTCCACCGTGGTACTCCATGGGCTGCAGGGGGACATCCTGCTTCACCATGGTCCTCACCACAGGCTGCAGGGGACTTCTGCTCCGGCGCCTGGAGCACCTCTCCCCCTCCTTCTTCACTGACCTTGGCACCTGCAAGGCTGTTTCTCACTCCTCTCACCCTCCCAGCTGCTGAGTGGCGCAGCAGTTTTTTCCCGATCTTAAATATGCTCTCACAGAGGCGCAAAACAACATCGCTTATTGGCTCAGCTCTGGTCAGCAGTGGGGCCCTTACCAAACATGGGGCAGCTTCTAGATCCTTCTCACAGAAGCCACCCCTTTCCCCCCCCTGCTACCAAAACCTTGCCACGTAAACCCACTGCACCGTATCAGAGCAAAAAAGGGCAGAGAGGTAGAAAAAGAGAAGGATTTAATCTGAGCAGAGTGGAAGAGGCCAAGTAAGGTAGGGTGGCTCCATCAGAGCATAACCAAACAGGCCAGTAGTGCTGGCAATGGGAAGAGGAGTGAGAGCCAGCTCTATCAGGAGAAAAACGAGGAGCTGAGAAGAGCAGTTCCTTTGATGAAGAGTGGAATGAGCCAACCTCTTTAAAGAGGGAAGAGAGAATCAGACCACACTCAGCAGAGAAGGGAATTGTAGAGCTACAGCACTTAAAAAGCCTGAAATCAATATTACTTGATTGGAAAGAATTGTAAGCATTATGCCAGAAGAGGCAGATTTAGGTTGGAAACAGGATTGAAAACCATGAAGTACTCCATGTAAAATAGCTTGACATGCAGTATACAGTAGTGAGACACTACTATAGAAAAAGTGAGTGAAACTGTAGCTTATAGAGCTCTTAGAAATGCATGTTGATCAATGCTACTAACAGCAAGATTGGTGATTCAACATGTGTCTGTTAGTGTATTTACTCTTCATCGGTATTTCTGTCCTCTACTTTGTCTTCCAATGATACATTGAAAAGAGGAGGCAGGTAATCACAGAACTTTTTAGGAATGATTTTGAGAGAAATAAAACCTAGTAATGCTTTCCATTCATTGCAAAGCATGATGTAAAAAAGCAAAGTGAGGTGATTACAGTAACTGCTCAGTCACAGACAAGAGGAACCAAGCAGTAAAGGTTTAAGGTAATTTCTTGATGTATGCTAAAGCAAATATTTTCTATTTTATACCTCTGAAGTTTGTAATAAAGTGGGAGGTAAACTCTTTCCTTTGAATGATGAATTTGAAATCTGGGACAAGCAGATAACTCTGAATATGTGCTGGGCTGAATATGTGCGTCTTGCTTTCTGTAAAATAAGAATTCGTGGAACAGAATCAAAATAAACATCTGTGCTTTAATTTAATTTTTATGTTATTTTATCAATTTCATCATTAGCTTGATGAACTTCTTTGGGCTAGATGACCAGAAAGCAGTTCCTAAAGTTAAGGTGATACATGGAAAAAGACCTGTCATAGACTCACACGTTCCTTTTTACATGTGTGATATAGGCTTTTTACGTGTCTTTGTGGCCAGAAGTCCCCTGTAATATCTTATTGAAGACAAATCAGCTGCTGAGAACTTGAAAGTTAATTCCTCTCCCCCACCCCCCAATAAATAAATAAATAAATAAAATAACCTGGTGTTAGGGCCATCTGTTAACTCCTTAATTTGCACTTTATTCTGAGTAAAGAGTTGCCTCATTAATCCCTCTGGAATAATAAATAGTGAATGTTTTCCTACATCTTCCTCTCCCAGAGCTAGATATGTGGTTAAGGTAATGATTAATCCCTGAATATTCATTAGCCTTTCTGCATAATCCTGATCTAGGAGTGACAGTAAGGAGGATTCCTTGTAATGGAATGATGTAATACTCAGGGAAATTAGTCACTGTAAGTCCCAAAACAGTAATGTTACATTAAAGGGAGATAATCACAAGAAGACAAAGTCTTACAGTGACACAGCATGTCTATGAAAGCCTCTAGGTTACAGAAGTAAAGTATTTTCTTCAACACCCTGTCCATGCCAAGCTTTAATAACACTGTGCATCATGACACCAGACAGATCAGACTACATTTGCATTATTCTAGTACCTTCAAATCAGACTCACAAATCCTGACTATACCTGATGACCTCAGTTTAAAAAAAAATAAAAATAAAAAAGTATTTTCTAATTCACTAGGGACTGTCCATTACAGGAAAATCATTTTCAAGAAATAGGATATGATTTGCAATAAATTAACATTCCTGGGAATAAGTAGTGGCTGAATTTCTACAAGAGTAGGCTGCCCCGGAGACTTACATCTATTCTATGTGATGCTAAAGCAGGCAGCCATCTAATGAAGTTTCCTTTTGGCCCATGTCTAAAAATAATGGTGAAGTCATTACAAAACACTCAAAAACATATACTTAAAAGTCTGTAAGAAAAAAAAAAAGTATCCCAAGTATGTATAGCAATTAGCAACAAAAACGATACAGAAGAATGGAAAGTTCACTTAGTATAATATTTAATAGAAAATAAGCAGGTAGGGAACACTGAGAGTAGAGAAAGAAACATGATAATACGTAGAATGTTGTTACCCTATCTCAGTATAAATCCAGCCTGGAAACTTTTCTATTTGCATGGACTATTCAGGCTTAGCTTCCTCTTTCTCCATTTTATAAAGGACTTTGAACTGACTGCTTGATGTTAAAAGCAGTATATAAATTGAAACTGCATAATGCTTCAGAGCAGATAAAGATATTGCAAATGCAAAGAAAATATTTTAAATGAGACACACTACAGCTGGAAATGCAAACCACATTAATCCAAGAAGTTTTTGTTTTTTAGTTCTGCCAAAGGAAGCAAGAGGTCAAGGGGGAAGTTTTAAAGAATGTAGGAAGGGATATGAAGCAAAATAATAGAGGATGGTAAAATAACTGAACAACAAATGAAAGCACACACTGTCAGATGAGTCCAAAAGACGAGGCAGGAAGCCAGCAAATATGGCTGCAATACTAAAACAAGGAATGAAAATCGTCAAGAAAATTATAGACACATTAAATGTCTGTATGTGGGAAGGGAAAGGGGCAAAAGTAAGTGACACAGAGGGAGTCATCAGATGAGTGCATAAGGTTGTATTTTACAGGGCATGAAGAATGGTCGTTGTTTGTCACAGTTCACACAGGGCTATGGTAAGGGAATCCTAAATATTAGATAAAATCCTGGCTATATTGGAGTCAATGTGAGTTTTGACATTGACTCTGACAGAGCCATTTCATTCATTAAGGAAGGACCCACCTGAGTGAAGTGGGAAAAAAATATTATTTCATTGTACAGAGGGGAAACTTGAACTCCAATAGACTGACGGTCATATTCTGTAAAGATTTGTTGCCTCTGTCAGGTCCAGAGGACTTCAAATGTTAACAGCCATGTGTCTAGCATGCAGAATAAGATCTCAAAACAAGATTAGGGTGTTCAAGTTCTCACTACAATATTCAGGTAGAATTAGTGTGCTTCTTCAGAAGAGAGCTGTCTTGAGCTATGCCAACAGGGAAAAGCTAGACATTGAGAAAAACTTTGGGCTTCCCCAGCCATGCCTGGCCCAAAACCAAAACAAAACAGAACAAAACAAAAACAAAAACAAAAACAAACAAAAAAAAAATTCCCCAACAAACTCTCCTTCATTAAAAAAGTGGCTAATGGCAGAGGAAACATTCATCAGGTTCCCAGTATGTGGAGGAGAAATTATCTTAGGAAATAGTAAGTCTAGTTTGTAACCCAACTCTCCAAATTCAAGGTAGGAGGGAAACAACTCCCAGGCATAATCATTTATTTGTACTCCTTGAATGAACTGTGCATGACTTTTTGTCTTTACAGAGGGATGCTGGAGGACTTGTTGAATACATTTCATATTAAGCAATTATTGACAAAACAAACAAACAAAAAAAAACCTCTGAAATAAAATGCTGGGAATACAATCTAGAACACTTCTCCCTTTTCACAGTTGAATGCCCTGCTAAAATTAAAAGCCATGCTCCCTCTTTTATTTTTCCTGCTGCTTAAACTAGTCTTGCTTTATTTGCTGCTTGCATTATTTGTTATGACATAGTGTTATCAAGATCAGAGATGTGTATTTATTCCAGACAATCTGGTAAATTCCTTATTGTAGTGGTTATAGCTTGTAGCTCCTGATGTGTGGAAACTAATATTGCTTAGGAACTTAAGCACTTCCCCATCTATGTTTTTGTTTCTGATGGTGTTTATAGAGATTTACCATGTACCATAGCCACCAAAAGCATGGACACAATGCATATCTATATGAACCTAAAGATGTTACAGGTTGAAAAAAAATGGGATTTTTGCCTTACAAGATCACAAATCAGAAGAGGTTTTAAGCGTTACCGGACGCTCAACCTTACCTAAGTCTTATTTTCACTGTGTAAGGCTTATATAGACATTCGTTTTGCAACTGGATGGACTCTGCTTTCATACTCTTTTCAGCCAGCTGGAGGCTCACTCTGCTTCCCCTGAAACAGGGACTACGTAAGTACTCCACCACATGCAAAATCACTGAAGCTTCTGATTCTGAAACCTTAGCAAACATCTCCATGATCTCAGCTGACTTTGGCTGAAAATAAAGAAGCAATAACATGGTCTGTCCCATTATGTGGGCTGCAGCTGCAAGGACGTACCTGTATCTGGATGCAGGAAGGATGTCTGCTTGTGTCTTAAGCTTCTTAAACCAATTTATAAAGTATGTGCTTTTGATCTCCCAGCTTTCCCTAAGATTTTGCTTAATGTACTAACCCTCCATCTTCCTTTCTGCTGGGACTTTTCTCATGACTATTTGTCCTGGAGTCTGTCAGTCTCTCCCTAGTCAGCTTGTGCATGAATTATTACAATGTTCCTACTGCAGGGATCAACAAAATAAACAGTCTTGTTAAAATCATGATTTTAAAACCTATTATTTATGTATAGAGTTGCCAGCTAATATGCTTTCTTCATCAAGGTATTTGTTATATTTCATACACTCCATGTTCTGTTTCTGTATCAACCAAAGACTACTCTTTTGGAAGGACAGATCCATTGTAAGAAAGAAATTAAACTGGCAAGCAAACCTAATTATTCCAAACCATTTTTCAGCTCTTGACCAGCTACAGGCTTAAGATTCTCTATCCATAAACCAGTGAGCCAGACAAGAGCATTCTCTAGCATTCTGGATCCAAAAATAACTCCCACACACCCCCTCAGGAAGGGGGGTAAACCTTTCAATTCTAAACCTTTCTATTCTTGACCTAAGTTTGTGACTTGATATATGTAAAATTCAGTTGGATGCATTTTTCTACATTTTTAGTTTTTTTTTTCTTCTTTGACTACTATAATTAAAGATTTATTAAAGATGAGGGAGACAAAACGTTAAGTACCATTCCATTAAAAAAATTAAATAAAATAAAAAAATAAATAAATCAAAACACTTCTCAAGGATGTAGAGCACAGGTTACATGATGTGGTTGGTAATAAAAGTTTTATTTATGCTTACATTTACTGGGCTATATAATTCACCTTAAGCTGAGCCACTCAAGTCTTGTACTCTGAGTTTGCCAGTGGGTGAGCAAGTGTCACTGTATATATAAAAGCTGAGCCACTCAAGTCTTGTACTCTGAGTTTGCCAGTGGGTGAGCAAGTGTCACTGTACATATAACATACAAGTAACCCATACATCAGCTGTGTTCACTGACGTGTTGTTGTGGTTTAACCCGGCCGGCAGCTAAACACCACACAGCCGTTCGCTCACCCTCCCCTCTCCCTCTCTGGGATGGGGGAGAGAAACGGAAAGTAAAACGAGAGTTGAGATAGAGACAGTTTATTAAGATAGGAAACAATAATAATAATAATAATAACAATAATAATAATAATAGTGTATATGAAACAAGTGATGCACAATGCAATTGCTCACCACCCGCTGACCGATGCCCAGTCTATCCCGAGCAGCCGGCCCCCCCAACCCGGCTAGCCACCCCTATATATTGTTTAGCAAGACGTCAGATGGTATGGAATACTCCTTTGGCCAGTTTGGGTCAGCTGTCCTGGGTCTGTCCCCTCCCAGCTCTTGCTGTACCCCAAGCCTGCCTGCTGGCAGGACAGAGCGAGGAGCTGAAAAGTCCTTGGCTTGGTACAAGCACTGCTCTGCAACAACCAAAACATCGGCATGTTATCAGCATTCTTCCCATCCTAATCCAAAACACAGCATTCCACCAGCTACTAGGAGGAAACTGTCCCAACTGAAACCAGGACACGTGTTACGTAAGGATTTTCACCATATGTCTCTTTATATCTCTGCTTATGAGCTAAGTCTTGAAGTTGTCCTCAACTTCTGTACCACAACTGCAGTCTGTACCAACAGTGCATTGACTAAGGTGTAACATGTCCTTCAAAGGGGTTAAGCTCCCTGTAGAAGTCAGTCTCTTCTAAAATTGTCCCAATTTTTTGCTAGAAGAGATGGAAACAGGGTTGCAGAAGACTGGAACATAATGTTATAAGACTGATGCTCATGACCAATGCTCAACTCTCCTCAACTCTTGTCATAAACTCAAAATATAATTAATGAAGAAGAGTAACTTTTTAAACATAAGGTGTATGAAATACAAAAAGTATCTGAAAAGTGTTTTGTCCCATAGTCATTCACTGAATGGGTTGATATATTAGCATCTCAAAGTAAGTGAAATATCTTGAGAACGAAATTTGGTTTTGATCATCCTAAAGGTGCCTATGCTAATAGTAAAAAAAAAAAAAAAAAAAAAAAAAAGAATCTGAAGCAAGTTTCCTCTGAAGAAAAATTAAAAGGAAAAATATATACTTACAGAGATTTTGGCACCTGATGTGCAATGACAAATATCTTTCAGAGGCTAAAAATATGTATTTTTCTTTTTGCCTTCATCCATCACTCTCTCCACCCCTTGCATAGCACAGGGTTTCTTAGTGTGATTCTAGCATTTGGGAATTCCCAAACTCTCTAGAATTTCCTCTGGTTCTCCATGCCTCACAATTTCTTACCATTCAGGAAAATGTTGTGGAAGAATGGAAGACATAACAGGTTTCAACTAATGAAAATATTTAAATAAAGTATTAGCATTTGCACTCTTTTGTCAGTAGTTCCAAGATAAGTAAATAAAGTTGCAGCCTAATTAAACCATATTCATTTCATCTTATCTGTTTCTCCCCAAGTGTCCTGGACATCTGTACCTTACAAAGCAGATATCAGAGCTGCCTGAAGAGCAAACTCTCATTAGGGAGATACTACTAAGCATGCTTTTTTTTTTTTTTTTTTTTTTTTTTTTTTTTGTATGTCATGTCCACCTGCAAAATGCGGTTTTACAAGTCCTTTTATACCAAAGTACAAATAGAATAAAGAAGTAAAATAAAATAAAGACATGTTGCCTGTTCATTGCTAGAATGAGATATTTCTCCGGTGACAGAAAAGCATAAACAGCTATTGTTTCTCTGTTATCACCTCTCATTGAGATATCACAAGCCCCAGCATATTTGGTGTTTTCCTTATTATCCTTGCTGTAATGGTTCTGTGCCTGAAGAATCCCAAATTTCACTCTAAAAAAAAGAATAACTTGCACTCATTTTGGGTAAATTGACTCATGACTGTTCACGGCTTGGGTTTCTGGTACAGTTTCTAACCTACTTTGATGACATTATCTGATCTCAATAAGCAGGGATTTTGATAGCAAATGCAACAACTTAGTAGTGTAACTAGGTCACCCTACAGATATTTCGCAAGAAAAGCTATTTTTCAAGTACTTGCCATGGCTGCTGTTTCAAAAACTTGAGAGTAGCATCTTATTTCATCCCCAAACATGTCATTTTGACCCATTCATCAAAAGCAGTTACTTCAGTTTCAGCCAGCTGCAAAACCATTTGAGGTTATCTTGCCAGAGACAGAGCCTTCATATCCTGCTTCAATTTAAAAGCACCTTTGCTCTTTACATACCGGAAGGTAAATACACTATAAAAATGCCAAGGCCCACCACAGTTCAGATATTTCAGCCTCATGAAGAAAAGGCACACAGAGAACCTGAATAGATGCTGCCCATGAACTTTTAAAAGAATTCAAGAACATAATTCTTGGCTCTCCTAGGTGAGCAAGTCATCAGCTTACTCCTAATTCATTCCCCTCTTAACAAGCTTACAGAGAAAACCACTACAGAGAAGAGCGTGCTTTAAAAAGAGATCAGCAGCAATCCTACCCCCCAGCTGTGCTGAGAACCTTCTTAGGAGACAAGATCTATGCATGGCCTTCCTTATGGTGCAGTGCAGGATTTAACATTAAATATATATATATGGCAGTAACAATATCATTAAAAATTCCCTTCATTTATTTTACTTTACAAACAAAAAGGATGAATAGGTTTGAACAATGTTTCTAAGAACAAAGCAAATATCTAATCAGGCTCCAGAGATGGCACCTTTGTAGTAAATGTTATGTCCATGTTAAGATCTTGCTCATGAAAATAGGGTTTTTACCAGAAATGATAACAGATGCTTACATTTACTAGCATTAGAAGATGTCACTTTATTAAAGACAGCATCAGAATGAACCCCTTGAGTTTGAATTTCATAAAGTTTGTTAAGGAAATATTTTTGAAAAGAGAGAGGGAAACTATGTTTTAATGATGTTCACATGTTTCCCCAAAGAGTGTAAGCCGATACATACGGGCATCGAAAGCATTACATGCTAATTTCATTAAAGGGGGGGAGGGTGCCTAGAAAAAGCACAAAAGTAAATGCCGCTGACCTCACTGGTAAGAGGCTGAAAAAGGAACCTGTTCTGGGAAGCTGAGACTTTTTGCCTCTATAGCAACTAGGTAGGCGATGCCTGTCTTGGAAAATTTATGGTATCATTTTATTTATAGCAGATGTCCCCTTAAAGAAAACATTTTTTGCTTTATGCTACCCAAATCTTATGGATAATTACAAAATGTAACATGGAGTAATGCTGCAGATATCAACAGTATTTTCAAAAATGAGTTATGAATGAAAAGAAGAAAAAACATCCTGATACTGATCTAAGCCTTGAAGATAAAAGGTTAATCAACACAATACTTTTGCTGATGCTTTCTAGAAACTTGTTGTTTTAAGGAGAAAAGATAAAAGTTGAAACTTTGTATGGAGCCCACTAATTAAATCATCGTTTATCCAAAATGACTCTTGCTGTTGCAATAAAGATGATCAGATGCCAAAATAAGCCTGAAGTAGTATGAGTAGTTATGGTCAGAGACCTATAACTTAAAAGTTTGTTTTGGATATGTATCTTTTATTCAAGCAGCGAAAACTGTGTTATTTGCATTTCTTGTTCTGCTTCAGTAAACCAATTTCACATCATCAATTACATTTTCTTAGAGGAACCCATATGAAATACCTCCATTCGTTTAAATTATGGTGATGTCTTTTTCTTAAGCAGGCATTGCTGAGCTGCATCTTGCAGAAATTTCATCATCTCGTACCAACTAAAAGAGTCAAGAACAATTAAACCAAACACTGTAGTCCCAGAGAAAAGTTTTACCAATAGACAGGATGATTAAACAGAGAGCAATACCTTTCAATATCAAAATTTTAATTTCCCATGTTAAACTCTGTCCAGTTTCAAATATAAAATTTGGTTCTTCAAGCCCTTGAAGGTGAATAAAGCTGCTGTTGATGGGATCTTTCTTTCCTTAATATTCTCCACTAACTAGTGAACTTCAAGATGGAAATAAATAAATTTTGGTAAAATGCAAATGGACAGAAATAATACATCTGTGATTTCGCTGATGCATGGTATGAAAGAATACATATTTCAAAAACAAAGTCATTACAATAATGCTGCTGTTCTGTTTTGCAGGTCTTCGTGACAGTTTAAGCAATAAAATGGTTTAATCTCTCTGGATTGCAACAGCAGAAACCCCTGACAAGGACAGGAGATTGACAGAATTTGTAATAATACATTTTTACTTATGTCACATATTTGTAATTTCAAGGACGTGATTCACAATGACCCTATTGCAATGTTGTGTAGGCATTGTTCTACACTGATTTGCATTAATGTCTACAGAAGAGTTTTCCTCTCTTAGTACTGCTTCAGAGGATATGCTTGTCATTAAAATTCTGGTCACAGATGTGGGTTAAAATATCTCTAACCTTTACAAATGTATTATGTGGCACTACTGACATAGCTTTTATTGCAGATAAAATCTATAACAAATTCTGTGTGTGACAGGAGAGGAACATGATTTCGTATTAAATTCAGATGATAGAGATGCATTCCTTGCATGTATTTTTAAAATGTTTTGGATTTAGGAACAAGTTAGGCTTTCTACTCTGTTGCATTAGAAATCCATTAAATATATTCACTTTGTTTTAGTTTGTTATTTTGATAATTTTTCTTAAACAGGCTTTCAGAAGCGGACATAAAATAGTGGTAAGAATTCAGCTCATTTCCAGTCCTGGTTGAGTCCCTCAGAAGTAAACAAGAAATCAATTTATTAGGATAGTCTGCCTAACATTTATCATTGAAAAATTTTGATAACCTACATTAAATGCAGCCTGTGATCCTCTGCTTCTGTTTCCTAACTTACACTGGTATTCCTGTACCTAAAAGGGTCATGTTTACTGGTGGAGAAGTGTGTATCTTTTTTTTTTTTTTTTTTTTTTTTTTTTTTTTTTTT
>CM021772.1:18264468-18477910 GCA_011076525.1 Nettapus auritus | reverse complement strand
TACATCAGAAAAGATAAATAAAACTCTTTCCCATCCTAGTCACAGAGCTGGACTGCTAGGATAAGAATGAGGCAAAGGGGTAATGCTGACTTGAAAGCCAGTTGAGGTCACTGGGTCCAAATGGTTTCATGGAGGGCACATAAGGGTCATGGAGGATTTCACTCAGATGCCTCAAAATCTCTGGATCTTTGATTTTTGAGCAATTTTATCTCCTTTTACAGTCCCTAGCACCTCAAACAGTCTAGGATTATGGGATTATGGAGTAATTCATTACACATTCAAGAAGAAACAAGCTCTCTTAGAAGTTGACACAATGGACACTTCTTGAAGCAGGTTGTATTGTCAACAATAAAAATAGAGAGGAAATTGCACAAAGTTTGCCTGTTTAGCTCTACTCAGTGAGGAAAGGGTGTGGAGAAGAGAAGCAAACAAAAAGCAATGTCATGAAAATTTACAGAATTACTGAATTTTAGATGCGATAAGAGGTGGGATTTGGCTAATTCTGATGACACAGACTTGATTTTGAAGGCTTCTAATGCCTTTTTTATGCAGAAGGGAGATAGTATGAGAGGAATTCTTAGTCTGTAATGTATCAAAAATACAAGCTGTTCAGCACTGAGGTCTAGTTGTGTATTTAGTGCTCACCATGGCTGACATGGGATAGCAGTTCTTGAGAGTTGGAAGAGCAACCTCATGCACATTAGGTTACGAATGCAGGCAGGAAGAAACCACTCAACACTTTTAAGTGCTGTGCTCTTCTTATTTAACCCTTCCTGCAGTACAGCAGGAATTTGTCACAGTAATTTGAGGCTGGATATTCAAGTGTAAGAGCCGGGATATGGCCTACCACTGAGTTGCCATCTGCACCTCTACATTCACTACAAGGCTGCTCTATGCTGGCATACTACTGAGAGCTAAGGAATAGGTCATGATAACAGATGCTTTGTGCCCCATAGGTGGGCAGTCAATTCTTCTCATGCCCTCTCACAGTTAATGTTGGCTTGTAATGTCTTAAGTCAACTTCTGTTCATAGGAAATCCTACATAAGTATGTATATATTTTGACATTGTGATTTAGACACAACAGAATGCATACTTAGTAACTCATTTCCTCATCTGGAAAAGAGTGAATTAAAATCAAGAACTCTCGATTTATTTCAGTGTTTTAAATTATGTAATTGATGAGTTTTCAACCTCTCTGAACTCACACCAATAAGGCAGCCAGAGAGCTATAAAATAGAATCCTTGTAGAATAAAGTATTTCACCAGTGATAACAATAAAATGTTTCTTCTGAGAATTGCAAGAATGTGAGGAGCTTCTTAATGTAAAGAATAATTACGTAGATAAAAGTTCACCAATCCAGATGCAGAATTTTCTCTGTACTTTACTTTCCTAGTAGGATTACTAGAGGAGATACCAATGTCTGAATTTTATATTTTAATTTTGTTTAATTATTTTCATGGTGCTAAATATTTTCCAGAATCCTACATGAAAAGTGTTAATTTGAGATGTCTAGATGATATAGATGAGATACTAGATGAGGCCTTTTCTAAATACCAAATTTTCTTAACTGCAGAATGGGAAAATGATGTTAAACTTTTGTAAAATAGTTTAAGAAATTCTAAAGAAAAGTGTTGTGTGAAGAACACCCATATGTAACGTTTGTATGACAAGAAATATCCAAACAATGCATTTATATAAACATACATATTTATAATAATTTTCCTTTTATTATTACATTTTGTTATATTTTATTACTTATAGTGTTAATATACATATAAATGTCAAAACCAAAGCCCAATGAAAAACATTCTTAAGATGCCCATTTACTTTTATTCAATTTGTGACAAGTTTGAACACCACTGACAGCAACTTCATAAAGCCATTAATGAATTTTACATGATACTCATGAGAATGAATGTATTTCTCATCAAATAAGAAGTATAGGATTCTGCCAGAAAAGAGTAACTGAGTTTGCAAAACTGTTAAAATGTAGTATATTTCTGAGGGAACAATTTGTAATATGCTTGGGAGAAATCTGATAGCATTTGTTCATACTGTAAATTATGTAATTCTTCGCCATAGTGCTGCTGAAAGAGCAAGAGAAGGGATTTTGCCTTGGTTTAATGCCTTTTCAGGGGTGCTGAACACAGATGGATACATATTTACCTGTTATAAAATTAGAAGTCAAATACAAAGACAGAAAATCTGCTATAAATAAATTCTGAGATGTTTCAGTCTCCACTGTCATTAAATGCTGGGTGAAAAAATCATTTGATGTTTTTTCATCATAAACAACCACAATAAAAACTATTTTTATTTCATTTTGCTCACTATCTGGTAGAAGCAAAAACAGCAAAATATTATTGAATTGCTCTCTGTTTGGCAAAAAGATTATTTTATTCTGTAATTACAAGATTTTCCTTCAGTTTTCTACTTGATTTTGAGTAATGTGTTTCCCTTAAGTACAGCCTGTTTTTAAAACTGCAAAGACAAATTCAGTCTGATTCAGATTTGTGGCATACCATTGAAGGAGATGGAGCTGTCGCTGTGTGACATGAATTTGTCTCTCTGTCTTTCCATCTGTCATATGTAGCCATGTCAGTGTCGTTGTCTCAGCACTGCCCAGAATCCTACAAGGTGCTGAGTGCCTAAAACCTGCTTCAAAGAAAGCCCTCATTACCTCCTAATATACCTGGCTCTTAGTAGAGTTATTTCTTATATTTCTCCATACTTACCCACTACGTACTTTGAACAGTATAAATACTGAGCTCAGCCAACTGCCAGTGGTTTTGGATAGATCTGAGAAAAGTTGCATTTGGATAATTTTTTGTTGTTGTTTGTTTTGACACCCTTTTTCTTGCCTCTCCCTTCTTCCCCAATGCACACGCAACATTTTTTGTTCCTGTGATCACACCCACTAAATACACAGTGGTCCTCAGAGGTCTTTTGGAGAGTAAGGCACAGAATTCAGGCTGCACAGAGGCTGAATGCGCACAGAGTGCACGTGCATGCTTCTGCATCTCTGTGCTTGTCTTGGGGCAGGCAATATTTATATTCTCCACATTTATATTTTCCTTTTGCAAAAGCATAACACTGCTGCCTCTGACTGTCAACAGCTTGAAGTAGTCCCTGTCATCGTAAAAGAAAAGGCTAGCAATAAACGTATTTCAATTTTCTATGAATGGAAACTTTCCCCTACTTCCAGGACCATCCCACACCAGTCAATGTTCACAGCTGCCAGTCCTCAGAGAACAAACGATCTTGCCATGTAAAAACTTGCCAGGTACATCCAATAGGACAGATCTTTATAAATTAATATTACTCCTGTGCAAGGAGTTTTGGAGCTAAATACACTGAAGAAACAAAGCCTTGCTTACAGATACAGATGTGGGAAAGAAACAGAGCTGGGTAATTTCAGCCCCAGCCAGGAGGACAGAGCTGTGCTCTGCAGCCTGCACTGCACAACTCAAGAGAGCTTGAGACAGCAACCAGCTGAACCTGACCTCAGTCTGTTTTGACTGCTCAGGGCTGCCCAAAAGACTGCAGCTTCCACTGTCTGACACAAAATAATCCAAATTATATTGGCACTGATAAATACCTAATTGTTCTAGATTAGAATAAATGAATGCAACCCTGCTCACTCTTTCCCAGGGTTTTGCAATGAGGTGAGATGTTGGCACAAAGAAGATTTATTGTACTGAATGAAGTGCCCCTAGTTTAATAAAGACATGAATATTAATAACAGGACAAAGCCCACAACAAAGAGTCACCAAAGAGTGACAGAGGAATGAAAAGGTGGATAAGCTTTATGCTCTTCATGGGGTAATTCCTTTGCATTACATAACCCAATGGAAAAGGCTAAAGTGGTTGCTTAAATTCAATCTTTGATATTGCTTCTCTGCAAAAATAAATGTGATGAATTAAAAAGTAAGACTTGCAGGAAGATTAGGATTGTCTGAATTCCTAAGCAAACAGAAAACTAACCCAGAAAGATTAAAAACTGATTTCATGATTTGTTTGACCTTATTAGCTCCTCTTTAGCAATTTTGTTGATTTCTACCTATCAGCCTTCTGCTTCAAATTAGCTTCAAGACATATAGGTAGCACGGTTTAGTAGTATGCAAATCAGTTTTAATGAAAAAAAAGCATCCTGAAGGCAGCCAGAGAACTGAGATTTAATTCATCCAGGTGCTAATACCCAATCCTGTCTATATTGTTCTCATTCACTTCTGATAGGGAGAAGAGGAGCTGGATTGGTAAAACAAAAACTGAGAGGAAGTAATAAATGTAGTTTAGGAAACAGGAGCCATTGGTAAACAAAACAAAACAAAACAAAACAAAAAAACTCCTGGGATGAGATTCTCAAAACAGTGTCACCAAATTACCAAATTGCTGCTAATAGTAATGGTAAGTGAGTAATATCCATTATCTGCTTGTGAAAAAATATCAAAATACATGTGTTTGTCTTTGACATGGCAATCCAAGCATGGCTCCACATACCTGGTATAAAGGACTAGGGATCCACTGAATTAATCCATCTCCTCTTGAAACTTCCTGTTGGTGCTGAACAAGTGGGGGGGAAGGGGATGTTCCTGCCTTCCTTAGTGACCTTGATTGCTCTTGGAAGGAATAGCTCTTTCTCTCCCTTCTGGATATAGAGGTACTTAGAAAGACTAGCTTCCTGGTTTGGGCATTTAAATTAGGCTGGGTTTTGTGAATATACTCCTGGATCAGCAAGCAATTTAAAATTCTTATTCTTTAAAAATATATATATATTTCTTATTTAAGATCTTTGGCCTTAATTTATATTTAATTTTATGTAGTGTACAGTTATATTGAAATTTCTAGGAAAGAAAGGAAGGAAGAAAATAGGAAATCAAACAGTAGCCTAAACCTTTCAGGAAGCTAGGTATGAAATGTGAACATTCTCAGTTGAATGAGTTATTTAAAATACTTATGATACTGTTCTTGAAATTAAATAGCAAATCTGAAAATGACATTTGCAAAATGAACATTTCATATATTAAAATACAGCCTTGGTAACTGGGTAGAACAGGGGAGATTGCTGCATGATGTTGGCAGAAACTGTTGTATTCACTCCAATGATCTCATGTGGTGTATGGACTGAAAGCAGAGTCTGCTGAGGGGTACAAACAGGAAGAGAAACAAAGTGAAATAACGCCAGGAAAATACCAACAGTCTCAGTTGCAGTCAAGTGTATCAGCCACTGCAAATGCCTCTCTGCCATGTCCACAGACCTTTTTTTTTTTTAGCTGCAAAGCCAGAGGTCAGAAAATGGTGGCGTCATTACACAGCCCTACCCTGCCACTCTCGGTGAGGCCGTGACGCCCAGGGATGGAGCTGTGGCCATGGGCAGGGACACAGGGTGCAGGGCTTGCCCTGGAGGTTACCTAGTACAGGTAAGGAGAGACACTCAGGGAGGGTGATTTAGATTACACCACCAGGCAAAAAGTGTGTGAGGGCATTGCCAGGTGTCCAGCTCACCCCTTGAACTGTTCCAGCAATTAAAGGCAGAAACACTAGTACTGTGTTTACAGTAGAAGAGACACTTGGTTGTTTATAAAGATAATAGACCAGCTCTACGTCTTGTTTGATGACATAATATTCTTAAGACACAAGTGGGAGAAGCTGCAAGTGGCTTTGAAAATACAGCAACACTTTGAATATTTACAAATCCCTTTCCTTTATGGAGTTTAGCAGATGTGAGTTGTTTCAGTGGGTAACTCAAGAAATAAAAGTCTGATAAACCCATACAGAATGTCATACTGTAATATCATGCCATGTAATCAGGTGTGATGACTATAGCTCTAAAGAACTCACTATGAATTCTGATATGCAATCTTGAATACTGGCAGATAAAACTTTTAAAATAGAGGATTTCTGAAATTTGTGATAATCTTGGGAAAACATTGTACTGCATTAAGCAAATCAAAAGTTTTAGATTTGATATCTTATTATTGTATATGCTTTTTCCTTTTAATTCATTCTTGCTGAACTTATTTATTTATGTACAAATTTTCACATATGTTTAAAAGAGCAAACCTTCGGGCACTTCAGAAATTTCAAATCATTGTTGCAGAAATAGCTGGCCCTCTAAGGTGGATAATAAAACTGAATAATTTTATGAAAAGGAAACCAAAATCTAAAATTATTTTTAATGAAATGATTCTAAAATATATGCATGCTTAGTTTCCCTAGATTTTGTCATATTTCTTTTTGATTTGCTTGTGTGTTTTTTGTTGTTGTTTTGTTTTGTTTTAATTGGAAAGTGGATAAAAATACAACTATTAATAGAATAAACTTTACCATATTGTCTTTTTTTTTCCTGAGAAATTATGATGTTTATAGGTGAAACATATACCAGATACATACTGGTATCTGAAAGTCTATGGTATTCTACCTCATTCTGTCATTTGGTATTTATGGTAATTTTGAGACAAAACGAGAACATGCAAAAAATAAAGGACAAAAAAATAGAATGGAGAGGAAAACAGCATTTTCATAAAACAACTTTTAACAGCATTTTCTCTTTGGTCTTCATGAATTTAGCATGCTTTTCTTGTTGGTTTTGATTTTTTATTTTTTTTTTTTCATCGTGTTGGAGATGGAAATTTATCTACTGGAGATTACTTACCAGACCAGAGTAGTCACAATATGTTTATCTTCTAGCATCTCCTAACAATTTTACCTACTTTCCTTTTTAGTGTGTTTCATCTAATTGTATTGTTTATTACTATATTACTTAGGGTACTTTTAAGAGAACATTAAGGAGTATAAGCGTAATCTTTCACCTGTTTTTGTGGTTTGTAAATTTTTTATATAAATATAGACTTTTACATGTGGTATTACTGTTCTTTTTTGTTGTTTGTTTGTTTGTTTTGATAGAGGAATAAAAACTGAAATATTCTTTATAGATGTGTAGTAGGTAATGGAGAGGGCTAAGAGCTCCTCTGAGAGTTCATGCTATGGATTTGGATGATGGAAAGGTTAGATGCCAACCATATTCTTCAATATACAGCTAGCTTTAGGTTATCTCATAAATATTCTAAATACTCTATGGAAACTAGCTGCCATGTGCATGCTATTTTCTGTGTTCATGCTTCTGTTCATTTCCTTGTAGGAAATCTCATACTGATTTTACTCTCTTTGACAAACTTTAAGCAATCTTTATTAGGATCAAATCTCTGCATTGCTACTTTTAGTACTTATAGCTCTATAGGATGATTGTATAAAGGCTATTCTTCCAGTCTGTTAGCATCTTATGCTCATTTTGCATGGTAACTCAGAAAGGAGGGCAATGACAGATAAGACCTTTCCTATGCACTGAAAATACCATTTCTTTCAGTTGTGTCCAGCATGGATAAAGTCTTGATCCTTTCTGTTGTGTTTTTTGTTGTTGTTTTCCCCCTGCAAAATGAATTAAAATTAATTTGAAAAGACGAAAAGGATGCAGTCCATCTTCTCTCAGGAGATGCCATTCTCCATGAGTCCTATATGTTTGCCTATGGCTCCTAACACTTTTCTTATATATGATTCAAACTTTTTGTATGCGTGATGACCTATGGCACAACCATCTAAGCTGAAACAAAAAGTAATTACAAAAAAATTATTACAAAATTACAAAGTAATTACAAAGTAATTACAAAAAAAACATTACAAAAAGTAATGTTTTATCAAATCTGTAAGGCATAGGGTACCCTTTCTAAGAACTGACAAATTAGGCATTAGGAGTAAGGAATGCTCTTAGCATTCATTCCATATTAAAAAAAAAAAAAAAAAAAAAAATCCTTTACATTAATTTTTAGCCTTAATCTAAAGTTTACACTGAGGACTGGGACTCAAGTTCTCTTCTTTATATTTATAGAGTCTTTTTGCAGTATTGGCACCTGGCATTCCTTGAGATCCCTATTTTTCACTCTTTTTGATGCTCAGAGCCTCACAAGGTATAAGACTGTTTGTCATGATAAATTCAGAGGGTCAGTTAGCATAAATATACATAACAGTATCTATGTGAAGGCATGCTGTTTTAATACTGGGGTATATTGTGTTATTTTATATTATTTCTTTGCTTATTTTCTTTTCTTGCCTTCTATCTTCCATACCCACTTTTTAACAATTTGTTAATCTTACTAGACTACATTCAAAAACATGTTCATACTATTATCACTGTTCTTTATCTAATGAAACTCAGTGAATCTCCTGTTTGACCATTTCTTGCCTTAGTCTCGTTAAAAATGTGTTTTGTTTCCTTTTGAGCTGGGTAACAGACTGGCACCAAGAAATGTGTTGAGGCCATTTAAATGCAGATGATCTGCTGTCCTGCTTCTTTCAGTAGGTGCCATAAATTAGCATTCAAATTTTGCTACAATTTTGTCCGTTTTTTTTTTTTTTTTTTTTTTTAATTCATTTCATATGTATTTAATCCCACATCAGTCTCAGTTGTTCTGCAATATGTGCCATATTGTAGCAGCTTTTTAGCTGCCACTGACAATTTTCTCATTCCTTTAGTGTGAGGTTTTAGTTCTACTAACACTTGTGTTAATGAAATACATTTCACTTAATGGAATTAAATGCATAGCCTGCCTATTGTTCATTACATTACACAGTCTTAGAGTTTGGATTTAAATTTCACCATTCTTCTATAAAGATTGTCCACCACATTTTGGCTTAACAGGCACTCCATGCTTTGGAAAGCATGTGGGAAATCTGTTATTACAAGTAAAATACCAGTAATAGTTTCAATGTTCTTTGGAATGTTCTATTTTATTCCTTTTTTCTTCTGTACCTAAATATGTTTAAAATGCATTTTCTGTCATTTCTTTGTGTGGAATTTGAAAGGCTGTACGAAATCTGATGACCTGCAGACATCATAGGTAAACTTCAAACTATTCAGAGCACCCATTCTTCCATTTCTGTATACAAATTATGAAACTGCTTCAGGGATTATCTCCAATTTAAAATGAAACAAAACAAAATTCCTGTACATCTGCAAGCATACACAAGAACTAAAGTCATACAGGAATTTTCAAATGAAATAGTTTCTCATCAGACACCAACTTGCCTTTTTTTTTTTTTTTTTGAGGAAGTGGGTTCTCAGCTTCTGAGTGGATTATGATAGGGGAGAATTCCATGTGCATAACCTAATATCTCTTTGGAAGGTTAATCTTGAGAAGTCTCCAGGTTGGAACTTGAAAACTGTTTCTGAGGTCATTTTCTTCAGTCAGAATATTTCTGACTGGCTCTACCTCTTTCAAGAACAGACTTCATTTAGAGGGTCACTAAATATCTGGTTTCTTCTATTTTTCTCCTTAGGAAACCAGATCATAGACTCTTCTTTTTGGAATTAATCAGCTCTGGGTCTGCTGGAGGTACTTCAGGTAATTTTGATTCAGATTATTTTGGATATTTCAGTTTAGGTACACTTTAATATGATTTAATTAATGATAAGCTATGAGAAAACCGTGAGTTTTTATTTTATCTGAATGTGTTTACTTATTGTTGATGTTAATGTCCACTAGTGTTGGAAATGGGAATAGGCAAATGTAACACCAAGAGCAAGCACATTCATGCCTTTGAATATTTGTCTGCCTTGTAGGTACTGAGTTGTATCTGCTAGACTTTCCTTTCTGGGATGTGGCAATGTCCTATCAAAGTGATAGCCAGTAAAAATGTATTTGGCTTTTCTTCTGCTATAACCATGATTGGTTCTTTTTTTGCTTTTCCATTGTCTAATCAACAGAGAATTGTTAACAGGTTGTACAATTGCAGAGCAAGGATGTTCACGTGGATTTAAATAAATCAAAGGGTCCTCTTTTATAAGTGAATCAAAATCAAGCCTCTTGTAAAGCTAAAAATGTTTTTGCATTTCTTTGTCCATTTTCTCTAGTCTTTCCTATATCCTTTACTCTGACTCTTCCTGACTTGTTCTATGATCTCAGCCATGCTAAAAGATCGTGTGCTTTTCTCATTGCTTTTGCTCTAGTAATATTTCCCTGGTAAACTGTACCCTTGTCTTTTCCTGTTATATTATCTTGTTCCTTTCAATGTTCGTTTTCTTTTTCTTAGTTGGATGGATGTCCTAACACATTCTGTGTCAGATGCTACAATAATTGTAGTATCTATAACATTATCTTTCCTTATCAGACGTGTTTCAAAATGAAGGGTAGAAACAGAAAACTGCACAGTGCAACTATGGACAGCGTATTCCGAGGTGTGACAGATACACCATTGAATCTGCTCAATTCTTCAGCAACAGCAAAGACACTGATTGACACTAAAAAATAGGGAGGGAGAAGGCACATGACAGGTCATTGAGTTCAATTGAATTTATTATAGAAACTGGGAACAAAAGGCAAGGAAACTGTTAAGTCTAGTTTTCTAATTGCATATCCAACCAGGTGTGATGAGTCCTTTAACAAAAGAATCATTCTCCATTAAAATACAGGTGGTTTTTGTTGTTGTTGTTGTAGTTTGTTTGTTTGTTTGTTTTGTTTTTTGTTTGTTTTGTTTTTGTGTGTGTGTGTGTCTTCATTTTTTCTTTCCTACCACATATCTGGGGAGTCTGGAAAACTCAGAGTTCTGTTGTTTGGAGTCATCTCTACATTTTTTATCTAAGTATAAGATGTTTTTATTTTTGTCAGCCTCATCCTGTAGCTTCATATAAATGTTTTCCAGCCTAGAAATATATGCATTTATACACATCAACCATATCCCATTTCTGCTTTTTGGTTGCAAAGGCAAAATGAGCAAAACATTTCATTCTCCTTCCTGGGTGGTTGCTCTCCAGTCTGCCAACCATTGCAGTCACTCTTCTCTGCAGTTTCAGCAGACTTTCTTGAACTTGAGTGACAAAGACCATGCACAGAATATCAGACAAGGCCATAAACCCAATCAGGCCATTGTATGGCATGGGTATTTATCTTCTTATTAAATATAAATATATCACACCTTTATATATGTGTACAAAATATTTGTGTATATGTATTTTATGTAATAAAAAAAAATCAGTGATTTTTTTCTTTTTTTGTAGCGACTGTTTTCAAGCTTAATGGAAACTGCAGATTTCATACTTCTTTACTGTATACCTGGATCTTAAAAAAAAAAAAAAAAAAAAAAAGATTGATCCCAAGGCTGATTTTTGAGGATTCCTGCTAGTAAACTTCCTGCAGTTTGATGCTGCTTCTTTCAATGCCACCTGTTGCCAGCTATCCATTAGACAATCTCTTACCCACTTTACAATTTTTTTCTCCTAATCCCTGGTTTCCTATGTGATGCTGCATCATATGCTGCACAGATAGAGATAAGATGGCTCACAAATCCTTTGTCTAGAAAATCAGTTATCTTATTAAAGAGAGATAACAAATTCACTTGGCACAATCTATCTTTAGTAAATCCTTTTTGTATGTTATCCCATTTTCCATTTACCTCCCTCTCTTCAATTATTTTTTCCTTCAAAATTTTCTCTAAAGCAACTGAGGTCAAACTAAAGGGTTTGTAACTGCATAGGTCACTCTCTTAGAAATGGATAATACATTTGCTGTTCTCCAGTCTGCCCGTATCACGTCTGGGTTGCTTCCTACCAGGTTTGGGATTTCATGTTCCTTTTCTTGTCAGAACTGTGGAACAGAGCTTATCTGATATCCCTCACTGGCCTGAGTACACTGTGCTTTTAGCTTTGCTTCTGGTTTGGTAATTCCTATGATCTTGAATTCTTTCCTATTATCTACCCTGTTTCCTGTGTGGTCAATATTACTGAAAACATACACAAAAGTAGTCACTGAGTTTTTAATTGTAAATAGATTTTTTTTTTTTATTTCCACTGACTCCTCCTTATATAGCAGTCCCATGTTTTATTCGTTCTCATTTTGCTTAACTGTGGGAAGATTGTTTTGCTGTTTGTTTCAGTATCCATTCCAAATTGTAGCTCAGTTTTCCTATTGACAATTTTCACTATAGTTCATACTTTTGACCTCTAAAACACACCCATCTCTGCTGATAGGTCTTTTTTGTTTCCTCTTGTGCCCTGCATCTTTCTAATATTCTTGAGGGAATTCTTTATTTGTGTGGAATAGCTTGACCACTTTCCTACATGTTTCCGCCCCTCTTTCAGATACACATTCCACACTGCTTTATCAACTGTGATTTAAAGTAATTCCAAGGCTCCTCCACATTCAAGACTTTAAATAGATCAGTCTATTTGATTTTACTAACAAGACCTTTTAGGTTATCAAAATCTGCCTCTTAAGATATAAAGCCTTATTTTTACTGATAGTTCCATTTCATTTAAATAAGTAAAACTCGTGATCAGTTTTTGGACCAGTTTTCTCACAGTATCTATATTGCTTATTAGAGCAAAGACAGAAATAGATTCTTGCTGGCTCTTGACTGCTTGGTAAACATATGCATTAATTTGGCCCAAACAGATTCTGCTTGATGCATGCCTTTCTTTCTTATTCTTTTTAATTTGACATATTACTAGAAGACAGCTACACAAGGTTACTTACATTTTCTTCATATCTGTCCTGTGTAACACGTACTCTTCAATACTTTGGCTCCAATATATAATTTTTTATTTTCTCTTTCCTGATCATCCACTAATAATTCTTCCAACATAGTTTTCATTGACTAGATTTTCTTCTTATTGAAGTAAACAGTAAGAAGGCATGAATTTCTGCCAAGATTTTATTGCATTTCTTAAGATTTTGATTTAACAATCTGAATCTTAGTCCCATTTTTTTTTTCCATGGATATTCAGCCAGATACCATTTCCATGAGCCTTCAATTTTAGTTATTTCCCCTACCTAAAATGAAATTATTTACTGTAATAATTTTTTATGTATTCCAGTGGGAATTTCATACCAACCCTTTCCCACTGTGAAGCAAATAAATATAAAATAGAAGGATTTTCTTGCATTCTTACCAGAATCCCTTTTTTTCCCTTTTCCACCCACATTTTCCTTCTTGGGAAATGACCTCACATCCTGTTCTGTGGAATTTATCTGCTGACAACTTAGTTGTTTCTTTTTAACACAGGCTCCCAATGCATATGGACATTATTTTTCCCCTTCTTAGTCCACTTTACCTTGTGTTCAGATATGATCCCTCCTTATGTTATTTTTCCTCACAAACTTCTCTACCATTTCATTTCTGTTTGGATACTAGTCTCCAGCAATCTTTACTGGAATTAACTTTTCCACTTCCATTCTATCTTCTGTTGTGTTTTTGTCTGTTGTATTTTTCCAGTATCCCAAATGGCAAATATATTCTTTAGCTCTCCTCAGTTTCCTTGCTGTTCTGCTTGTTCTTTTTCTCTCACAAGTCCTCTCACTCAGCAAGTGTCTGTAAATCCCCAGTTGCTCCTTCAGTTTGCTTTCTCTTACACCTTTTCCTCAAATCCAAATCTTCATTCAACATTGCCTCCAGCCACATCTGTAGTAAGGTCTTCTCTTCATGAATTCTATCACATGACACTTCAGGCATACAAATCTTTACAGAGAATAAGACACATCCCACAGTTTCTACATCCAGTTTATACTGTTCCTGTAATTTGTCATGTATCATCCACAACTGTCTCAATTCCTTACACAGTCATTTCCTCTTACCAATAGTTTCAAGGTGAAAGTCCCTCTCATTGTTGATTCTTTCTTTCTGTTTATGGACTTCCCTGCTGCCAGCGGCATACGGGTTTGTGGGACTGAATTGTTATGCCATTATCAGCTTGCAGGACTGATGAATGTATCACAGGGTGCAGACTAAGAGGAGTAAATTTGCTTCACAGTGTATCTTTTTCAAAGCCATCTATCAGTCAGGACACAGCTTTCCACAGCTATCATATACAGGTTTGATATCAAGACTAGACTTCTGAGTGCCCTGCTGGAGCCAAATTCATCTGTTATTACCTGGTGAGTAGTCACGGGAAAAACAAGTCAGAAAATAAGAAAATAAAATTTGAGTTCCAACGTACAAGTAAGATATGACCAAAGAACATGTTGAGAAGTTCTAGGGAGTGCACAGGGAGGGATGGGGTTAAATATTACCTGGGTAAATATTTGGATGTACAGTGTAGTTCAATAATCATCCCCCTCTCATACTAACATAATCAAACTTTCAAATCTTCCAAACCTTCTTCAGTAAACTGAGCACATTTCTCAGAGGAAGCACTTGTTTATGGGGCTCAGGCAGACACCAATAACTGTGTCACATAGCTTTTATTAGAAAATCTAAATATATTCTCCTCTACTTTGTCCAATATCTATGTGATCATTTTTCTGCAGCAAATTTTACTGTAAATGTGATTATTTCTGAGAAGCAATTTCTCATGACTAGATTAAGTGTAGTACTTACCATATATTCTATTCAGAGAAAAGCATCATTTTGGAATCTGTATTATACGTAAATGTTGGGATCCTGCAGAGAGAACTCTATGGGCTTTACCCCTGAAATGTAGCTCATCAACAAGAACACAATAGACGCTTGTTGGATTCAGCTCAATCTGCAAATAACTGGAGACAGAATTTAGCCCTTGTCTTTACGGGCAGTTTCAGGTTATTGATCTCTGAACAGGTGATATTTTACAGAAGACATGTTTCCTACAAGCCAAATTTCAGCTTAACTGTTTTAACTGCCAATATAGGAAATTTTGTCCCACCATATCTTACCAAATATTTCTGAAATAAAATTTATTGCATTCGTTCTTATTTTTGACCAGTGGTGAAGGGACATGTGACCAGCTGTTCTACTTTGCTTTCCTGACTTTTGGGATAATTTCTAAGGAGAATGACTACATGTGGAGGTTCACAAAATTCTATATGATAGTGTAAATATAAGTTACTTGAAGTACTCTAAACAAAAGAAACAAAGTTTAGTTTTGCTTCTTCTTGGATTGAATGCAGGTTCAAGAGGGCTGAACATAGAATCATAATTCTCTAATCAGCTTAAGTACTGCATTTAAATCAAATCAGGAATGTGCAACAGGTAATGTTTGTGGTATTTATGGTAATAAGGGAGAAATTCTGAAGTGTCTGAATGCAAATTTTTTGTCTCTCTTTTGTCTTGATAGATTTTAGATAACATTTTAAACACCGGCTGGAGCACACACCATCTTCTGTCCCTGATCCTCCCGAACAGAAGCACTTGAGTGCTGCCTTCCCTTAACTATTTTAAAGACATCCACACACTCACAGATAATAATTTTTTCAAGGCATACTTGCAAATATCCCATCTCAATTTGTACAAATTACTACACTCAAAATATTTCCATGCTTAAAATCATTTACCAGGGTTTACCAGATTTATAAGCATTTGAGACTTGCAGTATAAAACCCTAGCTGCATGACAGACTGAGTTATTAAGTGTTTATCGAAATCTGATAAAATGGACCATCAGAAGATGGGGGGGTGGGGGGGGGTAGGGGGAATCTATTATAAACTCGACCATAATGACAGCTTTCCTCATCTTACAACAGTGACATGAAGAGGGAGCTGTAGCTCTTCTGAGCCAGCGTACCCAGCCAAGCGCCCCGATCTCCTCTCTCCTTCCTCGCTCTCCTTCGCTCCCCGCTTTCACTCACTTGCTCTTCCTTTTTTTTTTTTTTTTTTTTTTTTTTTTTTTTAATATATATATCCCTGTGCCCCTGTGCCAGTTAATTTAAATGTATCTGTTCAAGTGGAGATAATCCATGCAAATCAGAGGCACTGGCTCCCAGTGCTTGATTCACAAAGAGAACTCAGCTTCAGGAGGTCACTCGTTCACAGCTGCTCCTCCCATTATATTTTTCCCTTATTGCAGAACTGCTGCATGTATACAGTGACTGAAAGGACTCAATTTACTGCAACTGCTGCCTGGTTTTACTTACAACTTTCTTTAAAGGGAGACTTACCTTCTATCAGTCTTACTAAGGTAGGAAGTCTGATTCTTCTAAAGACATGTAATGCCTCCAGTGTTTGCTCATTATCAGTTCCCACTATAATGATGCATATTGTTGTCAGAATTAGGTCCTAATAGAATTGTGCCAGGTGCTTAATGCTTTTGTTACTTGTATGTATACGTGCAAGTGTTTAATTGGCTGTTTTTCTGTTTGTTTAGCCAGCTATGTATCCCCCCACCCCCCCACTTTTTCTTTTCATAACAACAGCAGGTATGATCTTAGCATAGCAGCTCTCTAATCTACAAGTGTAATCTTCACTCAAGTTTGTATTTTCTTTTAAAAATATCTTCTAATGTGTATGGTATACGTAAGTTACTGCAGTGATCTGTACCCCCCAACAGAAAACAGCATCATGCAGGCTTTCCGGTCTGAAACCTTATTAAGGTGCTATCTTTGGAGCAGAACAAACTGTTGAAAGGTTTTAAACAAAAATAAAAAGGTCACCTTTTACTTTGCAGTGTTGTAAACAGGGAGACTCCAGGCCTGACTGCAAATGGGCCTGTCATAAATTTAGACCACAAGATAAACATATTGTTAATAGGACTGCCAGCAGAAGTAGTGAAATGGAACCCTCACAGTTCTGTGTTAATATCTATTGTTTAGAGAGGTTGGACAGGCAGAGCTTGCTTTGCAAAGTACAACTCAAAACCAACTGTTTGGATATGATTCTTAAAAAACTCCTTAAGAAAAGGAAAGTCAGGGACTACTTCATTAGCTACATGCCAACTTTTAGCATCTGCCACACAAATTATTGAAGTAATGCATCTGACAATACACCCTGGTTTTCTGAAAGTGGACAGAAAATCTTGCATTTATGTATGTATATTTCTTTGAATTTGTTGTCAGAACTTAGGAATGCAAACGATTAAAATAACTATAAAATCAACTTTTGATATGTTAAATGACAAATTATGGATTTGAAGAGCACTACAGTTAAAAAAAAAAAAAATCAGAATTATTTTGACTTACACTTTTTCCACAATAAAGTTCTTGTTTGTTTTCTTGCACAGCTGGAGTTAAGAAATAAAAATGATTAGATCTGGAGCCACCGTGTTTTTTACAGGCTTACTATCTAACGCATCCAAGTTAATCAAATAACAGTTCTGTGAAGCTTTAGACAGAGCTTACAATGGAAATTTAGTTGGCCAGACAGGACAGACAGAGAGGCATAGATACTCCCAAACATATTCTGTCTAATTTCTTCAAGAAGACTTGAGGCATAAATTTTCAGTTTTACCTTTCTGGACTGGATATTTTTAGTTAACCTGTTTCAGGAGAGAGTACTTACTCCCTAGACAAAGTATTTCAGTGCCTAAACTGTGCATCTTTCTCTTTGATACACATTGTGCTTTTTGAAAAAAAAAAAAAAAAATGCATTCAGATTTTGGAGTACAGTACAAACCTAGAGAGCCTTGTCATTGTTAGCATAAAGAAGACATCTACACAAGTATTACTGTGCAGAGTGCAATATTTCTTTCTCTGGCATTTGCTAGGTTATTGTACATAGAATTTAGCAGATAAATATCTTTTGCTTCATGGCATTTTGGAGATCCTATTGGTATGCAGGTTACCCTGTGAGGATGGCAACTGAAAAAAAGAAGTATGTTTTATAGCAGTGTGTAATAAAAGCCCTTCACAATGATGTAAGTGGATTCTGACCTTTCTTTCTTATCCTGTAATTAGAATTTTTATTAACTCTTTCAAGCACAGAGTTTTTTAACTAAATTGATGTTCCTAAGGGAGAACAAATATGTATTTTGATCTAGGAGTTTTAAAAGTAAAATTTTAGAATCCTTTCTAAACAGAGAGAAAGAAATATATTCTTCCCACCAACTTGCTCCACACAAAGAACTTCTGATTTATAGGAAGAGTTATTCTGCCTCTCCCCAGAAGGAAAATATATATATATATAAAGGACTGTTTTTAGTTTTCAGAAAGAGGAAGGGAATGGGATCTGAACTTAAGGAAAGACAGTAAGGATCTTTTGTTTGACTGAATCTCTGGCCAGGATAAAGTTGGGAAGTAAAGGTGATCCCTGTGGAGTTTAGTGATATACAGTGATGAGATTAGATGAGTCACCAATAGAGATATGAAAAGGGAGAAAAAGATCTTTCTGAGGAAGATTTTTTTTGTAAGTGCATTAAAATATTGTTGCAGCAGACAGTTATTTCCTGCTTCCTTTCCATGTTTTACCCAATGTATTACAGGGACAAAAGTGTTCCTTAGTGAGTCATCATCAGCATTTCATACAGTTATTTCCAAATTATGTACTCAATTCTCCTTGTAGGTTCACCAGGTTCACCTGTCATAACTCAGTTTAATTCTTTGATACAGAAATAAATCAGAAGAAATCAGGTGGTTTATATTATTTAGGCCTCTGAATGTATTTTCAGCAAACTCTTGAGTGAACCTTTCTTTCAGGCTAGTTGGTACTATACAGTTTTCTAAAGAAAATTGTCGGTGTCTTTCTATGACCGGTTCCTTATTTTTATTGGTGTGGTTTCTTCCCCTGCCTCTACAAACTTGCCATTGCTGTAGTAACTCAGTCAAACATGTCCAGGTTACCTTACACTCCACTGTACTGAACTTTCCAACAGAATCTATAAGATATGGTAAACCTTGTAGCTTTATATAGTGCAGGGCTCTTACTTCCACCAGGCTCTTTTCTGCTGGTTTTACAGAAGACACTTAAAAAGGTAAATTACCATCTTAAGAGAGGTTTTTAAGTAAGTTCCATCCAACGTCTCAAAGGCCTTAGTTGCTTTCAGCTATAAACAGGTATATTTGCTGAGTTATACATTAAAAATATTCTAGAGAAGGAAGAAAATTTGGGAATCCAAAAAAGTGAGTGATACAGCCTTTGAGAAAATGTACAGCTATAAATGGGAAAACTAATCATCAACAAAGTCCTCGGTCAGTGATTTGTCACTGTTTTTTTCTATAACTGCAGAGAAAGAATACGTTCCCCACAGCTTCTCATCAAATCCCATACACAATTATATCATATTCTTCCTTTTTATCATTGCGTTGTACTGTAGAGTACATTGTTAAAATGTAATGTTGCAGAGTACAGACCTTGCATTTCTTTTGCAGATAAAGCATGCTTATACCTCTAGGGGTTAAAAGCTGAATCAGATCCGTAACTTGCCTACTGACAGCCTTTGAAGTCGCTCCTTATTTATTTATTTATTTATTTTGGTCTGAAGGTTTAGATTGACATCCTTTCATATGTTTGGAATTCTTCAGCAAATGTAAAATGCTTGGTAATGACTGAAATTAACCTGAGGCTTTATATATCCATCTTCCCCAGGAGCTCCACTGAAGTTTCAGTAACAGTTGAGGATTTTATGCAAACAACTATTCTCATGAGAACATTTTATTTTTCTGTCCTATCGCACTCCTTTTATTATTTCTAGAGGGTTTTTTTTTTTTAAGCAATGTTGGACACTTTCTGCTTCCCTCTCTCCCCAGTACTTGTTCTGGGGAGTCTATGTGAAAATTTTCACAGCTGAAATGCACCAAAATGGGGGCAGATAAAAAGAAAATAAGTGGAGTGGAAATTAATCTTTAAATGGCAAGTCTGTGAAACATTGAACATGGTTATCTGGCGTTATGTCAGAGAGTGTTATCTCTTGAGAAGAAATGAGCAAGAGCAGTCCACACAGGAAAAGTAATTGTTGCTTTACTTCTGTCTGTTTATTTGGGATAGCTTGAACTGTCTCCCCCTTTTTTATTTCTCTCAGTGTGAAAAGATTAACTATTAGAAATGCAGCCAGTAGGCATCTGACTCAAAAGCTATGCTCATTTGACCTTTGGACACAAAATATCTAACACAAATGAAAATCTAAACAACCTCAAACATCACTGAGTACAAGAAATATGCAGAATGTGGGTCAATAGAAATTCAACACTTTTAAAACTAAAAATAACAAAGCCTTTGAAATGACTTGGTTACATTAGCATTTCTTTCTCCATTTCACATCAGAGTATCAGAGTTTTGTCCAGTGTACCCGAGGCAAAAGATCTGTGGCAAAATTCAGCATTAGTTTCAACAACTGAGACAGGAATGTTAGGGAGAGGAATAAAGAGAAAAAAGATGCTTAACCAATACATAAATATTTCTGAAAGTTAGATTTTATAACTCTACAAAGAGTACATATGAATTAAGATTAATTTAAAGTCTGCATGATGCTGCCACTTACTTACTTAAAGGTTACATTCATCATGTAAAGAACTTTAATCACTGTCTTAATTCTGATGGTTTGGTTGTTTGTTTTTGTTTGTTTGTTTGTCTGTCTGTTTTTTTAACCTTAGGGAGAATGCTATATGAAAATTTATGGATGTGAATGAATAAACCTGGATCCCTCCGTAACTAGCCACTATTTCTTACTTCTGTTCCTTCTGAGTTATGAAGGAGGAGGGCAGAAGAAACAACATGTATTCTGTGTGAGGCAAAGGACTGAAAGAGGGATGAAATTTCTGTATCTGGGGAAAAAAAAAGCTAGTTGCAACAGGCCTTTCGAGCCAGGACTTAGGTATCTGAATTGCCTGTATAGAAAAGTTTATGACTTAGAAACTGCATGTTAAGGAAGATAATGAAATGCTTGTTCGAGTCAAGTAACAGAACCCATGTAGTTTCTGTTACCTAGTCTTTGAATTAACAGTGAGTTCACAGAACAATAATAGTATAATGTTAACTGACAACCTAAAATTAAAAATAGGAAAGAAATTTCAAAATTTGCTCCAGTGAACCTGGGAGAATATAATTCCCATCACCTTTATAGCTGAGGCAATAATGGTTCACTTGGAGGTTACAAGGGAGATGTATTAAGTTTTTCTGACTTAAACTTCATTTTCCCTGTTGAGTCCAAACTTGGTCACTGCAGAAACAGCCAGCTGCATGAGCAAGACAGCGTGGAAGGGAGGACACATTTGTAAGAGACGTTCTGCATTTTCTGCAGGTCACAGACATTGACCTTGAATCGGTCTGTGCCAATTTTTTCCATCAGTTATAGTTTTAGCAGCTTCTGCACTTCCTGTCCTGTGAGTTGTGGATAACGCAGTGTCTCCTTTTTCATGGGAAGAAGGGATGGTCCACACAGAGATACATGAAAAGTACTGAAGAGAAATGTTGAGCTGGACAGAAAATTATGTTGGTAGTGCTCAATAGCATTGACCAATGGTATCCCTGAGGTCCACCTGCTGACCTCTAAAAACACGTCTGTGAACACTAAGATCAGATATGTTTCACAACCATGATATGTGGCTAGTTTTTATGTAGACCAGGCAGAAGGACAGACAGTGAGACACAGAAGAGCACTGAGGTAGTAAGAGGGGCAGACGAGGATATTATAAAAGGCTGCTCAAATGTGCAAGACATGGTTTACAGTCAGAACATTTGGTTTTAATTTATTTAGAAATTACACTAATCGATTCTGAAAAACTAAATACAACATAGTATTTCTTGGGGTCTTCCCTGTCTTGTTTGTCATGTAGCTTTTCTTTAATGTTCCAGTCTCTCCCCTGAGCTCCACTCTATCCCCCCAAAAGTCCATCAAATGTGTATCATAAAACCTGTTTAATTTCCTACAAAAGGTTATAGTAAGTGTGCTTTTAATGTAATGATGTCAGTGGTGGATGATAACATGTATTAAATAGTGCAAACTGCTGATTATCTGTCAGGATAAATCTGTTTATTTCAGAAAGAGCAGTCTGACAGCCCCCTGTTGTTAATCATGAAAGTACACGCTAATGCCAGGTACTGTTTGGTTGGAGTCTCTCAGAGGAATGTGTTTGTTAGATTTTTGCTTTGACAGTCTTTACACCAAGTTTTGCAAATTCACTGTGTACATAAATATATGTATTTATTTTAAGAGAAAGGCTAGAACAAAGCTGCTGGTCTACAACTTAGGTTTGCAGCAATTCAGAGGAAGGAGTGACTTGTAGAAAGAGAGAGTGGATTATAGGATTACACAGCAGTTCAGACTGCGCCCATAGCTGGGTTCGTTTTTAGTAATTCCAGTGCAGACCCATTAGTAATGAACAGAGAAAAGCAAAAGGAAATTTAAGGAGTTCTTTTTTCTGCAGAAGTCACTCCACAGTTTTATTTATTTATTTTCAGTATTTACAGTAGTCCTTACTATGGACTAAAAAGACCATCTCCAGATGATACTCACAGCATTTCTCTTTAATGAGATAAATGGCAAAGTGAGCCATTCAGCTTTTATGATGTGAATTTAACTCTGCTTTTGTGCCACAGAAAATTAATATTGCGTATTTTAAGTGAAACTAAAATGGAATACTAAGGCATACTTTCCTAAGTCTTACGTGAGGAGGTATTTTACCTGACTTTATTGCATTTTGATAATTTCATGAAAGCTGTAGAATGCTGAATACCATAATAAAAATTGATATTTATATTGACATTTCAGGATTCTAAATAGAAGCTCAGAAAATCTAAACAGACTTCAGTATCTCCACAGCTGTTCATCCAAGCCCATCTGAGTTCTGACTAATTCACTTTTTCTCCCCACATACCCTCAATTGGCCCTAATGTAAACATCTCTCTCTAAAGCAATTTCTCCCCAGAAGATTATGCACATCTTCATCTTAATTCAGAATTTACATGTGTACTTTGCATATTTTTGCATCAGTATGTGTGTTTTAAATTAGATAAAGGTCACTGTCATTCATAATCAAGAAGAAGGTGTATAAAAGGTCAGGATTCAATAAAAAAAACTGATTAGATGTAGAGGTTTGTTCATATGATTCAGTATATCATTGGATAAGTGGAAATCATGAGTCAACAAATTAACCTTGGTATAATGGGTTACTTGCTTCATTAGGATCAGAAATGAGATTCACAATTTTTTTTTCCAATGTATTCCTGTTTGTCACTGTACTAAGAAGAAATACTGTGTTGTTGATAGTTACACAACTGAGTATTTTTATAATTTAATTTGGCTTAAAATGCAACACAAAAGACAATTCTCATGTTACAAAAGGAACTGAGACACCAAATGCATTTTCTGTGAATACAAATGCTGATAAAAATAAAATTATCCACTGTAAAAATAGAAAAATAAATTTAAAATAATGGCCCCCATATTTCATATAGGGTTTAGCTTAAGTTTATTAAAAAATAAAATTAAATTAAAAAAACCTGTGCTGAGTCAGGCATTCAACGTCTAGTGTCAGGAGGAGGTCCAGATGCAAGTAAAGATGAACGAAGAACAAGGATAAACTTGTACTCTACATATTGATTCTTCCACCACCTTCCATGTGTTTATGGGTAAACCTCCTTCATTAACTATGCCTCCACTTCCATCTTAAAAAAAATAAAAAATAGTAACTTTGTGTTGCAGGAATGTTTCAGCAGACATAGGTTTAGCAGGAGGGCTAGGCAGACATAAGGCTTCCCACCACTGCCCTGTTCATCATACCAGTTTTCTTATCACTTAATGCAGTCAGTGTGCCAGGGCTGTGGAACTCCGCACTTGAATTGTACCTGCACCTGGTAACATCTCAGGATTCTGAAGTAATACCCTCTAGGATAGAGAAGAAACATCAGCAGTGGAGGGAGTCCATATTTATAAAATGATCTGGCCTAGGAAATGTAGTATAAATTATACAAATGGTAATACATTATTCTCAGCTTAAAACTGTACAAACTTGGTGCACAATTAATAAATCCATCATAAGCTTTTAAAAACTTTTTTATGATATTTTATTTTATTTTTGTAGGGGTGGAGAGTTTTTTGTTTGTTAGCTTGGTTGGTTGTTGGTTTTTTTTGGCAGGAAAGTGTTTCAACTATTTAAACCTGTACCATAGCAGAAAAGTCTATTAGAAAAGCAACATCACAATTAAAATAGTTATACATGTCAATTTTTCAGACATGGTGTATTTCTTTATGCTTTCTTCACGTCTGTGTAGAATAAATATCAAGTTACTACTTGTTCACTTTTTTTCCCCTGGGCAGCATTCTGTAACTATTAAATCCTAAGTATGAAAGAAAATTAGACTTGCCTGTTACCACTATAAACTTACACCCAATGGTTTTCAAATACCATGTAGGTAATCTCTCTTCTGTAAACACAGAGACTCGGGGTTGCTCATAATTAAAGCTGTAAGCATCACAATTTAAGTTGACTCTTTTCTGATCTCCATATGCCTCTTTCTATCCCAAAATGTAATGGAAAGGAAATACACTGAACCATGGTAAACTTTAGTTATTTACAATATCACTTGGACTTTGTGCAGCTTTAGCACAGCTGTAACAGTAATCCACTATTTCATTCTTTCAAGGATGGACTTTCAGACGTGGCCTTAGCAAGTGAGACTGTAGTGCCTGTTCCTTAACATTAAAAGGATCAACCAACTTTGTATCATAACTGAGCTTAGCTTACTGTAATTCCCAGCTTCTCCATTTTCTTTGTTTCACGGGTTTATAGGGTCAAGTTGTTTGACTATTGCTCACCTTACTGAGTTAGTTACACTATAGGCAAACTCCTGACATAAGCTGGCCTTGGAAGTACCAAGATACAGCACCACCAGGGGAGCGCACAGATGGTGTGCACATAAATTCAGGGTGCACCCCCTAAGGGTGCACATAAATTCAGAGTGCACTCTTGAAGCAACTCTCCCCATCCTCCCAAAGCACTGAGCTTTGGCCCACAACTGGAAATAGCCTTGTTCCTTCTGGATATCAGTAAATTGGATTATATATTTCAAGAATGGCTCTGATGGAATTTGACCAGTTGTGTGCACTCAGGACAAGGCTAGAACTACCCCAAAACACTGTGAAATATGCATGACACGTATGTTGGGTTCTCGGCATTTAACAATTCATACTACAAATTGGCTTCTACCGAGTGGCAGACTTTACTAAGATATATCCTGAGACATATCCATAGAGAGAGTAGGTACTAAAAAGAATTTACCAGCTTTAACCAGCTTCAATATTTGAGAGCCATACTGTGGCCAAGTCATCACTCCTTGGCTTTTGCTGCAGACACAACATAAAAGGAAACTTTGGCTACCTCATCAAAGCTGTGAAGTCATACAGATCAAGGAACGCCCTTTCTGTGCTGTGGTCATCTCCTGTGACTGTCAGCTGATGAGGAAGATGCTCCTCAATCTCTCTATTAACAACCAGAATTGGATCCTATGTGCATAGAAAGAAAAATTCCTCATGCTGCACTGTATTTGAGACTTGCTAAGACTAAAAAAGCTAAACCAGAGTAGTTTTGTAGAAAATAACACACCTATTCTAGTCAGGTTTGTGAGGGTTTTCTATGTAAAATGGTAGGAGGTAAGGAGCAAGTGGATGAGGAATTTATGTAAAATGACCAGACTTCTTCCAAGTACTTACCCTGAAGCTGTTTTGTATCAGCTCTTTTTCATTATTGGACTGCTCCGGAAGGAAGGGCCATGTCTTTTATTCTTGCAGTATCTCATACAAATCTTTGGACTATGATATCATGCAGCAGTCCCTGCCCACACCAACTTACTTTGTCTGCATGGATCAGTCACGGTGTATGTGACATGATCATGGTCATGATCTGTTTGTTTAGCCCATAGGGTCTATGCTAGAATCTCTGTGAAGAGGTGTTGGAAACGAGGAATCTCCTTGTTCTGACACTAGAAAAGTCACCTAAGCCAATTCTTCCAAACTTAAAGCTGTGAATTTAAATTTCATGTTTAAGCATCTAAATTAGTGGTCTGATTTTAATGTCTGCTGACATTCATATTTTCAGTCAACTTCAAAGGAAGCTGTGAGCACTCAGAAGTCTAAACCTATGAAAATCAAGCCAGTTAGACATTCAAACTTGAAAGGTTTCTTCCATACCATTATTGCATTATTGTTATTTGCATTACTTTAGTAGCTTGAAACCCCAGTTACAGGACTAAAGAGCTAGGTACTGTGTTTTCTCTCTCTCTCTCTCTCTCTCTCTCTCCCTTTTTTTTCCCCTCATTTCTTTATGTGTAAAAGCTGGCACACAAGGATGTTGTGCTGATTATTTGGTTAATATTAGTACATAGCTTTGCAAAATAAATGTTACATAAACAGAGAATGTAATTATTAATGGAAGAAAATTGTATTCCTATTATTCATTCCTTCTTGAAATAAGTTCCTTGGAACATATCCTTAAGAACCTCTGCTTAAGAACCAGAGCTGGTACTGCAAGCAGGATACACATGATTAAATACAGAGGCCAAAATCATAATTTGCTGTTAAAATATATTTTATATCCATAGTATTTTGAACAGTGAACAGAAATCAACTACTTGCACACTTGTTTAATTTGAACATCAATCTACGTTTAACACCTCTTGCACAATTCCCAGAGAAATGAAGTAGCACAATGAGCCACAAAGCCTTCCTTAGAAACTTTTGTCTTAGCCATACCTCTTCATTTTAGTTATGCTGATCCTTTACTAACAAACAGTAGACTCTTTGTAACTGGGACCTATGTAAAGCTTGCTTTTCTCCCTGTGGATTCAATAACTAAGCTGCTTGGAACAGCTTTGATGAAACCATCTTCTTTCATTGAATGCATTTCTGGCAGTGCTGATAAATTCCACAAAATGGTGTCAATTTAACCGATGTTTTCTTTGGGGACAAATGTAGGAGGGAAACTGGTAATGTATTGGTATTTTCAGAACAAACCATTTTAAAAATGATTTTTGTTTACATGTTTTTGATACCACAATCTTAGATAACAAAAAAATAAAATATTCATTTTGCCAAAATATTTTGCTTAATCAAAAATGTATTTCACTCACAAATGTTTAAGATATACTTCAAAGATCATTTTTACATTTTGTTCCAGTCCAGAACTTTTTTTTTTTTTTTTTAAGATGGAACTTTTCTGTGAATCAGAGTTTCCAAACTCTGAAAAGCTAATGAGGTCAGAAGCAGTGTTCCCACTGACTTCAATAATAGCACAATTGCTGCATCTGAGGAAAAGCATGATCTGCTTGAGTTTTCTGTATGTCTAATGCAATACACATATGTATTACATATGTAAGACCCATAGTCTTAGATTAAAACAATATGTAAGCAATTCTCAAGAAAAAATTATTTTTTTGGAGCTTTTACTATTTGTTGGTGGTATGGCCCATGGCAATAGTACCTTAACATGGGCACTTCCCAGTGCTATAAAATCAGGAGTGCAATTTTAATATATCTAAAGGTTCAGGTGTTTGGCTTTGTTTTGTTTTGTTTCATTTTAAATAAGACAGGTGGTTAAGACCTGGCACTAACTGATTAATAAGTTTGTTCAAGCAGACCTTCATTCAGACATCAGGAATAAGTGCTCCATCTGCTTGATAAATATCCAGGCTAAACACAAATGTTATTATTTGTCAAACAGTAACTGTTTTAATGGGCAATTCTTCATGATCTTTAACAGCTATAAATTGATCTCCAGAACTCAGATGTCACAGCATAGTTCCAGTATTTTGAAGAATCCAACTTTAAGCAAACTACACTACAAAAGAAGGAAATGCTTTAATTTACTCCAGGGACAGAGTATATAGGCATAGTAATGAGGATTTTAGAAACACCAGCAAGTCAAGAATATTATTTTTCTACAAAACAGATAATATAGTAATCAATCTACACAGCTATTGTGTATTTTCCAATACTCAGGATTTTAATAAAAGTAATCATCAGGAATTCTATTTAGACTTTCAGACCTTTACATCTTGAACCATTAAAAATAATGATACATGATTTTAATCTGCTTGGTGTAAACTGATTGATTCCTTGCTTGTAAACTGCACACTCTTCAGATAGATCAATTTTCACATTTACCATATCTAATTATTTTCTGTTTCCTTCTTGCTTTAAAAGGCATAGATCATTTGGGGCTCCCTTTTCTTAACTGACAGTTTCTTGACAGCTCATACAAACAACAAAATGAAGCCTGTAGAAGAAATAAGTTATACTTTATAAAAGGTTTAGCACAAGTGTTTGTGCTTTCTAAGTACAAAAGGCTGTGCATTCCTCCTTTATCTTGTAGTCTCAGGTGGCTGCATTAACAACCAAAGTTTTACGCATTTTATTCATAACGTTCTGTGTGATTACAAACCTGAGAATGGATAGCTGAATAAAGTTTGCCCCCCAAAAAAGAAGAGAAAGACATATGCTCCTGGGCAAAAGGACCCAGACCCATATCTTCTGTGATATCTGGGAAAGTCATTCTTTTGAAAACTGCGTAGAGAGATCTAATGTGATAATAAAGGCTCACAATTCTAGCAGGTTTCCCTAGAATAGTACTTCAGAAACGTGAGGTGTGAAAGAAAGGCAGTCTGTGCCAGATACTGATTAAATTTCAGTCATCTATCCAAAGCAGTCCCTAGTTGCTTGTAAAATGCTCCATGTAATTACAGTAACTACACTTTTTAAAGCAATTTACACATTAGCCTTTATCTTGGGTCTCTCTTTGTGGATACATTTCTTCTTTGGAATCAATATCCTTAAAATATATGTTAATAAGCTATATGAATTTGTAGCCATATAGACTCTTTAAAAATTCGGTCTCTAGTGATTTCCTCATGGATTCCTGTTGCCTTTTGGAGAAGCTTAACTGTAATCAAATATCACACTCTGGATGTTTAGCTAACATTGTTCACTGACCCCAGCGGTATGTCACAACCATGTTTAAAACTGTTAAGGAGTTAGGAATTGATGCAAAATCAAACTTGGATATATTAAAATGCCGCTGGGATAAAATAATATTAAGGGCTAAACTTTGTCCTTTGCATGCTACACAGGTGCAAATGTCAAACTTGGCAAATCCTTTCAAAACTTTGTGTAGCCTAATCTTTCAAATCTTCTTCTGGTCATTGGGCATGGAAGATTTTGCTAATGCAGGAGCCATGCATGTAGTAACAGGATGAGTACTGGCCAAATAAAAGGGGTCTGGCTCACTGCGGTAATATTCCAATTTTAAATGAGTATCTGCAAGGAAACCTAACTGGCTATTTCATTAAAGTTACACTGGCTAAAACCTGAAGAATCACAAGGAATGAATCAAACTCCTGACAGTCAGTAAAACTGTTCCCCTCAGAGCTACACAGTGCAGCTGCAGGTAGCTTTAAACATTTTTGTTGTTTTATTCTGTTTGTTCAAGGTGCCTTTTGTTACTACCAAGCACATTATAGCTCTTTGGTTAAGATTCTGAATCTCATTGTTACCAATGCTATTATCCTAGCTGGGGCTAATAATATGAAGTATATTCATGTTTGTGTAGGAAAACTAGGGTCACTAGAGATAATCCAAAAAGTTGTTCCACAAGGGATTATCTAGGATGCTGTTTTCCAAAACTGTCACATATCAGGAAAAGGGCAAAGCACTTGTAACTCTTGTGATTGATCCTCTGTCAAGTCATGATTGCTGTCACCAGCAGGTTACATTCCTTCAACAAAGCAGTAGGCACTGCTGCATTTTAAGCTAAACCAGTTAGGCTTCTGGTGTCATGTTCCCTTTCTTATCTCTCCCTGTACTTCATTCTCTCACATTAAAAGAGAGAAATTTGCAACTGAAAAGAGAATGTGACGTGTACAAGATCCTCATATAATACATATTACTGTACCTTAATGTTAGTGCCTCTCACATTCTGCCATCAGGTTTATTGTTCTTAGCTGTTGTTTCTCGCTAAGGATCCAGTTCTGCATATGCCACCATGTGAGGAAGAAAAACTAGGTGTAAAATCACATATTACATTTGGGTCTCAAGAATTTTCATAATTGGGTCTGTAAGCACTGAAATCCCAAGACAAAAGCACTTACTTTGGTTGAACTCTGAGAACTGTGGAATGACTCAACTGTTAAAGGTTAAACATAGGCTGAAGTGGCCTATTGGACAAAACTGTATTTTTAAGATCCTCATGAAATAGCGGATGTTTTTCAAACTGATCTTAAAATAAAATGCTTGTATATGGTTCTGTCTGAAGACCTTGAATCCTCTCTTGTACCATCAAATATCATCTATTCATTAGTCTGTGGTCAAGAATGGCCGGAGCTCTTTGTCTTTATCTATCAAGAGGACTCTATGCATTCTTGTGTCCCAACATCATTTGGTCTTTGAAAGTGTTCAGTGGATAAACCCATAGTTCTCAGATATCTCCATGCGCTTTCCTAAAAAAAAGACAGAGATAAATTGTTAACTTTTCCAGTAAATCTTGGCACTTTTAATTTATTACCTCGTATTTTTTAAAGACGTTTTCTTCCGAAGACATTTGTCAATTGATATGGTAGGTTTCCTGCTTTCGTACCCATATTTTAAGGTGCAAGTAAGATTTGAGTTAAACATTCACTTTTTTTGTCTTTAAAGTTAAGAGTTTATCCATGATCAACTCTTACTTAAACTGGATGTTAGGTAACTGTTGGTATTGACTAAAGATCGCTCATTGAGTGCCAGTCTTTACAAAGTCTTCTTAACTAGCTTCACATGGCTAGATTTTAGCTTGTATTGCATAAAAGGTAGTGCTCTGTCTACTCCGACTTGGAGAGTTCATGGAAAAGCATTCCTGATCAAGCAATGGAAAATAGCTCTCCCCCCAGTGGTCTACCACCTCCCTTTGCGAGAAGCTACCATCCTCCGATCTCTGCTTGTGGAGGAGTTTGTGGTACACATTCCTTTGCATTGCTGGCAAAATGAGCTAGGAAAGCTTAGTGGACTGTTGAAGGTGAGTATAAGCTAACCCAGCTCATTTTGCCTGAAATGGGTTGAAAGCACTCCAATGACCTCCTTCCTCTGTCAGAGCTCTGGTGCAGTACCTTCTTGTGATGGAAAACAGAACCAACCAATTCATAGAGATCTTGAAGAAGACTTTTATTAGTGTCCTGAAAAGCAGGTTCATAAGTCACATTACCTCTCCTTCAGCCTTTACAGAAAAAAACTTGTATCAACTGTAAATGAGGAGTTGACTTTTAAGGGAAGCTAAGCAACCAGCAATGAATTACAAGTAGGCAACACAGCTTTTTTTGAAGCTATGACAACAGCCTCTATTGGTCATTTCAATTACTGAATGTCTAGCGGCAAAATGTCCAGGCCAAATTTAGCAAAGTCTCTAACAGCAGCAGTAAAATGCTGTCTCTGGCAAATTCTCTATTCTCCAGACAGTGGTTCGTTTTTTAAAATTACTGTCTAGGTGGTTGACTCTTCTATTATCTTTAGCGAAAAGACTTCTGGAGGTGAAAGGCCCTTTCAAACAGCTGTATTCTGACTCAGCTCACCTTTAGCCCATCTTCCTTCTTATAAATAAAATATGAAAAGATAGGGAACCTAAAGTGTCCATATAAATATTCCAAAATAATCTCAAGCAGCTGATGCCTTCATGCATTAGTAAGGCAACTAATTAATCTCTGCCACTCTTTTGCCCTCTAATATAATGTTTGAATCAGGATTGTCAAAGTTCTCATTAGGTTTGTTGTGGGGTTTCATAATGAATTCTTTTTTGCAAGCTGGAGAGCCTTTTGATTTTTGCTTGCATATTCATAGAAGAACTATGTCATAAACAAAGTCTAAATCTAGTACTACTCTCTTGCTAAGCCACTTTAAGACTGTCTTGTATCTTTCTATGCTTTACCTCATAAAGAAAACAATGTCAATGCCAAATATAGAAGGTGAAGAAGGGTGCTATTTAAAGAATAATTTTCTGGCACATGCCGCACTGTTGGAGGCACGTCATAAACAAAAAGAAGGTACATTTATTTCTTTCCACAGTGCAAAATTCTGACTTGGTCTATCACAACAGAAAGGGCAATACACTATTCTGTGCAAGATTGTTCAGTACAATCTAGTAAGAATGTACCTCTTCCTAGATTTACATATATAGAGATAAGTTAAAAAAAAAAAAAAAAAAAAAAAAAAAACATTTTTGGTCTTCTTTAACCCACACTCTCCCTCACTCTCCCTCTAACACAAATGCCCACGTGAATCAATGAGATTTATACTATCAACATGAAAAGAAAAGCATCTATTGATAGATAATGTACATGAATACAATGGTCAAGCAACAGAATCAAGCTTAACTGATAAGTTTCGTTCAGTGGCAAGTGTATTTGCTTAGTACAGCAAAAAAAATCTGTATCTCCTAATGATGTGGAACTGAATTCTTTATCTCCCCTGTTGCTAGCTTGCTTTTTAAGGCAGAACCAGAGATACCTATCACAGTTAAATAGGTATTTTGTAAATTGTACTTAGCTACCTTTAAGAAAAGTTCCAAACCACATATTGTATAACCACTGCCTGAGATTTTATCTAGCTTGGCTGGAAAAACAACTTAATACTACATTCTTCTTGCCAATCAGAACAACAGAATTTTGTTTTTCATCTACTCTCAAATAACAGACCAGTGTTAAAGGTAGAATTTTGACTTCCATTTGTTATTTTCTTCTATACTGTGGGCCTTTTTAGGGTACGCACAGAAATGTCAACAATAATACATAAAATCACTGTCGTGAAATAATTGATTGGCTGATCAGCATTTCCTATTCTATTTATTTAATACATTTTTTCCCAAGAATAATGATTATATTTATAGAAATATAATAATTTTACATGCTAAAGTGAAATGGTATTTGACATTAACAAAATGTCAGGTGTCATACTGTAAACCACAATGAGTATTGCTTGTAAAGATTATTGAATTAAGAGGTACATATATTTCACAAAGTATAGAATTCAAATAACTGCCGTAGTAGCAGTGCCCTTTTATGTACCATGGATTTATTGACATTTGCTAACTGTAAAAATGTAAAACAGTTTGCACATAATAGGCACTATCAATTTAAAAAATAAAAATGTCTCATTGAAGAACATGTCTATTTTCACCAATTCCTTCTCATTTTGCAGGCACACATTTGGACACTCAGATATCTGTTTGTACATCCAGCTGTGTTTGTGTTCACTTTTGAAGGAACTTTCACATTGTTCATCCTTCTGCAATAATAAACCATACTTTTTGTATTTTCTGGAAGAAAAATAAATAAATAAATAAAAACCTGATCATCCAAGGATTTTCAGAGCAGTAAGGTAAAATGAATGTGAAGGAAGCATCATGGCTTATCCATGGTATTTGCCTACACCACAGATCTGTTGCAGTTTAGTTTTAACTGAAATTCCAGGCATTTTAAGGGTCAGAAGCATTGTCAGAATTATGCCAGAGCTTGTCTGGACGAAACACTAGTACTACAAGAACTGCCAGTATGTTTCAGTTCTGAGGGCAGATTAGCTAAAAAGAAATTTTAGCATTGATAGGTTTGAATAATAATGCTTTGCAAATGCAGAACCTTTTGTCTGTGCTTGCTGTTAATAATAACAGAAAAGCTATAGAGGAGGCTCCTTCTGTTCCACAAACCTGTCCCACACTGCTATAAAACCATTACAAGGATCAACTATTTATTAACCAAATGAGTTGAGTTTCACTTTGAAGGGATATTGCCACATTCAAATTCATCTGTATTTTCAAGCAACTTCCTCTGCTAATATCAGATAAATTTATTATAATGGAAAAGTGTTGTTGCTTGTTTTTTTGTTTTGTTTTGGTTTGGTTTTTTATTTATTATTATTTTAATTTTTTATGTATTTCTTTAATTTGTAGCATAGCTTTCCCTGTTTGATGACCTGGCCTAGATAAAAATCCCAAACTGATCAGTTCCATGTTCAGTGTTTACAAGATTTTGATCTAAAAACCTGCCTTTTAAATAGTTTCCTATATGTAGAATGTGAATTCAAAGGAAGAAGGCAGCTATCTGACTGCTTTTCATTGCTCATCATCCACTCCACTTGAGATTAGCAAGGGTGCCATTCAGCATACACTTAACTCTTCCGTCCATTGTTCGTCCCTTCTGGACCTTTTAAGCTTCTGGCCTTGCTACTTCTGCTAAGGCTGTTCTTTGGCCTTTTTCCTTCAAACTCACATCAGCTATTACACTCAAGAATGAAGCTGTAATTATAAAGCAGCAATTAAAATTGAAACAATGTATGTTGCTTTCCTGTAAAATGAGTTTAAAAAAAAACTCAAAATCTGCAAGCAGTGTAGTATCTGATAGGCTGACTGGGTACAGTATCTCAGCTTTTGATGTGAGAATTGCCATGATGGATAGATAGAAAGCTTGTTTTCAATGAACAGCGGCACAACTATAGTCACATATAATTCAAAGTCAGCACTCAATTTTCAAACATGGGTGCCTTAACAATACTGCCAAATCTTGCATTCGGTCTATTAAATCAGCACTTAGGCAAATAAAACAGCCATTTGAGTGACAATTTCAACATACTAATGAGGTATTCAGATGTCAGCAATTGAAAAATACACATTGGCCTTTTGAATTTAAGCCAAGATTGGTTCCAGGCTATATTAAGAAGGTTTAAGGCTTTATAGAATGATCAAAATCACTTTTGAATTTATTTCAAGTTTTCTGGGACAGAGGCAGATGGGATTGGATTTCTTTTTGAAGTCACCTCTGTTTACCTACATTCAATTGCTTTTTTTATGTTAACTTTCTTTTGTCATTTTATTTGGAGATAAGTCGGCCTCATAATTTACTTTTCTTAGAAAACTAATTGGAAATTGTATCTTTAATTATAACCGTGACTTTAAAGAACAAAAACAAAATATGAACTACTTGTTATGAATTTATTAATAATACTAGTGTGCTGTCTACACACCCTCACTCTTACTAGAAGTCCACTATGCTAAGCTATTGCTAAGCGGATGTTGGAAAAATCCTGTGCTAGATCTCAGTGCAAGATAACAGTACAAAACAGAAGACATGAGACAAAATTCACCAATATAATAAGCAGCATTCTTTGTGAACCATAAGCCTTATCATTCACAGGTGCATCAGAGCAAAGAGGTTTTAAGGGGGAATTTGAAGTGGAACAATGATGTGTTATTTAACACACAAATTAGCTCTGATATTATTGGGCACGCTCTCTGCCTATTCTGATAATGTAATCTATTTTAGCTTATTTGCTAGCTCCTTGAAATTGCTAGGTATCCATTTACTGGATTAATTAATTAAACATATTTAAATTATGCATTAGTCATGGCTTTAGAAAGTTAGAGTAAATAACATAGGCTTTATTAATTTTCCCTCTCTTGTAATTCTCCTATCCCCAGTCTCTAATTGTCATCAGTTTTACTTTCATTTTTTTCTTCCTTTTAATTTTTTGATAATTTTTTTTTTTAATACTGCTAGTTGTGTTACCAGTGGCTGAGAAAGGAGCAGATGTCTTCTCTGAAGTGACACCAGAGCTGACCTATGGGACAACTGAGCACAGAAGTGTCCCTAGGGATGGAGTGCACCCAGGTTTCCCTATGGCAAGCTGTCAAGGGTGGAGGCTTAATAAATTAAGGCATTTTTTTTAAACAAAATATTTTCCACCACTTTTGTATTTTCAGAACATTGTTCTGTCTTCATACAGGAGACAGGGAAATGTAAATGTCAAACATTCACTTCTGTTTAAATGGGCTCATTATACCACAACATGGTGAGGTTTTTTTCCCTACCGGCCGGTTCTTTTCACTGTCGTATCCTGTAAGCACTTTCCTTGCACCTGCCTGAGGAGACTAATCCTCTATTAAAACATGTTCAAACTGAGCGAAGGCAGAAATACCAACCATTTCACTCAAAGAAAATGAATCAAAACCTTGTAAAAATAAATAAATCAGGGTAGCTTTAGTGAAGACATTTGGCTGTTTGGTCTATACTTGAAGCCCTGTTACCTCACTATTTTCCATCTGGAGAGCAAGCTTTGCCCTTAGGGCATAGACCTATTTTGAAAACAGTGTGAAGAAAACTCGCCCAGATGTAGGTTCTCAGCACAAGGACGAGTGCTGTGCAGCCATCACCGTTCTAGGGGCACAGTCTTCCTTCAGCAGTGCACTCCCCAACAACCTACTGTATTCTCATTTTCTTCTCCAGGACCGTGGTTATTTACTTAGATGGGACCATAAGTATGAATAATAATATGGATAATGTCTGCTAACTCTCCCTGCTTTGGTTCTGTGGTAAGACTACAGGAAGCTGCAGGAGCATTGCAGAGGATAGTGATGTCACTGACCGGTCCATTGAGGAAAGAAGCTGCCTCTACCAGATAACAAAGAACTATGGTCTGACAGGGCAGAGGAAGAGGGAAAATCTGTTCTGACATGGTAAATCAACAAGCTAAATTCTGTGTGCCTGAACTGCACTAAGAACAGAAATCCCAGGGGGCAGCCTTCGTCAGTATAAAGAACTGGACTGAGCACATTTCACAATGCGTAATAAATAACCATATTTGAAAAAAAAAAAAAAAAAAGAAGAAGAAGAAGAAGAAAAAAAAAAAAAGACTCATTGCAACTGCTGCATGTAAAGCCAGGTAGATAATTTATGACACAAGGTCAAACTTTTTTTCTTGAACCAACCCATCTGTGTTAATGAAATTGGTATAAAGATCAAAGATAAACTCTGAACTGTTTAATTTGAAGACAGTCAAACTATATGAGTAAATATGTCTGTCTGTTCATTCTAGTTGCAATGAATTTTCAAATCCTTTCAACTCCTAAGCATTTTGTATCTTTCTAAGATGGAGCTACGGATGGATTCTGTTGACATTTGATGTCAATAAATGATTTATAACCAAAAATGTTACTTGAAATGCAATGCTGGCAACGTTCTCTGCTATTTGTATAACTTTCATTCTCATTCATTTTGTAGCATCATCTCATAAGATGGTTTTTGTTGTGTGTTTAACTAAGAAATTTGAAATCCTTCTGTCTTACGAACGTGTATCCATTGCAAAACCACTCACTGAAGACACCCCTGCAGGAAAGGGAAAAGAGGTCTGTACTGTTGAGAGACATTCTGTACAATTTTAACACAAGACAAAAGAGAGTTGGACTGATGCAAGATATTTATCTGGAGGGACAAATGTATCTATATACATCTCAGAAAAAGATTCTGTAGAACAGTAATTCAGAATAATATACAGAGAAATCTATAAACAGCTCTCCCTTTCTGAAGCATTAGAACTCAAGTGGTATGTATTTTGGCCCCAAGTACCTGATATTATGATCTAGTATCTTCTGGAAAAATCCTTTCACAATGCTAACAAAATATAATTAGTGCTAACATGTTTCTGAAATAAGATTGCATGGAGCAGTTCAGCAGCTGATTGTGATTTTGATTACAGATTTCCACAGATTAGTAAAAAAGGTAAGAACTCCTTTACACTGCTTCACAAGTTTCAAGTAGACAAAAAAATTGTCAAATACTAGTCATTCACATCCTGGAGCACAAGCCTATTAGCATGGCAGAATGTCAGCTTTCCACTTTTCCTATTGTCATGTGTTTGAGCATCTCAGCTAGGTTCTGATACAGCACAGCATAAAAAATGATACTCCAACAATGAGAAGAAAGTTGAGTTCAACAGACCGCTAATTTATAAGGCCTGCAACATTGTACTAGTAGAAGAAAATATTATGTATCTGGAACAGTGACATTTTTTAAGATCCTGTGAAAAATGCCTTACTGACATGCTGAGTTATTGTTTTATTGGTGTTTTTTAACAAAATTAAATTTCTTCTTTGGAATGTCACATCTGTAGAAAAGGATATGCGAGCCATAAATTAATGGTTTTAAATTAAAAGAGGGAAGATTTAGATTAGAGTTTAGGAGGAAATTGTTCACTCAGAGGGTGGTGAGGCACTGGAACAGGCTGCCCAGAGAAGCTGTGGATCCCCATCTCTGGAGGGGTTCAAGGCCAGGTTGGATGAAGCCCTGGGCAACCTGATCTAGTGGGAGGTTTCTCTGCCCATGGCAGGGAAGTTAGAGCCATATGGTCTTTAAGGCCCTTCCAACCCAAGCTGTTCTATGATTCTAGGATAATTTAACTTGAAGATTACAGCAAAGATGCCATCAATAGTAGCTGCAACAGCTTAGCAATTTACTTTTGCTAAAAATTTACTAATAATTTCCTTTGGCCCATTCCTAAAACATCATCCATTATTTTAAAATCTGACTATTTTAATACCACACTATTCACTTCTTAATGCCCATAACCCACAGACTTTCAACATAATAAGCCAAGCTAATTTTTGATGAAACTCCACTGACTTTGGTTGAGCTAACCCTGAGGTAAATTAAACACGACATTTTATTGTTCCAGTCATCTTGTATAGCAGCCTTTTTTCATTTACAAGGCAATATGATTTAATATATTCTTCTTGTCCTCAGTCCTGCCTTTGAATTACTTTAATAACAGTTGTAAATAAGCAAAGCTCATATGATGGTCCTGTTACCTACTTATTAGCTTCAGATCCCACAATAGATTGTACAGCATATTGGGATATATGCACTTCAGGGGTCCTGCATCTGATATATACATTTAGCGCATGTTAACATTGATGAGAAACTTAGATAAGAGTATCTCATTTAAACATCTTGAATGCAATATGGATAAATGAAAGACCTTTTCTCTTTATTCAAAAAGGCATAGGATAGAAATATGCACTCTCATGTCCAGGCATGAGAGGAATATATAGGTTATAAGATACATGGTGAGAAAAGTCACAGATTCTTTCCAATTCATTCTGTTCTGAAGGCCTGTAAATCACGGATGTCCTACTGTAGCCAATTTGAGAGACTACAGGGATACAAAAGACTTGGGCTGATGCTGTCTTCAGGGATAAATGTAAAGCTCATTCTCAGCCAGGTGATCTATTCCTGTAATACAGTCCTTTTTCTATACTCTACATGTACAGTCTCCCTGTTCCAGCCCAGAATTCCCCTTTACGCTCCCTTCAAATCCTGGTCTTTGACTCAGATCTCTCAAAGTCTGTTTGGGCAAGGAATATCCTCACTTCCTGCTGTTCAATACCCTGAGCAGGGCCCTAATTTGCTGCTTGAGTTAACTTCATCCAGGCCATTAGGCTCTTGTAAATCCCATCACAGGGACTTTATGATATTCTTAGTTTTATTTTATTCTGAAATCCCAGTGCCTGAAGTTATCAGATTATGGGAGTTTCATTTCTTAGTGAAAACGCAAACCCCAAAAGCTACAAACACAAGAAATAAATAAGAAACTAAATTATAGTTGTTGAAGGGGTTTTAATCTCATTATTTCTGAGACAAGCCCTTGATTCTGCAAGAAGCATAAATCAGGATTGTTAAACACTTAGCTGTTCTGTACAACTCTGCTAGGAAAAATATTATTTCAGGAAAAGGAATTTTATAATATTTCATTTTAACCCATTATGCCTTGTATTTCAAAGAAAAATGTCACTGCTTCTCATGCTGTTAATGCTTATTTTCTGTTTGGTCATGTCTAATATCTTAAGCACAGTACTGTTGAAACCCACTGCGCAACTCATAAATTCTGTCTACCAAACAACATCTAAGGGTTTGTAATCCCTAAAAACTGTTATGATGGTTTAACTGACAACACTAAGGATAGCTCGCATTTATCTTGAAGAAAACACACAGGATGACAGGAATATTTAAAATTATCTCATAGCAAACACCAAAAGGGGAGGGGGCATTTTTCCTTTAATGGAATTTCTTCAGCCTAATCCATAGCCTATTGTTTGTTAATTTCATAAAAATGCTTAAGAAATTAGAATGGATTTTGAAATGAAGATCCAGCCAAGCTTCTCTAGTGTAATACTCAGACACAGTAAACAATTACATTACATAAACCAACCATCTGAACAGAAATGATAATTAAAGTAATGCATCGGTGTGCTTCATTGATTTATGAATTTGTTTAATGATTCCTGTTAGAACAGCAGAAGCCATTATGCATGCACTGATTTTAAGAGACATTATATAGTTGTGTGACCTTTCACTAAAGAGGAAAAGTAATATTCCTGAGCTATCAAAGAAATTATAAAAGAAGTGCTGTTATGACAAACTTTAAGCAATTTGAAAATAACATCCCCAAATCATTAATTTTCTTCATGCACAAAGCTGTTCCTCCTTTTCACGCTACCATTCAGAAAACAGAGGAATCTGCCTAGGCAATGCCTGCATTTTGCACTGGAAATATGTGGGTTCCTGTCTGAAACAAACAAACTATATATATATATATATATAAATAAAAAATCTTGGGCTGAATTTATCCAAATTTGATTCAGATTCAGTATCCCATGTTCTCACTTGAAAGGTAGCTGCTTACGCTCCCCACTCAGTTATGGTTTTCATTGGCATTTGGAGTGCCCACACAAAATTAGAGCTGTGCTGTGCGAATTGTAGTTAACACATAGACTAAAATACAGTCTCTGACCCAAAGTACTTATGATATAGACAGACAGAGGAAAAACAAGCATACAAGTGAATGTATACAAATAATAAACTGCTGAAATCTGGGGAGATTTTACCCTTTTTTCATGCTAATTCGCAGTGATACTGAAAATCATGCCCACAAAGTAAGAGCATATATATTGTCTTGTTGTTAGGGAGATGGGGAGCTTAAGCAGGAAAAGATGAAGTATATTATTCAGCGTTGTGCAGAAAATTTGTGGTAAAGTTGAGTCTTAAAAACAGGAGCATAAATTTTTGCAGCAGGTCAACATACCTGCTTCCCTGGTACAGACATATACTGCTCTGTCCCCAGCAGTTTTGTGAGGGGGGTCTTATCCCTTCCCTAATACACATGCATTTGTGGTGGTGAAATCCACACCAGGTACTAAGAGTAAACAGTATCAAATGACTTCAAACCTTGACACAGCAGGAGGCATCCTGAAAGTAGGGAAGGAGAAGTCTTTTAAATTAACTGTTGTAAAACAAATGGAAGGGTCCAGAGGGTGCATTTGACATTTATCTGTGTATTTCCTTGCTTTTGTTGTTTTCTGTCATTGTCCTATCATTCCATTCCCCTTGATTTTATGTAAACTTCCTTGTTTGTTTGCTTTTCTGATAACTTGTAGAGTACTCTCTACTCATTCACAAGAGAAAACGCAGCTGGAAGAATAAGGCAAAGTTTCTGGCTGGAATACTTTCAACATGGCATCATAGTTGCTTGTGACTGAGCAGTGTGAACCATTTGTCTTGCTTTCTTTCCTTGCTTTTAATAGTCCTCTTCAATCTCCCAAGCAGCTGATACAGAAAGAGAATCCGCTAAAACACTAAGTACATTTTCTTATTTACAATTAAACCTACATTTTCACACATAACAAAGATTGGAAATGTCAATATATCTTTTTAATTGAACATGGAACTTGTCACATCAGGTTGTAAGTCCCTTGAAGTTCCTGAGCCCATTTTGGGTAGGGTTGACACTTCAAAGAAGGAGAACAAGAATGAAAAGCTCTTTCAATCACAGAGAACTAAATGAAAACACTCCCTCAGACTTCAGTCCTCAGTTATGCTTTTTCTCTGTGTATTTTGCCTGCCAAAATCCATAAACGACTTTCAGAATGACAACATGATGATCTAGAGACCAGCTCTTTATTTCTTCTTATCATTTTAGCAGCTCAGCTGTCTCAGGCAATTGTACTTTTTGAATGAAAAGAGAGGTGAAAGAGACACTGGGGATTTAGGAGAGGGACAAACCCTTAGTTTTAAAGGTGGACTATGTCTTATCAGTAGTTTGTTGTCATTAGTTGAAGACACCGCCATTCACATTTAGAAGGCAAGGAACACTAAGGTTTACAGGTAGAAGCATGCAACAGTCCTACCACATTTGTTAGGAATCTTCATTTCACTTCATAACAAATGTTAGTGTAACTCTAACAATGCCCTATAGTTTCACAAATATTAAAAGAGCCTAACAATGTAAGGAAAACAGATACTCTGACATACATTTCAGGTCTGGACACATGATGGCCATTACCATTTGATCCCTTCACAATACTGATAATAATAATAAAAATAGTGATAGCATAAACTGTTAAATTATTTAAAAGATATGCAATGGAGCTGGAAAAAAAATGTACAACAGTGGGAGAAGGAAATAGAAGAAAGATGTGAGAGGACTCCTTTGCTACATGAGTCTGCAGGCTGCCCTGTAGAACAGCCGTAGCTAGGGAAAGCCAGCTCCCTCCTGCTCCACAAAACTACCTGCAGATAGAAAAGTCCTATCTTCATCTCCAGCCCTTTGGTCACTGGCTTGGCATGAAAACCAAGAGTTTAAAAAAAAAAAAAAAAAAAAAAAAAAAAAGTCTCTTTGATCCTGCCTCAAATATAGTGCAGAAGATTGCACTCCTTAAAGTCTACTTAAGTTCTGAAGCACTATGTTTAATTTGGGAACCTTCTTGTGAAGGCATTTAGAGCTAGGATTCAAAAGATAAAAGATTGTCCAGAAATTGTTTGGATGTTTACTCTTGCTGTAGTCGTTATACCATCGCTCATTGCATGTCTTTGGACCATTGCAAGTCTTTGGACCGTTCTCAAGTAATACCTGGATTTTACATGACTCCTCCTACATGTGCTTATCTTTATGCATTTTGGGAGGCCCACTGAAGCTAGGAGGGCTAATATACTGTGAATCAGGTTAAGCACTTTCATAATTCCTTGACTGATCACTGAGCAAGCAGCAGCAATGTAATTTACCACCATTACTGGCAGTAACTGGCAAACCTCTTAGCAGTGTCGGCAGAGACTGCAGTCACAAACTGTCTTAAACCTAGCAATAAAATATCTAACAGAGAGAATGAAGAAAGAAGAAACTCTGTTTCCAAAGAACAGTTTGGAAACAGCGTTTTGAGTGAAAGCAGAGTACCAGTGTGAGTATGAAACTTATTCAAGCTGTCAATCTAGATGCCTTGTGTCAGTTAACAGGCCTAGTTTTATTATTATTGCTTGCTTGCATGTTTACCAAAATGTAGGCCTACATTTTCTAGCACGCGCACTGAACTTCTACTGAACAACTTCCCCAAGTCATGTGTAACTGAATGGTATGTATCGATTAGCTTATACCAAGCAAAGCTTTAAGCATAGGCAGACGGAGCTGGCTTTGCACTGTGCCTCCCCAGAATAACCCTGAGTACTTCACGTAGTGGATGCTCCTGTATCACTCAATAACTAAAACATAAACCATGGTGCTGGCAAGCTGCTTAAATACAGAAAACTCCATCTAGATAGTTTTGCCAAAGCAGTAAAAACAACTTAATTTTAATGTTTGACATTTTAGTAGCCATCAGCCTTATGTGATGAGGAACTGCACAATCCACTTCAGAGACAGAAGCATCTCTTAGACGTCTGGACAGTAAATGAAAACAAAGTTTAGCAGCATACATCCTGTAAAATATGAAGTCTAGGAGCAGCAAAACAAAACAAACAAAACCACTACCAACAAAACTATTAAATAGCAAAAATGTGCAACATACTGATGAAGGAGAGAGATTTGTGAGATTATCATAGAAGAAATGTTCATATCTCCCACTATATGGCTGCATTACAAAAGGCAAATATGAAGGATAAACCGACCCTTGAGACAAGGAGGCAAAGGAATGCACAGAACCTGAGCTGTATTAACTACAATCCCATTTAGTATAAATTTGTCAGGGAGAGCAAAAGGCTTTAAGGTAAGATTATGACTTTAGGCAAGGCATATTTCATAAACAGCACCTGCCAACAGCAGGCACAAAAAGCATTTTGCAGTACTAAGTCCACTAAAAATCACTCTTCTCTAGCCATACATACACAGCCCCCTCCACTCAAAGGTTTGAGAGGGACCGTACTTAGCAGTAACAAGAAGCATCTGTGGCCCAGCTGCTGGGGTGGATGGGAGCAGAGCCTATTTCTGCCCCTGCTGAAACCCACCCACCAGTATCTGGGGGTATAGGTTAGGTATTACTGGTGGTACGGCTGATTGTGGCCTTCCTGTGCTTGGATGTTTCTGTAACGATGGGTGAGTCTGTATAGTTTTCTTTTTTTTCTCTGTTTTGGGTATAAAGTCTTAGGCTAGCGAAGGTTCCCCTTTAGGAGCCAGAGTTAGTCCTAAGGCCACAAAATGGCTGCTGTGCTCACACAGAGGAAGCAGCCTATCTGCAGAGCAAAGGGAGGTGGTTTGCCAGTCTAGAGATCTCCTCAGTTAGAAGGGAAACTTTGGTATTTTCCTCATGTAACATCTTTTTCTAGAAGGCATTGGAGGAAGTGCTGAAGGCAGCTCTGCAACAGTGTTTTTCTGGTTAATTCTTGCCCTGTAACAGGCCACCTATGACTAAGGTATTTCTATAAAGATTCATGTGCAGGACAGCACTCATTCTTTGATCTGCATCCACCCCCCATCAAGTCCTTTTCCTGACTAAAATAGGAATTTAAGGACCTACTCTCACTGGTTTTAACCTCCCTTCTTCATCACTTCCTTCTCTAACCCCTCATTTTCTACATATCTATTAGTTTTCCGTCACAGGAGAGAATTGGCCTAAATTCCTGCCTGAAGGGCTGTGTCAGTGGTGGTTTTGGGCTCACTTTACTCTTCCAAGACCTCAATGCAGGAAACAAACAAACAAAAAAAAGGCCAACAACAGGAAGAGCATGCAGATAGGTATTTGGCCTGTAGCTCACTTAAATATAAACTTAAAATGATGTGCTGCGCTGAGGCCTTTAGAGATAAAACTGTGAATTGCTAATTGTCCTGAGTTTCCATTCTTAATGACTGCAGTCAGGAGTACGTGTCCTTCTAGCAGATCATGCTTTAACCAAACACAAATTACAGGCTCAGTGCTGAGTAAAATACTGTCATCAGTTGAAGATTGTGAATCTGTCCTACTTAATGGAAGAAAAGGATCTGTAAAGTTTGGCCCTCTCTATAAAATGGAAGTGTGCTGTTGATACACTTAAAAAATAATAATAATAATAAAAAAATGATAAATATCTCTCTAGGTAAAAATCAGCTGCTGAACTTAAGCTACCAATGATATTTTTAGGATGCTTGTTTCCTTGCAATAGTAGAGTATGCTATATATTATTAATAAAACCCAGTTCTGATAGCTTTTAGCTCTCACATGTAGCAAATTACACAGAGCTGAAAACTAGCGAGCTTTTTGGCAGCACAACTTGAAATGTTTTTCCCCAAAATATTGTTTTAATCCATAGGCCTTGTTTTGATTTCTGAAGTGGCAAAGAAAGTGAATTACCTGGAATTTCAGATGCATGTTTGCTCAAGATCAAAATGATGATGAGTTACAATTGCCCTTAAAGGTGCTCAAGTCTTTTCTTACTAGAGAGAGGAAGAAAGTCCAACAGCATCATTAGGTACACTGCTATTATGCAGTATCTTTTCATGTGGTACTGCAATATGCCATTTGATTGTGCAAACCTCTCTGAAATAAGAGGAATTGTTGCATCACTAATTCCAGCTAAACACAGTATTCTTTTTATGGCATGTATTAGCACTCTACAGAAATTGTAAGAATAAACTGTTTACCAGAGCACTTGTATGATTGCACTTGCTTTTGAGTAGCTTTGGAATTACTGAAGCTTTTTTGTGGGTTAATTTTACTATTCACAGACTTACTTATAGAAAAAAAAAAAAAAAAAGGGCAGCATATCACCAGCTTTATAAAATGTATATGGAGAAGTTGACTATGAATGAAACCAGTATGGAAAAAGAGTTTTCAGCTGTTGAAATAAGTTGTAATATGTACTTTTGTAGTGGTAGGGGAAAAAAAAAAAAAAAAAAAAAAAAAAAGCTGACTAACTCTCCTGTGGTCCCAGCTATTCTGTAGATGATTGAGTGAGTGCAGCTCCTGTTTCTCTGGAGAAACAGGATAAAGACTGAAAAAATAATCCACAATAACTGTTTAACTTCTTGGACTTGCTCAACGGCTGAATTTTACACTGGAGAAAGAAGAGAAACTAAACTATGCATATACAATCCAAGCATTTGACGTGTGTTATGGTTCAGTACATGACAGCTTCGTTCTATGTCTGTGTGTGCTTAGTATTTCCGGCTGATGGGCTGTAGGCTTTTGAGAGCATCCAAACAATTTCAAACACTAGGCACAGAAAATTCAAGCCAACCATGTCTGAAACATAACATTTAAATAAATAAAAGCAACAAGTGATGTTCCCAGGGAAATAAGCCAAGATGGGATGATAGTCTTGGGTGGAATGGTGGTACCCTTGAAATCTGTTACAGCGTTTTTTCAGTTTTTGACCAAAAAAGGAAACTGCACTGAGTTGTCTTCCTGACTCGCACATAGCCATGATATGTAACTTTGGCAGCAGTACTTGGCCTGAAGTGTATGCTGCACCTGGATTCTTCCTGAGCACCTGTTTTATGCTGATTTCAGCGGGGATAAAAATTTGTTTCAGAAGAGATTATATGGATGAGTGTATTGATATCTATTAAGCTTCTAGGATAGCTCATTCAATGTTTCTAGGGTGTTTTTATTCAGGACAGGCCTTTATTTTACAATGTGATGTACAGACGCTTCGAGAGTGACTCAAGGAGTGGCATTCAAATCTGTGGTGTCTTGGGAGTGCTAGAAAAAAATCTGGCAACCTACTCTAGCGAGTGTGACAGCTGAACACCAAAGTAGTTATTTCCTCTGCTGAGGATGTGAAGTCTGTGAGCTATTGACTATTAAATGTGAGTAATGCTTTATGTATAGGGACCAGTGATAAACCACTTTTCTAATGACTTCTTGCTCTTCTCCTTTTCTCCCTCCATCTTGGAGGCTCCTTGCTTACCCACAGGTACAGTACCTAGCTAGCACATGATTTTGACATAGAATCCCCTTAAGAAGCCTCACAACTGTAAAGAAGACTCACAACTTCCATTTCACTCAGAGTGAAATGGAAGGACAAGCTATATTTTTCGGATAGCTTAACATAGCTTAACATTTGTTAGATGAAAATATATTTAAAGACCCCAGAGAATCTCTGGGCACAATAAGTGGCAGTTGGGTACAATAAGTTTGCCTTCTTGTTACATACACTCACTGGATACTAAGGTAATTCTCTTCAGTGCATATATATATATATTTGTTACTTAAATATATATTGGGAGGGATAAGAGATGTATGATTGCACCTCCTGGAAGCTTTGTGACTCTGCTGGTACTAGCATGCTAATAAAACTATGTTAATGACTAGTTGCAGTCCTGAGCTGTAGTTAAAGGCATCATAATATACCATATAGTTTTGTAGATTGAATTTCGCATTAAGAGCTTAGAAAAGTCTGACTCCGGGAAAAGAGGAGAAAGTGAGGGAGTGCAGTAGTTAAAATTACATGCAGTACTTTCTTTAGTACCCACAATTAATTGCAGGTAAAAACAGTCCCATTAGATGCACATACAATTCAGGTACTTGAAGAGGTGTTGTAATATAGACTCTTAACTGTTTTCATTTTTTCCCCCATGTACCAAAGACAAATCTATTCCTGGTGTCTGTGATCTCTCCTAGACTGTGTAGCTGTATATGTTCTTGTTTAGCGTAGTAAAGTGCAATGTCTTTTTTTCCCAAGTTTGAGGCAGTACATTTTGCTGTTGTTTCAAATTGTATTTTTAAGGTTCTTGTAGAGTTTTTATCTTCAAATACTGTAATACTATATTTTATATGTGTAGTTGAATAATTCTGTATGACTTTCAGTGATGCTTAAGCTGACTTGGTGTCAGGACATTGTTGTCATAAAGGGTCTTTGGTCTCAATTCTGTCCTTTTTTGGCATTTAAGTTCTAAAAACACATCTTTGGCAATGAGTCGGAGTTCAAGAATGCTGACTTCTATCGTGTTTAGCAGTAAGATTTTCTTGCCACTAGTAGTCTTCAGTTAATAGTTCTGCATAAAATAAAAATGCACCGTATATACTTTTCATAAAATAGAAAATGGAATTATGCCTTGCGTCATCAAGGAAAAATGACTAAATAACAGAAAAATGTCAATAAAAAGCCACTAAGTCTGCAAGTCCAATAATATATCTTGTAAAAACATGCAGTGCATGTTTATAAAAGTGCTCAGAAATTCCCACTATAGTGCAAGCATGGCTGTTACAGCAGGAGTTAACAATGATCAGCTAAAACCTATCGTGACAAATTTGGGCCCAGATTTGGACCAGTCTGCAGAAACAGAGCAGTTACTTTTGAGTCTATTTGTATAAAAGCAGAGGTAGCATGTGCTTTTATTCAGTCCCACAACAAACCCTTGTGTTTAAATGTGAACCCTGAAGCTCTGAAATAATGTAGGCATGTGCACATTCAAAAAGTCTTGCTGATCTCAGCAGCTAAAGCTATGTAGAAATCATACACCTGAAGTTATGCACATTTCGCAGCATCCTGCTGTATCAGTGTTACTTTGATACTCTGGCTGCAGACTTCCGTATTCATAATGCTGAACTGAGCCATCTCTGTAGGGTGTCTAACTGTCTATATTGTGATTTACTACAAGATGAGGAGGGAAGTTAAAGGGATTTTCATTATACTTATGATATGACTGTCATATAAGTATCACTTTTAGTATTCTTTTGAAAAGGATTCAAACTTAATTAAAAAAAAAAAAAAAAAAAAAAAACACTTTTAAATACCTTTTAATACTTCTTGGCACAAGTAATGTTTGGATAGATTTGGACAGTGGGGCTCTGAAGGAATCATTTCAACACCAAACAATACCATTGCTAGGCCAGATTTTTATTTACTGTGGAATTTTCCTGAGTCTAACATACAAAAGAAAATAATCCTTCATTAGTGTAAATGTCCTTTAATTTGAAGAAGTGGCTTTATTGCTGTAGTCAATGGAATAACAGCTGGCACTGGCAAGACTGCTGTACAGGGAGAGCTGTAGTGGTAGGGGTTTGGTTTACACTTATAACAGGAACTAGCACATGAGCATCTTAACACTTCTCTCTCCAGGAGAATTAGCAGTCACTTTAAAATATAAATGTTGTATGTACAGATAGACCACAAGGAAAAAACAAGAGTGAATTTAAGGTAGCATTTTGCCATACCTGTGTATTTTAGAATTCTGTATTTCAGAATAACTGTACTACCCAATTTTGGAAATGTGAGAAGCCACAATATGGAATAATTATTTAAAAGTTTGCAACAAGCATTGGTTATTTGCAGAATGAGATGCTAAACTGAGGATTTACGAAAGCAAAAGGCATCTCAGTTAAGATGCCAGATGTTTCAAAGCTACAATAGTATTTATTTCATTGTCTACTTCCAGATCATAATTTACTTAGTGATAGTTTGGTTGCCATTAGTTTTGAAAAATAAATAAAAAGATTATGGCAGACTTTAAAAGGAGACATTAATGCATTCAACTAAATCTATTTTTATAGCATTTATGTCACACCTTTACATAAAGGTCACCGATAGAGGACGAGGAAAATGTGCTACCTCCTGAGTCAAGTGCAGCAGTTCTTGAGACTAGCAAATTGTTCTGTTACCTGAGTCTTGTATCCATTTGGGATTAAACTTTTTTTTTTTTTTTTTTTTTTTTCTGCAAAGCATTCAAATGTATCTTCTGTCTGGCAGAATATATCCATCACTATACCAGGGCTATTGTTCTACCCCTGAAAGCAGTTTTCCTCCATGGATAAGCTTATTTTAAAGTGCCAGTTCATCTGAAAAGCCATGTGCCTGGGGTTTTTTGTTTGAGCATGAAGGAGCGGGGAAAGGTCAGGGAGGAGGGGTGTTCATGTGTGAATGTTTTCCTCCTAGGATAGGGCATAGGCAAATTAAATTGATTTTTTTATTATTATTATTGTTATTTCCAATAAAGGGTGGAGGCGGGAAGTGTCTGAGAGTTCAGGGAGGGGAAAAAAAATAAATAACGCATCACTAAGATGCGTATAATGCATGTGCAGAGTGTATAACAACACAGGAAGAATTGGACCAGAACTGGAATTGCATATTAAACTTGTCCCGTCTCTTTGTTACTGTGCCCTTTTCTGTTACATTACTGGTAACTGGAAACAGCTTGTTTGAACTCAGAGCTTGTGGCATGCTGGATGGTTTCCCCAGGTGCCATAATCTGCTGTACCCCTGATGGTACCAATAAGTTACTCTTAAAATTAGCTGAACTTCCACCTGCCAAGAAAATAAATACATAACTTCCTTTATTCTGTGGTGAAAAAAGGTGGTTTAGACACAGCTTACACAATACCTGCCAGAAACAGCAGAAAACGCCCTTAACATTAATTTCATATATTTAGGTGATCTCCTGCAATACATTACTTTAATTCACTTCTATCTCTTTTGGACTGCAAATTGTGTAGTAAAAGTTGTCCTTTGGCCCATTACTGGAAGTCAAGGAGAAAAAAATATGTATAATTTTGTTAAAGGTGAAGCCATAAGGTCAGTCTTCAGTTACTTTTGCAGCCACTCTGTTGAGAGGGGACAAAAATAATCTTCAAGGAAAGATACCTCAATCTTATCTGAGTAATGCTATTTTGGTCTATGACACAGACCTTCGTAATAAAATGCTGCTGCTCATTAAATAACCTGAAGTTACTTCTATCAGTTTCCTACAAATAGACTGTTTCTGTAACTTACTTTGTGTGTGTGTGTGTGTGTGACCACTTTGTTCAAGTCTTGTTAGATAACTTCAGATTTTGTTGTGTTTTTTTTTTTTTTTGTTGTTGTTGTTGTTTTGTTTTTGTTTTTTTTGAAAAACACTTTATTGGAGAAAGCTGATGTGTAGTTTACAAGCAGAACTGTTTAAAATTGATCGCTTCAGCAATGTTGTGCCACAGAAGACTTTTGAAAGATTTTTTTAAATGACACTAGCTGTTTTACAGAAGCCTTTGAAGGTCTTGAAATAGTATTGTGTTTTTATTAACTACAGTTTTGTTCCTGTGCTCTATCTTAAAACTGTTTTCTTTGAATGTTTGTAAATGTGAAGTCACTCTCCTTTCAAACTAAATCAACAATTGCTGTGTTCCATTATTCAGTCTACAGAACTAATTCTGACAGTAAGGAAGGAAACAACCAAATAGAAAGGCTGGGGGGTGGAGTATACAAACCAAATTTAAATGTGAACAGGAGGTACTAGCAGGGCCTGGAATTGAAAGTTATCCAATTTCTCATGTGACTCCACCTTCAATCCTACTAAAGACACTGTGATAAAGTAAGTTGTAGAAGATGTTTTTATATAATGTTTGTCTGATACAGTCTGCATCATTTACAAAAATAAATCAGTATACATCTATGATACACAAAGGTTTTTCAGTATGTAAATAGTTATTGTAGATTACAACTACAATCCTTTTGTAATTTAAGGATTAAGCCCTTCAGAGACTGTTCAGTTTAAATACCCAAAACCAGTTTTTTATTAAAGTAAATTAAAAGTTTTCTTTAAAACTGTTCAGGGGAAGGGATGAATATTCCTGGCTTTCAGTGAAGTCCTTTGATTTTAAGTTTTATTTTTAATCATACTTACCAGAGGCTGAAACTGCATCTGTTCTCAGCTCTTCAGGCTTCTGGTGCCATGTCCTGCTGCCCTTGCATTGGTGTAGCTGCGAGGAGCATCCAGGAGGTGGCACTGACCTGGGCTCAGTGCAAGGCGCTGGGGATCATTGCTTGCAGGTAGACCTCTGCACTTGTAGAAGGGTTGAGTTATGCACCAGGTATATTAAATGTAAGTTAAATTCTTCTGAAGCTTTAGAACAGTACTTCTTTGCCCATTTCTCCAAGAACTAGAAATGCCAATAACAACATTAAAATATTAATAAGGTTTTCTTGTCTTTTTTTAGTGAGATTATAGTAGAATGATGCTTCTAATCATGATTTATGGGTCCAAAGTGCTTCAGCACTTGTGGAGGAAGGGCAGTTTTTGCCATTTATTGACTTAATAAAGAGAGCCCATAAAGATTAAGGTCAACTTTCTCAAAGGCTCTGTTGATTTTCAGAGGTGCCATAGATGTATGTGGTGTGACTTCTTTAGAGGTCCTTGTGTACAACTTGACCAAAATCTGGGCTAAAAGATATTGAGAAGCAGAGGCTTGGATAGCTCTTGATATTCTCTTTGGAGGGGTTAGGAGTGCTTTGTCAGAAAGATGAACTTAATGTCAAGTGGCTACTCTTTTGGTTGGTTCAGATGCATAAAAGGTGGAATTAAACACTGAGTGGTTGTTTTTTAGAAGAGCTTTTGAAGCAAGACTTGAATTCACATGTGACTTAGAAACCTTGATCTAGGCTTATAACAAACAGCTACAGCTGTGGGAAGCTGTTTGCAAAAGTCTTTAATTATTGGAAAGTATTTACATGGTTGAACTGTATATTCAACATTTGAAACATCAAGGCATGTTTCAAAAAAATCTTTAAAAAGTCTAGGATTATTTTTCTGAGCTGTTGTAAGACATCCATGAAATCTGACTAAAGATAACTTAAAACATTTTACCTTCTTCCTAGCTATGAGGATTTACCAATAGAAAGTGCTATTAATGCTTTTAACTATGCAGAAATTGTATTTCTATCACAAACTTCCTAATACAACATATGATACTCAGTAAGGTTGCCAGTAGTGAAAATGGATAGATTCCAGAGCTAATTAACTTGCTGTTATTTTGCTTTTGTAAATAACTGCTGGCCTTTAAGGATCTGTGCATGGATGCAGCAAAAATGCATGCAATATTTTATCATGGAATCACAGAATGGTTTGGGTTGGAAGTGACCTTAGTGATCATCTAATTCCAACACCCCCCCTCCCATGGAGAGGGACACCTCCCAATAGAACAGGTTACCCAAAGTCCCATCCAGCCTGACTTTGAATGTTTCCAGGGATGGGGCATCGACAGCTTCTCTGGGAAACCTGTTCCAGCGCCTCACCACGCTCTGAATGAAGAATTTCTTCTGTACAGCTAACCTAAAACTACCTTCTTTTAGTTTAAAGTCATCACCCTTTGTCCTATCACCACACTCCCTGACAAAGAGTCCCTCTCCTGCTTTCCTGCAGCCCCCTTTAGGTACTGGCAGGCAGCTATAAGGTCTCCTCGGAGCATTCTCTTCTCCAGGCTGAATAACCCCAACTCCCTTCAGCCTGTCTTCATAGGAGAGGTGCTTCAACCTCTGATCATTCTTGTGGCCCTAATTCTGTTTCATTTTTAAATAGCTGAAGTCAGTATTAGGGCAGTATCAGTGGTATCAAATTATTATACCAAAATAATTTCGTTGTTTTCATGGGGGAAGGGGGAGGATCTAATGTCTTACCACAATAAAGTCAACCCAAAGGTAAGCCAACATATGAATATTGTAAAATACATAATTAAGGGCAATATTGCTCTATCTGTATCAAGCAAACAGTTCTTAATTGGCAGATGTCAATGATTGCTATTATATTTTCAATATATATGCTTCTATGTATTTACATAACTGATAGTGATACAGTTTAAGCCATGACAGTAGACCTGAACCAATTCATCAGCACATTATTTTCATGCTAACTTCAGTCATTATTTCTGGATTTGTAGTTATCTGGTTTCTCTTGGTCATTGGGGAATTGAAGATTCGTAGTGCAAGGAAAGGAATCAAAACTAGGACAGAAGTTGGATAGTTCTGGAAAACTGGGGTTCATACGTTTGGCTCTAGATGTTCTTTTCATATGCTGAAAATGATTGGGCATAAATTTGAGTTTTCACATGCCATCCAATAATACTTTGCTCCCCTAGGGTTCTGCTGCAACCCAGTCTCATCTATTTTCACCAGCTTCCACTCAAATGCCAGAAGACCAACTTAATGCTAACAAAGTGTCTAGCCTGGTGGATAAACCCTCGAGGAGGCAGAAAGAATTATCTATATTAGAGTGGCATTTCAGAACTAATCCCACACTCCAAAAAGTGGCATATTTGGGTTTAGAGATCTGCATTAAATAAGCAGGAGGTAAATTTGCAACAGAAGACTTATTCTGTCCTCCCTGAAGGAGTCTGTTATTTGAGAAGCCTTGCCCAGTAATGTGATGTGGGTCTGTGGTTGAGCTTCTGAGTCCATTGGGGAACAGATAGCATCATCTTGTTTTTCTTTTTATTAGTTCTGCCTTTGAGTTTGTAATACAAAGAAGAATGAAATGATGAAAGTCTTCTAATGCTGAAGTATTTGGGAATTTAGATATAGAAGAATGTTGTGCTTTTGGGGGGGAACAGAAGGGATAAAGAGGGAGAGTCGCCTACCTGGTAAGGAAGATGATTTAACTGAGATTCAGTACACTATAGCTAGGAAGAATCATTTAATATTATCCTTTCAAATGTGATTCTTTGAACTGAGTCCCATGTTTTCCATTAAAATGTATGATGAGCTATCACGTCTCTTGTGATCGATATTGACTGACTGTAGCACCTCCAAGATTACGTGCTGTTCTCTAACATGTTTTCTGTCTCTGTGACAAATTCTGAAATGGGTGCAAATTTCAATTTAAGTCCAAACTGGGTTCCAACTAGCCTTTTAGTGGAAAATAAGGGCTGCACCGTAGCACAGCTAGTCTTGGCTTCAGTTTATTCTTGAATTATACTATAGCCAACAGCATGTGAACAAAAAACATTCAGTCCTCCAATAATCCTATTTTGTATTTGGGAACCTGCTAGCTTCTAGTCACTTATCCATCCATAGTCCTTAGCTACCCCATCATATAACCTATATTATGTAAAACAGATAATAATATCAGTCTTTAAACAATATCATTGTAATACTAATATTTGGCATTAATATTTATATTATACCTTTATATGAAATTCTCTTCCTCCCTACAAATTCATGAGAACGAGTTGGTGAATTATGGCAATTCTTGGCCAAATTTGAGGAATCTGGTATTCAACAAGCAAGGCGGCACATATAAAAGGAAAATCCTGAGTATCAACAGAGGACAGAGCATGATTATTCAAAGTTATAACCCGTTTTTTAATTCTTAATTATATATGGGAAGAACTTGCTTCCTTTCAAGTCTTTGTTTTCATATGTTTCTGATACCTCTCATTGCCACAATTTACTATAGAAAGAAATGTAAAGGCACTGTCAAAAGGGCTGTTCTTACAGATCTTCTCTCCTAAAGAGAACTAGAGAATTTGAGAATTCTGTGGGAGTAAATTTAATCTTAGACATTTCCCGAGTAATTCTGCAGACACAAGAAGGGTGGCTGGTTCAGATTAAAGCCAGGATAAGAAGTTAAATAAAGACTGTAGTTTCATATGAAATCTTTGGAGTCAATACTAGCCTAAACAGTTTTTAGCTGTTTTCTGCTGTCTGTTTATGCCCCTCTAGTTTGCCCCTGCAGCTGTACCAGTACCAGCATATGAGAATTGAATCTGAAAACTGCTCTAGACTTTTGACAATTTTCTTATAACTGAAAGCTGGAAAAGGTTAATAAAAGGATGACAGAAAATTTAAACCATTTTTGCTGCTATTTCATATTTTCAAGTCACGGTGTTGGAAAAAGTTTTGTTTACCTATGAACAGCTAACCACTTGTATCTTTCACATTCAAGGAGTAGTTCTGCAACAGAAAGTAAGAATAATAGCTCCTCCTTTTAATGAATTCTGATTGTATGTCTTCTCTCCCAAGAAAGTGGGAGTTTGGTCTTCAACTGGCTGCTCCTGGCTTGATGCCATAAGTCATTGGGGGCTGAAGAATGTGCAGGTTGGACTCTTCAGATTGCAATATGTGATATATAAAAGGCCCATTCTAGGAACTAAATCCAATTCCAGCTTACCAGTCTAGGCAAATGTAGTGGGATCCTCAGAAATAGGCTGTGTTGAGAGCATTGAATAGAAATAAACTAAATAAACCTTCCCATATGGCTCATTGAGAACACCAGGATCTTGTGTTTGAATGTCGGAGTCCTCATCTGGATTCACTCAGTAGAATGTGGATTTATACAAGACACTGCTTATTTCCTACCATTTTTGAGAAACTCTCATACAGTGGGAAGTTCATAGGGAGCAACGGTAACAGTTTTAAATGCGCTCTGATTAATAGGGACCACCCTATGTCTTGCTTGTTTGACATGTTGGACGTATCTGTTATTTAGTCCTGATGAGACAGAGCTCAGCAAGAACCTACAACTGTTAATGGATATTTCTAAAGTCTTGCTTATTAGCATGGCCAATTGAAACAAGAAAAGCTGGGGGGCTCCTTTTGTGCCTGGTAGTATTTTAGTGATGTAATAAAATGTAAAGGCAAAATGATTGCATTAGGGATATGACGCAAACATATGGAAACCCAGATTTCTGGAAGAACTATCCTGGCTGGAGGCTGCCTGCTGTTTTGGATGATTATCACTTTCCCTGTGATAATAAAGAGCAGGGGGAAATGTTTCAAGCAGGTAACAGCTTCTTAATTTGCTTCCTTAGCCTCACATCACTTGCATGTGGAAGAAGCAAAATCAGGTTAGCACCCAAATTTAAGCATAGTAGAGATGTGTTCTCATGATGTCAGTATTAAAAGTATGTGTAAAGCAGCCTGTATACTCTGGAAAGGAAGCTAACCGTTAAAGCCAAGAAACATAGTCTGGCACAAATCTTAATACAAGTCCAAAAACACTTGATGATATACAGATAGGTGTAGCATAACAGCAGGAAGAAAAAGGAAAACGGGGTTGGGCAGCTGTCTGTAAGCTGCAATAGTAATACCAGACAGTGCCAGCTAGTGTTTTTTATTGAGAGTAGCAAAAATGGGCAGTAATGCAATTCCACAGTGCTATTGCTTTGTTTTGCTCTGAGTTTGGAAGCAGTACAATCCGACGCTAGCAAGTTTCTGTACAGCAATGATTTGGCACAAGCTGTGAACACAGAAACAGTGAGGGAGATTCCTTAAATTATCTGGAGTTCAGATCATATTTGGAGAAATGCAAACCTGTTGTCTTTATAATTGCTATGATTTTTATCAGAAACATTAAGTCTTTCTTATGGGGAAACATTTAAGACATTTTACGGGAAGCATGCTGTTAGTTTCTAAAAACCTGCTGGGGTAAGATGCAAGAATTGATTGTCAGTCATCCGAAAACTTACTCAGGTAGTGAAATGCACAGGGAAATAAAATCAGTTTTAATAACTACATATTCAGAGTAGTCATGCTCTGAAAGTAGCTGCCTGTTTCCTGTGATGCAGTGCACAGTGTATAAGCAATCAGTAAAATCTTTCTGGTTTAATTTAAAGGACTGTAATTTTTCCCTCTGGTTTATTTATTGATTACATTTCATGTTACTGGGGTAAACACATCATACAACAGAAAGAAAAACAAGCCTATTTATTAGTAAACAAGAGCGCTGAGGCCCATTTCAACAGGAACGTTAATACTGGACCTTTATAGTGCATCGCTTTTGCATTGTGTTGCCAGGGGGGTTGTCTTTAGGTGTAATTTCCTTGATATTTTCAAGCTCACTGCTAGGCAGTCTTTTCACCTAATGAGAGGGATGCAGCTACTTCCAAGGACAAATGTCACCAAGAGCAAATGGGGGGGGTGTTGAACAGGGGTTAATACAGTTGGTGCAGAAGTGCTTCTTATTCCTAACTCCACAGTACATGAGAGACCAAAAGGTCTGTTTGGGTTAGTGGCCCATTTCTGGTGGCCCTGCACTTCTCTGAAGCTTTCCCTTTGTGTATTTCAGTGCCAGCCTTGAAAATTGCAACCAGCCACTTTCCCAGCCCTCCCTAATGTTGTTACTCCTAGGGCCAGAGGCAGGAAGTCAAAGAAGGTGCTTGCTTAGGGCAGAAGACTGCCAGAGGCAGTGAAATTAGCCAAGGCCTTGCTGCTATTTTATCAGTACCAGAGCCCTTGAAAACCAGACTTGTCACTGAAAATGTTGTCTGGGGTGTGGGAAAACAGCTGCTCTCGCCATTACCCTTACCAGGGCTGGACTGTCTGGCAGTGATCCTATCCTGTCATTCTAGAGATGGCAACTTTTTTTTTTCCTCATATTCCTTACTGCCTTCCTCCCTCACCACCCCTTCCATTTCTGGGAAGCTTTGAGTTAGATTCTTGCCTTCTCTTTGAGGACTACAGTGGCTTATTCTCTTACCTTGCTGTGCAAAGCAACAACCTAATTCTGCTGTTTCCTTCATGTTGTCAACTCACTGACACTTAAAAGAATTAAGAAAGTTTTCCAAAATAACAATTAAGATAAAAATGAACAGAAAAAAAATCTAACATATTCAAAACTGCATTATGGCTGCTTAATATCTCTGCTCAGTAGTGGGGAGGGGGAAGGGGCAGCATGATGAATGACTGAGGAAGGACGTGCTTCAATAGAGCTCTGCTTTGGTCTGCAAATTAAGCCAAAATGAATTGGGCAGAAACATACTTTGAAACAACGTCCTCTTGCCCCCTCCTTTTCCCCTGAGTACATTAATGATTACAAGATGTGGGATACATATCTGAGCAGCAACAAGAGCCTGCCTCCTAAAGAGGAGAAGAATATGGGAACATACCCAGAGGAAACATAAGTTAGCCAACAGGCTCTTAACATTAAAAAATACTATCAGCAACAAGGGATTGTAATACCACACATGTATCAAAGGCAGGCTTTGCTTCTGTATTTTTATTGTGATGGTAAAGGTACAAGGTAGCCAGTCTCAAATAAATAAACAATTGTCCTTTTTTTCTTTTTCTTTTCTTTTTTTTCTTTTTTTTTTTTTTTTTATTTTTGTATTAAGACTTGTATTAAAAGGTCAAAACTTGCTGACTTTTCTCCACTTGTTAATATGATAGCACTTTACATTCCCTGGATATTAAATGGCTTTCTAAGACTTAATCCTACTTCATAGTCAAGGAACCTGAGGCACAGAGAGGTGGAATAAGTAGCACAAATGGCAGGAGTAAAAGTAGGTTCCTTGAAATCCAGTTCTGTGCCCAGTTCATTGATTAATATTGTGTGTCTGGTGAGCAAGCTTTTGCCTCATCTTCAGTGACTTTTTTCTTGTTCCTAGAAGTAAAGGAAATTTAAGAGAGACAGAAAGAGAACACTGTTTTCGTGAAACAACATAAATCTGTCTTCCTGTGCCTCGTTATTTTCTTCTGAGACATCTGGAAGAAAAAGACCATGTATTTTCTATCCCTTTCACTGTCTGCTGTGAATGTATTTGTTCTGGATGGACTGGGAGGTTTTGGTCTCACCAAATAGCATTTTTTAAGACTTGTCCTGTTTGCCCTACAGATGAAAGGATTCAGTTTTTGTTTTTGTGAAGTTATGGGGCTCGATTTAATTTTGCATATGATTAATATTCTGATATATGCACTCAGTTAAAATTCTACCTTATATGTGCAATCCTCCATATAAGCAGAGAGAGTCTTTGCTGATCTGGCTATTTTATTTTTTCCTATCTTTATAAAAGTTACTCTGCGGACAAAACCGCTTCTGGTATTCTCTGTGTAAAGCAATGTTGGAGTCAGACAAAAGCTGAACTGTCCGTTATCTGAGTCCAGGACTGATGGTACGATAGATGTTTGTAGTGATGCCCTGGCCACAAAGGGGTGGGAAGCTTCTTTTTAAGATCCTCAAGAGTTGCTGTAAATCTAAGTGGACTAGTGCAGCTCTGCACTGGGAAAACACAAGCACCTTTTTGTAAGCTCTTTTATATGTGTGTCTCTGAAAAGGCTCCTTCCCTTCATTCTCACTGGACTGCCTCTCTTAAAAGGAGTAGCTCAAAGATGGTTAGGAGTCTTTGTATTGGCATTAACACCTATGGAAAGTAACATACTGGGATCTTGATCTTCTGTTTCTGTTTAGGCTATGACTAAGCCGTTTTGCTAATAATGATACTATATTGCTTAAGTTATCAACAAAACTGTAGTTGCATCTTGCTTTATTGAGAGTTTAACTAATGAGACTAGAGTGTATCTGGATTCAGATTTCTGGCCCTGGTCAGTAAATGCATGCTGCTGCAGATACAACGAGGCTGCAGCTTTGTGTGATTTATTCCATGGCTATTTTAGTAGCAAGAAAATGAACACTGGATACCAGTTTTCTTTAATAATAATAAAAAAAGAGCCATTATTAGTCCAGGATCTGGACAGTCTTCTTTTGTCATTACAGCCTCCAAAATGATTATAGGCTGAATTCATGTACAATCTATCACATTATCCAAGGGCATTCTATGAATAGCTCCAAGCCAGTGCTAGCTTTGGTGAAGATATAAAGGCAGAATATCAAAGTCAGCAGTAACTTTCAATAATGTGTTCCAGGGTTAGCTAATACAGATCAAAGTATTCATCTATGTGATATGTCAAGCCACAACAAATTATATTGTGGATCACATATCCTCTTCTGCCAAAGTTAGATCCAACAGCAGAATAAGTGTTTGTGGATGTGTAAACAGAAAATAAGTTAGTGTCTCTATGGTAGAAGGGGTATTTCTTGGCAAGTGATGGAGTGTTTTTGCTTTTCATCTAACCTCTGATATTTTTTTCAGAAATAAATAGCAAAATTCTAGTCCAAATTCGATGTTCACTTTGCTTAACAATAAACATTATCCTGGTTTTAGAATTTTTCCTTGGAGGACCATTAATTTAGATTTCTTTTAATAATTCTGCTTTTTTAAAGTATGGCAATCTTTTCAATATAAATATTGGTCACACTTATTTAGCTAGTAGAGGTCTGCTGCCAGCTTCGTTCCCACATTTGGGTAATAGAGATAAGAAAACAGGGCTTTGAAGATTTTATGCTAATTACATGTAAAATCCGAAGTGTCAGCATAGGTAATCAGATCTGAGAATGTGCACATACCTAGGAAATCCAGGGGGAAGAATATTCACTAGATAGGTGTGCTAACTACAGGGCTTTGTTGCTTTAGTTTTGTACATGAATGCATGTCCATGTACTACAGATGCTGATGTGCACATGCACACACATTTACAATGTAAATACAACTTTTGTTTACCTTATCTCTTATTTCAAGCTGTCCTTCCATTGTTAGTGGCCATCCTTCAGAAATTGACAGACCACTCATAAAAGCACTTGGTGGAGCTCTCCTGAAACTTGAGCTTAAATAATTTTCCTCAATTCTTTTGGTTCTTGTCTCTCTCCCATTGGAAATACAGGTCATATGTGCCAATTTTTAAACAGGAACTCTTGTATATATTTAATGAGTCATGGAAACACCTTCATTACCCCAGCTGTAAGTCATCACTATCGTTATCTCATAGGTTTATTTGAATAACTTCAGAGGTTCTGATATTCATTTTCTCAGCTGGACTAAGAGTTGATGCTAGTTCACAGAAGAAGAGCAAAGGCCTCTTCTGGAGGCTGTGAAACTTCTACAGTTAGTGTACAAGAAATCACAAGGAACTCCATCAGCCATTAATTTCATCCTCCCCCTATCACTTTTTTATTGTTCCTACCACCACAAAGGATAGGCCTCTCAGGAGAAGACAGTGGGCCCGCAGGCACTGATGCTGTTTTCTCTGCTGTTAGATCCCTTCCTTGCACATGGTAGGAATCATGCTGATCTTGAGGAACATGGGATGTCGGTGTGCAGATGCTCACAATCCATAGGCATATCTGTTTCCAATCTCTACAAAAGCCCATGCTCTTCTCATGTGACAGCTGAGGTGGGGTAACCAGCAACAGCTACACTGTCCCTCCCATTGATCCCTATTCACAAATTAGTAATAGCCAAGGGAAATCTGGAAAGTACCAGGGGCACAGATCAACGGTGGAAGTATGAGCTAGTCAGGGAAGATGCAGCATAACCAGTGCTAAGCACTTTGTTGAAAAGGAGAGGCAGGAAATGTTTAGCTGTACAAATGCAGGGTAGGTTTTGTGGAGCCTACTGCATAAAGAGTGAGTGAGGATAGACAGCCCCTTGTGATAAGGGTATGGGGAGACGGGTGCAAGTCAGAGGAGTATGTAAACAGGGAAACAGAAAATGGAGAACATAAACCACTACAGACAGAAAAGAAAGGTCAACAAATGTTACCACTTGGAACACCACTGACTTGGTCCTTTAGTGGATATCTTTAGTAGGAATCCTAAAAACACAGAAACATGGTAGCAAAGCTGTTGGTACCGATAGGGAGTTAGTAGCCCGATACTGTCTGCTGCCATATCTGACTTCAGTGCAGTAGGCGGTGGGTGGGGGAAAATTTCTCTTCAAGACTGTCTCATGTCAGTTTTCAGAAAATTAGAGGAAAAGTCTTCAAGATTGCTTCTGGCTGAAGAAGAAAATGCAACCTAGCTCCCTTTTGTTCACTTAGGGTCTTGAAAATCTGCACAAAACAAAAGCCCTGTCTGAACACAGAAATATTTTTAAATCCTTCATTTATGGTCCAGGAAAACTGGATTAATGAGCAGAGAATACAGACAAGACAGGTTGTCATGACTTCGCAGAACTCTTCTGCTGAAGATGTCATAGTAGAAATTGCAAGAACTGGCCTGATCTAGGCTTATTTATTTATTAATTTTTGTGGAACTGATATGTTCTACAGTATTTGCAGAAACATTTCCCATCTATCTTACAGGAAACAGGGTCACAAGTTTAACAATAGCTTTCTACTGAACCCAGTTCTCCTAAACAGTTACAAGCAGCTCTAATGAAGCTGAACGGTGTGTGCACCCACACCCCTTTAAAAATGGTCATATTTCAGCTGAGCTTAATTGGGTTGATGTATAAGCAGAGTTAAAACTCTGCTTTCAAATAAACATCAGACTAAAAACTCTGCAGAGATGCAACCTAAATGTTTGTAAGCAGCCTGCAATGCTCCCAGCTTCACAGCAGGAGTCTCTTCCAGTCATGGTAATGCCACAGTATTTGCCTTGCTGGTGTTGGTTTGTTATTGTCTGGGAGGGATGTTGCAGGGACATTGATGACTCAGTAAATTAACCCACTGGAATATGTTAATTTAAAGGAACATTAATTTCCATATTGGATTATTTGGAAACTGTAAAGTTTAAAAAAAAAAAAAAAAAAAGTTGTAAGAGCCAAGCCCTTAATAAGGCAAACTCTCCTTGTGGACAGTTAAGCATGTGTGGGTAAGGTCTTACAAAACAGTGTGGGAGATGCTGAAGACTGCAGAGAAGCACAGCCAAAACCCATACATGCTGAAGGTAAATGAAGGTAAATACATCTCAGGCTGGTTGTATTTTTGTTTTTCTTTTGTTTTTGTCAGAGCAGAGCTGGCAATTAATTGCCCAAAATTTAGAAATGCTTTCAAGACCACGGTATAGTATTAGATAATCTCAATAACCTTTCTGCTCAAGGTTAGTGGTTCACTGAGTTCTGTCTAGCAAGAGACATCAGTTTTTGCTTTATTACACCTTGGGATGCCTCCTTCCTTTAGCTGAGGTAATTTCATAGATGAAGTGCTGACCGCGGCTGGTGCACTGCAGTTTGTCTCCTGTTCAGGTCTGTAATATGTGGTGTCTCCGCTGCCTGTTGTTGTGGCCTTTTACCTGCTTGTGCTCCTGTGAATCTGCTGAGGAGCAGCTTCAGCAAAGCCCTGCTGCCCCTTGCTGACCGTGGCAGGAGGCTTTGCTACCTCGGCAGCTGGTTGCGAGCATGTGAGGCTGCCAAGGCTCTCTCATGCCCTGCAGAGTCTTGAAATTCCCATCGGCAAAGGCGCGCTCCAAACGGAATTATTCTCACTGCTGCAGGAAATGAACGGTGGCTGGAGTCTTGCCACCCTTTTGGTTATGCAAATCAGGAATTATGCAGAAGTGCTATTTTGAGTCTTGTTTTATTTTTGCTTAATCAGTTGTCAACATGTTTATACAGTTCAGTCACTGTCACTTGCCATTGTTTTGCACTGACTCCGTGTTCGTGGAGGAGTTTATCATGGCGAAGGGCGGGTAAAGGGGCTGCTCCTTGGAGAAGCAGCCGGGTGAGGCTTGCAGGCAGCGGCATTCCCCAGAGGCACAAGGAAACCACCTTCCTCACCAGGCACTGCAATCCCCATGAGGCAGAAAAGAAAACAAATTGCCAACTCACAAATCTCACCTATCCATGCCAAATCAGTCCCATTTTACACTGGCTGGTCCTAAGAGAGATTCCTGTCTTAATGAAAGTTGGAAGATCTAGAGCAACTTTATCTGTAATTGAGTTATTTTGAATTTGCTCCACCCTAGGAATGGTATGTGGTGCAGGGCTTCTGAGGCAGAGCCTCCCTCATGGTGGTAGGAGGGAGGGGGGAGAGAGAGCTTTAAGGTCCCTATGGGGAAGGTCAGTTTAACGTGGCTGTTGTGACCAGGAAATACTGAGATACTGGTTTAAGTGGGAGCTACCTCCATTAGGCAGACACAGAATATAAAGCTATCGTCCTTAGTGGGAAATGTCAGAAGCTAGCAGTGTTGACCCACCTGTTCTCGTTAGGATGGATCCCACTGGGGCTCAAGGCTTACACTGGCATAGGAAGCTATAATTCATATTTCACAACACTAGCTCTTGTAAATGTGATGTAGAAATCAATAAGTTGATTTTAAGTTGTGTTCCAGTTCTCAGGTTATTAAGAAGTTCCTCAAATCATACTTTGTACAGATCTTACTGTGTTCTGCCATATCACCTCTAATTGTGTGCTGCATCTTAAAAAGACACTCGCTTCCTTTCTTAAATTACAGAAACTCTGAAAGAAAAGATTACTTAATTCTCAAATCACCATGAATCATGACAGCTGTGGTGGCTCATAGAGGCTAATTACTAGTGTGTGCTTTTCTATTTTTTTTAACTAGGTAACTCTGTACCTATAACATGCAAGTACCTTCAAGCAATGTGTAAATGATGTATTAAGTGCCTACTAAACATTGGTCCCCCACCAAAGAATAGCTATGGATGTATACCTGTTAAAACTGAGGCTTACAGAATATACAGCACAACATTCTCATCTCTCAGCTAAAAAAAAAAAAAAAAATCATAGAACTAGTGGCAGGTAGGAAAAGCACTGTTCTCACAAATGAGAAGAGCTGTAAACATTGATTAATCTTCATGTAAATTCCTTTTGCCATAGCACTGCTGACAGAGCATTATCCTCTCAAATGCCTGTCTCTTTAGCCATACTGCCTTACAACTTTGTCATACTCTATTAAGTAAACCTGGCTGTGCATGGCTTCGAAAGGAGAACAATGGAGACCTGGGTGTTGCAGTTGGGGTGTTGGCAAATTAATATGACACCTCTTGCCTATTACAGGCAACTGTAGTACTAAATCAGTTCATCAACATAGGGCTCAGCAGTGTTGTTTTGGCTGGGTTTACCATGGCTGATGAGACACAAAACTAAACTAACAGTTGCCCAGCTCCTTGCATGATTGTTAAGCCTGGTATCTTGGCCGCATTCCATTCTGGGTCATTATGTTGTCCTTTCTGCTGTTCCCCTGTAGTCTCAGCCGGATTAATTCTTTTCTACTTCCCCTTCTGGAACCTGCTATGTGGCGCTGCTGGCACTCTTCACTGGCATCCCAGAGGCTGAATGCATGTAGGTGGTAGGTGGATGTGAAGGCGTAATCTTCATCTAAAGCCTGTAAAACACTTTATCTAAAAAGATGAAAGGACATTAAACAAGGGAAGGGCTATCACTGTTACTCAATTACAAATAGAAGAAAGTAGTCCCTATTATCGTCATCTTGAGGTTGACACCTGATGTTTAGGGAAAGGAAAGTCTTTTGAGTTGGTTTTGGTTTCCCTGTTCTCCAATTTATAATACATCTGAAAGTCAATATTGACAGTATTGCTTTTATCCAGTCACTACTGACCATTTATCACATTGGGGTATCTCCAAGTTAATGTCTTGCCAGCTAGAGATGAAATTTGCTGGGTTAAATTTCCTCTAAGCAAATGACATTGCTCATCCAGAAAGCACATGGCAAGAAAGCTATGGTCCTTCCACCACTGAGGAAGGATGCCACCCTGACTTCTTGATAATGGGAGTCTGTGTGCATGAAACAAAGACGCATTCATGAACCAGTCTTCCCAAGTTACTGTGGCCTTAAATGTACTCAAACAATACTAAGTTTTTTCTACTGTACAAGGCATAGGAGAAGTGGCAGGTAAAATATAAATTAATCCAAATACAGCTATGCCAAGTATTTTATGTATATTTACATAATATTTCTTTTCTGTAAATAAATATTTAACATTATCTAAAAACTCTTTAGCTTTCAACATTGTCAAATGCTTTTGTTCATTGTTGTATTATTATTATTAAGTGACTTGTGTTCCATATTTTCATAAACTTCTTGCTAATACAGTGCAATAATAGTCTTTGGCCTTTAGCTGAAGGTGTGGGACTAAGTGTTGCTTGGAGAAAAACAAATGAAATGAACATGCTGACCTCATTACAAAATAAGTGGTTGCCAAACAAATATTTCTAGCTTCTTCCTTAGAAACAATCTGATAAGAAACAGACAAGTATGGCTTCTGGTCAGCCTGTAAATACTTTGCATAAGTATACTTAAGGACAAAAAGTTTTTCCTTTTCCCACAGTCAATTTTAATTATGATATCCTTCTCCAATGTCTGTAGATTTCTTTTTGAGGCCACGGGTTGATTCTAATGTTTGGAGAATGTTAGCAGAACTGAGATCCTCTGATCTTAATTGAGATGTATGATTTTTTTTTTTTCTATCACAGGCCACATTCTGTTTCAGAATGAAATCCAAATAGCTGATCTTAAGAGATGGTACTGCCAAAAAAAAAACCTTAATACTGTTACTTCCCCTTCTACTTCAAAAAAAAAAAAAAAAAAAAAAAAAAAAAAAGAACAAGTTCTGTTGAGTCATTTCTTCCTTAAGAGGTATCAAAAACTTGCAGTAGTTAATACTTGGCAAAGTAAATTAATATGGGGGGCTAGTGTGGAGGTGGGTGTCTCAAACATTGAAATGTTAAACACAGTTGAATCTGGTTTTACTTTTCTTTGGTAAATCTGTAAAATTAATAAAATTATTTTTTAATTAAAATGTTTTCAGAAACTTAGCACATAAGATATTTAGTTTGGAAGGAACCTTAGCATGTATAAATGTTAATATAATATGATGTTTGGGCATTGAAGGATGAAAACATTACTGAGCGGACTTTTTTTCTTTTATAAAATGGAAAAGCATACTACTTGTCAAGTGATTCTATCGCCTATGACAACTTGCATTTAATATCTAACTAGAAAAACAAAGGAACAGTAGTGAAGCAGTGGACAAGATCATGATTGTAATGTGTTAGAATTTTAAGGGAAAAAAACTATCAAGACAATTCTTTATAAAATCCTACTGTGTATGCTTACTAATGTGCTTGCATTAGTGTTGGGCAGTTTTCTGAGTTGGTGTTCTACAAAAAATCAAAAATATATCACTGAACAGTCTTTAACGTATATATTATTTAGTGAAGCCTTGGTGTGTTTTGAAATCTAGGTGAAGAGTTGGGTTTGGTGAAGTCTCTACAAAGGTTTTACAAAGGATCTATGGTTGATTTCTAGTAATGGATCTCATTCTGCGCTCTAGAGGAAAGAAAAGTACTGTGGTCTGTGAATTCTTTAATATATAAGTATTGGTAAATTTCATGAATATTACTATGGTCAGAAGAATTATAGGACTTAAGAACTTCAAGCAAAGGCAGAAAATGAAACTTAGATGATGTTAAAACTGATAGATCTGATAAAAATGTGTAAGACTACTAAAAAGTTCAAAAAATGTTCTCATGTTAGTGAGAAGTGACCTAGACTTGAGAGTGCAGTAAGCAATGACGGGTTTCTGCCTGCCCACACATGGGTGTCAGTGTAGCATGTGAAGTGGGCAGTGTTTCTGTTACAGCTGCAGAACTGTTTAATCAACGCAGCAAATACAGTGGCAAATTAGAAGGTGTCTGAAGAGGAATTTGGGCATGCTAAGAGATAGTTTGCTTTGTGACAGATAGATCAGGCCTATGCACTGTAGGCTGCCTTGCCTGCCAGATCCTCCTGGCCTGCTCTTTGTCTGAGGGTTCGCAGGAAAGAAAGGGGAAAAACTGGGCTGGGCTGATAGTCTGTGCCACTGAGGTATGTTCTTCCCACACACCTCTCCAATATTGTGTAGGATCTGATGCTATTGCAAAAATGAACGCATACTTCCGTGAACAAAACATGCATAGGAGGAGATCCTGCTAAATGATATGTGATTCTGGTCACAGGATAGCAGTTGGTATGTGTGTCACCTCAGGTGATTAGTGAGTACATAGATGCTCTCACAGCTGACACATACTCATATGATAGGGACATATTGTGTCCTAGCTTGCAACAAGCAATCCAGGTCTTGAGTGATTTTTACACAGATAGGATTTTGCAACCTTGATTCATCTTCTTTAACAGTGTGACCAGCAGGGCTAGGGAGGTGATCGTCCCCCTGTACTCGGCTCTGGTGAGGCCGCACCTCGAATACTGTGTTCAGTTTTGGGCCCCTCGCTACAAGAAGGACATCGAGGTGCTTGAGCGAGTCCAGAGAAGGGCTACGAAGCTGGTCAGGGGCCTGGAGAACAAGTCCTACGAGGAGCGGCTGAGGGAGCTGGGATTGTTCAGCCTGGAGAAAAGGAGGCTCAGGGGTGACCTTATCGCTCTCTACAGGTACCTCAAAGGAGGCTGTAGCGAGGTGGCGGTTGGTCTGTTCTCCCACGTGCCTGGTGACAGGACGAGGGGGAATGGGCTTAAGTTGCGCCAGGGGAGTTTTAGGTTGGATCTTAGGAAGAACTTCTTTACCGAAAGGGTTGTTAGACATTGGAACGGGCTGCCCAGGGAAGTGGTGGAGTCACCATCCCTGGAGGTCTTTAAAAGACGTTTAGATGTAGAGCTTAGGGATATGGTTTAGTGGGGACTGTTAGTGTTAGGTCAGAGGTTGGACTCGATGATCTTGAGGTCTCTTCCAACCTAGAAATTCTGTGATTCTGGAATTGAGCAGTTAGGCCCCTTACTTAGAAGCAAAACTATTTCCATACCTGTGGCAATTTTCTCCTGCTCTTATCCCATAATTTATTTCACTCCCTACATGCGATATTAAGTTCTCTTCTTTGAGTTGCTGTCAGAGGTAGGAACTTGCATCTTTTTGCCAAGGAGGTCATAACTGGACCACAGCCCTGACATGATCTTGGTGACTGTTAGAGCAAGTATTGTTTTTGTTCTCTCAGCTAACTTGTCACAGATAAATCTGCTGGGCCTGCCCACTTGTGAAGCTGTGAAGTACCTACTTCGAAAATGCTCATTTTACTTAATGAAATCATGGCTAGCAAAATTTGTAAGATACCAAAATTCCTGTAAGGAAAGCAGCCACCAGGATAACTAAAGTTACCAGAACTCTGGACAGAAGTGTTGGGTGTGTACTAGAAAGGCATTTTGTTGCATCAGGACTTGGGGATTCAGAACTCAGTCCTTGTCAATAAGGAAAATTTAGAAATCCTTAGGTTAGCAGGGTGCTTCAACTCTTCTGAAGAAGCTTCATGGATTGCCTTGACTAGAAGCCTTGCAAACTCCCAAATTCATGTGTGGGCTCACTGCTGGCTGCCATGTGCAAGAAAATACTTCTGGCATCTATGGAGCTCTGCTGTCTAACCTGCAAATACTTTTAAACTTGAGGTACTCTAAGCTAGGGAACGAACACCTGAATGGATTTTAAAAGCCATACTTTTGAAAAAGGTTAATTAAAACAGAACTTAAAGTGTTCTTTAGCACATCTTCCGTGGTAGAATTGGCTATGTAAAACCCTTAGGATGCCAAGCAACAGCAGGAAGGAGAAGAGGGTCTGTCTTCTTCGGCAGTCTTTGTTTACAAACACTGGCAAGTGTAAGTGCCTCTTGCACCCCAACTATCCATTTGAAACCACTGTTCACGCACAAAGGCAAAAAAGCATTTCATAAATACAGTTCTATCTTTTGGAAGCAACCACAGGACTCTGGCTAGAACCATTCTGTATACCTACTTCCTTGGCTTTTCCTTATTAATGCCAGTTGCTAAGTGGCACTAAGTGGATTATTTGGGTTTTTATCAGTCTGAAAGAAAACAATGAGACAGCAACCCAAAGATTTCTATAAACATTGCCTGAAGTTCTGAAGGATCCAGCTTCTGGCCCCTAGTTGTTCATGTGCATATGTGCTTGAAGGATGAAGTTTAAAAGAAAAAAAAAAAAAAAAGAAAAAAAGAAAAAACAAACAAACAAAAAACAACAACAACAACAACAACAACAACAAAAAAAAAAAAAAAAAACAGGACAGGGAGATGCTTACAAAATGCAAGGAAAATGGCCAAGGTTTTGCATAATCTGTTTCTGGAAATATAAAATGATAGAGAGTTTGTAGAGAGTTTGTCAAGGAGTAGTAGGTGGTTATTCTGTTTAGCTTTTAAGGGAGAACAACACTTAGAAATGAAGTGATATTTTTAAGTATGTCTTCAGACTACAAAACCTTAAAAGATAAGGAGAATACTACTTTACAGTAACTACCCTGCAGTTGGAGCTGGTGTTGTGAGGGAACAAAAAGCCTCCTGTCTCAGTCTGTCTCCTACTAGACAGAGACCATACATCAGCTTCTGTTATGTCCTACAAGCCTACAAACTCTGCCTTTATCTCCCTTTTCTTTTTGCAACATGTAAGTGAATCAAAAAATTGATTTTTCATTTCAATAATGAACTGTTTTAGAAACACTGGTCCAAAGTCTCATAATCAGATTTGGGGACATGTTGGTATAAAAAAGTACTTCAAGTATTTATGATTTCTTTTCGTATGGTCCCAGTTTCATTTGAGTTCTTTAGATAAAAAGATAGGCTAAATTGTTTTAATCTACCAGAGTTTACGAACATGGTGTTGATGCAGCTAATTTGAACTGGGAAGTCTTTATTTGGAATAATTATGCATTCTGTTCAGCACCTCGCTGATGGGAAGCAAAGTGTTTCTCTTCTTCATTTGCAGTACTTAAGTGAAGAGCCAGATGGGTCCAGTAGCTAGAGCTATAAAAAAGAAGCTCTCCTATGCCTTTAGTTGGAAGTTCAATACTGTTGCATCCCTAATAGCACCTGCTTCTCTTTGAACTCAGGGTTATGAAAGATGAACTGCATTAAATGGTAAATCATTAAATATCAGCTGAGTAAAAGCACTGTGGTGTGTTGGCCTGCCTAAATCACCAGCATCTGTCTCCTCACATGCAAAGAGTTGCTCTTTACAATAATGCAGTGTAATACTGACAGAAGGGCCAGTGCTCAAGCCACACAAAAAACCTCAAATAGCATTTTTAGGGTTTCAGCCAGTGGGTGACTGATGATCAGCATATACCCAGCCGAAGAACTGATGATACAGTGTTTTGTTAAAATTCCCAACAACCATGCATGTTTCAGTAGACATGTATATAATCAAATATGTCAAAGTTGCTAATTCTGTTCTTGTTTTTTTTTTTTTTTTACATGATTGTCCTGCATAACAATCTTTTTAAATCATAGCTGCCTAATATGTTACCTTTCTTGTGAATCCTGCATTTTTGTTTTATCTTGCCTTTATGTAGGATGTGAAGATCACAAACAGGAAAACCATATGTTATTTGAAAATCAGATCAAATCAGGAAGGATGCTGATGGCCTGAATAAAATTGTTCCAAACTAGACCTTTATTTGTCTGCAAGAATTAGTTTCTATAAAATGTCAGAACAGATTAGTACTGGAAAGATCCCTATTGTATTTATTCTCACAGTGCTGAAACAGATCAACTGTGGCTTGTGAATCTTTGTGGGATGATTTTTTTTGCTCAGCTTTGCTGTTTTGTGTTTGCAGTGTGCTACTGCTTTTTCTAACGTTCATGCTGTCAGTACTTCATTTTGCATTGTTATAAACACGAGAATGGTATAACAAGTAACTATTACCATACAGCTCTCAGCTCAAACTTCTATATCCTCATCTATACTAAAAGCCAACTAAAACATGAAATGCCTACTCTCTAAATTAAGGATGCTGAAATGAGGCATGGTCATGTACATATGAAAGGGATCACTTTCCCTCTTTACAAGGAAAATTGTCTTATGAGGTGACTTATGGCTGGAATTTATACAAAAACTTCCGATGTTATGTTGTTATTTGTATGAAGTATATAACAGGTTCTTCCTGGGTTTTGAACTCAGATTGCAACTATAACCACTAGTAATGTTCCACTCATTAATATAGCTCTATGGAACAGTGTGGGATAAACAGATGGGATGGGAAATGCTGCATGAAACAGTAATGTTATCCAGACTTAAAATAAGTGGATGCACTGCAGACTCCTCCATAGCTTAAGTTTACAAGTTACAGAAGAGGAGTTCAAAATCCTTCTATATTCACTTCCATAGTCTTCTGCTCTTTCCTGATATGAGATACTGGTCTCTGAAACTACTACAAAAGAGCCTCTAAATACAAAAGCCAATGCTGCAAAAACTATTTTTTCCTTCACTCCTTGTCACTGCATTCAGTAGCTAATGTACACAAAGTAGTAAAAATTAAAAATATGAGGTTATGACCAGAGAACATACCGTTCTGGAACAAGAGGTAAATGCTATTTTAAGGGATGTGAGCCTGTGATAAATGCATATATTGTGTATTCTTTGATTCTTAGGGAGGCATCAGAAGCATGCTGTCTTAAAGGCAGAAATTCCAGGGCATTTCTGTCTGCACTCTTGGCATGGGTGCAGAGCGAAAATAGGATCCAGAGGGCTTCTAAGCAGCAAGAAAGAAGATTAACCCTCTGGTATATGGTATCAGCATTAGTCTTTCATTTCTAATGCTCAGCCATACGGTTATATATGTGGCTGTGCTTAGCCTGAACCATGTATGTTCCTGCTGCTCTCTGAGGTCCAAAGGCTATTAACTGATTAATGCAGATTAGTTGGCCACCTCTAACTGTCCACTGATCTAGCAAAGATGTTGTCTGACTTTGCAGCCTAAGAATAAATAGAATAATAGGCTAAGTTAAAATGTTAGTATTAGATTTTCTTAGTTGCTTGCTGTCCCTAGTGGTACAATTTGGGGATGTTTAATAAATGAAGCTTTCATACAGGCAAACTATAGTTTATGTTGAAAATAAGTAGCCACAATCCTATTGATCACTTAAAGGCTCAGGTATAGGCTGAGCGCTCCTTTCCCTTACTATCTTACAGCAGAAGAATAATAAGGGAATACAGTATGAAACCTGATTGAAATTGGGCTAGGTCCAGTCATTGTCTATAAGCCTGACAGTGAGAAGACAGATCTGGAGGTCCTTTGATTAATTTAAAAGCTATAAGCAGTTACATCAGCCAGCTATATACTTTGGTAGCCATATATGGCCAGTGTTAGTAGAAATTAACTCGTTTGTGGAAATTAGCCTCTATTAAGGTTATATAAGAGAGACTAATCACTTGAGTAACTTTATACAGGACATTATCTACTGCTGAATTGTAAAAACTAAGTCCTATTTCTGATAGTACCCTCACACTGTCATGGCATCATTCTACTATTACTTTCAGTGCTAAATCTAAGTTGAGGATTGAGGAACTAGACCATGCTTCCTAACATTAGTTTCTCTTTCATCACACTAGAAGGTGTGGCTTGCTACTGAAGTACTTGATTAAATATCTCCTGGCTGTTCAGCAGGGACTGTTGACAAAGTGATGTAGCTCTTGTGTTTTCTTCTGTTGCTCTTGAGGTTTAAATAACATTCAAAAAATAGGTTTCATAATGAAGGGCATCACCAAGTTTGTGTAATTAAACATATCAGCTATGCTGAACATCCCATGTTTAGAATGGGATGTGCTGTAAATAGTATGGGAAAAATGTAACCAGCCCTCCTTGGTCAGGAAAAAACACCAGTACCAGCCATTCCCAGGAAGTCCTTCTTAATCCCTATGATTAAGTACATGAATTTACCCACCTATTCTGTCTTCGTCTCTTACCTCTCATTTATTTTTTGTATCAGTAGCCATCAGTGAATGGGACTGAACCTTGGGAAGCACAAAATGTAGTCACCTATCTGAGATACATTTAGGTATTGTCTTATATTAGATGGTATTATTACAAATCTGTTTTGTTGTTGTTTTTTGTTTTAAAAAAGCAATCTTTTCTTCCATTCCACAAACTACCGTTGCTTCCAATTTGACTTTATCAAAAATGCAATGAGTAAGCTTTAAAAACTTGAGACAGAACACTAAGCAGAATTTACCACCTGAAAAGATCGAAGATACTGGATATCTTTTAGCTGTTTTCCTTTCTTTTTAAAGAAGTTGTGCTAATCAATTTCTTTTCAAAGCACTCCAGTTCCTAGCAGTTTCCTAAAACTGGAAAGAAATTGCTGCTCTTTGTAAGCTAAATCAATCTCTGAAGAGCCTTATAAGAATAAAATAGCTTAAGGATGAAACAGCAGTAAGAAAGGAGATCCATCTACCAATTTATCAGTCTATCTATTTTCTCGCCATATCTATCTATAATGGTTAAAAGTTTTAAAGGACACTAAATTTAAGTATTTTATATTGCTTTTCATAAGGGCAGTTCAATTTATCTCTATTCCTTTGGAAAGATTAATATTGTCACTGCACGTTGTAGGCTTGTGTTGGCTAAAAGGAGTCAGGGGCATGACAGCATTTATAGAAGGCATGAGCTCAAATGTCAGTAGAGCATCCAAAAATGGATGAAGCATCATCCAGCCACTGCCATCTGTTGAGTGTTTCGTGACAGCTGTATCTTCTGACCAGAGCTGGTGCAGATAATCATGAAAGGCGCAGAGGAAGCATACAGCAGTTGTACAGAGAGAGGGGAGGGGGAAATTCCACCTTTCACATTGTTTTTAATTGTACCATAATGATTTTTTAACAGACACCATGGTATGTAGCTTAGACTGAGAGCTGATTTAAAGCAAACAATAAACCACAGTGCAGCTGAAAAGCAATTGAAAATTCCTCCGCAAGGTTTTGTCCAGGCTAAGTATTTAATAGTGTTTTTCCCAGAAACTTTGTCCTAAAGATACTCCTTCCATAATAAAAAATAATAAAACTGCTTTGACTGTTGTACATCTACAAGACTATCAAAGCAAATATTCTTGTTATTGACTAACTAATGTGAATGTGGGGTTTTTAAACATTCTTTCCCTTAAAGAGGAGAGAATTTTTGGCTGTCAAATTTGATGTACTTACCCTATAAGCAGAATTTAAGCTTAATACCAGCTAAAACATTAAATGACTGTGGAATACATCATTCTAGTTTTTTCTATTGTTTTCTCTAGCATATGGATCTACCTTCTCCCCCAAGGCATACAAAAATGACATCTGACTTTGTTTCTGATACCACCTCTCGTAAGCTGGGGAGCCTTCTATATAAACTGGCAACCTGGACGAGTCATGAAATCAATGGCAAAGGCAGTAGCAAAGATTAGGTGTCATTGCAAAGCAAAGTCTTTGATGTGAAAGCCTTCTCTTATCCTCTTATCTAACCCTTGCCTTCCCATAGCTATGTCTCATATTGTTCTGTCACTTCAGTATGTCAGGGTTTCTGTTATTACAGCTCTAGGTTATCCAGCAGATGTTGCTGTAAACTGGTACAGCATGAACAATGGAAGCTTAGTTCATCCTTTCCATAATGCTAATAAACCATACTGCTTGGGAAATGGAATTGCTTAAAGACACGTCACTTAGACCTGAAGTTAGGGACTGAGACTTTTGTACAAATTCAGATAACTTTACAGGTGTATAACTTTATAGGCAAATTTAGATAACTTCAGCTCCTAACTTGGATAAAACAATAGCAATTCAGCTTTGTTAAATCATGAGTATAAAGCCCCTACACTTAAAAGCAAATTGAGTCACAATGTAATGAACACAAGGATATGCCTGAGTATACAGGTAGTCTGAGATTCATGAATAAACTCAATGATTTGCTGGTATGGTTTAGTCGCAACAGAATTGTCTTCTGTAGGAGCAGAGGAAAATAGGACTGCTGCTATGTAACTCAAAGGGGTCCTCAACATCTCTGAAGAAATGATCCCTCCCAAAACCAGATAACAGTTGTCCATGTAATCTATCCCAAACCAAAATTGTCTTGAGGGTTTACAAGCCAAAGGTCACTTGCAGGTCTGCTTCCTCTGTTATCAGTTGCAGCAAGAAATAATGCTCTAGAATGACTAATATCCTTTAGGGCAGCATTGTTTGTTATTTTTACATCCATTCAAACATTAATAAGATGGGAAAATGAATAGTTAATAATGATATGAGCAGGGGTGCCAAAGGCTGTGACGTGCCTTAGTAATGCATTGCATTACATATCTGAACTGCTCTGGTAGTTCAAATACATTGCACAATGTTAACTTTTCTGCCAGCAAACCTATTACTGTTTGAACCATGAAGTGAGTAGGAGTAATTTCTGAGATGTATGATTCCACAGTGTTGGAAAAAATACATCTTATGGAAAAAAATAAAATTTCATATATGTATAAAATGTACATTAAAGCAGAACAGGTTTAAAATGCCACTTCAGCTTTTAGGTCAGTGGGAGACTCTCGTTTACTGCTACATTAGCTTTTACAAAATTGTTTGGCATTTATGTATTCTTATTTTATAAGTTTACCCTGAAAGAAGCTAGTGAAACAAAACATAAGTCTTCCCTCCCCCTGAAAGTCACTTTTATGTTTCTCCTTTTTTAACATGGCAAAGTGGTTGTAAAATATACTCTTGATTCTTAAATAAAACAGCATGTAAGTAGGATAGGTATGGGAAGTGGGCCCCTTTCTCAAGGTTTTATAGACCGCACAGGACCTCAGACAGGAACACTGATGCTAAACGTAGATACTTTTTAAGTGTTTGTACAGGGGTCTTTATATTGCTAAGAGGTAGAAGAGAGCAAATATTCCAATGAAACTGCTATGGGGAAATTGTTCTTAATCAAGATAGCAAAATTAAGTTCAGTTTAATAAAATTTACTGGGAAATCGGTAATTGCAGAATAGCTGTTCAGATTCCTGTGAAACTGAACAAGGAACTGGATTGCCACTATGAGAATAGGACAGACCATATAATTCGACATCTGGGATCCAGGAAGACCCCCAGTTGTGGGTACTATTGAAATTCAAAACCAAAGAAGTGTGTGAGGGGGAACCCTGAAATAGCAGCAATTGTGATGCCTGCCTTGTTTATGATTAAGGCTGATTAAAAATGCAAAAACTGCATTTCATTGTAAAGAACAGTGAACTGGAAGATGAGGAAGAAAAGGCTTTAGGATTCAATTTTGTAATTTTTAAATCCTAGGATTAAGTGTGGAAAGGATAGAACTGCAGCATTTTGGGGGTTGGGTTTTTGTTTAAGGCTGCAATTGTGTGCTCTTTTTTCCAAGGTAAGCGAACGTTAAGTACACTGAGATACTATTGCTTCGTGCTTCCATGCTAATAAGGCGTGCTTCCCACAGTGTGTGACAGAAAGGATGAATACCATGCGGTGCTAATGGTTAATTTGTAGTGGCATGTGTGTTCCTTGAATGTTTGTGAAGTTTCAGTATTCACTATCACACAATTGAGTCGCTCCCTTTTCTTTTTTATTCTTTTTTTTTTTTTAAGATATAGTGATATGTAATGAGATGAAGCAGTGCTGACAGAGTTTTTGAAAGATGCATTGTCCTCCACAGCCTATTCACTTTATAATAATAATAATAATGCTCCTTAAATTTGTTAATTTCTCACGATTTGGGGAATAGAATGAATCCTCATCAAATAATTTCTGTGTTGACCACAGTTTAAAATGTTAAGTACTGTGGAATTTGTCACAGATAGCGTCTAACCACAGTGATGTTAATCTATGTCATGGATTTGAAACTCCTCTGAGAAGCACATATTTAGACTTACTGCTGAGTGAACATGACTGCTAGGATTACAGAGGCTGTGGACAGTGAAGAAAAGCAGTAATGCAACCTTCTGACTAGAAAGTAAACAATAGGGTGATTGTCTGCTTACACTTTGGGGCTAAACAGCCCAACTGCTGAGAAGCTCTAGGTGAAAAACTGCTATCAGCAAGGAGTCTTGATGTTTTCTTCGTGGAGCTAAATGTTGTCAAGGATTCAGCTGAGCCACCCCAGTGAGTATACAGGAAGCAAAACAGGATATTCTTGTACAGGCCCTGTTTTGTGTAATTATGCAACACTTGAACTTGTGCATGTATTCCAGAATGGGTAACACACCTCTGAGAGGAACAGGGAGCCATCACAGCAGCTAGTGAGCGAAACATTCTTATGAAAAGTGCTCTTGATTGAAATCAGTGTGTTTACATTTTCAGTTATCTTCACTAAGGATTGCTCCACCCTTAGTGCACCCTCAAAATTAGGAAATTATTTTCACCCAGTTTCATTTCCTGTGTTTGTTTCTTTTAACAAGCAATCTAAATAATTTCATCTGTCTCTTAAAAAGGAACAATAATGGAAATGATCAGGGAAATGCCTTCATCAAATATCCTTAGATATTTCTCAGGAATAAGCTCGATTTGATGAAACACAGAGATTCCCTGGGAGGCAGCTGAGGATTTTGCTCCATTTTAACACAGGCCCCTCTTGCACGGCGACTGAGAACTCGGACTGTGGAGCCTGGATACTCAACATCCCAGTATACACACCAGGCTTTTTGGGCCCTCTGGGTTCCTGAGTGTAACACTGGGAGCCAGAAAATATGGAAGCTCTGTCTGTGTGTGCATATGTGCACACATGTGTAACTACATAAATATACTATCTGCATAAGTAGTATACTGTTTTCATTTAAATTATGTTTCAATTACAGTCGCTTTTGTTGTTTCTGTAAATCTGTTTGTAATAGTCTGAATCCTGCCATGTTCTGTTTGTACCATAAAGAGTAATGAGACTTCTCTTGTAAAAATCCAGTTTGAATATTGGAAATTAAGTTCTCTTTTCAGCAGTACATCTATGCAAAGTAACAAGCATCCTTTTGTGGTCTGTGCACAAGTACAGATTTTTCCACCCTATTCAAACAACATTCAAAAAGAAGTCTGCCCCTCCCAGAAATGGAACAAAACCAGATCCTTTATTTAAACAATGATAGTAATGTTATGAAAACAGGGAAAGCCTAATTGATCTGTATACACCAACCCAAATGCTACTGTGAGGAGAAACTGATGAAGCAGTAAATGTCAACCAGGTTGCAGGAGTGTAAATTAGGACACAAAATGGCGAATTGCTTGCAATTTTTCTGTTCCTGGTCTTCAGTCCAGATGATGCATGATAGCCTACCTTGATCTGTGCTCAGTGCAGTGTCAATCCATGGTGTGGAAGTCAGAGGGAGATGCAGCATTAGTTCTTGCATTCTGCCTGTCAGCAGTTTGCATACAGGGCTATAACCTACCTTTGCATCCCTCATTAATTTGAGGAGAATGGCATTGTATTTAATGTGTGCATTTAATTAAAAAAAAAAAAATGGATAATAGGAGAGTGAGCAGAACAAGCACAAAACACTAATATCTGTCTTTCCTGCAGTTCCAGAGAGATTTTAAGGGTGATACTTCATGGGACTATAAAGGAGTCTCACCCATTTGTCCTCACTGTTTGGGGGGGGGGGGGGGGGCCGGGTCTAATAAAGAACAAATAAACCTGTAGTTCAGAGTGGAATATTTTCACTGGGGTGTCAGACAAGTGCCAGTTTCAGCACAAGAGGAGACATAAGACCACATGGCTGGGAACAAAGCAGGGGAGTGAGGAGTGAGGCTGCTTCCCCAATCAGCAGTGGCAAGCTGTCAAACTGGCTCAACTGTTGTGTGAAATCTCAAGCTAAAAGAAGATTTAGGCAAGATTTTTTTTTTTTTTACTTTTATCTGTAAAAGTAACAATTTTCTTAAATTGAGAAAGCAGAACAACTTAATATTTTGCAGTCCCTTCAGTAAATGTATTCATAAACAATCTTTTTTTTTGGATTTGGTAATAGAGACAGTTATTTTTATTGAATTTTGACTTTTCTTTATAATATGCTTTTTGTGTAATTTTTCTCTTCCTTTTGTCCTTTATGTACTCTCCTCTTTTTCAGATTTTCTTCTCAATAGCTTCTATCCATGATTAAATTCAGGCAGTTGCTTCATATTTGCTTATATCCCTGCACTTTTGCTGTAGTCATCAACTCTCAGTATCTTAGTGCAAACTATAGTATTTGAGCATTTGATATTTTGTTGATGTTCTTGCTACTGGATTCATGTTATTTCATGACCATTTCACTGAGTTCTTGACTTCTTGTTTATTTGATATTTTCTAAGGAAAAGATAGCTCAAAAATTCTTAGGTCTTATGACCAAGAAAGAAAGAAAAAACATTACTTAAGCTTTTTTGTTGTTGTTGGACTTTTAAAGTACAGTCTCATTATTCCTAGGAGCCTGGTACACCATTTTTGAGTGCTCGAGATGGTGGTCTAGGTTTCAGCAGTGCGTTACTCTAAGTCTGGGGCTTCAAACATGGATGAGCATACAGGGTGGTAGGGTGGAAGGACACTGACCCTGCTAAATTTACCATAGAGGCATAACAGGAAGCCTTCTGAATAAAATTTATTTTCAATGAAGCACATCAGAGATGGAGCACAAACTTCACTGCAACCTCTACCTTTTTAAAAGGAAGCTTATCCTCCCTGACCCCCCACCCCTTCCCAAAGTTAACTGGAAGTACCCCTATTCATATCCAACTCTTAAAGTCATTGTTGCTTCTTGGGTTTCCTATTCACACCTAATGTCACTCCTGTGTCAGCAACCTCCCCTTAAGCATTACTGCTGCAGGTTCCCACCAGCAGGTGTGGTGGACAAAGTACTTTCAAAAGGTTAATCAGCAGCATTCATTAATAACTAGGTAACAGTATCCAGCCTCCGGGCTACTGGTTGTTGGCAAATCGCTTACCTGGCGCAAAGCTTGTAGTTTTTGTTTAACTGGTTGAGTGCCTTGTTGCCAGGCTTCCTGCCGGAGGAGGAGTTTGGCAGGGCTGTGGGGGGTGGTTGTGCAATGCCATTCATGGAACAGCTTTGCTGCTGGCACTGTAGGGACTTCCTCAGGCTTCATCTGTTTGCCCTGAACCCGCTTGCTGGAATTTGATATTTTAAGCAAGAGCAGAACAGCCTTCCTGAGGATACTGATTAGCTTTTGGGGTGCTTCCACTTGTGCTGGTGTCCAGCCTTGCTAGACTGAAATACAGGAAATCGTACTTGATTGTTGATAGTCTTTTGATACTTTCATGTGATCAGAAAAGATAAACTCTCCTACAACACACTGAGAGACACATAGAAAAATCAGCATACAAAGGTGTGTGTGTGTGTGTATATATATAATATCTATAGCATACACTTCTGCAGCAACACAGTAAGTCTCCATTTTAAGTACTACTGTCATGTACATAGGAGTGGATGACGCAACACGAAGACAGTAAATGAAGACTGCATCAGGCTAATCGTTGGGTAGGCTGAATAAGGTACTCAGCCTGGGTTAATGGCTGAGATCGTGTCCTATTACATTGCTGACTAATGTACTTTTCAGACAGAAGTTTGTACTGTAGACTTGGCCTAAGGTTTTAGTGTTTTAATATCTATGTCAAAAAGGTGCCAGTATTTCATATATCTTTATATATTCAGTGCATTTTCTAGGGTAGACAAAACATTATTTTTCTAGCTGAATTCTATAGTAAGATGGAAAACAAACAAAAAAATCACTAACTTCCTGTCTCTCTAGAAGCCAACAAACTGCCTCAACAAACAAGAACAGAACTTTTTTTTTTTTTTTTTTTTTCAGAGCATATAATTGCAAAAATATTTGAATTAGTTCTAACAATTTTTAGCCTCAGTGAATCAGACCAATATTTGTCAAACAGGCTCATGGCTTACTCTAAGTGATTTTTAGCTACTCCAGTGGGGCTAGTTATGGTGGGAATTATTACTCAGCGTGAGTAAAGAGATCAGAATTAAGCCCAGATACGGTCAGAAGGAAAGAGTGTTTTGTCTGATTTTCTATGATAGATCTGCCCTGCTGCTAACTCGCTGGTCTTTCATTTAGTTTCTTTTTAAAGACTTTTGTTAAGACTTCCAAGGAGTCCTGAGAGGACAACTGAGCTTTTATGTTTTTGTTTTTGTTTTTTTTGTTGTTGTTGTTTGTTTTCAAAAGCAGAGAAAAACAATCAAGTTGCTGGTTTTCTGGTAGTGTTGATTTCTTTTCTGTTCATCCCACAAATATTTTTTCTGAAATTTACTTAAAAAAAAAAAAAAAAAATCAGTTGGGCTTTGAGGGGGAGCTTCCAGGTTAATCTACAGATAACACAGCATAGTGATCAGACCTTACAGCAAGGGAGAGTTATAGCATCTGTCTTATAGGGTAATGTTTCTATCTGAGAATGTCCCCTTTCAGATAGGCTTAGTAACTAAACAAATTAAATGCTTTTGCACAAGATGCTACAAAAATGAAACAAACCATTTTAGGCCATGAAGTTAGTGGACCATTTGCTGGTCTCATTAGTGCAAAATGACCTTTCTGATTACCTGGTGGCTTCCCCTGGAGAGGCCTCAGGTTCCACCCAGCACTCCAGGCCAAGGACCCAGGCTACAGCTGGCTGAGCCTCTGGGTTAGCACCAGCATCCAACAGATCGGGACCTTCCAAACCCACCCTGCTCCCAGAGGAAGCTCCAGTTCTGGCTATGGGAATAGTTTGTCTTGTCAAGAACTCTCTTACTCTCTTGCTTGCTTTAGTGCTTGCAATAAGCAGCTACAGCAAACCAGGGGATCTGTGTGCACGCTGTTAAGATGGCCAAAAAAAAATTTACGGCCTTTGGAGCCAATGGGACTAAGTTTGCTCAGGATCACGCCCTTAGTTAGAGTCCTGCAGCAAAAAGGCCTAGAGTTTAGTAAGGCAACTCTCTCAGGGATTTATAGTATTGATGACTGTAACCAAGCCTGGCAGCCCTTGGATCTTACAGCTCTCTCTGGGCCTAATCAAAGGCCATTGACGTAAACTAAAACATTTGACTTCAGAGAGCTGTGGATCAAACTCTGCATCTACACTGACTGTATTTGCCCTCCCCTCAGACACAACCTCACTTTAAATTCTTTTCTTCTGACAGGCCTGTAGCCTCATTCCTCTCTCTTAAGCTGGGAGGGCATTTCACTGCTCTCTGTGATGCCCAGAAGTGACTTTTCTCATGGTGCAGTTTCACATCATACCTAATTCAGTGCAGCTGCTGGCTGACACCAAAAGTCCCATCCCTGTTTACCTTATGTCAGGTTTAGATGCCATATGATCTTAGCAGGATAATTAGACATAAAATTAGCCTAATACCCCCCTTTCTCTCAGAAAGGGGCCTCTGTCCTTTTAGCAGTTTTCCACGTTTTCTGTGCATCAGTGAGTGTGACTCTGTGCCCTGAAAGTCTCAAATTATGCCGGGGCATTATGTAAAAGCAAAGTAAATTTGGATTAAAGCAGAGAATCCAGACAGAGAAAACATTAAGAAGAATTCAAATGAAAGTGATATGAAAAATATAACCAACATGCAGGACCTCATCCGGAAGTATTAATTAGATGCTGATCCAAAGAGAATGGTTATAATGGATACTAAGTGTGAAAACTATACTTAACGTATGTTATTATACTTAATATGATTCCCCTCTCTATTTTTTATTCTCTCTTGGCCCAGTTAGCTGTCAGTCAACCTTCAGCATCTTGTTGAAAGCAACTTGTTCTTGTTTTTCAACCAAGTGTTCCTGAGCTATTGCAGATACAATGTCACAGAAAACAGGGGAATGTCTCTCCATTTTTTTCTTCTTTGTCCTGCAGACCTTGGTGTTTTCTTTCAAGCCCAGGTGTTATGGCTTTGTTATCAGGCTGTCTTTTACCACAATCTTTTGCCTGGGCATTATGCATAAATAACTTCAGATTTACATGATTAGTTTTTCTTCGCTTCAGATAAACTCATTTTAATATCTTCTAATTCAGATGGTGTAAACGTCATCTACTCACTTACTACTCTCATTTCAAAGTATACCTTTGAACCCTTTTATTCTGGGTATAAGTGTTTTAAAAACAAAAACTCCTAAAAAGACTGTAATATCTATCATTAACTTCTAACTTCCAGCACTTTCAACATGTCTTCCTATGACTGTTGAAAGTCTAAGCAAATGACCTCAGTTTCCCTTGACACTGTAATGAGTAGTTCATCATGTGTCTTCTCTTCTCATTGGTTTGAAAATTAAAGCTTTGTCTTTAGCTATAAAATGTGTGACATATCTCTCTGACAGATAAAGTTCATATTACATGCAAGATAATCCACTGTTTCAGAGCTCAGGTTTGGGGATTTCATGAGTTTCGAAGCAGACTTGCTTATAAAAGTTCATAGTAATTTAACCTTTTATTGATGCTCAGTAGAGACTGTATTCTTTATTTTTATGGGGTAGGTTACTGTTTTAATTTATTTATTTTGGAAATACGTTCAAACTTCAAATTGCTCAGAAAAATAGGTTACAGAACTAATATTGGAATAGTTAATTATTAAAGTTGGGTTGAAACAATTTCAAATATAGAGATCACGAGAATCCATACTGAAAAAATGTTTGAAGTACTGCATTCTCTCACATTCTCTCAGTAAAATATCTTATGCTTGCTGGATAGCTTACAACTGATCACATTTAATCTACATCAGAGCAGAACCGGCAACCACAAGAAAGTAAGTCCTGTAGGTATAGTCACAGAGCAAAAGGAGCTGCTAGTGCCTTCATGAAAAGATTCACAGGTGACTGAGAGATAACTGCAGTTTCTAAAATCATCAATAATCAAGAGGGCTTTTTTGTCATATCTTTTTCACTTTGTACCTTCTATTTCAGTTGGGACAATTCCTCTGACTTTCATCAGAGATGCTAGAGGTTTAGACTGTATACTGTAACTTATTCAAGTAAATCGGAAAATATATTGGAATATTTTTTCTGGTTAATTGGTTGGAGGAAGATAAGGTCTTTGCCACCCTTATTCTTTGGAAAATTACAGCTATGTGAATTTTGTGCATTCATGGCTGTGAAATTGTCAAGTTGATGGTGAAAATATGTAATATGAAGTGCAAATGGGTACCAAATCTTCATGACAGCAGCACTTTGCATCAGTCTTCCTTGAGAGTTAGTTATTTCTTTGTCTTTAGAAAGTAAATCTACTATAAGTAAGAATTTGCTATCAATATACTGTTTATAAGTTGCATTAGGTGGACTTAGGAGATCAGAGGCCCTCCACCTGGAGTATAAAGGTGGGGAAGATGTAAAAAGATTTCCTTCACTGTCTTTATATGGCTGCTTCTGGAAATTGGTATATCAATATAATAATCCTGTTGCTTCCACCTCTCAGCTAGGACCTCCGCAAAGGAAGAGGTCCAGGGAAATACTAGGATTAGAAACAGGGTGAAAAATATGTACTTTGCAGAGGATCTTTTGTATCTTCTTTCTCTTCCATTGCAATGCTTAACAACTCTGCCCATAAGGGAGGAAGTACAGGGATATCTTTAAACAAAAGTGAATGTTCCCCAAAGACTGAATTTTGTCTGTATCATCCCCAAAGAAAATTGTGTAGAGCTGAGTTCAGACATAAGTACAATAGGCCCAGCAGCACTTTCACCATTTAGCTCCAGACTGGGATTTGAACCTTTCACTCTATTGACTTTGTGTTGTCCTAAGCTATCTGTCCAAGTCCCTTGCCTTTCTCTCTCCGCTTTTTCCCCTTGATGTCTTTCTTCCTATAAGTGAATCAATGCTGTTGAAGATGAGAAACAAGAAGGTGGGGAGGAGAGGAGGTCTGTGTTTTTCAGGAGGAAAATGTTTATGAAAGAGAGAGAAGTGGAGGAAAATACTGCATGCTTTAAGGGGGTTGAGAAAGATCTGCTGTGAAGACGGGAGACACTTCTCTGTGTACAGTCTCCTATTTCCCTAGGAGGCCTTTAAGCACTCTGGCACAGTCATGCCATGTGCACACACTGACCTTTCCAAGGCAGCAGCACCTCACAAATCCCAGTGGTCCCACCATGTCAACACAACCCAGTTGAGCTTTGTCTGCATCACTGAGGAAAAACTCGATCTGGGGACTCCCATGTCACATGCAAAGTGGGCCAAAACATGCCATCTCATCACACCCCAAACACTTCTAAACCAGTATAGGGACTTTACTGGCCTTGGTTTAGTTTTAAATTCTGCCAAAGACAGCATGAAAACTCCAGTCACAATAAAGCATACCCAATAGTCTATATTGAGTACAGCTAGTTTCACACTATTTTGTTTCAAAAAAATCTTTGAAAGGCTTTTTATGAGCTCAAAGCAGGACAAGAAGTTCTAAAACCACAGCATTGCTGGAAATAGAATTTTTTTCTGTCTTCCCATCAGTTCTAATTACATGGCTTCTCAAAATCAGTGCTTTCCTTCTCAGAAGCCATGTTGGTTGCTAAAGACATGGAAACTAATCATCCCAGATAGCTGCTTCTTTTCTGGAAGACTCATGGATTCACTTGCACTGAGTTTCACTTGATTCCATATATCCTCTGCTGGGAAAAAAAGTAGGGAAAGAAGGTATCTTGCATGCTAAAAGCTTCTTCATATCCCCTTATTTAAAGTGACATGGAGTAAGTATGAAACATTTGCCTTTATCAGCAAGAAAAAATTAAGCCATAAGATTTACAAGTTGCCTTGATTTTTACTGGAAATAATTCTTAGGCCTCATTCTGGGAGTGTAAATTTAACTCCTAGGTGAATCTGAGAGCACATTATGAGCTTTCTCAGGGTATTTTGCTCTCCTTACCTGATCCCACTGGATCTTTTGAATCCAAGTATTGCATTCATAGCTTCCAAAAATTGTTGCTTTGAACCTTTACTTTGGGTCTCTTTTTTTTTTTTTTTAACATACTAAGTGTGTGTGTTTTTTTTTTAATTATGTCAGTGTGTATGACCAGTGAACAAAAAGCCCTATCAATTTCTCTTTGCAATTTGATTATGAAATGTTTTTACTCAAAGCTGCTCTGAACTCTCTCCCTTAAGACAAATGAAATTTTCTCTTCAGCCATGGAAGAAAGACTACTGCTCTCCTACCCAAAATGAAATATTCCCTGGAGAAATACTGCAATGTGTTCAGAACGCTGCATTTTATCATCTTAAGAAACAGGCAGCCAGTATTTCTTCCAACTTCTATTCTAAAAAGATGAGCTTTAGGACTTTAGTCATGGGGCTGGATTCCCTATTATCCTAAACCCTACATAGTAATTTACATGAATGCAAGATTGGTACAAAATGCTATTGTATTAGAATGGTTGTACCATATTGGTTTAAATATAAGGTGAGGTTATAAAAGACTGAAGGAGGGGTGGGGGGGAAGGCTTGGAAATAACCAACTTGCATATCTGCATTGAACGTGTGGCCTGTAACCATCTCATCTATTGTGTACTTCCTCTACCCCACACCTTCCCCAGAAATGCATAATTTTAGATGGGAGGAGGTGGGACAAGTCTTGCAGTCAAAAAGACACCAAGTTCTTTACTGGGAATCAACATGTAAGGCAAGCTATCAGCAAGGCAAGTAGGCTATGGGATCCTTACGGGGCCAACCTGCAGTGGGGAGGATAGCAATGGAGCAATGCCTAACATTTACTTTCTGTTATAGAAGTGGTCATTCAATTTCATAGCTTTCCAAAGTCAGGGAGATTTGTTGTCATTTCCAACTAATGCAAAGGGTGCAGGCAGTATGGGATAGGATGCAGCTTTTCAGGGGGAAAAAAATGGTCCCCAGTTTCTAGAAGAAAGAGCACAAGAAATCATTTTGTTCCATTTCTTAAATACCTGTTCATAGATTTTTAAAAGGCCCATGGTGTTTCTACAGCAGAATGATATAAGCATAATCTTTAGCAAATTGTAAATGTGTTATATTTAAGCTGTAAGTACATACATCTCAATCATGCCATCTTTCAGGGAAAATGGACTAAATTATCCTCTACTGTATGAATGGATAAGATTACTGTGCCTTTCCTTTATTATTAAATCTTGCCTAAAACTGTAAAATCACATGCTAAAATAAGTTGTGTTCTTGAATCATTAAAAAAGAAAAAAAAAAAAATCCATGGAAAAGAAACTGTCCTCTACAGACCTTTAAGTTTAATGCTGACATGACTCTTTTATACAGCCTGTTCAAGATAAAGACACATAAAAGAAAATAGCTTTTCTTCTGTGTTGTAGATACTTGAAAAACATAATTTTAAAATAGCTGCAACCTTGAATCCTTGAGGAGGTTACTTTCTAATACAATATTGTTTTAAGCACATAGAGTTTAATTACCGATCAGTGTTAAAAAAAAAAAAAAAAAAAAAAAAAGCTGTTGAACACCAACTTTTCTTGTCTTCCCCTGCATTTTGAAAAAAGACCGTTTCTAAACAAGTGACCATTGCTAACCTGAGCCAGAGGGCAGCATTCACCACCTTATGATACACTGCAACTCCGGATGAATCTCATCTACATCTTAATTCATACTTCTCTGTATGATAGCAATAAATGTATTAAAAAAATGGGTTGCGTCATAGGGCCTAATGCAGAATGGTTAAGTTAATAAATGATATTGCCATTAGTGTTCACTTATAAATACATTTGAATTTTAAACTGAACATATGCCACTTCTTTGCTTGAAACTAGCAACTTTTTCTTTTAAAATGCATGCTCCAGACACAGGCATGCAATAATAATAATACCTAGCATCAGGGATGTCAAAACTCGTAAAGAAGACAGTATGAATATCTGTTTTATCCATTAGATACACATATTAAAGAAGTTTCTTACTTCAGACCACCCAGTGATCAAAAACCAGAGCTCCTGTCTTTTAGCTGTAAGCTTGAATTAGTTTCTGATTTACTACTCTGGATATCAATTCCAAAATAAAGTTTTATTTTATTTTATTTATTTTTTTCTGCAGAGCTGTTATTCTCTTTTTCTCTCCTTTGATAATATTAAAGATCATCTGTCTTGGTTTAACATCAAATTCTTGTAGCCAGTTTAGGCTGGAGAATTCCTTAAGTACCCAGTTATTAATAATTCCACTTTTGTCCTTATCTTAATTTCTTTTAATAACATTTTTAATCAGATCAGAAATTTAGGAAAGAATGGAAAGAATTTCTTGGCTCCCAGACACATGCAAAGCACCTTATTATTTATTAATTGTTATTATTATTTAAGACAGAACCACAGATAAGATAAACACATTTTCAAATAATAAAAATAAGTAATGAAACGCTTGTCTGCTTCATTTGGCAAAGAGTAAGTCTGGGGCTGTTATCAAATACCTGGCATGAGTAGAAGAGAAAGTGGGAGAGAGAGAGGTGGGTATAGAGGTTGTGTGGGGATTGGGATACTGTGCTGTCAGTTAAGCCTGTGGGACAACAGGTTTAGCCCCAAAGCCAGATCCTGAAGGAACTTCAATAACTCCAGGGAAAATTTGCTTTACCTGCGTTAGCTGAGAATCTAATGCTCTCTATATAGATTTTGAGAAAACATCTCCAGATTTGAATGAGGATAACTGAAAGTAAAGCTTGACCAGAATGTCACAGTTGATGAGAGAGGTTTTTTTGTGTTTTGTTTCACAGCAATTGATGAGAGACTTAAATCTGCACTGCCTGTGATCACTTTGAACCTATATGCAGCTGGATGTTGGCCACTACTTTGAAATTTAAGAGAAAATGAAATATATTTCAGGAGGTTTATTTCAACCACAGATATAGAACAATAGGGTCCCACTGGAAGCTGAGAGCCTGCTCCTTTTAAAGGAGCATATGCCACTTCAAGAAATAAAGCATGAAAGAAAGCACTGGTGTGCAAATAAAAATAAACCCTCTGCCTTTCTCACTGAATCTATGCTTGGGGAAGAATAGACTATAGGGCAAGAATTCACACCTGTCTTTCTTCAGTCTCCTAAGGCAACTACTTTCTCTCCAGATGAGAAAGAAATTCAGTTTTAATGGTGATGGTAGCAGCCTTACACTGAATGACCTTAATTTTCATGATCAATACAGGCAGGTGGCAACAATGCTTTCTTCAAATAACTGATTGCTTAAGATTAAGAATTGATTGTGGTTTGTTTGTTTTCTTTTATTTTTATTTTATTTTTTTTATTAAACCCCTTCCGCTACTACATGGGATTTGGCAGTTCTTCACCTGCACTCAGATACCAAACATGTCTCCTGTATTCACTTTGCTAACCAAGGAAGAAAAGTCCCTCACACCCTTACTTTTGCCAGATGAAGCTGATTGATTTCTGGACAGCAATGTGATTGAATTGATTGTGTTTTGTGGGTTTGTTGTTGTTGTTTGTTTTTTAGTGCCCGTAATGCTTGTATTTTGAATCTGCTAATACTTTGCACTCACTTGATTTTGGTTTTGTTCTTCCTGCAGGTGACAGCACTCCAGGGACATAACTCGTCTGACGCTGGGAACGAGGAGACCTAAGCCTGGGTAAGAGACCCATCAGGGACTGGAGGTCCTACTGTGGGAGAATCAATTTTGACTTCTTGTCACTCTTTCCATTGTCCTTTCCTTAAAGCATTTCCAATCAAGTCGGGATGAAAGTAGGCACCTTTAAATGTCATATGTATATCTATCCACTAGATCAACTTGAATTTCCTCTTTCTGGCAATTTTCACCACTGATGTTCAATGCAATGCCTCCTGTCAACCCTCTTAGCCTCTAAGCTAGCTCAGGACCCAGGCTGAGATCCCAGTGTTCCAGCATGACATGCTGCCATTTAAGCACTTAATTATATGTATGGAGACAAGGACCCACATTGTGCCTTTTACAAAAGAGTCACAAGGAAAAATAAAGTCCCACTGCCTTGCCAGCTAAAGGGATCTTTGCCAGCACCAGGTGGCGGAAAGCATGAGGCAAGTGAGAGGAGTGACTCCTGGTGCTGCCTGTGCAGCAAGGGTAGCAATTAAAAAAATGTGCTGCATTTAAGAGGAGAGGCCAGTAGCATTTGGTGTTTGGTGTCAAGGGCTGAAAAGAGTGTCGTGTGAGGCTGAAAAGCCTTGCAGGGGTTCCTAATGAACAATTTTCAGTGTTTCTCATCCTACTTGGATGATTGTACTTAGTTGGCTACTATGTTGTTGCGTCCAGGTTTTGCCAAGTGGTTATCTTCCCGCTTGCATCTGTTTATTCTGTATTCACCTCTCTGGTTGGATGGGCACAACCGAATATCAATGCAGCTATTGGGATTTTTCAGTTTGATTGAAATAATCTCTCCTGGATTTCTACCAGTGGTCTAATTTAATTATCTTGTTTCAAATACCAGTTTAGGGGAGAATGCAGAGGAATGCAAATGTGAAATTCATCCATATGCATAAATGTATATTGTGCTCATTTTATGCATTCCATGATGTGTGTTCCCAACTCCTCTTTTCTAGTAATGATGAACAATCTCTGAGTCACTGAGCCAGGGATATCTGGGCAGTGAGTGAGTTTAGCTGTAAATGTAGACCTTGCAGACTTTCTGAAGAAGTTTAATACCTTTGCGTAAGCTACAGTAGTACTCACTTTCCTTTGCACGTTAATGACATCACACTGTAATTTCATTTTACAGCTTTTGGGGTTCTCCTATGTTAACAGAAGAAAACATAAATTTAAGTTTATTTGGAGATTCAAAGGACATATATATTAAGTTTGTTCTAAGTATGTAAATGTTAATAGCTGAAAATTAATTTTTAAAATTTTCAGGGTTGAAATTTGGTATTCTGCATAGCCACTGCTTAGGATGTTGAGGCATTGTGATTTGTACTTCTGTGTCTCTGGTACAAATTTTTAGGAGAATAATAGCAACATATTTGATGGCATACCTCTAGTGGGACTATTTGAAGTTATGCTGTAAGCTATATAAGGCACTCTAGGAAAGAGATAAGTGTCAATTTAGAGTAGAAAAGTGAATAATCACTGAGGTTAGTCCTTTCCAAGGTTTTGTTATAAGTTATGTGATGAACACTCATCTTTTTCTTTTTTTCTTCTTTTTTTTTTTTTTTTTTTTAAACTCTGGAACAAAACGTTTGAAACAAGTATCTGTCTTAAGGAAGATGTGTCTATTACGTGTTTAAGGAGAGATTTACTTTGTATTGCATGAGCTAGGTGCACAAATGGAGAATTGGTTTATAAATTCTTATGGTCATTGCAGAGAGTCTACCTAATTCTTTTAATAGGAAGAATTATGACAAAGATTTTAATCAGGTGACTGATATCCACAGGGCAGATAACGTGGGCTCCAACTGCGTTTGTAATAGTTCACTTCTGTGAGTGAACTATGTTCTCTATTTAGAAAAAGAATGAGAATATGAAATATGCTGTGTCTCAGTGATTCTTCAGATTTCATTATATTGATTGGAGTAGAAGAAAAAGTCCTTCCAAACAGTAGATTTTTTTAAACAAATTCCCAGACTCAGTACTTTGCACGCTCCATGGAGAGGCTGTATACAATTATGTTGTGCTAGTAAAACAAGATAATATAATCCCATTGTATTGTCATTGAGATAAAGCATATGATAACTTAATGTTTTAGTTGATCAGCAGGGTGGCCTAGTACAATGAATTCTCTTCTCTGGTTTTGGCTCATCTTCTGATTTCTGAGACACAACAAAGAAAAATAACGTAGCAGTGGTCTTCTTGCTTTCACCTTAACATGAATATTGTAATAGTGGAGTCACTTGAGGGAAAGGACAGTGGTTCTGTGTACCGCATGAGCAGCAATGGCATCAGATGCTGTAGCCTGATTCTGTATTGTGAAATGTTTGTTTTGTGTGGAGGTAATTGCACGAGACAATAAAAACACTTTTGATATGTAGCCACCTAGTTTGTATAGAATTGTTACCATACCTAAAGATCTCTCTTCCTAATTCAGGTCTACTCTAAGGAGTAAACATAAATACCCTAAGTCTAAATGTTTTATCTATGGAATATGCCATTCTGGATTATACCTGCCAATTGTTGCAAACATATCCACAAAAGAGATAAAGGTTCTGCATCTCATCTACTAAACTTTTTTCTTCTGCCCAAGGAGAGCAGTTAAGCCACTGTATAATATTGAATATTTTCTCAGGGAAAAAAAAAAAAAAAAAAAAAAAAAAGAGAAAAAGTCATGGGCTTCTTCTGCACTTCCTACATCTGATTTATTAAGAGCAGTTGTCTCCTCTCAGCTTGAGCAATCAGAGAGCAAACACAGGGCACCACCTTCATGTTATCCCGTTCTGCCTGAAAACACTTCCCTGCTACCAGCCAGGGGTTTAGCCTAGGCCGCAGTGGTTAAATTTTTTGATGGAACCCCTTGCTAAAATATTCTCAGTGCATAACTGATAATAGGGAATTAAGCAAGATGATACAGTCTGTTCTCAATGTGCTCTTTTCCCCTGAGGTGCTGTGAAAGAAATAATGTGAATTTCACAGGTAAGAAATGTATTTGCCCACCTCTTTCTTGCCCCCCCCCCCCCCCCCCCCCCCCCCCCGAGGCAGAGCACTGCACAAATCACTGTGCAGAACCCCTCTGAGCCATGCTTAGGAGGGCGGGAGTGCTTGTGTTGCATTCTCAGACTAGGGCCTTGCATCTTCACTAGCAATTCAAATTAAACACCCTAAAGTTTGTGGTGGTTTGCAGGATGGGATTGCTCAGAGAACCTGCGTTGCACATCATAGTGGTATCCTTCAAAGGGTTCATGGTACCAGCCTCTTCCCCTCCTTCCATCCTTGAGTAAGCACCATAGCGTGTCTGCCTCTGGGAATGGCTTTAAAGATCAACATCACTGCAGTTCTTTGGGGGGGGGGGGAGTCTTCTGCCCTTCTGAGGCCACCGAAAAGTGGCAAAACTATATTCCTGAGCCTATAATAGATGCAAATTGTGCAGATGAAGGAGAGAAAGCTCTAACAGCCGTTGAATGCAATCTGTGAACACTACTGTTTCATTTATAGTGATGCTACCTAGGCATTTGCACTTAAAAGGAACAATAAAGAGGTGTCAGAACAATCTCAAGGCTGCAGAATGTAAACTGCGGCAAAGACATTTTGAGCCACGTGAAATGTTGCCTGCAAAAGATCTGCTTTTTCCGTTAGTTTTTGTTTTTACTGAAGGCTGTTCTAGTTCTTGTTTTATGACACCAAATGGTTCATTTGCCTTCAAAGACTCAAGATGCAAAGAGGGAGGGAAACAAGTCAAAACTGCAATGACTAGTGAAAACTGCACAAAGTATATCACAGCTCTTCTTTCTCTGTTTAGTTTTGAAGTAGCTCTGCTGTACAACTAGAAGATGGTTGATTCACAAACTTGCCAGGCAACCTCTAGCAGGTAGCTGTAGAGCTACTGTAATGTTTCAGTGTTTATCTTGCTTACAGGACAAAAGGTCAATCCTCAGATGATGCAGTCTTTGTAGGTATGTGTGTACGATGCTAAGGATCTGCTGTTTAGTCTTCTGAGTTCGGCATAAGTAAGAAAATGCACACTAAAAAATTGAAGTATCTAGTGGCTGTCAACCAACAGAAAATTACTGATTAACAAAGAATACTGGGTTTGCATTTAGTGTCCTGTTAGAAGCACAATAAGCTGTGATTGTGAACATGATTATCTATGAGTGTTGCTACTTACCAGCTGCAAATGTGAAAGCAGTGTGTATCTAGTAAAAACAAGGAAACAAGCATTTATTATTGCTGTATCACAACAAATGATGTTCAAGGTGCCCTAATCCTGATAAATAAGAGCAAATTGCTCTTGTGTAGGAATAGTCTTAAAAGGAATATGTAGTTTGCACATACTGTTACATTTTTTTAAAGGAGTGAAGCTGTGTGATTGTTAGAGTAGGATTGGCTCTGTAGCTACAGCAGATTAAAATGCATTATAGGATCTGTTGTCGTTCTGGATCTTCGAGACTTCCTATGGGATACTGTTATCTAATTTTTATTAGTATTATTCATTTGAATGTCATTAGTGTTGAAAGGACCTGATTGAGACTCATTCATTGTAATCTATCTCTATCCCAAATATCTCACAGTTTAAATAGACAAGATAAGCAAATAGCAGGTAAATGTCCTGCAGCTGAAGACAATTCCAGTTGCCTTAGTCCTTGTCCTGTATTAATGTTAGTTTGATTCTTTACACCCTGCAGTAAAATGAGAACATGCTGTTCTCATCTTTCACAAAACTTACAGCATAATTAATGATAGTAAAATGCTCTAAGAGCCTTCTAATTGATATATTAGAAGTTCAAAGTGATAGTGTTTTTCATATAATATGGATTTGAACTGTGTGAGTGTTTTGAATCAGTAGCTTTTAGTGAGAAATGTATTTCCCAGGGAAAAGAGGTGGGGGGTGGATGGAGCAAGAGTATTTGTTTTAATAGTTCTGTCTGCATGTGTGTCTGTACATGTGAGTGAACAAGAGATCATGCAGGGCAAAATGTACCATAAATGCTGTAAAGTCTCATACAATTGTGTCAAGCAGTAAACCCAAATGAACTTGCAAAGTCATGCACTACTTCAATTTTGGAAAGGAAAAGCTGGCTTTGAAGCCAGCTAAATCAATCCCTAGTTCAAATTAAATTTGGAGTATCCTGTGAAGCTCCAATACACAACTCCAATAACAATCAGCACTTAAGGTGCAGGCAAATAATGTTTCATTTAAAAGAAATTGAATGAGGATTACTGACGGAGAAAGTTTTTGGTGATGTTTTGTCATTAAAGTCAAATTGTAGCATTATTGTCTTAATCCCATATGTCTCAATCATCTCTCACTCCTTCTGTCTCTTTAATGCACAAAAAGCCTTGTGTGTGGTTGGTCTTGTGTCTTCGTCTCATTAAAACCTTGCCATGCAAATGTATCCTAAGTGTTGCCTGAAGACTTCTGTCTCATGCAAAATTTACTTTAAACTCTACGGGCATCAAATAATTTGTTATGCACAATCCTTCTGTTTGGTTTGCTGACATTCCTTCTTAGCTGGCTCTCATGGTGATTCATTATCTTGTGATATAGATTTCCAAGTATCATCTTTGTATTGATTTTTATATCTTTAATAACCACTCCACAGAAGATGGCTCCACTTGGTGTCATTGATCGCATCAAAAATTCAAGGCTTACAGAAATACTAGAGGGCTAATTGGTAGCAGAACATTTCAGACTTAATCTTAATGCAGTCTTAATCTTCTACACTAACCTTACTTGAAGATTTCGTTATTGAGGCTAAAGGGAAACTAGTGAATAAGTGGAAATTACCTGGTGAGAGCAGGTAAGACTGCAAGGATCCATAAATGTGGAAAACTGAGATAACAAAGATTAGATTTTAAAAAAAACTTTATTTTTCCACTTCCCCTCTACACAATTATTTTCCTAACAAGAGGGAGTACATAATTCTCCCAGCTGTGTGGAAATATAGGTTTACTGCATTACGTACTGTGCAGTGGGCCAAATGTGATTGAGTTTCTGACTTCATTTAAATAAAACAATTATCTGACAAATTCAAAAGTGTGTGTTGTATGTTTCACCCTTTTCAAAAAGGAGTGATCGATCAAAGACAGGTAATTTTCATCTTTAATTTCCTATGTTAAAATTAAGGTCTCTGCATGTACATTTAACGGCAGTCAGGTTTTGGCTAGGTGTGAATTTAGAATTTTGTAAAGGTGGGCCAGAACAGAAATCTGGAAATCCTTCAGTCTGTTTAATTTGTTATAATTTGTTGTTTAAAGCGTCTGTCTCTTGGTACGGTCGTTCAGCAACATGATCTGTTGATGACAAGGAGGTGTTATCTGTATCCATATTTTTTCATGACTGCATTTGTGACATGCTTTCACTAAGTTATTTTCTAGGATTTTGCACTGCTGAGTTATATTCTAAAACTAAAAAAATAAATAAACACACTGAGATACAAAGGATGGGTTGTGTAGAAAATCCAGTGATAGACGCAGAACGTGCAGAGACAGCAACACATTTAAACTATGAAAGATAATTTCTCAAAAAAGCTGCCCTTGTAAATTATTAAAAAGCTGTTTTTGTTTTTTTTTTTTTAAAAAAAAAAAAAAAAGTGTCTCCCAACAGCCACATGGTCTGTGGATTAAACATAGCAAGGCAGATTGTCCAGCTAGTACTAAGAGTATTAATCAAGGCTACTCAATCAATTCTTGCCAGTAAAAGGCATTGAGACAGCACCAGGTCTGCTAGTTCAGTCAGGCGCTGCATGCCATCTGTGCAATGGGAACTGCCTGGTATGCTTCCTAAAAGATTAGAAGAACAGTTAGAAACATGGGATCTCCCATAGGAATGTAAGAGACATCATACGTCTGGGACTTCACTGGGAATAGGAATAAAATGTATTCACAGAGCGGGTTGGAATAATCATGGTCACTTTTAGAAAAATTTCTGGGTATATCTTTGTCCATACACACTCTCTGTGGTAAGCAGACCTCTTTTTGCACCAGACCCTATCAAATCTGTCAGTTTAGCACTAGTTTCTTTATGAACAACCTAAATTTGGAGCTGGCTGTAAGAAACTCACATTATTCTCACAAAGCCCAGTCGAAAACACATTACACGGTTAATGCATCCATACACCCCTCATGCCTTTATGTTGCTCTTGTCACTCAGGCTGATAAGAAATTGTCCACATCAACCAAATCTTCTCAAACAGGAATCTAACTGTTCTTTTCATTTCAGTTTTGTACTGTGTTCGTCGCTATTACTTGACTGAGGAATGTATTCATAGAGTAAACCAAGCAGTCGAGGAAATACTAGTGCCTTATTTCCAGGGAGAAGGCCAGAAAACAGTCAGTTTGTACACTGCTTGTTCACAGTGGTGAATAGTGACTCCCAGAAGTTTTGTCCAACCCTGCACAACAATTCAAAAGAATAATTATGAACTTATTCCTTAGCCATCAGCATTGCTGATGGGATTTATGGTTTGGACCAGGACTGATATAGGTTATTCAATTAGGGACAGTGGTAAAGGTAGAATGTGGTCTAAAACTACTGACTTCCAGCCTTGTGTTTTCCTTTTTCTTTGTTGAGAATTGGCTTTGATTTAAAAATAAAAAAAGTATATACATTCAGTGGTATTTAATGTCGACATGATATACCAGATACTCACACCATCTACTAATCATCAAACAGAAAGATGCAACATATTGACAGAATTTAAACAGCGGAATACTTGTACCTGATTTCAAATATAAACACAAGGAAACATCTCTTCTTTGCCCCCTGCAGCAATGTAATAGAAAAGGCTCTGAAAAGAAGCGCCAGAGCAAACATGATCCAGATGTTTATCTCTGCTTTTCTGTCCTCTTATGACTTTGCAATTTTTTGTCTAGCTATATTATTAATTTTTCAAGGATGGAGAGAAAATTATCCAAAAAAGCTACTTCTGATTCCAGAGGAAAAAAAAAAAAAAAAAAAGGCAAACACTGGAAAGTAAAAGCTGAAGAGATGACTACTTTGCTTTCATTTCTACCCAAAATGTTTTTTATTCCATTCCTTGTTTTGATTTCAGAATGCTTTAAGTTTTAGGAGAAAAGCCCTGTTTTTCTGTATTAGTTTTTCTGTATTAGTGCTATGAGAAAAAGGAAGAAATTTGAAGTAGAACTTAGTTTTTTTTAGTAAGTATTATTCTTTAGATATATCCCTCACTTTGTCCACCTGCCAATGTTCATAGTTCACGGCAAGTAGCTGTGAGGCCTGGTTGTGCTGCAGGACGTAAGAGTAATTCCCATTGATTTCAATGGGTATTACACGCATCCTGCAGCGGGGGAGTAGGACCCTCAAGTTTCACTGAATAGCAAATAGTCATGTAAAATCCACGCATCCTATTCTTTCACTGCAGGATATGTTGAAGTCAATGGGAGTTACTGGTTAGATGCTGTGATGGGAAAAACTTGTCCTTATAAGATAAAGCTGTCCATTCACTGTTGCATTTAGATGATTTTTTTTTTTTTTTCAAAGATCACAGTAATCTCACTTTTTCTGTAGATAATATATTAGCTTCTGACCTTCTTCTTTCTTCCATTTCATCATGTATTAAAAAAAAAAAAAAAAAAAAAAAAAATCCCAAAGAATGCATGTACAAAGCAAAAGGCAATGGAAGAAAACTGAATGGGAGAAAACTGAATTTATGAAATCACTATTGAAATCACTATGATTTTAGCACAGATGACAAGTAACCCTTTGTAAATGACTGAAATGTGGTTATTCCCTGGAAGGGCTCTCTGCTCATTCTGGGTGTCTCAGCCCAAATGTCCAGCATTAATGCTACTGAACTAAAGTGATCTAAATAAGGAAATAGAAGTTGGAAAATAGATACAGAATTTGGAATCTGTCTTAAACTTTTTCTTATGGCTTGGCTTTGGAGGCTGAGTTCTCATCAAATCAAACTTTGCACCCAAAGCAGATCTCTTCCTTCATGAGCACATTATAACATGAGCTGAAGGAAAGGGTTTCTTTCCTTCCCCCCTGCCTTCTCCAACTCCTCCACCCCTGAGTGCTCTCCTTGCTAGTTTAAAAGCAGAAAAGAACTTGAGAAATCTGGGCAGTCTATCAGTTTGCTATGGTTCATTTTAGCTAATCCAGACATCCAGCACAGCAGGGGGAAAACTGCTGTATCTAGTGAAACAAGAGCATGAATAATTAAAACTCTGTTATTAATGAACTTCCAGTCGTTATGTAAATGAAACTGATTTCAAGTCTAATTTGTCAGCCTGAATTCTTTTTCTGTTCTCCTTTTGTCTAGGACAAGAACTCATCATAATGGACTTGATAATAAAACACTGGCAGACATGCTGTGTGCGGTGCCCATCTGAGTGAGAGCTTTTAGCATGGTTAATTGATACAGTTACTGTGGGATAAGTCTATAAGGCATTTTGTATGGCTTTACGTTTTACAAGCTTCCCCCCCCCCCCCCCCCCCCCCAGCTCTGTCGGCAGTACCAGCTATTCTTTGCACATTCCTCATTACCGTTTACCTTTACATGAGGGGTGGCTTGTAATTACTGGCTGGTAAATAGTTTCCTTCGTATTTCATGTGTTGTTCAAAGACAGCAGAGTTCAGAAAGGTCTGTGGGAAGGGAAGTCTGTAGTTATCAAACAATGGCTAACAGTCACCAGGAGAAAAAGCTTGTCAAAGCACAAGGCTACCAAGCACTTGGTCCTTACCCCATTGTCTTGGATCAGGTGTCAGTCATCAGCCCACTGCATTTAGTTTGCTATGAAATAACCACGACTGAAGTTATGCAGAAAGGACAGGCACTCTAGGGAAGGGGGAGACTGGGTTCCAGAGAAAACATTGAATTGTAACTATCTTGCTTTCACCAAGAACAGGCAGCATACTTTGAAATAGTGCATGTTCTGCATGGATCACTAGATAGTGGAATTTATTGTGAGGTTGTTAGATATTGTGAGGTTGAAGATATATCCCTAAAATTTAATCTCCAAATCATGATTTTTTTAAAAAATTCTCTCACTGCATGTCCTATCATTTTCACCATTTATTTATTTATTTTTTTTCCTTCTTGTCAATATATTCAGTATATTCTAGTCTATTAGTTCGATTTTATGTTATCAGGATCAAGTATCTTTACAGGAAAAGGATGCCTGTGAAAACGATACCTTGCTTCAGGAAATAAGGAAGGAGAGGAAATGCAGATTTTATTTTTATTTTTTTTTGTAAATGTTTTATGTTAGGTGTTAGCAGGATTTTAAAGTTGTTGTTTTTAACTGGAATTATTTTGAAATAAAGCTTTTGCCCTGATGTCATAATTGTATGTTTTATGAGTGCTAATGCACAGAGGCTGGCAATAAACCACTGCCATGTTCTGAAGGGGACAGAAGGGTCCCTCCAGCTCTCCGTCCGTGGCGCAGCTTGCTGTGTTCAGCCTCTGAGCCCACTTGGAGCTCATGAGGGTTAATGCCCAGCAAAACTCTGGCCTGCCTGGAAGAGCACCAGGGACAAAAAAGGCTGGGCACTGACCTCAGGCTTTGCTTCGGGTGGCTGCTGGGGACATTTCAGCTCTCTTACATTTGTTACTTCCCCAAGCAAATTGTAAGAGACAGGGAATATCATGCAGTTTCTGGCAAAGGAGAAAGAAGTTTTAAAAGCAGCTTCTTTCACACCTTGAGCTGGGAACTACATGATGCTGTGAGCACTCTGTCAGAGAAGTGAAGTGTACTCGGAATGCCTTAAAACTGCTCTGGGAATATCACTGGTTGAGAATATCTGAGATTTATTTGGAGGATGTCTGTTAATATCTGCTGGCCTGACTTGATTATATTTTTACAGTAGTAAGGCTTCAAGTAAATAAGATGCTTGCTGAAGCTTTAGAACATTCTTGCAACATAAACATAATGTAAAATCTAATTTAGTTCTAAGGCTAGAGAAGGAAAAAGGGGCAAGGAGGAAAAGAGATTCCATGTTTCAGGAAAACAAGCTTCTTATGACACAAAGCAGGTGTTTATAGAATGCTTCATTTTCATTCAGTGTAGCTAATATCCCAGTTTATGTTGTTTGGAGTAATAGCAGTGTAACACAGAGCCCTAGCAAAGATTTGCAGGTTTCCTTTAGGTCAGTAACAGTTGCTATAAACATGGGCTATTTTTTATTATTATTCTACTCCATCTACATCCAGAAAATGGGGGGGAGGGGAAGGGGAGAGAGTTAACAGTTTTACAGTTTAGGCTTTTTCTTTTTGTCATGGTTAAACTAAATATACACAGGTGGCTAGGTGGCACTGTGGATTAATGTACTTCTGAATTAATGTGCCTAGAGTGGCTTGCATCACAAAGTGAGCAAATCTGAAGTGCAAGCTTGCTTCCCCTCCTTGTTCACTGTTTACCACTTATGCAGTTGTGTTTGAGTTGTATCATTATTTGTATTAAAATCTTAAGTCCAAATGAATGAGCACTGTAGGTCATGCAAAGAAGTAAATTGATGAACCTGTGTGTTGAAGCTATATAATACTTTGCAGTCCCTGTGCTGAAGTTAGCTATTTATTTAAACTGCAACAAAGGAAGAAAAAAAAAAAAAAACTGTAAAAAATGTTATATATATATATATATATATATATTTCAGTTGTTGGACACAGACTGAGTAAATAACTAAATAAAACAAGTACTTCTCCAGCACAGTGGGCACTCAGAGCCCTACAGGAGCACTCCAAGGCTGGGAGCTGCAGGCTGCTATTGAAGGGAGAAGTGTTCATATTTAGAGGCCGTAACCCCGCTGAAACCCATCCCCTCCAACAGGCACACACTGCACAAAGCTGTGTACAAATTACGTCTCTTTACAAACAGTTTCTTAATGTAAATATTATAATTTTTTTTCAGGGGTGGTCCTTCTACTGCAGTAATCAGTAACCATAGCTAAAACAGCAGCTTGGTAGAAGTTCCTGATTGCAGTAGTGTCTAACTAAAGCCAGGTGGAACTCCCTTATCTAAGGAGATGTTTCACCCATTTAAACTACTTTGCGCCTCTAAGAAATAGAAAGAAAAACTCATATAACCAATAGAAATCAATTACTGCACATTCTCAGCATCCTCTAGTCAACTCCAGAGGTAATAATCACTATAGGGATTTCTAAAAGGTAATTACTGTATATTGCTTAATTATAGTTTATTAAGATCAAACATACTTAAGTATGTAGTTGATGTAACAGGAAAACACAGTCTATGTTTATAGTTTTAAATGCAAACAGTGCAATCTGCACTGAGGCTTTAAAAAAAATGATTTTTTTTTTTTTTTAGGATACAGCAGTTTAGATTTCAAGACTACGGAATTAGCCACCTTCCCCTTTGTAATATAAAATATAGTTTTTGTAACCTGAGGCAACAGTGCTTTATGATGCATGTTATATGCTCACCTACTTCTTTCTAGTAAAGTTGAATGTTGTAACATTCAACATTCAGTAGAGGAGAACTGGCAAGGTACAGAGTGTTAACTGCAAGATGTTCTTTCATGTGTACTACTGGTCAAAGATGTGTACAGTTAGTTAACGAAACATCTTTGTAAGAATTAAGTGCCTGTAAAAAGCAAACTGATTAAGAAGGAAGTACCTAGCATCTGACTAGATCTATTTTCCTTAAGCTGAAAATGAAAGCTGCTATTTCTGCTAAAGGCCCTTGTAGCTAAAGGGATTTCACAACAGTTCAGTTAAAGCCTAGCTAATGAATATAAGTTACTTTGGTGGGTTTTAGCTGACTTTGAAATTAAAGTCTGAAAGCGTTAGATGCTGCTAGCAGAGCTAGACTATAGCAAAATGGACTTAATAAACTCCATTGTGCAGTCAGATCCCTAGTGAGATTTGCCTTCCATCCATGACCAATTGGTATTATTTTTTTGGTGACTGGTACTTTTGTCTGTGAGACTGGGATTTCTGGGAGTGATTAGCACTTTTCAGCAGTGATTGACAGGTTGTAGAGCAATGAGACAATAGGAGGAATCATTAGGAATTCAAATGCAGAGTTTTGTTTGCATGCTTTAGGACTGATTTGAGTAGAAGTGAAATCCAGATATTAGGGCAGAAATCAGCTATTATTTTGTTCCTTTTTATAAAATATGAAAAAGATGAAAATGTATACAAAGCAAAACTGAAAAAGAGGATAGGCAGTAAGATCACGCTGTTGTTGAGCAGGATTCTTCTACTCCATCAGTTGTCTTTTTTTCCTGGGGCATCCTGAGTTTTTTGTTGTTGTTTATGTGTGAGTTTTAAGCATATGTCAGAAGTAACAAAATGCTGCTTTACACCCTTTAGAGTTTGTAGTTGAAATATGTTCCTCATACTGAAGGAGAAAAGAAAAAAAAAAAAAACACATGTAAGACAGCAAAATATAGTATCATTTTGCAGAGGAAATGCATATATTGGTGTTGTTTAGATGCAATGGAGACAGTTTTATCAAGCCTCAACACAAGAGACCGCAGGGAAATAATTATAGTGACTGATTCCAAACATTGACCAGCAATTGATAATTGGCTATAAATAATTAGGAAATAATGCCGTGACAGTGGTGTAAATTATGTAAATGTAGTAGCTGTGTCCCTAGATACTGATTCTGAGTGCCTTATAAGCGATTTTTTTAAAATTCAGATTATAAATTTAATATACTGTACATGACAATTTAATCTTGTTTGGCATCAAAGCTACCAAGATAATACAGAATTATAGAAGCCTAATCAAAGAGGGAAAAATCAGATGAACATCATTATTTTGGAGAGCTGGTTTAATGGGAGTTGACATTTTCAAGAGCATAGATTCTTTCCTTGAAAAAGGAAAGAATCTATGATTGTTCAAAAACAATCTGAACTAGGTTTCTGAAGCAATAGGCTAACAGAAAAAAACACTGACTGAAATCACAAATGTGAAAGTGCAGTTTGTATCTTAAAAGGTGTTAAATATATAAAGGAAGATCTTGTTCAACCAATACGGTTTACATAAAACAGTCCTGGTTCTGGATTCTTATACAGAGATTGTGTGCTCTTTAGGGCAAGGGCTGTGTTTTTGGCGTATGATTAACTTCTGAAGTTTTCATCATTTTTTCTGTTGATATCGACAGAGGTCTGTAACAGCAGTATTTTTTTTTTCTTAATAAGATCCTATTATAATCAAAAATTAGCTAACATAAACTGCACATAAATTTGTAAAGGCTACCAAGAATAAATTTTAAAGAATAACAGGAAAGGCTTTTGTGAATGCTTCAGGTTTATGCGGTTTGGATTTTTTTTTTTTTTTTTTTTTTTCTGGCATATGTGCTGAAAGGTGTTCCAGAATTACTCAGCTATTGATGAGATTTACTTCTGGTGATATTTTATCACACATACACATGTGATGTTCATAAGATTACCCTTTTACTACATACAGCGTACAAAATGCCTGATATTTCATTAATAAGAAACAGGTATTGTCATAAAATCAGTTAGTTCCTGGATGGCGTAATTTGAAAGAGCTTGTAAAAGTGCCAGATCAGGCATTGGGATGCCAAGCTGCTGAACCCAAATGTATCTGGCTGTAGCACAGCACACAAACACACAGAGCAGAGGTGCTGCAGCGTGGTGCATCTGCATCAGTGTGGGACTGGTTTCAACTCTCTCCTCCTTCCTTCAGATTTCCATTCTTATTAACTGGATTTTGGCACCCAGAATAAACAGAACCTTTGAATTTGCTCTTAATATTCAGCATGTATTTGTCTCCCACCGAAGGCAGCAGTGTGTGAAGGGTTTTGCTGATTCAGGACCCAGAGGGATGCAGTGACACCAACATTTGCACAGTAAGGATAGCAAGACTTTGGATAAATAGATAAGGCGGGAGGGAGGCAGGGGGATGTGGGGTGGAGGGAATAGCAAGAAAGACACATTTGTGAAAATGCTGCAGTTACCGGCCGGTGTCCTGCCAGCCCAGCTTGGAGCACCTGCTGTTGCTGTGTGAGCAGCAGCTCCTGCTGCTTCGAGAAGTGAAACCACCCTGCCTGTACTTGCCTGGCAGCACTGCTAAACATTTCTGCTTTCAGTCCAATTAGAACAAGATACATGCCAAAAAATAAAATAAAATAAAATAAAAGCTGCCACTTCAACATCAACATTATTTAAAAAGAACAAAAAAGCACCAAACTCGCCTGCCAGCTCAAGCCTCCCCGCCACCTTTCCTTTTACTGAAGAACAATTCTGAACTCAGACCTATTCTAAGCATTTTTTTTTCTTTTAATTTCAGTGCATTTCCTCATTTTTCTTGTGTGTACTCTTATTCATACCTCTCATTAAGAAATAGCTTTTGTTATTTCTCTCTTTTTTTTTTCTTATGGGAATTATTTTTTTCTGAAAAAAAAAAAAAATGTTGACTGCTCCTTCTGCAGTAGGGTTCAGATATTCTAAGGGGGCTAACTACATAAAAGATATCAGCATGATATAAAATAAGGTAATTTTTAAATAACCCCAAGAAAAGTGGACATATGGCATGAGATAAAACATGTAATCTAACCATATAGATATTTGGATTCACACCGTCTTTCTCTGGCTCTGACAGTGCTCTGTATGGGGAGATAAGGGCAGACTTATAAGGCTATGATTCAGTAGAGGCTATTTCGACAAGTTTCCACTCTGAGATTCTGTTCATCAACCTCCAATTAGCACTTCATTGCTTTCAGCTTTGTGTCACCCAGCTGGCTGGAGGAAGATGACACCTCCAACTTGAACTGGGCTTTTTTCCATTTTCTTGGAGCTCATCAAGACATGTGGTGCTTTCTTAAAGTGCAGCTGGTGCTGGCACTTTCACTGTAAATTTAAATCACTGTGTTTGGAAAAAGGTGATAAGAACAGTTTGTTTCATGTCCCTGGTGTTTAGCCTGTGGCAGTTCCCAGCAAATATATTCAAGGCTCCTTCTGGTTTGATCTGCTATACTTTTTATTATTATTATTATTAATAATAACAATAGTAGAAAATATGCACCTAAAAGAATACCCTGCTCAGTGTATGAATTTGTTCCCACAGTCACTGAAGTTTAAAAGAAAACAAAGACAGTTTAAACTTCAGTTTAGATAAATAGCAAAAATAATGAACTTTGTCTCTGTAGTCTCGGTTTATGTTTGTAGAAGGGGGGAGTCAGTTTCTTGCAAGTTTTTTTTCATCACAACTTCAATACTGTAGAGACAAAGATACTTCATTTGTCTCAATTTTACATTCCACTCTATTGCTCATGTTATAAAGCATTCCTAGAGTTTATTATACATTTATTCTGCCTATACAGTTGTTATATTACTTATGAAGCAATGCAAATGAATAGTGGTTTGTAATTATATTTCATATTCCCAAAGAATCCCAAAGTACTTATGTTTATAGGAACATGTCTACAAACACAGCTTCCAACACATTTAATTGTTCATTGTAGTCTATTCTTATATGCTTGTGTCCATTCATATTGTCAAGATCTGAAGGTATACTGATTGCTACATTTTCCTCATTTATTTATTTTTTGTGCCAAAATGAGTGCAGTATTAATAAAATGGATTAAGAAATTGCATTGACTTTTCTAATCTCATAATTCCAATATTGCTATGTAAAGCTTTCTTCTGAATATGTACCCCAGGTTCCCAATGAAGAATACAGAATCAACCAAACTACAGAGATTCCATCTCAAGAGAGCAGCTATTGTATTTACCTAGGAAAACTTGGACACTTTTCAAACCCACAATTAAAAAAATATATATAAATAAATGCTATGGAGTAGAAATGAATATCGTGGTTGTTAGTCTTTTTTATTATTATTTTCTTGCAATATTTTTGTAATTCATATCAGACACCAACATAACCTTTAGAAATAAAATCTCAGATTAACAAAACTTCTACCAAATTTTTACTGAGTTTTCCTAATCTGCTGTTGTGCATTTTAATGCTGTTTAAGATGTAGGTCACAAGTTCTGCTGCACCACAATAAATAACACTAAAGGTCTAAGAGCATTTTATACAATGACCTTACAAGAACAAGCACAGGACTGTGCTTCTCTTCCTCTGGTGAGGCAGAAATGAAAGTATACATTTGAAAAATTTAGCTAGATCCAACTTTTAAAAATGGAGGCAACATGTTGGCTTAGATCTAATTTTACATTCTGACTAATAGTTCTGGTGTAAATTGCCATATTTTCATTGCTATAGAAATTAAACTCTGATTTCTGTATGTATGGAGAAACGAAACATATGTAGATAATGGCACGATCCTGTTATTTATGATATTCCATCTTTCTATAAATATAGATGTTCAGTGATTATCAATAGAGCTGCTCGTTAAAATTCAGACTTAGATACAAAATGATGCCGTTTTGTCTTAATATTTGAAAACCTAAAAATATCTCTCTAGCTCTCTGAAAATCTGTATTTTAGCATTTGCATTCAGTAGTTTATTGCAGCAGGAAATATTTCAAACAGAAGAAACAAATTGTCCCATCAAAGTACTCTAATGATTCAGAAGACTTTTTTTTTTTTTTTTTTTTTTTTTTCTCCAGCAAACCAAATAGTGAGAAAGAAATTTAATGAAAGACATAGTGCCGTGTTCCCGCTGAAGGTGGGAAATAACTGATTATTTCACTGGGTTTTTGAAAATCAGCCTTGTTAGGAATAAGATCAAGCTCAATTGCAGCCTTGCAGAATTTATGTCCCCTTTACTGCATCCCATATACAAATGGTTTTACATTGTGAAAGGTTTCCTTTAATGATTGTTTGCTGCTCTGACAAACTAGCTAATTGTCCACTACCCTATTCATCTTAATTCAGACTCATTACCCTTCATTTTTCCTCCCTACTCTTCAGCAGCTATTGCTAGGGCCTCACACTGCTATCATATCCAGCAACATAAAACGATTTTGCTGTAGTGCCACAGGGAGCTTCCTTGTGCTAGCTGCCAAGTAGATATCAAGTAAATGGACTATCTCTATTCCACATACTTTAAAAGTTCTTTCTGGAGCTTTCACTGTTACCTTTCCAACCTAAGACCAAATTCCAACTTGGCAGTTTCTTCTGTCTTGTTGCTGACCGTGTATGGGCCAAGGTATATCCTGGAGGGACGCCTGTGACACAGTGAGGGGATTTTGACTTTGAGCCCTTGGCTTCTGCCTTCTTCATGACGCAATGTGCTAGGCATACCTGTCGTAGTACATGTAGGCACAGAGCACACGGGAAGCCCCTGCTCTGATCATGCAGACGAGTGCATGTATCACATCCATGTGTGGGACTCAACAGGGCTGTCTCTCCTTTGCCTCCATCTTGTCCTGCTGTTGTGCCATCGGTAAAAAGCTGTATATGGAAATTCTGTGAGTTTCTGCACAATTTCCAAACACAAGATTAGTTATATTCATTGTGATCTCTGAATTGGTGCTACTTTTACATCTCCCAGCAGCTTTCAGAACAAAGGTATTTTTTAATCTTTGTGGCTGTAGGAATAGTTCTGTGAATAAGATTTGCCTGCCGTTGCCACATGTTTTGACTCTCCCTGTGTAGTGCACAGCAGTCAGCCTTTCTGAGCAAGGCTAATACACAGGATTGGATGGAGAGGTCTTTGTGCATTGACAATTGTTGATAAATGAGGATCTTCTTATTAAGTGGGGATAAGACTTTTCATGGTGAGGGCCCAATTCTCTGCATAAAGACAGAGAAGAAATGGATGGTAACATGGGCTGTTGGTTAGTTGCTAGGCACTTGATTCATCTTTAGACCTCAAGGACTCAGTATGGAGAACAACTGAGATAAATAATTTGTGTTGGCTGTGTCATCTCTTGCTTTTGCCAAGAAGTGTCAGTTTCTCCTTGCATAATAATAGCACTAATGGCAATTATTACATTCTAGTATGTTTGTTACAGGGTATTCATGTGTCTATACATAAATGTATCTTGAATGGAAAGACAATGATCGTGAAAATGTTTGCGTGATCCAAGCCCCATCACATAAACAGATATGTTTTTTTTCAATGTAATTCCACATTGCAATAAAACCAATAAAAACCAATATAAATACAGATATAAAGGTATGAAACAACATATTGTCAGAAACAATAAAAAAGATTTAGCAATGTGTAAACAGCATAGATCAGCAAGAGGCCAAGCATGGCAGTGGTTTATTATATGCACCTACCTACTGAAAGCCATACTGAGCAGAATATAAAAGAGAAAACTGTTAAATTTGTGATGGCTGTTTTTGTTATTCTGCTGTTTAAGAAGGATCTAATTTGGAATTTGCATTCCATAGGAGTTTTGGGGGTTTTGTGAGTCTGATTTTAAGAGCATTTAGCATTTGTGTAACTTTTAATTCATCAATGTACAAACATGAACTTTAAACTGTAAAAGTGGATCAGATGAAATACATGAAGGTATGCTGCTGTGCTCTAGGTTAGTACAGTACTAAACAAGAAATGGGCATGGAGATATGTCCCTTGACCCCCTGTACGAGAGCCAGTTTTGATATAGCTATGTGCAGCTGCTGTTCACTGTTCTGTACTGGTAGCACAAACCTCCCTAAAGCCATTACAGAGATGTGGGACGACAGTAAGACAATTGCTGCTTTTGCTCTCTTTCTTGTAGCAAAGCTAGCTTAGTAGTCAGAAAAAGAAAAGATCACTGACTGCATGCTTTCCTGAAGCTCTTTCTCAGCGTGCATTTGCTCAGAGCCCTAGAATGCAATCTTACCAGTCCTGGCAAAAGAAGGTGACACATTTATGCATTATGAGATTGACTTAAAAATCATGAATTAAAGAACTGGAGAAAAAATGTTGTGTTCCTGTCTTATTATTTGCTTTCATTCTTTATGAACTTTTAGGATATAGCAGGTTCATATTTTCAAGCTTTTTCTGGGCTGATATATTCAGAAGCTGGGGCTCTGAAAAATAGTATTGTGAAATCTCAGTGCCAGAGTCATTAACGCACTCTGCAGCCAAGCAGGGCCATGCGCTCCTGGGGCTTCTGGGGCAGTGCAGCCTTTGCCATAGTCACTGCCGTTCTGCCTCATCTAAACAAGACTGCGTGCTTCTGAAATCTTTGCAGGCCTTTGCAGAAAACCCAAGTTTTACCAGTTGTGGTGGACAGTTAAGAAGCACACTAAAAGAACAGATTTACCATTATTTTTCATCTTATAGGTTGCTGAGCACACACCCCTTAGTGAAGAGTCTAGAGAATATGGGTATAAATAACTGAGCAAGAGAATAATAATAATATTATGGCCTTAATAGTAATCTCTAAAGTGTGATAATTTTGAAATAAATAAATTGAGAGCAAACACCCTTGACATTTGGAGATACTTAGGTCTTAGGGTATATTCTATGTAAACCCACTGGACAATGAAATCTTGGTCCAGTTCAAATCAGCTGTAGAGATTTCTGTGGGACCAGTAAACCTTCCAACCAATTACATTTTGGATAGTTTTAAACCTGTTCTAACCTATTCTTTTGCTTGTGGATTATATTATGATATTTTTACTGTAATCCAAGGTACAGGGGAGTATCGACTTTATTTTCTGAGAGGAAGATAAGAGGGAGTTGTTTGTGTTTTCTCGGGTAATACTATCCAAAGTAGAGTGTGTGATAGTTAAACTTGATGGTGTGATGTGTTTTACATGTATATGTCATGCTGGGGAATTACTTCTACATCTACAATGATAACCCCTCTCTTTCCCTGCATTGTTTTGCTCTTAGTGAAGCTAAGGCTCTGCAAATAAAAAAGTAAATGATGAGTATTTAGCTGTTATGTGCATTTTCAGTCTGTGTATAAAAATAAGTATTCTTAGTTCCGAACTCTTCCTGTTTCATAATGTTTCTTGCAAACCAGAAACAAGTAGTAATGGCTTAACTGTGCCAACAAAGCACTTCACATGGGGCACAGGTTTGGAAATGAACTTCAGCGCAGACCTTGTAGACATCTGAACTCTATAAATCCACAGGTGTTTAAGTAGCCCTAAGGGCTAGGTCAGATAGCAGACTTGTTTCAGTATGACTTTACAAGGATTTAGTACTGTGTAAACAACACTTGCAAGGTTTTCTCTTTACTGCTGAGTAAAACCAGTAGCAGGAAGAGCCACCTTTGATTTTTGTACCATAAAAGCTATAGCACTTTTTTATTCCATACACGGTATTTGCTAGAACATTTTTGAGAACTCTTAAATATCAGATTAAACTTTCTTAGCATGCATGTTTTAAGATGAGATGATATCAAGATGATATCAACTGAAAAAAAAATGCAGAGTGACTGGCGAGTTTGTTTTCAGCTTTCTTTTTGTTGCTTTTGTTTGTTGTAGGTTTGGGGCTTTGTTTTTGGGGGAAGCATTCAAGTCATTCTGGAGAAGATAAATTAGACTGATTTTATATGCTCATGCAGCCTGCAGATCTTTGGTCTGTGCATTTCCACCTAAAGTAATGTTGTTGTTAAAAGATTTTGCAAGCAGATGGGCTTCTTTCTCAGTGAAGTAACCCCAAAGCATAAGCTAGCTTGCAGTTATAAGAAATCCTGCTGAATTGATGCTGGGGAAGGGGGGGGCTGGCTAATGCAGAGTGCTGAGAGCAGTGTTCTATTTTTACCCCAGAATCTGGTCTGCTGCAGTGAAGGATTTCCATCAGCACCTCAAAGAAAAAAAAAAGAAAAAAAAAAAAAAAAAAAAAGACTCCCCAGAAGAAGATGGTAAAACAGCTTGGGGAAACTGGATCCTAGAGAGGAGTAAGGAGCTGAAAGGAGTAAAGCAGTGTTCAGAGAGGGAAAACAAGATAACTGGAACCCGAGTGGAGTACAGTAATTAGGAACTGGAGAAGGAAATTAAAATCCTTGGGGAATTCAGTATCTGAGAAAGGAACTGAGAGAAATCCATTGAGGTTTATGAGAAGACAATTACTCCAAAAGCTTAATTAACTCGCATACAAAGCTTGGTTGAGACTCCTCCTTGCCCTTGTTTTTACACCAGTGTATGTCTTGAGAAAATACAACCCATTTCTTTAGTAGGAAACACAAGCTTATTGATCACCATATTAGTCCATGGGAGTGATAGCTAATGATTAATTCAGTCATGTTTTCCTTCAGCAGTTTGGTTTCTGCTCTTCTGCCCCTTATTGTTTAGTTTTAAAAGTATTTTGAGCAGAGATAGCACTGTTGGGATTTCAGATGCATCAGTGGCCTAAGTTATTTAAATAAGTTTTGCTGTAGCTAACCACAGCATTTATGATACCTGAGCTTTTCTTGCAGAGTCAGCATAAAGGTTTGCAGGAGTACATTGCAGAGATTGTGACAGATGTTTGCTGAATTTGGAGGGCAGAGAGGGACAGAGAGACAGTTTTTATTACCTTCACTCTGCCTTGGATTGTGTTTTCTAACAGAAGCCTAGTCACGTTGGTGCTGTGTGGCCTTTTTGCTGGGCTGAAGCGTTGCTACAAATGTCCGCATTGAATCTGGTGTTCTTTGCGTCTTCAAGCTGTCAGCTATTCTGACATCTGTCTACTACTCCTAAAGTCAGAGTTTCCTTGCTCAGTCAATGACTGCCCGTAACACAGACAGAGGTATAACTTCCATTGATTCATCTTAACTGAATTACTGACAATGTTTCTTGGAATGTGATGAGCAGAAAATCTTTGCACTTAACTGCATATTACATAAATTAATTCTATGGAAACATCCTTATGGCTGCATAAACCAGAAAATCTCAGTGCTGAGCTACTTCATGAATTTAATGGCATAGTATATACATCATGCAGAAATCTTGTCTTTTGTCAGAGAAATGATCAGATTGTATATCCTGTAGTTCTCAAATATATAGGCTGAGAAAATTTTCTTCTCTGGAACTGGTCTCAAATCATCAGACCATTCAAAAGATTCAGAAGTAAGGCTTATTTTTGTCAAACTGAACCAGTTCCTTCAACACTTTTTGTTTGTTTGTTTGTTTGGTATATATTATGTTATCTTAAAAATGTGTTTTGAGTCATTGTAAGCCAAGAATTTTATTCCCATCTTCTCTTCTCACCCCAAAGTCGTGCCCCCCCCCCCCCCTTCAGGTTATTTCTAAAACCTGTCTCTTTACAAATTGCATTATGTTTGTTGTATGCATTAAATGAAAGGCTTTCAACTTCCAGAGCAGGCTGTATGAAAATTTGTCTTGTGCATACATCAGCTAGTATCCTACCTAAGTGCGGTGAATTTGGTTTGTATTAATTACAGGGTGCATTTGGCTGTGTCTACATGATAGACTAACAATTCCAAATCACATCATATGCAAATGAAAGGAAATCATTTTTTACTTTTATAGAGTAGATGAGAAATACAGTGTATTCTGAAAAGCAATATAAATACAGATATGCCAGAGGTTTGCTGGTTTTTATAAATCCACTCTCAGTCATACAAGAAAGCTACATAAAATTGAATTGTTACAATGGTTAGGCATGGTATTGTGATCTTTTTTGCTCACTTCAAAGGAGAGTTCTCTGTCTAAAAACTGCATATTAAAGAATACACAGAAAAACATAAACTAGTACTTATTTTTTTAAACTGGGCACAGGGACTTTTTGTTCTACATTAGCCGAATAGGTTTATGGAGACACAAAGAACAAGTATATTGAGATCTCATCTGGGTGTTCCACGATGATTTACCTGAATACTTTTTGATGTTTCTTTCAGTGATTTTTTTCCTTGTCATTTTGTTCTCTTCATTAATATAAAATCCTCTCTATTGTATCAACCTCAAATTCAAGAGAGAAAATTTGTAGTAATAAGAATTTGATAGTACTTAAAAGAAATTCTTGGGTTCAGCAGGATTTACTATCATCTTAGGTCTATAGTTTCAGCTTTTTTAAAATGTATAGAGGAAAGTAAATTATTTAATAGACATGCAGCAAAACTGGATAAAAAGCAATTGAAGTCTCATCTTCATCACTGGCGTTTCATATGCTTGAGTTAATTGTAAAGATCTTGGTGGTCTCAAACATTAATGTAATTAGGACTATGTATAGTGCCTACTATAAATGGCGTGTTCATGAGTTGGGTACTTTAACAAGGGCTGAAAGTTTGCTGTTTACTGACTTTGTTGTAAAGCAGCCCATGGAGAGCTAGCACAGGGATGTTTTGCATTTCTCCCCAGGTACCCCAGAGCTGAACTCTGTACTGTGTTCATTGCAGAAGTGGAGGTGTGGCATTTGTGATGGGAATAAATATAACTGGTAGACCCTCCTGGATTTGTTTGCTGTTAATGTGGGTTGGCCCCGTTACCTAGTGCTGTTTCTGTCCCTTTCAGCTGGAGACGTTCTGCAATCTTCTGTCAAGAACAAACATGTTACCTCCCCTGCAAAGCTCTTTCCTCTCAGCTTTTCAAGAAAGACTAGCATTTCGTGCTCTGTTTTTCAGAAACTTCCTGCTTGGATAGGTAATCAGGTTGTTGGCATTTTAGTAGAAGGAAAGGGCCTTAAAATGGTTAAGACTACCGAGACACACTGAAGAGGAGATTAAAATATTCCTACTGCACCGTGAGGCTGTGTACTTAAAGAGCCAGAGCTTCATGTGGTGAGTGGCTTTAACCATGAAATGAGCAAGCTGTATTGCACAAAGTTTTAGCAATAAGACACGCTTTCATTGGGAAGAAAGAGAAATATAAATGCAAGAGAAGAGAAAATGCTTCTCAATTAGAAGAATGTAGTATTGCATTTTATGTATTTTGTGTAATGCACCTGAGCAGAAAAATCATGATGTGTCTGCTGTTCTGAAATATAGCACTGCTGTTCCTATGATTTCTTCTCTGTGTTTCATTGGCTACCTGCTTATCTTTGCCTTGATGTTAAGAATTTTGTGTCATGAAAGATTAAAATAGAATTCCTCTTTTCTACTTTTATCCATGTTTCTCAGAACCATTTGCTTTGTACAATACGTCAAAGTCCAAATAAGGTTGAGACCATTCCTTGAAGTTTATGGAACCATGTTCATACTGATTATAAAAAACACCATAAAAATTAAAACTGGATTTCCAGTCCTCTAGTGAGATATGGAATAGGGAATTCAAAGACTGATAGATCTTTAAACCAAAAGAAACTTAGTTGCCGTTTCTCATCTCCAGGATAACCAACTCACAATTGCAGTGAGCCTTGTATTTTGTGGGTCAGTTTAGTTGCACCTCTAATTAAAAGCAAACACAAAGTGTGTTTGTAAATTCCCTTCTTTTGAATGAGAACAGGCAAACCCTTTCTTAAATAACTACTCTTTCTCCACACAAGTTGCAGCTCTATTTCTGAGAGCTCTGAAAAGAGCTGAAGTTAGTGGATAGAAAGTGGCTCTCGATAACTAATTCTAGCAGGGAGGTCACTGCCATTTCAGTCTTTTGTGTTGTCATTCTGTTATTTAAAAGACAAGGAGAAATCAGAATGCTAATCAACAGGGTCTGCCAGAAAAGACTACTTAAAAAAAAATTAGTAAAATGTTAGGTGAAGGTTTTAATGTCAGTGGCCATGCTAAGGGAACTGAAAAACTCTTCTGTTTTAATAAATAGGACCCCAAACCAGTTATGTATTCATTTAAGATTTCTAGTTTCAAAATTAGCCAAATGAGTTATCTTATGCTTTGGAGGTCACTTTATACTGCTTGCTATTCTAAAGATGGTCTCTACTTTTATAGAAAGGCATTATGAATGAGGTTACTCCACCAACCTGATTAGAGAAGTTTTATTTCAGTGTTAATTAACAGTATTTTTGAACCAAATATGGTAAAGATGCTTCGGATTCTCAAATACTAATTTTCACTAATGTTTTAAAGGTTACTTTCTTGTGAAAAGACTGCACTCAAATATTCAGTGCAGTTATCCAGCTGCTCCCTCTGCATTCGTCTGTGCTCAGTTCTGTCTTACTACAATGTCATCTTGCTTATTTTCCACTACTGTCATAGAGAACAGTCTTTTGGGAATTACCAGTGCTGTTTTAAACCTGGTGTGTAGGTGAAAAACCACAGAAAGCTGGCATCCTGTTAAAAAAAAAAATAAATACGTGCATCATTATCACGGTGCATGGGAAACTTGTTATATAGGGCCAGTACTTCATTTGAGAGAAAAATTTAATTTAATTTTGATACAGCTAAATAGCACCTTTGTTTTAATCAAAATGACCTTGTGTAAACGTACTTCAAAAATTCACCCAGGTAAAAGAACAGGTACAAGAATTCAGTAACTGCAGTGCTTTTCACAAGGTTGTATTTTCAGCAAATTAATCACAATTTTGCCCTCTGTTTTTCCCATATGGGGGGGGAGGGGGGAGTAAATTAGCAATTTCCATTTTTAAAATGTTCTTGCTTTATAAATTAGTTCCCTTTCTTTCAGCTTTTATACTCCACGCTCCAGATAATAAATGTGCTCACAAAAGACTTGTCTGAAATAATGAAGCTGTTAAAGAACATTGTAATTTTTTACTTTAATAAAATTAATCTGGCCCTGTAAACCATTGGAAGGCAAACTTGCTCTTAGAATGCATCACGGTACCATGGCTGTGACACTGATAGATAACTATTAACTCCTTTTAAGCTTTAAAATGCTTCAGAATGCCAGAGTAAAGAATCTAAAACTGCAGATCTTATTCAAATGAATCAGGATAGAGCAGATGGTTGAAGAAGGCACACAAGCAAGAAGTAAATCTCCTGTTCTCCCTTTCTGATTGCTTTGCCCACAGAGGAATAACGATTCAAAGAAAATCAGTAATCATGGCGGATGTCATTAGCATATTCCCAATAAGGGAGTTTACATAAAAATTCCCAGAGAAAATGAATGGCTGCTGGTATAGATCAGAGTGCAAACAGTGCATTTCCAGCTGCCTCCCAAAACATAGATTTTCCAGGACATTTAGAAATGAAGTTTGAAAAGCTGAATTAAGAATCACAGGTTTGCTTCGAGGAAAGACGGATGTTTTATTAATTAACTAATACAGCTACATTTAACACTCCTGTCAGTTGTAATGCTGAACTGAATAGCCACAAAAAAAGTTTTGTGTTTAAAATTAAGATATCAGCCAGCCTGCAAAAAAAATATACGGAGAACCTTCTGCTGCTTGGCTGTTTCTGTCTGGAGAGGGGTGTGTAAACTGCTGTAAATCCCTTCCCCGACATGTTTTCTGATTGCATTATTGTAAACGCATGTAGTAAATGTCCATTTCCTTGTTGGTTCACAGAAGTTATTAAGTTGTTCACAAGTCAGTGGCAAAGCAAAACATTTTTCTCAACGTGTTGCAGAAGAGTACTAACCTAGTCAAATGTCGGTTTTCTTGTCTGTCCATAAGCGATGGGAAGCCCATTAGCTAGTGTAAATGAGCATAGCACTGTCTCAACAGCCAAGCTGCTTCCTTTCATGTATAGGAAATTAGGATTTGGCCTCTTATTTTCAGCATTTCACTTGGAATATTTCAAAATTATTTTACCTTTTTGGAGGAAAAGAAGCATAAATTCAAGAACTGTATACAGGATTGTCACATTCTCCTGCTTAATATAGTTCAGAAAGTAATGCTAGATTGTGTCCCATTCTCTTCAATTCCATAGCATAGACAAGGCCTAAAAGCAAATCACTGCTGCTGTGGCCTCTGGATTAGGCAGTCAGCTGCCATTGTTGCAACTGGAAAATGCATGCCTAATTTTTTGTGTGTCAAACTGAATATTTATCTCCCATTGTTTCCCAATACAACAACAGACCAACAGTCACTAAAATAAGCACCATCACATAGATGGTTGATAAATCTACTTAGAAAAGCAGCCATGAGACATGGTATTGACAGGTTTCGTTGCTGAAATAAGAGAAAGACTAGGTAAGGGTGACCGTGTCTCTACAGATGCCATCATTGATTGTGCCAGCAGGAGGCAGATGGTTAAAGGATACAATAGGACCTGTCACAATAGTTTCAATTTTATTATTGCAACCCAAACTTTCAGTGGCGGTGGACAAATTGCCTTCATTTTTCATCCAAGAAGCATCTTCTACATTTCCTCAAAAAAAAAAAAAAAAAAAAAAAAAAAAAAAATCTTTTAAACTAGCACTGCAACCAATAATGCCTTTTATGTATACTAAGATGGTAGAAACCATTAATAAAACGCCTGTCAACAGCACATCTCCCTTTTCTTTTTAGCAAAAAGGGGAGAAATCATTAATTACAGTTTCTGTCACACACAAAAGACATGGGTTTTGTTCTGGTCTCTTAGCACTTTAACAGCATGAATTCACCTAGTGGCCACCTATTCTGCAAAATTTGAAAAGGGATGTGTCCTCACCCATCTATGCAAAACCTTCTGAAGACATTGCATGTGTCTGCCTGGGCAACAAATGTGGTATTTTGGGTTGACACTGAAAAGGAGGATTATGAATATGGATAGGATGCAAATACTCCATCTATCTTAATCAGAATACAGGAATTCAAGCTGTTGTGGAAGGAGGGGGAAGGAAGGGAGAAAAAACCTTAGAAACTTGAACTGCAGGGGCCTGATTCTGCTCTTATCAGCTGGAGCTTTACCACTGAAGTTAAGCTCAGGATTTGGCAGTAAATTTAGAGCATCTTTTTTAAGGTTAGCATTTTACACACTGCTCTGCCAAACATGTTGACTTTGATTGAGATAGTTCGCTGTGCTGAAGTTGTACGTATGCTTAAGTACTTGCTGGAAGGAGGACTTAGAAATCACTAGTACTCATTCATCACATCTGAAAAGTATATAATCATATTGATTTTTATACATAAAAGAAAACCAGAAAAATGTACATATTGCAAATTTGAAAAGAATGTGCAGGAAGATGTAAGTAATAACAGTTTGTTGGAGCAGAGAGTTGTTATTATTTCAGTGTATCTAATCAGGATAAAGTCAACAAAAAGGTCTTAGTTTCTAGGTTTTCCCCAGCTTGCCATTTCCTATCAGTTTTAATAGATGCCTGTGGTTCATGTAAAAGCAGAATACTGAAGGAATATCTTTTTAAGATTTTTTTTTTTTTTATTTAATTTGTTTCTCTAAACTGTGAGAATTGCATTTTTATGGTTCTCTGTTTTTGTTCTGTGCTATCTGAATATTTTATGAGGCCCATACAAAGTATTTCTCTCTCCTTTGGAAGAAGTCATCACTGAAATCTGGCAAATCATAAATCAAAATATCTTTTTGTTGTGAGCATATGAGACTTTTTTCAGCCTTCAGATCTAATGAAACAGAAAGCAAATACAATGCTCTCATTTGTTCAGAAGGTAAACATATGTCTGTTAGAGACTTCTCAAATGTGTCATTCATGAGTTTCAGTTTCAATACATCTCATCAATTGTAAATGAAAGGGCCAAACTCTCTATTTGGGTCTTATTCTTTCACAAAAATGTCAGTATGAAAAAAAAAATCTTAATAGAAGAGAAATTTTAGATCAAATCCTCAACTGATATAAAAACCGAGCAGCTGAACAAGTTTCACTGCATGTTTAGTATTATAAATATAGAACAAACTTCTAGAAATGGGGAGTTTGGTGCTCTATCATCCCTACATTTTATGTCATCATTTACAGTTTCTGAATTAAGAAATAGTAAATTTTACATCTCTTTTCTCACTTTGTGACTACAAGTAGATGAATATTTTGTGTAGTATTATTATTGTATTTTGTACAGTATATCCATTTTAATATTTAGCAACTTTAATGCCACAGTTTGGTAGTTTCCATGTAAAATCCATGGTAAACAATTTGTGCATTCCATTTCTATGATTTTATATAGAGGACAGACAAGATCTTTGATCAGCCTTAGAAACATAACCAAGTAGTTTTCACTCATGCCTCATTATGTGCTTCTGTGGTTATGTGCCAAAATACATAGTAAGGACCCAGTCCTACACAGCTGAAGTCAGTAGAAATTTTATCATGCACTTTAAAGTGATGGAAATCACGAAATCACAGCTCTGTTTTTCATTAATTGTCTGACTGTGAAATGTACGGAGTCAGTCTTTTCAAAATTTACCTGGGATATAGTCTTACATGAACAGTTCAATGAGAAAGTCACGTTTTTGTTGTCTTTTTTTTTTTTTTTTTTTTTCCTTGGTAACTTAGTCAAATCTGTGATGTTCTTGCACTGATATCAATGACAAAGTTTTATCAGAGGATTCATTCACTGAGGGTTTGTCTCCTGAGTATGGAAAAGATATAGTATAGTTTTTTATCCATGAAAATACATAATTCAGATCACCGTATTGTATGTCTATACAGTATGAATGAAGCTATTAATCTGTCAGTTCTGAAGCAACAACACACCAGTCTGTGATCTACATACACTATTTTTACCCTATATGTTCTTAAACCTGTGATGAGTAGAATACTTTATTAGCGTTGCTTTAAAATGCCATGTCCAAAAAATCTGGCAAGTGTTCAGAGTCGTTAAATCTTTCATCGAGATTTAATCAGAATAGGTTTATATCTCTTTTGTGCATTGTCAAATGCCCACCCCAATTTGTCTCCCCCCACAGTAGACTGACAGATCAAGCAAATAAGCAAAGGACCGGAACATTTGACTGTAATTGCAATGTCAGCACTGTTAAACTATATTTATGAGAAGAAAGTTAACTCTGTGACATTAATAATTTCATCAGTGTTACATGTGTTTGCTTCATAAATAAGCAAGTTATTTTTTATAAATTGTCTGTGACCAATAGAGTGTTATTCTGGAAGAAGGCTGCAAATTCCCATTTTCAAAGGCACAGAAAAAAAAAAAAAAAATGTTTTGGTCCATATAGTTATGTTTGGGGAAGGAAAAAAAAAAAAAAAAAAGATTTTTAAAATATTTGCCTTGAGCCAGACTATAAATACTGGATTTCCTGTCAATGGGGAAGAACTAATGGCTAGAAACGTACAATAAAATAGGTAGGGCTAGAAAATCTAGGACTTTGTCTAGCTCTACGGTAGTTCAAAAATCGCTTCAGGCAGATACATGAAGTCTTTTGGTTTTTCTCGACTTTTTAAACCACTAGATGTTCACCTGCACTTTCAGTGATTTATGGCAGTATACTAAATGTACTGGCTAATAAAGACAGTTTGTTACTCTCTAATTTTGGAGGGACGTAACACATGAAACTGTGCAGCAATCTTACCTTCATATTTCACTCTATAAAGGGAAACAATAAGAGAGAACATGACACATATTAGAGAAGTAAATTATAATGCTATACCACTTGGTCCAATAAACCACTGTTGGCTGTCATACCCTTGACTACTGAGGTGTTGTTTCATACTATAGCTTAATCAGCTGAGTCTAGACTGCTCCTTGGTGTTCGTGTGCCTTAGGCAGTATAAATGCTGTGATTCACATGCATGATCACATGAGCCTGTGCTGTGCATTTGATACGATGTCAAATAAAATTATTTGTTGGAATGAATGATCACATACTTCTTAATGACTCAAATTATGGAAAGGAAGGGTTTAAAAATAGAAGTGATTCACAAAATTTTGAAGCCACTTGCAAGTGTATTTAAACTCAGCTGCTCCTGATTCTTGCACAGCTGAGACTGACTCAATAGGCTTTCTGGCTAGGCTGGAGAAAAATGCAGCTGTCCAAGCTGTAGCATTTTTGAGGTGGTAGCAAACATGCTGAAAAAAATGAAATAGTAAGTGATGATGTTCATATAGTATTCTCGCTGTCATTTTAAATTGTAAATATGTCTATGTATATGTACACAGAAAAAGCCATCAATTGCTTACTGGAAAAATGAATTACTCTTATTGTGATTCTGCAAAGTCACAAGTGTTCTGGATTCCCTGGCAGGGATTGAAACCAGTCTTGTGTCTGTTCTTTTGCTGTGTTCTCCCTTAATCGGTTATGAAAAGTGATTAATAGAAGAGAAATGGATGGATTGAAAGAGGAATAATACCTGGTCGTGTATTGCTAGTGCTTTTATTTCACTAAGAACTGGTAATCCTGCCTCCCCATGAAGTTTCTTACCCACACCTTGGTCAGGGGAACAGGTAGATGATAGACAAAGATACTAGGGCAGTGTGCAAGGCTTTTTTCCATAGGATCCAACACATTTCCTTTTGGCTTTAAATCAGCCCAGATGGTATGCAGCTCCTTTAAGAGACTTAACAGTGCACTGTGATAAACTGAGCCATCTGGACCCAGCAACCTCCTGAGGTTCCTACAGTGACCAGAGCACATAGTGTGGGCTTGTGCAATTGTTGGCAGATCACACAGAGAGGAAGTTAGGGTTTCTGCTCTTTAATCAGTATAAATCACTAAAAAATCAGGGTTGTCTTAATTTTAATGGGGCATCTAATGACAGTCACAACAGGATCTTCCAATGAATAGACCACAGAAAGTCATTCTCCCACAACCCAAGGACTGTGGGAGGCCTAAGATATCTCTCATGACAGCATGGACCTCCTTGGCAGCTAATGTATCCAGAGATTGTTTGGAATTTCTCCATGGCTCTTTTGAGCTGCCATATATTTCTTCCCAACGCATAGGTCTTGTAGATGGGAGGTTGTAGTCTGACTGTAGAATGGAAGAGAAATAATAGAACTATGGAAATTTATTTAGCAAACTTTTTTTTTCTAGTGAATTGTCATTCTCTCTGTTTGTGAAAAGGCCAGGTGCAGTATGCCTCACTGATTCTGAAAGGGTAAGAATAAGTAATATTATGCACATGTGTATCTTTTACATCTACGTGAAACCTGGAGTAGAAATTTCAGCATTAGACAGACTGAAAAAAAAAAGTCTGTAAGCAAAGAAGAATCTGTCACAGAAATGTCATGAAATAATATCTGGATCACATTGCACAATTGCCAAATTATAAAAACAGGCACAGAGGATGTAGCATAACTCATAGAATGGGCAAATCGCAATATGCTTATTCCAAAGGCAGGATGTCTTGCTGGATAAAGCATCTGTCACTTGCCTTTCAGGTCTCTGGAACATCATCACCTCTTCTTTTAAGTGAAGACAGTTGAGCTCTCTGAAATTTGACCACATTACAAAACTAGGAAAGCTTTGCAGTATTTGGTGCAATTGATGTGTTAGGTGAGGTCAGAACTGAGTGAGCATGAAGAGTGAGTCATTTGTCACTGAGAAGAGGTTCCAGTGGGAAAGTAGAAATGCATTCTGTGGGACAATAATGGGGAATTCACATTACAGCTGCCTGCTTTCTACCTGGCCTGTAAATAATTTGAAAGCTGCTTTATGTGTATACACTTCACAATCCTCAGGCTTACTCTAGCCTTTCAAAGGAAAAAAGGTTAGAGGCCAGTTGGTTGGGAGACTTGTTAAACTTTTACTTTTACAGATGAGTGTCTCTCCAGCCAAGGAATGAGTTCACTGCTGGGGCAATACATGGAAACTCTTGCTGAGACGGTCTTCGTCTCACCTGGCATTTAGTAAACAGGGTTCCCTCATTTATTTCCTAGTACTACGTCTGTTACTGACATAACCTTTAGAAGGTGAAATAGTCATGTGAAATATAAAAACAAATTAGTTTGCAATTAGTTTCAGATCTTGATGTGAGTAACTACAGTCTCGTGAATTTACCAATATATAATCATTGAGCTCGGTGGAATTAATCTGGATTTATGTATTCAGTCCAGTTGGACCAGTATACATGTATGCTTATTGTACCTGTCGTGTGAAGTTCTTATCCATCCACAGTTCTTAGAATTGTAATGGTAAAATGCCTCTCTTTCTCCCCTTTGCCTTAGTGCAATAATTATTATCCAAGCTATTTTTTGGTTACATCTCTTAGCAGAGCTTCTGGCATTTTACATTCTAATTTTTCAAAATGATTAAACATATGAGAAGTAGGTGATGATGCACATGTTCTCGAAAACAGAACCGATGGACACCCAGCACCAAGGGGTTTTAACACGGCAGAATGGTAGTTTTCCTCCCGCCTGCTGCCATCACTCCATCCTCAAGCACCATGCAGCCCTTTCCTCTGCTCCATCCATGTTGTCTCTGTTTCGTGGGAGATCGCTGAGACGAAACGTGCACATGACAGGGTGGGGGGGGGGGGGGGGGGGAAGAAGGGGTAGAGTGCACAAGAGGAAGTAAAGATCCCCTCCCCCATACGTTTCTTTCATTGTCCTATTGTCATCACGCAAATACATTGACCTCCTGCCCCATTCAGATGACTGCTTTGTAACAACTGCAGAATTAGTAGCTTTTTGACAGTTTTATATGAACTTACTGTAAATCTCCTATCTGCTTGCACTGCAGTAAAAGCCAAGACAGCCAGAAGAACCTAGCGAGAGATGTTTGGTACTAGTTTCCCTCCTTCCCTGCCTCCTTTCCTCTACTGAGCCTATTTCCACATCCTATGGAAGACCATTCAAGCAAAAGAGCCCTTTTTAACCGTCATTTATGGAAAGAGTATCAGGCTGCATATAGTTGGACTGGCACACTCTCTGGCTGAGTCTCACTGATCAGATTAATTGTTTGAGCCAGCTATTTCTTACATGCAAACAGGGAGAACTTGTTCAGACAGTACAGTCACCCCAGAATGGCATGCAGGGATTTAGCAAAGTGAATGCATAGGACAGCCTTTTTAATCCTTGTCAGGCTCTTTCTACAACAGAGCACATTCAGGAATGATGAGAAATAGCTCTCAGTCTTTCACAGCCTGAAGAAAAACAGAATTTTAGAGTTTGTTGGGGTTGCTCTAAGTGTGTTTATGTTTTCTTTATGTTAATGTTCCTATTGAAATAAAAGGTTTCTTTTAACCTTTTCCTTAAGATGAACAACAATTCCATGTAATACACTCAGATTAATGCTTCCTGCCCTCTTTAGACTGAGCACATGGTAGTGACTAATGTCCTAATAGTTACATTAATTTTATGTACTCTGGCAGTACTATCTTTGTTTGGGAAATTAATATTAATGTGAAAGTAAAACATGCCATAATAATTGTATTTATGGGAGCCTATGTGTCAGATGAAAACAGAGGAAAGTATACTTCACATGTATTCCAAGAGAGAAAAAGGGTTATTGGAAAACCTTCTGGAAACAAAGGGGGTGATCTTACAAACACATTTGTTCCCTCTCTTCATAGCTAGGATTTTTCATTAATACATATGGTATTCATTTTCTCTTTAAAAAGAAGCATAAGAGATAATATGATAATTTGAAGAATATAAATCTGAGGTGGATATGCATTTTTGATCTCATTGATTTAAAACAAAATACAATGACAGTAGAAAAACTTGCAGCTGAAATGTGATTGCTTATGGGGTATAGTGACACTGAAAAGTGAGAATTACCAATAACCACATCACCTTAGGGCATTTGTTGTTTGGTTTTTTCATTGTTGAAGTGCAAAAAGAATAAGAAATATTTTTATGTATTTAATTTTTAGTATATTAGGACACTTTAGATTCACAGTTATTTAGTTGTCTTTGTTCATGGGCAGTGATTTTTTTCAAAACACTTTTAAAACAGTTCATTGTGAGAATCAAACAATCTGTTTATTTGACAAATTAAACCAGGAAAATATAATCTTTTTAAAAAGAAAAAATAAAGTTTATTTTTAATTGAATTGAAAGAATAACAAATGGCAAACTAAACTGTCAGCATTCAAGTATCCGGAACAAAAACTAGCATTTTCCAGAAAAATGTATGAATCTTGTTTTCATACTTCATATCTTTTATGGAAAGTGAGGTACTGAAAAATATTATTAATTAATATAACGTCTGACTCAAAGTTATGTTCAATATTTTATTTTACTGACAAACATTGTTGTTCCAATGTTGTGAAAATGAAATCAATCCTTCAAATAAATTACAGTAGCCAATCTCAAAGGCACTGATTCTGTGGGAATGTTAATCTTCTGTTGAGTAAAGGGAAATGTATTTGTCTGGAGCCTATGTAAAAGAAAAAAAGAGTAACTGGAGAGTGAAAACAAGAGATGGGAAAATACAAAAAATGGAGAGTCAGTCCATTTATTAAAATAGTAAGCAACTATTGCTGCTTGTTTCTTCATTTTTTTTGAAACTTTCCCAAAAAAATCCACCACAGTCTTTCATGTTTAGCAAATTCCTCGTCCAGCACTGCCAGAAATTAAGCAAAATCATAGGGATAATTTTTCTGTTCTTTATTTAAAAAATAATAATAATTTCCATTCTTTAATATCATGATACTCTTCACATGCTGTTTTAGTTCTGTCACAATACTTAAGAATGTCATAATAGTGGCAAACAAAACCTGATTTGTATCACTGCTATGTGGAGTGTACTTAAAGAGCTATTTATCTGGAATTAATTATTGCTATTAAATGTTTAGGATAAGGGCCATATCACCAATGAGTATTAATTGGCATAGATTTATCAAATGATAGTGAAGTTTGTCCCAGTTCTGGCAAAGAGAACATGAGCAGGACTGTCAGTCTCTGCTCCTGCATCCTTTGGCCAAGGAGCCTGGCTGTTTGTGCAGGGCCCAGCACAATAGCACCTGGTGGTTGTCCTGGCTGACTGGCAATTTGTTTTAAGAGTTCAGTCTAAAGGAAGATTATTTTAAATGACTCCAATACAGAGTCAATTTATAGCTGCAGGAAATTTCTTCTTTTATAGTACTGTTTTTACTCTTGCCATTCCTTTAGACATACCTGCACATTCCAACTCTTCTGACAGGACCACGTTACTTCCACAACTATCCTGATGCATCTTTGGACACCCAGAGGAGCGATCATAGCATTAGTTCTGACCAGATGCCCAAAATCTCAGATAGGTGGTCAAAGAGTTGTCAGAATCAACAGATTGATTCTGCTCTGTTTGTACAGTGGAATCCAACAAGTCAGGCTATGGCTTACAGAGCTGCAGGATGCCGTGGAGATGCTTTGTAGTTCCTTGAGGTTTAATATGTAAGGTGAGCAACAAGTATTATGTATATATCTGGGAAAACTTCCAGTATATATGTTCTGAATCTTCCCATGCAGGAGGGTTTGCCTCATGCTTTCATTCTTTAAATGAAAGTGAATTGTCACCTGCCATGCTGTGCTACTTGTTTAGTTTTCTCCTATAGTTTGTAGTGCAATGTTCTACATCAATTAAAAACAGATGAGACAACAGTTTAGCTGAAGAGTTTGTTTCCTTGTAATCAACTGCAAAAAAGACCAAGGTCGTGTAACAGATTTCTTCTTCACTCTCACTTAGCAAAGAAGGCTGTGTGAATGCAAATTGCTTTATTGGTGGAGGGAATTAAAATTATAAAAAGCTAGGCTTAAAGAAGTGCAAAATCAGGACTGTGTCGGAACAGGGACAATATAATTGTAGTATAGATTCCCATATGGGACTAAATTATCTAGATTTTAGTAACGTCAGCAGTTCTGTGTGACTGCTGGAATGCAGCCATTGTGCCACATTTGCTTCAGTTTTTAAGATGGTTCCAATTCTACACAACTTTAAATATGCAGAACGGTAAATTTGCTCTAGGTGTCATAGTGGCACTTTTGTGATGCATAATTTTGCATGCTAATTTTATTTAATAGAAACATAAAAGCAGCCTCAAACATACCCTAATCCAAAGTCACTATGCTTTTGGTCCAGGTTATGGTGTCTTCAGAAAAAGACTGCTTACTTCTAGAGGCATATATGTCAAGGTTGTCTCCCTTTACAGTGCATTCCATTCAGTAATACTATTTTGTAGCAACTCAATAAAGCTGGTAGTTTTTCTGGGTAATTACCCACAGCCCCCTGCAGGACAAATTAGCATTCATGACCTGAATAATGCTTACTAGAAAGAGTTCAATGGAATTTACTTAATCAGAATCATTGCTTTCTTGTGGCTACGCTATTTTTAACCTAGTCCCCATTGTCTGCTAATAGCAAAAACCCAGTCAGTGCCAGGTCCAACTTGGCACTGGGTATATAAGGAGAGAAAGATTATCCTTCTCAAAGGTACTTAATGTGTTTTTAAAGCTTATGGCTGTATTCTGCAGTCTTTACTTGGACTTTGCATAGGTAAAAGTGCATTGAAGTCAGTGGAAGGTTTGCCAGATGACAGATTGTTGAATCAGACATTATGAAAAGAAGCATATATATGTTTGCTGGGCGGTCCATGGTTTATAATTTCAAGTAACCACAAAAGGCTGCTGAAGAGGACTTTCAAAGGTGATTTTTCTTTTCTGGACTTGTGAGAGGAAGAAAAGTTACTGCCTGTTACAAGCCATTTGGGGGGGGGGAGGGGTAGGGTTGTTGCTGGTTTTTAATTATCTCTGATGTTTTCTAAGTTACATATAGAAATAGCTATTGCTGTGATGGTTTTGATGGTTCATGTTTTGGCTTCCACTTCCCAGGACTCTGTAGTATGTCAAGTTTAATACAACAAAGGTGAGCCCTAGAATGACTTAACCAGATGCTCACTAAAGGAGACCAGAAGGATTGGAAAGGTTTTCTGAAATATTACAAAGATTAGGTGCATACACACTCAACCACCATAAACAAAAATAAAACCGGAAAAATACCAAGCAGGAAAGTTCTGTGAAGTTGAACTACCATTTCCCATGAAGAAATTAATGTTTTAACTGTATTTTCTTTACCAAGAGTATGTGAAACACAGTAACAGGAAATGAGAAAGAGACCCACTCTGTGCGGAACTCAGAGGCTTTACTTGCCTGTATTTTCTGACCAGTGGCTTTGAACTGTGGCCAATGATTTTTTTGGCCAAATTCCTGACCAAAACTAGATGGTTAAAGAAATCATATGTAGGCTTGTAGTTCTCCATTGTCCTGTGTCCTTTTAAGCATAGGCCGTACTCAGTGTGTGCTAGTGCCATAAGATATAGCTAAGAGCAAATTTTAATGACTGATTTAATGGCCCAATGGAAATGGATGTTGACGGTAGGGATGCTGGAAATACAGGAAACACTGGAGGACTCTTCAGGGTCACAGTCTTAGTGAAAGAGTGTATAGGAATGATTACCAATATGCAACACACGAATAGCAGTCAGTACACCAAAAAATAATTTTAATTTTGTTGGGTCTCTCCAGCTCAGCCTATAGGAATCAAAATAATCCCTGGTGAGATTAAGCAAAAAAAAAAAAAAAAAAAAAAAAGAGAGAGAGAGCCACACACACACAACTGAATAAAAACAATGTGAACTGTTGAGAAAAGAGAGACTCATCAAGGCCAAATTTATCCTCATCTGTATGTCAGCACAATCCAGTTCAGGACAATCCTGACTTACTCGTTTTTGTAATTGTCAGGAGGTATTAAGTACTGCTGCTCTGTGAGGAATGAAGAAATATCATCACAGCCAGCAATATATTTTATTGTTCATTGGTGAAAAAAAAAAAAAAAAAAAAGGGAGTTGTCCTTCCTTCAGGTTTGCATTTTCTTTTTACCCTAACAGTAGAGACTGTGCCAGGATGTTATAGGCAGAACATTTCCTCTCTACCACCATTGAAGAAATACGGTCTGCTCAAGTCAAGCAGCAATTGCTTCCTCAAGGAGACTACTCCAGATCCAAATGCACTAGATGAAATAACACATTAATCTATTTTAGATGAGCATCATATTGTTTATTTGAAGAAGAGATGTAATTACAGTGGAAAACTTAACACTAGCAGAATTTACAAAGAAGCCTTAGTCACTAAGGTGGAGTTTGTGTAGTCTGTTTGGCTTCAGTTGGCCTGACTCATTCCTAAACTAGACTGTGAAGCCTTCCTCTTGGATAATATCACTCTATCCCACACCCATCAATTATTTAAAACTGCTTTTCTGGATCTTCACATCCATCATCAAAGTAAAACCTTTCCAAAAGATGGCTAAAATCAGGTTCTGAAGCTCTAAATGGTCAGGCTTAGTTTTTATTTTTAAGTTTTTTGTTTGTTTGTTTTGTTTTTTTAATGGATGCATGTGAATTCAAGATAAAATCTGGTTTTCCCTAGCTATACATCCATATGCAGAGATGAATGCAATCCACTGAAAGATTTTGAGACCAGCACAATACCAGATATAGTGTAGTTGTGAATACACTGCTGAGGAAGCCTGAATTTCACTTTTTTGTCCGAGTAACTGCTCTGATCAGGAAGCTGACTGGGGCAACTAAAGAAAAAACTGAGTAATATCTTCAGAGGAATTAATTTTGCTGTTTCACAGTGGTATTTCCTAACTCTTTACTTTCACTTCTACTTTTTACAATATGTTTTTAAACCAATCCTTTCCATTTTATTGTCATATCGACAAAAATTATAAATTTTAATAAAATGTTTGACATTCTTTTGATTTTGATTTCTAGGTCTAAACCTCTTAGTACATATTATTCTGGCTAACATGGTAAGAGAAAACCTTGAAAGCTTTTAGGATAAATGCTGAGAAGAAAAAGAGGCGGCAGATGGTCAGGCTCCAAAAACCTCATTTTTTTTCTTTAGTGTCAATGTAAGAAGAGGCCACACACACAAAATATCAAATTGAAGTTCAAATTTGTTTATTAAAATAATTAATTTGGACTACTCCTATCAGGGTTATTTGCTGAAGAACATACATCAGACTTGTGTACTTACTGGTGTCCACAAGTAATTGAAGTAATGAAGTAACAAGTAATGAAACTTCAGTAATTTCAAATGCTCTGTTTGTTCCCTGTATTCAAAAAGAAGGGTTACTGATAATGTTTAATAAAACAAAGAGAATCCTTCTATTTATACAAATGCACAAGGGAGAGTGCTTCAATCAGTACTCAGTAATATTTGTCCATATGGGATCACAGTTCTTTGCTTAAGAACTGTTTATTCGTTCTGATGCAACAGCAATTAGAAGTCACCCACATAGAAACTCTGAATGCCCTGACAACAATTAAACTTGCAGTAACACTGATAACTGACAGTAACTATGAATATTTCCTTGATGAGACTCCTAAGCCCGTTTTGCAGGGATACACTGACCTCTCACATGAAACTGCAAGTTCCCTGCTGCTCACAGTCTGTGGGATATCAGGTTGCCTACCTTGGGTTTGAACTGAGGCAGCAGCACTCCTACCTAGTTGATGTGAGACCATAGTTCTTAACTGTAGTCAAGTACAAAGCAGAGACAGGGAGCACAGAATTAAAAAGAAGCTTCTTAGCCACTTCAGAGACGTTTACAGTTCCAAGGAATGAGGAACAGGAAGGTATCAAAAAGATGCCTCTTACACTGGTAAATTACTGCAGTAGTTTTCAAACAGATAAGAGTTAAATCCCTCCCTTCTGACTTGCCCTAATCTTGGATGTACCTAATGTCCTAGGTGGAGATAAGGGATAGGTATTGCTCATAGGAACAGGAACAGTGGGAGAGCTGTGCTGGCTTCTCAGGCAGCTGTGCCCTGGGAACTGAGATGCAGCTGCCTGACTAGAAGTGAATAACTGGGAGCTTGGCATGCCTTCAGTCCGTCTCACACCTGGAGGTGTTATGGTATGCGCTTGTTGTGTTTTGTCCGGAAGATCCGTGTTATGGAGAAGGATGTTCACAGCCTTGTTCGTGGCCAAAGAAAGACAAGTGTGAAGCATCTGGCAGAGGGGGGTGATGGTGGGTGGAGCCCTGCACACCAAATCTGCTATTTGCACTGGTCTGGCACATTTTTTGATTCATGTAATCCATCCTTTCCTAAGAATGGATATACTTAGTATTACATTTGAAAAGCTTGTTCTAGTCATTAATAAACTTTATCAGTGTGTGCTCTGTTAAGATTTATTTATATTTTTCTTAAGGCCTAAATATATTTGAGTGGTTAGTAACAGAAACTAATGTGTTAGATTTGCAGACAGACTGACATAATGTTATCTTTGAGAAAAAAATATGCAAGTCAAGCAGTGTAGTACCTCTTCGGTAATATTTGAGTGGGAGCTTTTTTATCAATAATGTAGCTTTGCCAAACACAGAAGTATGCTGGAGACCATAACCTTTGGAAAATAATGTTTAGTGACATTAATCTACATCTAATAGAGGGTTTTGTGTCATCACTTTGGTTTATATCTGCATTATTGTAGCATATAGGTTGTCACCTGCATTTATATAACATGAGACTGATTATTCCTTATCGTGCACAAAATGCAGACCTCAGGGAAGAGTTCATTTTGGACCATTTCCAGCGGTATGTGTAAGATGTTAGAAGCAGAGTACTGCTTTTAAGGCTATAGAGTGCAATTTGCACTCTTTTTCTCTTCAGTATGTCTTACATTTGACAAGATAATTGGCCCCCATAACACATACACGTCCTAGAACACATTCATTACAAAGCCATTGTATTGACATACAGATACAGATATCGGTGAAGGAATGTAGCTGGTATTCTTTATGCAGAAGGGTATATGTGGAATATAGCTTCATAAATAAAATAAAAGTTAGAGATTGTACTAAACTGAAGATGAAGAAACAAAACTGAGAACCCTGCACATGCAAGTGCTCCACTTGTCAGAGAAAATAGAATGCTCTGTTTCACATAAATAGCTTTAAAGTGGTGGTGATCAGACTTTATTTTTAAATACAAAGTTTTTAAGAATTTTGTATTATATTTTAGAATATTGTGTACCTATATTACTTTGCATGCATATGTGCATACACATGCTTTGAGTGAATGTTTATACTGTGCTCTGAGTGTGCACCTTTTGGGAATATAAATATCCTGGAATATCCAATCTCAGTAGTTTATTGTCTATTGTTGCTACGGCTCCACACATTTGGGATATAAATAATTTACAGTGAAATATAAAGAAAAAAGTAATCTTTGTATATTCCCAAATTACTGTCTCAGACTCAATACTGAGCCTGAGTTAAACACACTTCAGAAATTATACAAAAATTAATTTCAAATTAATTTTGTTAATTTATTTCACATAAGTTGGTAGGCAGCCTAAGTTTATGCTAGTTTTATGGTATTATAAAATATTATTTGTTATATTTACTCTGTTGCTTTTACAGTTATGATTGCTTTTTTATTTTTGGCAGTTTATAGCCTGTACCTTTATGACTCAATAGCAAAACAAAAATGGGCTAGATGTCTCATATTCAACTTTTCTGTCCTTTACTCTGAACATTCTATATGTCTATATGTCACATTCAAAACACCTAACAGAATTTGCTATGGCTGTACATAGCTTAAACATTGTAAAAAATGATTGGAGAATCAGCTGTGCTATGTTGTACATCCTGTCTGTCTCAGGCTATAGTTTTATACAGTAATATAATCAAAGAAGATCCCATTATAGCAGCTTCTAGATTTTGCATTCCAGTTTGGTGAGAGCAGTATATATGACAAATAACAGGGCAAAGCTGGTCATGCAGAAAGCAATCATTCCCTTTAACCTCTGTGATGAATCGTGTTAGGTAAGCTGTGACCTGCTCTTCCTTCAGAAAGCAGTATGCTTATATCCATTCATGACAGTAACAGTTTATCCATTGGGAAACATCATTTCACATTATTTCCACAAAAGTAATTTCAAATAATGTGAAGTAAACATATATCAAAGAGAATGCTACATAATATTGTTCTACTGAAGATAATATTGTGCAATTCTGAATCTGGATGGAAAGAAACCTTTCTTTAAAAAAGGCTGTATTTGCCTGGGAGATGCACAGCATTCCCCTCTTTGGCAGCTCTAGGAATTATACCTTTGCTCAGTGGCCTTGATTTGTAGCTGCAGCTAAAAGCAGCTCTGTTCAGTGAAGGTCATTTTTGTTCTCTCCTAAACCTAATACAACATGAAGGAAATCAGTGACCCAACATACTCAACAAAATTTGTTTTGTAGGAAGGAGTTCCCAGCCAGACACCCTTTATTCAGGCCTTGCGTTTGCAACACCAGCTGTAACAACAAGGAGCAAGCATGTTTAGGCCCCATTATGCTGCCTTGGTACTACTGAGTGACAAGACCGTGGTGAAGAGTAGAGGGTTTCAAGGTTGCACTACATCGGTCCAGCCCCAAAGTCTGGCTAAGCACAAAGTGGAAGTGAAAGATTGACGTTCTGGTGCAGTGACTGAGGGCGCTGCTCATTTAAGGCCAGGTGTGAAATACAGAGCAATGGAAACTTGGAGGGACATTTCTTAGGTTAATGGTGAGATGCTGTTTTAAAGTGACAGCTTTACAAAGAAATATTTAAACATTTCTTGTTTTCGACACTGGCATCTTTAAATAGGCATTTCTTCTTACTGATGCCTTGAAACCATGCCTTTTTTTCTGACTGCTTCTCTTGCTGAAATTACTGCTCTACTTGCTACATAGGCTGTCAGGAGGATTTTTCAATGCACCCTGTGCTGGGCCATCAGCTGATGTTCAGAGAGGCTGTAATTTTTCTTTAGGATGTTCTGATTCTAGCTGTATGTACTTTTCAGTCTGTAACTATTATGTATACATATATACATATATATATATATATCAAGGACCAGGAAAGTAACTTTTAATGCATTACAGCGTGATTTAAAATTATATAGACCTTGATATTATTTACAGAAATATGAATTGATGATAACTCCAGTGAAGTTGGGTTTGCATAAAAATAACTGGGAGCCCATACACACAAATAAGTGACATGGAGTTTTACATCCACAGACTGTTGATGTGTATGAGCTGTCTGCTTGCATGCACTTGAACTGTTGTATCAGAGTTAGCTTAGCCTGAGAACGATAGGGTCCCACAGCACTTTCTTAGTGAAACTTGGAGCATGTGAGGAATGTGAAATAGGTTTTGATTTTGCCAGCTACAGTATTCCTCTGTTGTAATACAAAACATGTTGTAGACCTATGCTGACAACAAAGATCTAGGAATATACAACTAGCTCAGTAGTGTGCATTTAGTCTGAGTGTTCAGTTGTTTTTCCTGAGACCAGCTAGGTGTAAAACTGGACAGTAACATTGCAAAGGTAGCAGAATTGCATGTGCAGATTGCAGTAATTATTCAAGAAAATTATGACTGTGCTATAGATTTCTTTTTGTACGTGTAGACGCACGCATGAAGTTTAGAAAATCAGTCCAGAAAACTTAAAGCACAAATGAACCACACAGATCAGTAAGCAAACAGCCTGAAAATTCTGCTGCATATGATGTCATCCCTTTGCTGTAGGTCAGAAATAACTTCATGCTGTTAATTATAGGTATTTATCATAGTTCATATGATTTTGTGGGGCCTTGACAGTGATCAAAGGTGGTTCTTTGGACGCCTGTCATCAAGTGAGCTAGTAATTGTGGAATAGCTTATTTACTGAATCTAATATGCCATTAAATAGACTTATTTTACCCTTTTCAGCAGTTAATGTAGTTGATAAAAGGACAGTTTGTTTTAGTAAAGTTGATTTGCTGCAGTCAGGTACAATAATTATGTACATTTAGGTATACTACACGTTTGCACATTAACACATGAAAGTTATATTACAGCAACTTTAAAAGTCTGTCTTACCCTGGTAATTGACAAAGAGGTTGTGAATTGAGATGGCCTGTGAAAACTTATTTTTTAAATGAATAACAAATATAACAAAAAATAAGACTGAAATCACTATCATACATGCTTACAGTGCACCCAAACTGATTCTTGAAACTATTCTACAAATAGGAGCTGGAAATTTAGACCTCAGACAAACATGCTGCATTTGACACATTATGACTGCTTTTATAAACCCTAACGAACATACAGAAAAACAAAACAGAGAGGGATTGGAACTGGAACAGAGAAGCAGATAGCGTAGTATTAGATTATAGTACAGGTGGGAATTTTAGTTTTTCCCTGTTTCTCTGAGCCTGAAAGTCCTTTTGTTCTAACCTTGCACCTGGATTCATCCTCCTTGCTTTGAATCTGCCTGAGTTCTGCCTGGGATAACCATTTATGCAAAGAATGACCTCTCTCCAGGCTTTGCTGCTTGTTTGTGGTGCAGATGAGTGTGCCAGTTCAGAGCCCTCTGTTCGGTGTTGACTAAGGCCTTGAAGAGTTCTTCAGCCCCACTAGGCCACAGAAGAGCCTATTGAGACTGTCAGCCTTTTTTCCTGCCAGACTTTTTTTTTTTTTTTTTTTTTTTTTTTTAGGCTGATAAACTCCTGAATTGTTGAAAAGCAGCTGCTCTGAGGAGGATTTAGCTAATTCTCAGGGCACTTCTGGGTGTGTGGGAGATATATTTATGTCTGGACTACGAAGGTCCCTTGCATTGTTAGACCTAGATGACCTCTTTTTAGATCAAAAAGAGGTTGTTGGAATGCAATTAAAATGCAGTGTTACTTTTCTGTAAAGCCCCCGTAATCCAATCAACAATTCTCTTTCCCCATCTTTTTGTCAGTTTCTCTGCTCTCATTTTATTCCTGTTTCAAGTGTTGTCTGTGCTGTAATTTGGTTCTACTTTATCTGAAAATACCTCAGATAGTATTATTGAAATTCTCCTTATTTTTTAAAAAAAGTGTCCTGTCTTCTACCAGGCAGTTCTGCAGAGGTTCAAGCTATTAATTTTCACGTATTGCTCGAGTAAGCAGAACTATGTGCATTTGATTTTTCCCTAATAATCTCAGATGTAGTTTTGTTGTAATGTAGTACACAATTCATATTGATTAACATGTCTGTAAGTGAGATATGCATTTTATAGACACATTCCAAAGTGAAGCATGAAATCGAACTGTAAATAATTACATTTTTTAAAAGAGTAGGATTTTTTTTTTCTTCAGTTCTGTGGCAAAATTTGTACTTACTGAAACAAAGGTTTGATTAAAACTAAAAACAAATTTACATTTGTAGGAGTTTCAGCACTGTTGTTTCAATTTGTTATATGCCTTTACCTGGCATGCTATTTCACCCTTCATGACACACATCAATACCTTCTTTATGTCTGGCTATTACCACTCATTTAAAAATCTATTTTACATGATTCTTTCAGCCAAAAATGGACCATAATGACATAGAATAGAGCCTGTGCTTCATAAATTCTCCAGGAATCAATATTTTGGCTGGGAATTTGTCAGTCTCACAAAGCTATGCATCGTTAAGCTTTACTATTATTACAGTGGACTCTGCTTCAAAGTTCACTACCTAGCTGATATTGGATGAACCCATTTAAACCAAGGAAAAGATACGAGACAAAAATGCTTCTGCACTGACATGTATTTATCCAGATAATGTTTAATTTATGAAATATAAGTAGGTCTTAAACTGCTTATTGGTTTATGGGCAAAGTTCAGCAATATCATCGTTAAAGACTGTATGCTGATTACAAGTTATTGGCAAATGACTTTAAACTGAATCTATTCAGATTATTTCAAATATGACTTATTCTGCCCATAGGATCTTATACATTAATCACACAACAATAAATTTGTGAGCACAAACATTCATTTGAATGTAGAACACTTTCCAGCCAACACTGCAGAACACTTAGCAGCTTTCTTATTGCTATTAGCTATAGAGATTTTTTGTCCTTATACCTGTTTGTAAAATGGGTTTTCTCAGTAAAAATACAGGTATTTGTGCAAATGGAAGTATTTGTTTCACACTGTTGATCATGTCCTCTGCCTCAATACTCTGTGTGAAATATTTTAGCTCCCTTACTAAGAGCAAAGATTTTTACATGGCTACCAGACAGAATAATGAACAAATAATGAAATTCAGGAATTTATGGATGACACACAAGAGGAAGACTGTTTATTTTTACTGCCCAATATTACTCTTGGATACTGAAAACACACCCACAATTTAGGATCAGTTTACAGAAGGGTTATAGGCAGAGGAAAAGCTAAATTCAAAAGATTATTTGTATGCAATAAATGAAACAAGCTGTATTTGTCTGCCTCAAATGCTTGCTTGACTGACCAGTTCTGGGATTTGAGAGCTCTCAGGCCCCTTTGGGCAGCCTTCCTCTGGTCCTTCACAGTGCTCCTGATGGAAATAACAGTCTTCTCAGCTGAGAGTACTTGTACTAGCACCCACGGACATCATGCTGTACTGTCTTCCTGCGAGTACTTGAGAAAACACTTAGAATCAAGTTTAAATAAATGCAAGGATTAACTGAATTAGCTCAAAGTTTGTGGTTGTTCCTACCTACATAGAAACACGCAAGGCTCCAATGAAATCACAAGCTTCTAAAAATACAAATGTTTTTGTTAGTCCCCCAAGAAGTCACCTGCAAAAAGATAAAGGACAAAATCAATGGTTTGTTGGCAGGCATGTACCCAGGCACACATCCTTCCTTTGCTGTCCTTGGGATTGCCACACCTGCCTGTCTGCTGCCTCAGCATCCTCTCTCACACTCAGGAGATCAAAAAAGGAGAAAACAAAAAAGGTCATTAGTTAAGAGGTGCAGGTGTGAAGAGGCTTTCTAAGCCACAGACTTGGCACACCTGCTCCAAGGAGCATTGCTGGGAATTGGGACAGGTGTACTGATCTCCCAGCCTCGCTCCGCTTGCAGGGATTGCCAGGTACAAACATTGCATATTGTGTGTTTGCAGGAGGAAATCACTTAGTACTGGTCTCACTACATCTTTTTGTGGTGATCCAGTACACTTGCAATCCAGGGCAAATTATGCAATTGTGATCTCTTGCACAGCTGTAAATGAGCTGCAAAATGAGCTCTCACTTAAAGCAAGAACAATTTCTGCAGGCCTCAGATCAGCTATAAAGCTTTCATTTTAAAAGCTAGGATCCTGCTTTGATTGGCTTGGCTATTTTTCTTCTTTTAAGTCTTAGATACTAAAAAGAACAAGCATAAAACAAGTAGGTTGGGATATCTGACTCAAGTTTACCAGGCTTCCCTCAAAGATGTTCATTTCACTTGCTTTTTTAACAGGCATTGGGGCTCCTCTTACATACTTTTTTTTTCCAGAGCAGATTGGGTTACTGGATTGTTTGCCAGTGTTTTGATAGTATCTTAAAGGTGCCCACAAGATCAGGTTTATCATTCTAGGTCCAAGTTTGTATGAGGATTTTGTTAGGTACCCAAGTAACTGTGCAGGAATCGATGTTCCAATAGCACGGTATTAAAGGTGCTGCTTAGAAATCATTAATGATCCACCAAAACCTACATCTTTTACACTTCATTTGAAATATTGTCACAGCTAAAAACCAGATATATCTGTAATCTCTCATGCACTCCTTATATATTTTTATTTATATACATAAAATATATGCTATATAGGTTTCTCATCACAGAGGATAATACTTGAACACTGTAATTTATACGGTGGAAGTTGAAAGTAAAATAGAGAATAGAGAATGATATAAAAATAAAGATGACTTAAAAAAATAGGCGTGTATGCAGCATGGCTGATAGAAGATCCCTAAGGTTTTAGAGAAACTATTCAGCTTTTCATTAGTTTTGAGCACTTCTTCAGGGACACAGGCTACACAGAAGTGGAAAGATAAACCTACCCTTTCACACAATCCTGTTCAAAACCTTTTATAGCATTTCCAAGTCAGAGGATATGACAAAGATACAACTGTTGTCTTCATTATTGTCTTATTATTATTTCATTTATAACACATACTTACATGCCTGGCATTTCACAGATAAAAGGCAATGCAGGGCCTCTATGCCTGACAACTTACATCTAATCTAATCAGCACAAATCACACAGTAAGTAAAGCCACTGTCATCATGGGTATATCTCTGCGGAGAAAAAAAAAAAAGTGTGAAAACAGAAAAAAGTAAAAAAGGTTTGCTGGGAAGTGTTTGATTTTTCTTAGCTTAATTTCTTTAGGAATATTGGCCTGGTAAGGGGAAAGGAGTGGCAGTGGGCTATTCTCAAGCAATGGTGAGAGGTGGAAAGGGAAGATAAAGAAAACTGAAGGAAGAAAATGAGGAGGTGAAGGAGGGGGAATGAGGTCATTGGATGCACTAGGGAAATGTGGAAAGGGGTTGACTGCTCGAGGTGGAGGAAGCAGTCTGGAAGAGTATGAAGTCGCAAAGAGACAAAAGGAGCACAGTACAGGGCAGAGTCTGCATAGTGAACACAGAGTATCTGGGGAAGCAGTAGGAAGCCAGAAAGGATTGTCATTACAAGGTATTTTGTAAGGTAAGTGCTGATATTTTGAGCTGAGAGTTAGTAAAAGAAAAGACTTTGCTAGCTTCAGATATGTGGAAGTGTGTGGGACAGATTCTTCCTCCAATGCATCCGTATAAATAGTGCTCAGCTATTGCTACAGCCTTTGGGTTGAAACAGCAGACCTGTCTTTGCATGAGCCTTTAGAGTCTAAGACTCTTTGTGACACATGCTGAATCTACATTGGGCTAAGCCAAAAGAAACATCCCTGCTGTCCCTCCCATAGCCTACTCACTCGTTTGGTCCCTAGCTGCCTGAAAGATGAAACCTTTCAAACCTCCTGTGAAGGTCATCTTTTTATGCATGAAATACAATACAGACCCATTTGAACATCAATAGTAAGGTTTCCACAGATGTGGTGAAATGAGTTTCATCGAGGCTGTCTGTGGCTACCAGGAATCCCTGTGTTTTAAAATGTTTTGTTTTGGTTTGCTTTTTCATTAATGCCGTCATGTAGGGGATTCTGATATGCTTCTCATTGACTCCAACGTGCCTAGTTTTAGTCTTCTCCACCTATTGAAGTAGGCAGTTCTACCAATGTTGCTTTGAACTTTCGAAGTTCAGAATCGGGCATGATTTTGTAACTACCTGCCTAACAGTCTGTTGTGTTGACATTTGAGGAACATCTAGCATATTTCAAGTGAATATATTCTTACAGGAAACTCCTGTTAGACTATGTGAAGGGTAAGATTTATATGGGATTTTCACTATCAAATGCTCCACTGTGTTTTAAAAAATCCATGTATTTTGATATAATTCCATATTTTATTTTATTTTATTTTTTCAGAATTTTCTCAATTATATTTACTGTACCTGCAGCCTTGTTTGTTTTTATTTGTTTTTAGGCACTTGTTTTTAGGCACCTGTTTCATACCAAAAGCACTTTGCTTTTTATTTTATGGTCAATGCACAGCAAAACATTCAGATGGAGTTATAGATGCTGCATTCTTCAAGCAGCTCAGAATTTATAAATCCTTTTCAAAGTGTCATTCAGTAAATAAGTAATTATTTTGTCTAAAATTTATTAAGAGTAAATGGTTAGTGGGAACAGTTCCTTCTCTAAATCCATAGTGCTTGAAGTCCTTCCTGTGCTGCCTTTATCATCCTTGCAGAGTTCAACAATTACATATTTGACTTCAATTTACAGAAGCTTACCACTGGGGTAAAGGTAATATATTTGTTGTTTTGATATAATCTGTTTTGTGAGCACTACTGTCAATATCTATAAACTTCTCTCAATACACCACACAAATGTTAACATTTTCCTTTTGACTATTATTACCTCTAAAACAACAAGGACGTTCAGGAGGGAAGAGGGAGAGGGACGTTTTGGATGATTTGTCAGTTACAACCCAGGGGAGTACAGATGCAACTAGTCTTATTTTTATATTTATTTTAAAATTAAATGTTGACATAAGGTCTGAGGGATTCGCATGAATACGTCATTATTAAACAGCTGGGATCCTTGAATTTTTCAGAACTAATTCCAGAGGAAAAAAAAATGAAAGCAGAACTCATGTGATAGAGTGTAATGAATAGTGCCTCTTGTTTTCTCAATAAATTATTTTGCACTCTTGAAAAATTATCAGCAGTGGTAATTTTCGTGCTTCTTTCATTTAATACTTTTTGCATTATTCACATGAAGTCCATAAAGCTGTGCAACGTGCACACTGATATCCTTTTTGCTATGCCAGGTGCCAATTTTATTGCAAAATATAAATGTGTGCTATACAGAGGCCTATTTATCTCCTCAGACAATAATGAGATATGTTTGTGTTGTTTTAAATAGTGTTGGCTGTATTAAAACATCTGGTTGCAGAGAAGGGGTGTATTAAGCAAAGGGTTGTGCTCGTGTCTGCTGGCACATTCAGGACACAAGGTCAAATTTTGCATTAAATTGGTGAATGAAGGGTGAGAAGTCAAAGACAGGTGTCCCTGGCTGTGCTGTCAACTGTTTAAAGCCTAACATCTGCTGGCAAACTCACTTCAGCCAAAACCATTAATGGACCAGAGCTGTGGTTAGTGTTTGTGCAAATTCCTTCCCTGTATAGCTGGTGTGTCTTTTATACATCAGTCCATAACCTTAACTGCTGTCCTCTGGTAGAACCACTGGGGAGATGCAGTGCAAAGACAATTTGCTCTCAGTAGAGGTGGAGGCTCTCCCAGCATCCAGCTTTGTGGTCCTTATACTCACCACAATAAGCAAGCGTGGATGAGCAAGCGCGTGTATGTTAAAAGCACGTACACTCATTGAATGAAATTCAGAAAGTCTAGTAAACATCCTGTCAGACTGGAGATAATATATAATTATCCTTTTTATTCTATTGCTTGCCACCCAAATTGTGGTTGCATCAGTGTGGGTAGTTTCATTAACTTCTGAAAGAGTCCTGTTTGAATCCCTTCCCTTCTCATTAAACAGGCTGCTGAAGGGTCAGTACAAGTGAGAAGCCCCAGACAGGTGGTACTAATTGTGGAGTCAACTATTAGAATCTTCTCTGTTCTTCCTGGAGCAGCCAGGCAGATCTATGTTCACAGCTGTTCTTAATGCTATCAAACACTCTTACCACCAGCACACACTTTATGCAGGAAATACTGCATATAGAATATGGATAAGAAATGGTTCTGCTTGTCAGTAAGACATCTTTAGCTAACATTGGTAGCCACATTTCCAAATTTTTGTAATGAAAGATTTGTCAGAGATTTGCAGACAAGCTTGCTTCAAGTGCTTTCTCAATTTTCAAATCTACACTTCTTCTCAGTTCACTGAAATGGTAAGGGATGCCAAACTGCTATTCACAAAATCCCAAAGGGCTGACAAGAAGGAGTCTATTAATGTTTTTTTCTGTCTGTCTGTTGTCAGTCCTTCTTTCAAGCATGGAGTTTCATTATTAATGTTTGGAAAGCGAGGTCTCCTCATCACAGCATGCTGGATTCCAGTGAAATCTTTGCAATTTGTCAGTAAAACCTCCAAGGTTTTAGAGGCACAAGAGCACAATGCATCATCTTTCCAAATTTCATTTGCTCCCATCTTTGCTGTTCTTAGGAAAATGGAAATCATGGCCAAATTCTTGTCTTACCCCCTTACACCTATTCTGTGTCTTGTACTCCTTCTTACTCAGTCAAGTAAGGGAACAAAGCTCATGCTGCTCATTCACCTCCTTGTTCCAGCTGTCCAAACTAAAGGCTGTACTCTGAGCCAGGCTATTTCCTCACATCCATTTCTTCTCTGGGTAGAAAAAAGGATGACCCTGGCCTTCGTACCAGCACTCTTTTCCCTCCCTCGTATAGGCACTGTTCTTCTATAGCTGATTAGGGCAGCTACCAAGCCAGATGAGTGGGGGGGGGAAAAAAAAAAAAAAAAAAAAAAAAAAAAAAAAATTTCAACTGCAGCAGTGTAGCTTTTATGGAGCAAAGAGAGAGAAAGTGAATAATTATTTATTTCTGAGCAACAGAAAAGTTGCACTGTTGCATTTCTATGTCAATTATAGAAGGGACTACTGCAATATCCTGTTGGCTACAGCCTGTCTCTGATCTGACCCATCCTTACCTGCAACAAATCTTCCACAAAACCGTGATCTTTTATTTTTAAAATTCTAGTCTTGGAAAATACATTGCTATTACATGTTATGCCTTATTCATGACTACACTGAAAAGTTCAATCTTGCTTTTAGGGTCTAGGAGACAAATTTATCCCTCTTAGTGGTACAGAGAGCCTTTAATAAAGCAAATGCTTTTCCTCCACTGAGCAGAAGGAAAAAAGGAATGACTGGAAAAGGCCTTAGTGAATTGGGGCACCTCTAGGGAGGTCTCCAAGCTTCAGTAAGCAGAGCCGAGAAAAGCTGGGACGAAGTTGATCTAATGAGTGCATCATGACCCAATGAATCAATTGGCTGTTCCAGCTGTGCTTTGCCTCTGCAGCTTACTTGAACTGATTTGTTCTGCCAGTTTATTTATACAACTGAGTGATTTTCAGAACTCATCCTTGTTGTTTAAACTCTCCACAATTTCTCCCTAATTATGTCATCTCTACAGTCATCTGTACAGCCCCAGCACGTGACTGTGCTCATCTTCTTTCATATTAAGCAAAGAGCTTAGGTCCCTGTTCATAGTAATTTCTATCACTGATTGTAAAACTAGGGGATCTAAGCTAAGGACCAAGCTGGATTTTGCTCAGGATAGTGCTTAAGTCATGATCTTTTGAGTGCTGATAGGCTGCCTCCATTCAACAAATTTTCTGTGCAAAGACACACATAGTGGAAAAGAGCTTTCTTAATGGGAATGAGTTTTAGAGAATTTCATCGTAAACAACAATTTGGTATGCCCTTGAGATATGTGGAAATAGCAAGGACATATACCATGGAAAGGCCTTGCTGTAGGAACAGGAGTGCTTAGGCTGAGCTAACCTGCCAGTTTAGGTGTAGATGCCAATCACCTGAGCTAGCCGTGCACTGTAAACATCCTGGGAATTGAAGTGCAAGTGATGAGGCACATGCACATCCCAATGTTTTTTCTGCAGTCTTCAATCTCCACTGACTTCCAGTAAAAGTGTAAGACTTTGTTATGGCCAAATGCTTACTGAAAGCTAAACAAACTAAGCAGTCTTAAAAAAAAAAAAAAAAAAAAGAAAAAAAAATTGCCTTCATTGGTTGTTTAAATACCCTTTCTGGGAACCTAAAGCAAAGAGATTTTTAGATTTTTAATGTTTGAGGGTCCAATTTTTATTTTATTTTTTCTTGGTGGAGGGTGTTCTGTTCTCAGTCATCTTCTGGAAATTCACTGTGAGTTTTCTTATATAGCTTTTGCAGAATTTGATACCTCAGGACTAAATCACCACATCATACAGTTTAGGTTTTTTAAAAACCTTGGAAAGGCTTTCTGCATCATTTAAGGGCCATTTAGACTGTTTCTGACATGTATATTAATGTGAACTGTGACTCTCCCCATGAAATTACTTTTACTTAGCATACAAGAAATAGAGAACATTGAAGCAGAAATAGTTTTTTGTTTCTTAATGAGAACCAGTACAGTTCTAAAGATAATCAGATTATTCAAAATGTTAATTACTCTAATTTGCTGCAGTCTGTCTGATACAAACTAAAGTTACATATTGCTTTTCCCTCCTTCCCAGAAATGGCATCACTAAGTGTGTTTCCAAACTTTTAAATATCCATATTTTATTGTTACAATTTCTAAAAGCACTGTTTTCTGCAAGGTAAAGGGTGCCACAGAAAAGAGGATGTCTTGGCTGAGTTCACACTGAATGAAGAAAAAGGAAGAGGAAGAAATATTAAATGACTGATTGACAAATATTTTTCTGTGTTCAAAACGACTCCAGTCCAACTCACATTGAATGACATCATGTAAATTTTATCCAAAATGTTTAAACTTAGTTTTTTAGGTAAATACCTGAATACATACTTAAGCATCTGAAAAAAAGGTGACCCAATTCCTTAAGCACTGAAATCTTTCAGTCTCCTTTAATTTATAATCTGCACCATAAAATTACTCTGGCCTCGTTTCAGTGCTAGGATGTGTACTACAATTAAATTTGATTCTTGAGTTTGAACTTGGCTCCTATGGCATACTCTTCTCTCATTGTTTTAGCTTCTTGCAGCTTTGTAATATTGAAACATAAGGAGATGATGAGATAATCCAGTTAGGCAAAATTTGTAAATTATCAGTTTTATTTGGCTTGATATGCAGTTCTGTCATTTGCTTGTAGGAGGAGATGGAGATCCCTATCTATCGCTCACTAAAAGCAATTTTGTTCAAGCAGGACCATTGTTCCTGGAAGCGAGGAATTGTTTACATGCAAAAAAGATGGCCACATGAATTGTAGGAGAGTTGTTGCAAGCTACTAACATTCCTTCCGAACTTTCAGAAGGTTTATTTTTTAGTAGCTGATTATCATGGAAATTAAAATCTTTTCTGTCTTCATCTGTCATCATCTGACTTCATTGTGCATCATATGTTCCCCTCAAGGTAGGGAGCCATCATCTGACTGAGATGGGTTGTACCTCTGTATCTGTGTCAATCAGTGTAGGGGCACATGCTATACCAGCTGGTGCTAATGAGAGAGGAGGCAAGAGATTTAAGGAAGGAAAGTCATTTAAGATTTTTCTACCTGTGAAAGCTATGGTTGCAAAGCTATCATCAATATAAATTTCGCCATATTTCACTCTGTATATACCTCAACATTAGTCATTTCATCTAAAAAAAATCACTGCTAGAGGTGCAAGAGTAATTAATTTTTGACCTTTCAGAAGATTGCAATAATTCTAATTGTGCAATAGTGTTTTTTATGGTGGGAACACTTATTTCCTGAAGTTGGATTTTGATTGACAAATTCATTTCGTGTAAAAATATCACGTAGCCATCAGGTGGTTAAAAGCTTTCAGCTGTTTCTAGCCATGCCTGGATTTGAACCAGTGACCTAAAGGCAAAAAGCTTTGTATCTCATTAGCAAAACCCTCAGCTATGCTCTGCACCCATTCAATTCAATTCAGTTCAATTTAAATGAAAAAATTTAGCTGTGATATGAAACATAAGAGAAGCGTTTTACATTTAATTTTCTGCATGTGTGTTTTTTTAAACATTGGTAGATGGAGAGAGTTTCAGAAGAGAGATGATTTTTAAAAAAATTAACATGTAGCCACTGCCATAACTGTTTAAATGCCAGAAAACTCTAATCTAAGCAGTGTTATTTCCAGCTGTGACCAAAGAAAAAGTAGGAAAAAAGCAGCTTTGCTTCTTTGCTGTTCTAACATATTTCTAATAATAAAGATCGTTGTCTTTGAACTCTCCCAACCTTACTCAGCTCTCCTTTGCTAAAGCCATTAAAATGATTAGAACCTCAAGCAGGGTTACAGTGTTAAAATGCTTGACTTTTTTCTTTCTCCAAACAAAATAGGCTGGTTTTAAACATGGCACACATCACAGTAATCCAGTCTAACTCTTCTATCAGACTGGCTAAATTTCTTCAACAGATTTGCCCCAAACTGTGTTAAAAAACATAAATCACTGGATTCAACTTGTAGAGAATGATGAAAGCTGAATTCATGTATATACATGTGGTGGTACAAATGGACTCTTTTATTATTTAACCTGAATGAAAGCAATAAATTTGAAACAGGTTTAACTGATGATATTGGTAATCCACAACAGATTTCATAAATGTTGTTGAATGAACATCGGTTTTGTTCAGTAATCTCTCAGATTAAAGAAGGAACAGATAACTGAAACAGTCTGTTGAGATTCGTATTATTTTCTTGTTTAAGTTCTGATCTGAATGAAAACTATAATGGTAATTGCATTTTTTAGTTACTAATTAATAGAATACTTGCATTAAATACCTATTAAGTGTCTAGAAAGACAAGATGAATCCTCTCCAGAACAGACGTTGTCAAGATCAGAGAATCTTTTCACTGAAATTAGTTTAAGTTCCATTTAAATGTAGAATTTAAATTCAGATTGGTAATTTTTAGGAGTCTTTACAGACTGTGTTAATTCCCCCCTTGGATTGTAGGGAACATGATTCTCGTATAATTTATTCTGTCCTATAATTTAGGAAGCCCTTTCCTGGCAATTATGTGAAAGCAATATTTAGCTGCAGGGAACCTTTACAGTGATTTGAATTTTCTAGATAAGAAGGACTTGAGCATAAGCAATTGTGGGTGTGGGCTGACACATGCATCATTACTACCTTTGTCTCCATTTGATAGTGATGGAATATGTCATACAAATATATGGCAACAATACGCTAATCAAGAATATTCACCTATGGGAAAAAATTATACTCAAGAATAAGTGATTGTTATATCAACAGATTACTGAGATAACCAAGCTGGACTAAAACACTCAAAACGAAAAATAATGGTTAAGACTTGCTCCTGCTGAAATCAATGAAAGAGAAAATCAGAAGCAACATTTGCAATGGCTGCAGTAGTGCTAGGAGTCTTCTGTGTCTTCTGCATGGGTGTAATTTGAATGGAAGGAGAGGAGATTTAGAATCAGCCTCATGGAGGTTTAAGAAGCTGATTTTGTTAAGGAGCTGTTTTGACATTCCTATCTTTCTTGTCATGCTTTCTTTTTTTTTAATAAGATACACAATACCAGGCTTCTGTTTTTATATTTTAGACCAACCCACTTGGCTCTCACATCTAAAAAGATGGGCTGGTATGTAAGCTGTGAAAAGAGCAAGGCAGATTGATGACTAGTAAAGTACACATGGATATGTACACATATTCATACACAGTGCAGGAAAAGCAGGAAACATTGAGCTTTTAATAGGTATTGCATCATGTATTCTATGTATTGCTTCTTTTCTTTTTTTTTTTTTTTTTTTTTTTTTAAAAAAAAAAAAAAAAAGCATAGTCATTCCTGTGCTTCTCATCAAATGTTTTTGATGCATAGATTTAACATATTTGGTTGTTTAGACATATGTTTATTGGACAGGGAGAAAAATGACTCAAGTAAATTCTCCTCTAATACCAATTCAGCATATTTAATTGTCTACTTAATTTAAAGCATCCAAGTTGTCTTCATCAGTAACAATGAATCCTCACATGGTTTGTTATGCAGGTGCATAAATAGCTTCGTGAGCTCAGTGATATCTATGTGGCACAATATTTCCCATGTCATAGATGTTCCTCAAATTTTACTTGCCTGTCACTAGAAGTAAAATTTGCCCCATGCTGCATTTTTTCCTGCTGTGTATGTTTTAATTCCTGAACCACACTCTCCACATTAAATATTTCGCTATGACAATTCCAGTAACATTTTCTAATCACAAAATAATATTTACCATCTTCCCCCATGCGGTTTTCAGAACAGAGGGAGCTGCTGCAGTTCTGTAGAGGTCGTGAACCTGCTTGATGAAGCACAGATGAATATAAAGTATTCTACTGAGCTTAACAGGCTTTATTAATGTGCAGATCCAATACACATTTTTATTTAAATTCATCTAAAGGCTAAAGGACACATTTTTCAATTGTTATTTTGCATTTAGTTTTGTAAGATTAGTTTTGCATGTTTTTTAAAAAGAAGCATGATTAGATATCTACAAATTACTTTCTGTTAATTATAATCACTGCAACTAATAGTGCTTTTGGACTTTTAAGGAAAGAATCAACCAGGAATTTAATTTGAAATAGATTTCGACAAGATTCTCCATATAAAGTAGAACTGCTTCTCATCCCTAATCCATACATTCAATCTCAGTTTTGACTAAGACCCAGACTTTACATTTCTTTCTCTTCAAAAGGTTAAAAATAATTATTTTGAATAGATTTTCCCCCTTATTTTCAGCATCTCACTCTCTAATAGAATTCCATCCATAAACAGGAATGTGGTGTCAAACCATTGCCACTGGGGAAAGCATTTTCAAAAGGTCTAAGTCAGTCTTTCTGAACCTTAGTCATGTTCATACTTGATTTGTGACTAGTCTTTTTAGTCCTTTTTTTTTTTTTTTTTTTTTTTAAGAAACTGAATGAACTAAAGATTTAGACAAGTACTTGTTAAGATTTCTCCAAAAATATATGTTGTTTTCAGTGAAAGACATGCCTTAATCCAGATGTGTAGTTCTGTAACTTCTCTTTTTATATGCATCTTTAAGCACCTAAGTCACTGAAGCCTTTGGCACACACTTTGCAGATCTGCTGTGTGAGATGCTATCATATTCCATTTTGCTGTTTCCCCACTGCTGAAGATTGCTGGTCCCACTGGAGAGCTGGCAGGTTGGAACGCACACCCACATCTCAGTCATGTCAGTAAGGAGTCTAAGGGCTTTAGTTTAAACTGCTGAACAAGGCACCTTTAATCTAAGCTTCAGGACTTTGTATTTAAGCAGCCAAGAAGCACATATGCATTCCATTCCCCCTACTCAGCAGAGGGACAAAGCAGATAGTGGGAGAAAGTATCTGGTAGTTTTCTGCTATTACACTTGCTGCAGCCTATTGACAATTGCCCTTAGTCATCTGAATTCCCATTTTCAAACATGTCTTAGGCATTCCTAAGGGATTGGTTCTTCTTAACGTATTTAGGTGCTCAAACTACAGCAGGTTGTTGCCAAGGAGTGGCATGTTATCATCTGCACTGGTGAAAACACAGCTGAATAGGCTTTGGCTGCCATTTCTCTCCTAGTATAAAATCTTAGAAAGAAATGGAGCATTGCTTCCTGAAAAGTAGTAGTGAGATGCCCACTGAGCAACTTTGCAGATGCCAGCCCTGCCATCTGGCAAAACACCACACACTGCATGCCAGCAATATATCCCAGACACAAGCTAAAATGAATTGCATACAGCATTCCAGAGCTCCTTTTATTTATCAGTGGAGAAAAGATATGTATGCCAATTAGGATTAAGCTGTTGTTTCTATAATGTAAAGGAGCCAGCCAAAATAGCAGGACTTCTGCTCTATAACCGGAGCTATTTTCTGGCACTGAAGCTTCAGCCGCTCACCGGATCCACCAGTCCATTTTTCTGATGCTAGTTAGGGGCAAACAGCCATTCATTTTGTTTGCCCTCATTACCTTCTCATTTGTGCTGAATCTATTGCTAATAAGCATACTTAATTTCAGAATATGAATGTTTCATTTCACTGAACCTTTAGCTGCTTACATCTTAAGTCTTTATTTGTGGACCCTTGGCATTGACATCTGGACACTTAGGTTATAGGACCAGATCTTCAACTGCAGAAAGAGTTGACATAACTTGGGGATTTTAAGTCACCTTTATACTTTTTGATCCTGCAGTATTCTAATTATGAAGCACGTCAGACCAGTTCTTAGGCTGCTCTGTGGCACCAAGGAGTCATTGCATCATCCTGAAGACTGCATAGGTGCAAAGTCATTATTTCCCTCTAGCTGTGTCATCTTTGCTACTTCTAAGGTTTCATAGGGAAGTAAGGTTGTTGTCAAAGGTGGTTTTAGAAGAGCTTTGCACCAATGTAAAAAATACATATATATATATATTTGTTACCAGAACATCCAGCTTCATAACTGTTCTTTGTTATGCTGCTTCATATAATTCAATAAAAAAATAAAAGGCAGCTTCATCTTGTTACATATAAGCACTGGGGAAAAAAAAAGGTGGGGGGGGGGGGGCAATTAAAGCAGGCTTGTCATCCTGATGAGGCTGGATAGGGATAGCTTAACTTGTATTTAAGTGAGAGAAAAGAGGTTGGTGTGGTAAGTACATGGGTGCTGATAAACAATGCCAGCAGATGCAAATAGGGCTGTAATTTATTGCCCCACTCTTCACTGACAAAGGTCTCCTATTCCCCTGAGACTAAGCACACAGGATTGGAAGAGGATAGGAACTACAAGCAATGGAAGAGTATCAAGTCAAAGTTCTCTTGAGAAGTTTTGATCCATAGCAGTCTACAGGACCAAATAGATGGGACTCATCCAGAGATGCTGAGAGAACTGCTTGATGAACTGGCTTCATTGTGCCCTGTGAACTAGACTTTCTCTATCACTTTGAAAGGTCACAGAAATCAGGGAATGACTGGAGAGAGACAAAAGTCATATCCATCTTCAAAGATGGCAAGAAAGACAACCCAGAAAGACAGCTAAGTGCTGGGCATCCTTAACTCAGTCCCTGGGAAAATCACAATGTGATTTCAGAAGCAATTTCTGGGCACGTGGAGGAGAAGAAGGTGATTGGGAATAATCAACAAGTACTTAAAAAATAAACAACCCTTTACCAACCTGATTGATACCTATGATGAAATGAGTAAATCTGTAGGTGGATGGGTCAGTAATGAGTGTCATCTACAATAGCAAGGGTTTCAATACAGCTTCCCTTGTATCCATGTTGGGACATCCCAATTTAAATGAGTGAATTAGTAGGGTGAGAAACTGGTTGCATCATCCAGCTCAAAAGGTTATGGTTTATGGTTACTACTCTACTTGGAAAGTGTAGTTCCTCTGCAATCTATACTGGGACGTCTCCTGTTTCATATCTTTATCAGTGACCCGGGGGAAAAGACACTCATCAATTTTGCACACCTAGCAACCTAGAGACACTAGGAACTGGGACAATGAGAATTAATTTCAGCAAGAACAGATGTAAAGCCCTGCACCTGGGAAGAAATTACACCCCTGATCAGTACAGGCCGAGGACTGCTCCACAGCAGCTCTGCAGGAAGGGAGCTGGGGGGCTTGTTGGACAACAACCTTCCCAGGTGCCCTTACATAACAGGTTTGAGGCCCTGGAGCTTGAGAGACCGGTGGGTGAGGAAGAGGTAGCAAGAGTACCCAGGAGGATGCCTAGGGCGAGGAGGTCGACTCCACGCCTCAGGACTGCCTCCACCAAGAAAGACAGAAGGGTTATTGTTGTGGGAGACTCTCTCCTCAGGGGAACAGAGGGCCCTATTTGTCGGCCTGACCCTACCCGTAGGGAAGTCTGCTGCCTCCCTGGGGCCAGGGTCAGGGACGTTGCCAAGAAGCTTCCCAACCTGGTTCGCCCCTCTGACTATTATCCTCTTTTGATAGTCCAGGCAGGTAGTGATGACATTGAAGAGAGAAGCCTCAGGGCTATCAAACGAGACTTTAGGGGGCTGGAACGGTTAGTGGATGGAGCGGGAGTGCAGGTGGTGTTTTCGTCCATCCCTACGGTGGCAGGGAGGGGTACAAAGTGGACACAGAAAGCCCACCTGTTAAACACGTGGCTCAAGGGCTGGTGCCAACACAGAAATCTTGGGTTTTTCGACCACGGGGCACTTTACTTGACACCCGGCCTGATGGCCGCAGACGGGTCCCTATCTTTTAGGGGAAAACGGATCCTGGGCCAGGAGCTGGCAGGGCTCATTGAGAGGGCTTTAAACTAGGTAAGAAGGGGGATGGGGCTGAAGCAAGGATTGTTGGAGCTGTGCCAGGGGGAACAATAGCAAGGCCGGGGGATAAGGCAATGGCCCAGCTGAAGTGCATCTACACCAATGCACGCAGCATGGGTAACAAACAGGAGGAGATGGAAGCCATCGTGCAACAGGCAGGCTATGACTTGGTTGCCATCACGGAGACGTGGTGGGACCGCTCTCATTACTGGAGTGCTGCAATGACTGGCTATAAACTCTTCAGAAGGGACAGGCAGCACAGAAGGGGTGGTGGTGTGGCTCTCTATATTAGAGAGTCTTTCGATGTTGTAGAACTCGAGGCTGGGAATGACAAGGTCGAGTCCCTCTGGGTTAGGATCGGCAGGGCCAACAAGACTAGCGTCCTGGTCGGGGTCTGTTATAGACCACCGAACCAGGATGAGGAGACGGATGAGGAATTCTACAGGCAGCTGACAGAAGTTGCGAAATCGTCAGCCCTTGTTCTCGTGGGGGACTTCAACTTCCCTGACATATCCTGGAAGCACAACACAGCCCAGAGAAGGCAGTCTAGGAGGTTTCTGGAGAGCGTGGAAGATAACTTCCTGACGCAGCTGGTTAGTGAGCCCACCAGGGGTGGCGCCCCGCTAGACCTTCTGTTCACAAACAGAGAAGGACTGGTGGAGGATGTGATTGTCGGGGGCTGTCTTGGGCAGAGTGACCACGAAATGGTGGAGTTCTCTATTCTTGGCGAGGCCAGGAAGGGGACCAGTAAAACCGCTGTATTGGACTTCCGGAGGGCTGACTTTGAGCTGCTGAGGACACTGGTTGGCAGAGTCCCTTGGGAGGCGGTACTGAAGGGCAGAGGAGTCCAGGAAGGCTGGGCGCTCTTCAAGAGGGAAATCTTAATGGCGCAGGAATGGTCTGTCCCCACGTGCCCAAAGACGAGCTGGCGGGGAAGAAGACCAGCCTGGCTAAACAGAGAATTGTGGCTTGAGCTTAGGAGAAAAAGGAGGGTTTATAATCTTTGGAAAAGTGGACAGGCCACTAAGGAGGACTATAAGGATGTTGCGAAGCTGTGCAGGGACAAAATTAGAAAAGCCAAAGCTCAACTGGAGCTCAATCTGGCTACTGCCGTTAAAGATAACAGAAAATGTTTTTATAAATACATCAATACAAAAAGGAGGACTAAGGAGAATCTCCATCCTTTACTGGATGTGGGGGGAAACTTAGTTACAAGAGATGAGGAAAAGGTGGAGGTGCTTAATGCCTTCTTCGCCTCAGTCTTTAGCGGCAATACCGGTTGTTCTCTGGATACCCAATTCCCTGAACTGGTAGAAGGGGATGGGGAGCAGGATGTGGCCCTCACTATACACGAAGAAATGGTTGGTGACCTGGTACGGCACTTGGAAGTGCACAAGTCGATGGGGCCGGACAGGATCCACCCGAGGGTACTGAGAGAACTGGCAGAGGAGCTGGCCAAGCCGCTTACCATCATTTATCAACAGTCCTGGCTATCGGGGGAGATCCCAGTTGACTGGCGGCTAGCAAACGTGACGCCCATCTACAAGAAGGGCCGGAGGACTGACCCGGGAAACTACAGGCCTGTGAGTTTGACCTCAGTGCCAGGGAAGCTCATGGAGCAGATTATCTTGAGAGTCATCACGCAGCACTTGCGGGGCAAGCAGGCGATCAGGCCCAGTCAGCATGGGTTTATGAAGGGCAGGTCCTGCTTGACGAACCTGATCTCCTTCTACGACAAAGTGACGCGCTGGGTGGACGAGGGAAAGGCTGTGGATGTGGTCTACCTTGACTTCAGCAAGGCTTTTGACACCGTTTCCCACAGCATTCTCCTCAGGAAACTGGCTGCTCTTGGCTTGGACTGGCGCACGCTTCGTTGGGTTAGAAACTGGCTGGATGGCCGGGCCCAAAGAGTCGTGGTAAATGGAGTCAAATCCAGTTGGAGGCCGGTCGCTAGTGGCGTTCCCCAGGGCTCGGTGCTGGGGCCGGTCCTCTTTAACATCTTCATCAATGATCTGGATGAGGGGATCGAGTGCACCCTCAGTAAGTTTGCAGATGACACCAAGTTAGGTGCGTGTGTCGATCTGCCCGAGGGTAGGAAGACTCTGCAGGAGGATCTGGATAGGCTGCACCGATGGGCTGAGGTCAACTGCATGAAGTTCAACAAGGCCAAGTGCCGGGTCCTCCACCTGGGCCGCAATAACCCCAAGCAGAGCTACAGGCTGGGAGATGAGTGGTTGGAGAGCTGCCTGTCAGAGAAGGACCTGGGAGTGATGGTTGATAGTCGGCTGAATATGAGCCAGCAGTGTGCTCAGGTGGCCATGAAGGCCAACAGCATCCTGGCCTGTATAAGAAACAGTGTGACCAGCAGGGCTAGGGAGGTGATTGTCCCCCTGTACTCGGCTCTGGTGAGGCCGCACCTCGAATACTGTGTTCAGTTTTGGGCCCCTCGCTACAAGAAGGACATCGAGGTGCTTGAGCGAGTCCAGAGAAGGGCTACGAAGCTGGTCAGGGGCCTGGAGAACAAGTCCTACGAGGAGCAGCTGAGGGAGCTGGGATTGTTCAGCCTGGAGAAAAGGAGGCTCAGGGGTGACCTTATCGCTCTCTACAGGTACCTCAAAGGAGGCTGTAGCGAGGTGGTGGTTGGTCTGTTCTCCCACGTGCCTGGTGACAGGACAAGGGGGAATGGGCTTAAGTTGCGCCAGGGGAGTTTTAGGTTGGATCTTAGGAAGAACTTCTTTACCGAAAGGGTTGTTAGACATTGGAACGGGCTGCCCAGGGAAGTGGTGGAGTCACCATCCCTGGAGGTCTTTAAAAGACGTTTAGATGTAGAGCTTAGGGATATGGTTTAGTGGGGACTGTTAGTGTTAGATCAGAGGTTGGACTCGATGATCTTGAGGTCTCTTCCAGCCTAGAAATTCTGTGATTCTGTGATTCTGTGTAACAACTACACCTATTGTGTCATCAGTGTGTCGTGGCAGTGCTGAGAACTAACAGAATGAAAGGGTCATATCTCCAGGAGCATAGCCAGTAGCTTAAGGGAAGTAGTGATCCCCCTTTAATCAACATTTAATCAACATTTGTTAGGCCATCTCCAGTTTTGGACACACCAGTACAAGTAAGACATTGACAAACTGAATCAAGTTCGGTGGAGACAAGGTATCAGGAGCTGGAGCACTAGGCCTGTGAGGAGAAGCAGAGTGATGGTGTGTTTGTTCACCCCATAGAAGAGATGGTTCCAAGGGGACCTAACAGCCCACCAATACCTACAATGAAGTTACAGAAAAGATAATGCTATGCTCTTTACTGAGGTGTGTAGGAGTGTGAGAGGTAACAGTCATAATTTGGCTGAGGGAAGGTTCTGGCTGGATACAAGAGATTTATTTATTTATTTATTTATTTATTTATTTATTTTTAATTTATTTATTATGCTATGAAAGTAGTTGACCAGAGAGGTTTAGGAATCCTCCAAAGAACGAAATATCCAAACCTCAATTCCTGCTAACAGCTGAATTCTTAGCTGCTTACTCTAAATTCAGTTTTGAGACAGCTTTATGCAGGAATTTAGACGAAGTGACCTTGCCAGGTCCTTTCCAACCTGAATGATTTTATGATATTTGATTTTCAAAGTTTAGGCTTGAAAATTCTAACTAAGCAAACTGTTTATTCTTACATGCTCTTGACTTGTAGAGCAGATCACATGTACAAAATCTGCAGGATCTGTTCCAGGCTGCCTAAATGTAAATATGGATATAAGTGGAAAAGAGGAAAAAATTTCCACGGGCAATAATTTGGTGGTGTTTCAGCCTACCTGCCTCTCTGTGCTTTATCATTCAGCCACCATATGCTAACAGTGGATTTCTTTGTGTCAAAAAAACAATTAATATAATTATTAAGTATATTAACTGAGGTACTGAAGGTACTGAAGGTTTGCACATTAGCTCAGGAAGAAGAAGTTCTTTGGCACAGGTAGTTCTGTAATTGTGATGTGTTGGAAGAATTCAGTATTAGATGATCCTCTATGATGAGGATTAGGATTCAAATTAGTACATTGGCCTGAAATATAAATTATGTAAGAGCAGAGGCTGGCTCAGGTGCCAGATGGGTCAGATACATTACACTTCATTAGCCACCTGGGTCAGGTATCCTGGTACTGATCCATTCTTAGCTGCAATATGTATGGGTAGAAGTTGAATTCACTGTGGAGTGGGCATTTTATGTTGCTGTGTTCGTGCCTTAGTCAGTTTAATTCAGACCTGTAGTGTTATATTATTGTGACTCATTGTATTTATGCTGGAAAATACAGATAGGTGATTTAGCTTTTTGTGTGTAAAACTCGGCTGTTAGGCAAAACCCAAACCTCTGGTTTTGAGCAATGTTCAGTAGCCTTTTGCTATCTAGACTTTGAGATATCTGAGTTTAGGAGTAAAATGGAGGGAGAAAAAGTATTGATGAAGTTGCTGCCTCATCCAGATTCTTGAATGAAAGAGCCAGTTAGGAGCTGTCAGCTGTATTGGGGTGTCTGTGTTCCTCTCATCAATTTGAGTTGCCTGGACATAAAAACACAAGTTCAAATGTCACAGAAGCTTTTATGTCCTACCAGCACTTGCAGCTCCTGCTTTTCCATATTGTGACTGAACTATCTGCCCAGAGAGTTGCCCAATGCATGCAAGTATCTGAGGATTTATTTTGGGGGGAAAATCCTGCTTTCTTTTGTACATAGTAGAAGTAATGCAGATTCACAAGCAGCACTAGGGAAAACCACTGTTTAGAAATCCAAATCCAGGTGGGTCCTCTCAAGCTAATTTGGCACTTCAGAACAGCAGTGACTTCTACTGCTTTGGCATTTTTTTTTCTTTTTTTTTTTTTTTTTTTTTTTTTTTCACACGAGCATCTGTCATGCAAAACAAGTTGCTGAGTGAGTTCTCAAGCTCAGAAAGCTTTCAGAGATTTTGCCATCCATTAAATCTCTACATAATAAGTGAGAGATGTAAGCACTAAGTTTGGATCATGGTACCAAACATAACTGATAGTAGCCCTGCGGCTAGCCACTGACTTTTTAACTAAATTTAACACTGCTGTTCATAAATACAGATTAAGAGAGCATACAGATTATAATAGCATAGCTGCAGTCCCGGCACACAAATGAATGTGTGTGCACACATGCATGCACAATTAAAAGGTAACCTCTAACTCAGGGAAGTTTTATGCTCCAAAGGCTCCAAAGACCCACTGGCACAGTCCCCGTGATTGCAGAGCTAAGTATCTGCCATGGTGTTTTATCCAGCAACTCCAGGGGAATCTTGCGGAAAATGTTGGCCTACACCTAGCATACTGACTGCACCCACTAAATGAAAATGAGGATATTTAGTTTAAAACAAAGCATTTTTTATTTTTATAAAGAACTCAAAACCAGTTGCAATTAAATAGCAAACAAAGGAAGAACTGGAATCCATAAAACATCAGGGGCAATATTTAAAGCAACCAAACTAAAATCAGTTCAGTATTTCTCTGCTGTATTTATATACAAGTGCACTTATTTTTAAAGTACCCTAACACTTAATTTTGCTTTCAGTTGCATTTTTTTTTATTTGGATTACATATGGTATTGTAATAGGATGTTTCAGAAATCCATAAAGTGTTCTTGCCTGTAAAAGCAATGTCCTTTCTTGTTAATGCCAAGAATGCTTTTCCCAAAACACTCATTCCCTACTCAAGACACTGTAGCTGCTAATGAGGAAAACACTGCAAGTACCTCATTCAAATGTTTTCTTTTGTTTATCTACAGGGAGTTTACTCTGTAATAGTGAAGAGTCCCTGAGTATCAATGAGTCTGAAAATACTCATATTCTGCCAAGAATAAAGTTGTAAAGCTTTGTGTGCCAACACTTTAAATTAATCTAAATTAATGCAGAGGGGACTTTGTCATCTTGGAAGGCTTTTTAAAGCCTCATCACTATTGTCGCAATTAATAAGAATATTCCATATCAGTGACATGGCTTCCTTCCTCTATTGCCAATTATAGTTTCGATGGATGACATCCCTCTGAGGAGGTACGTCAGAACTCATAGAAAGGATGGTATCGGCATGGGACAAAACACACTTTTGTACCAGCAGCTTTGCAGTATGTTACTAGTTTCTTAGGCAGCTCTGCTTACTCACAACCTTCTTTCCTAAGCATCACTTAGTGCCCAATGCTAATCAATCCCTTTAGGTGGCTTTTATGAAGTAGATAGCACATTAATTTGGCATACAAATTGAGAGACTATCTTTGATGGTGAAACAAGATTAAAATACCCATGCTCACATTTCAGTTTCATACATAAAACATAAATAATTCAGTAACCTCCCCAGCATTACAGACAGCTTCATTTCTCTCTCAAACAGTACTTAAAATATATGTCTATCACAAACTTAAAAATATTAAAAAAAAAAAAAAAAAAGACCATAAACAAATATCATGCTTGCCAAAATACCTTATGTTCCCATCCACGGGGCCCTTACTCACAATTCTGGCCCAAGATTTCCTCATGAGATGCTATTCATGAGTTTCTGTTGTTGTTGTTTATTTTTGTTGTTGTTGTTGTTTGTTTGTTTGTTTTGTAAAAAATGCCATTCCCATTATACATTTTACAATTTATGTTTCTTTATGGCCAACCTGCTGTGTTTTGTTATAGATATATTAAATCAGTAGATTGCCCAGTAGATTCCATTTTTAGAGGGGATACTGCATCATTAAGTACTGAAATAATATAATGTAACTATTCAAACTGCTTAAAATATTTCGTAACCATAAATTATTATCCAAAAATATTTTTCAAGTAGATAAAAAGAGTTGTCAATTCTGTGTAGTGAATGCCTCATAAGGGGCTCATTTATGGTTGAAAACTGAATAAAAGCAGTAAATTAAGAACAGACGTAACCATAGGGAAGCTGTAATCCACAGCAGATTTCCTTGGTGAATGAAGTATTGTTGTGTGGATTTATCCTCTTTGCTTGTACAGTTAACCAGTCACATCTGTGGCCAAAGTGCTGTCTGTGCACACAGACAAGTTGGGTTCAGTCACCTCGTGAAGGTGGGCACATGCTGGTTTACACGGTAGTGATAAAATGCAGAATAAACTTCACCGGCTGTTTTGTTGGGGTGTGCTCTGCTGAAGGGCAGATACAGTGTTGAAACTGAATTCCTGTGACTCGGAGACATAAAAATGCTAGGACGTTTGAAAAACTGGAGGCAGCATTGCATTTCCCCTAGATTGTATATTAGTATTGCAGGCCTTGTTTTCTGGCAAGTTACAACAGATTCTGTCACTGACTCACAGAATTAGTGTTTGTACTTCCTAAATACGATAATGAATGGGAGCTGCTTGAGCTATAGCGTTTGTGAAGGGAAAGCCACTTGTTATAAATATTCATTTGACAAAATGTAAATAGTTTTATAGGAGTGTAAACTGTTGCAAGTTATTTGATTCAGTACAGTTGTCTCTTCTGTATTGTTTGTCACAAATGCACATAATGAACCAGCCTGGATGACATGTAGACTTGACAGTGAATTATTTTAGCTGTATTGCTGTTTGTTTAACTTTGTGATTACACACCAGTCTGACAACTCATCTCCTTTGTCTTCAGAAAGCCACAGCAAGTTCCATTTTTATGTCTTTCCATTTGATTTCTTAGCCTCTTCCAGTACCTCAGTGTATCACTGCACACTAATTTTGGTTTTACATCAGGAGCTTGTGTCTATTGTGAGACCACCAGCTTATTAAATAAGAACATTCAAAAAAATAAAATAAAATAAAATAAAATAAAATAAAGATTCTTGTGAATTTCTTTTCAAATTATAATTTTTTAATTATAAGGCATGCTTCCCTGACAGCAATAGGTTTCCTTTCAAATAAATAAGCATCCTTCCAACCATGTCTGAAAAAGAATTAAAAAAAAAAAAAAAATGCAGTAAACACAGAAACAAATGTTGTCACTTAAAATTCCTCACTCTGGTCATTTAGAAACCACTATATTATTTTCTTTATATAAATACAAAAACACATTAAGTTCATATTTCTTCTTTAATTCAGGTTGTAGAGAAGATAATAAATAGTTATGACTGTGCCAGCATTAAAAGTGAACTTCAACATCTGCATCTGTATTACAAAGAAGACTACAAAGTTCTGTACTGTTTATAGATGCAGCATGCATATGAACTGAAACAACAGATATAGACAGTCAACCTCTTGCTGTTTCGAAGTATGTGCTTAAGCTAATGTGTGCATGCATGTCCTTAAATATTATGGCTATGTACATGTATGTAGGCAGAGGCTTACGAAATTTCTTTTAATAATCCATAAGCATTAGTTGCCTTTAATGGTTTGATCCTTAACTTGAACTGATTCAAACAGAATTGAAAAACTGTAATGTTCTTTTAAATTAATCAGAAACTTTGAAAATACTATCTATTCTGTTTGATTTTGCTCCTAACATAATTTAAAATTTACAATCATTGTTGTCATTTTGTGCTGAGCAAAGAGGTCACAACTTTATGTCTTCTATGTAGAGGCATAAAGGATATGCAGCATTTGTACAACAACAAATGTGGATCAGGGGCAGTTTTGCTGTTTATTTCCATGGTCAAAATCCTTTTATATCTCTTGTTTTGGTCTAATATTATGTTTTCTTAAAGGAAAATAAATAAATAAATAAAAAATCCAGTGCTTTAGAAGGTAAAGTGACTAAAGTATTTTGTTTCTAAGTTTTGCCCTGCAATCTTTTTCAGGGTGTTTACAGTCTGCAGGACTTAACTAGATTGCTATTTCAAGGCCTGTTCCAAAGACTTCTTCTGGCTTCAATGAGCTTCTGTCAGGCCTTTAGTGACTCCTGGGAAAACAAAAATCTGTGTATTTCAAACAAGAATTATTTTTTAATGTTTACTGAAATTTATTTAAAAACCTTATTATTAAAAATTTAAAGCAGCAGACTTATTTAGTGCTCTGAAAGATCATTTTCTGAAATGGTTGCAGATCCATTTAGAGCTATCAAATGTAGAGGAATTTGGAATTTATTTGGTTTTATTTTTTCATTTAGTAAGATTTCTTTCCAAAGAGGTCAGCAGGACTTTTCTGAAAGGATTTAATTAAAGTTAGCAAGTAATTTTGTGTTCTGCAGTATGTTACATATTGTGAAAAGGTTATGGATTCACTCAGTGCAGCGCATCAGAAGTGTAGAGGTGATAGGTGAAATTCTTATTGTTGCAAGTGCTGAGATATAATCATTTAAAAGGTCACTTGCACTCAAAAAGAGCATTTATTTAAGAAGTAACTTGTTTTGGGATATGCTGCATTTTTAAAGGTTAAAACAGTGTCTTGCTGACCAATGTGAACAGTCAGAAGTAATTTTTTCATTTCTTAAAAAAAAATATATATATATCTGCATGTTACTTTAGACTATTTATTAACATCCTGTGCCATACATTGTTTTGAAAGCTCAACATTTGACATAATTTACTAAAACATGATACTTAGAAGCTTTGAAATCTAGAATTAGTTTGTTTCTGTTACGGTGTGCATTGCAATAGTAGTAAAACTATAACAATTTTAAATGTAAAAATACAGGTGACAGGATTTCTCAAAGTGCACAGTATAGTATATTGCTTTGTGTATAGGCAGTTATTCTGGTAGGAAAAACCAATTGTCTAAAGTGAGGGGGAAAAGATTGATTTTTACGTTTTATAAAGTGATTTGGGAATGACATAGATTATGTAGTTATGATAGGCAGACAAAAGTGAATTATATTTGAAATGGTAATGTGAAAGACCATAAAATCAGAGAGTTTATTTAGGGAGCCGAGAAAGAAGATTTTTAAAACAATTATTTAGTTCTTGCATTTATGCAGGAGTTCATATGCAATGGCAAGTATGCTGTGTGTTTAGAGGAGTTTTTTCCCTTTTCTCTAGAAACAGTTCAAAATGGCATTAAATTTCTTTAAGTCACAGTGTTCTTTCCACTTACACTTCTGAGCAGTCCATGGACATCAAGGAAGAAAGAGTTTTATAACTACTCTTTACTGAATAAGATGTTATGGTCACCCTCTTGATCCTTAAGATTGCCAGTACAGAGCAGCATTTTGTTAATAATTTGTTTTAAATGCTTTTGTTGAACCACTATCATGTAGAAATTATACAAGCTGTGAAAACAAAAGTATTTTAATGATGGTATTGATCAGTTCTGTCCATTGAACGTTGCGCATTCCAGAGTAACTTATGTGAGTAGGGAAAAGGGAAAAAATGTACATAAGGAATTAACAGTTAAAAATGAATGACTTTCATTTGTTTCAGGATCATTTTTTACTCAAATAAAGCCATCCTCCTTAATTTGTCTTGCTTTCCATTTGAAAGAGGGCAAAATCTATTTCCTGGGCAATTTTGCACAGCACAGATATTAATACTTTGGGGTTTAATTGTATCCTGTGTTTAAATACACTGTGGGTGAAACCCTAGACCTCTGCTTAATTGCTGTGAGAAAATAGCCTGATTTCTCTGAGATTAGGCACACGCTTATGTATACTTTGACCCAAGAGTGCCTCCTTCAGAATTAATCTTCTAAGGTAGTGGGATTTGCTTTTGTACATGCAGTAGACCCATTCATGACAAACAGTGCCTAATAAACCAACTTCACCCTCCAGACCTCTCTTTTGCTGTCAGAGTTTTTCTTCAACTATTCATTTCACACATCCCTTGTCCAGTTGCTTATTAGCAAATAAACCTTAAAGCAGGCAATAGGAATAAATTTAATGATTCCTCTTAATTAGAGAGGCTTAAGGTTTAAATAATGTGCTGCGGAACTGGAAATGTAAGGAATTTCCATTTAATAGTTAGACAAAAATATTCTCAACCTGATCCAAATATGCTGGCTGTTGGAAGACAAATTTGCTCATATTTATTTTTTACATTTCCTTTGTGCTATTGTTCAGTTGAACCATCTATTCCATAAAAGCACTTTTCCCTCTGTCATCTGTATTAGGATTGTTTCTATAAGATGTAACAAAAAGTTCTGGTTTTCAAATATTTACATTAGTCAAAGTTAGTCCTGTTTATACTTTTTGGCAATATAACTTTTTCCTTAAAAATGAAGTACTTTAGTTTAACTAAACGAAATGTGTTGAAATGGACAGTCTTATAAACTTAAGTACGCTTGGCAACAGAAAGGACCAAGGCTCCAACCAGAAAACACTGACTCAAGTGAGTAGCCCCTACTCATACAAATATCTTATTAACTTCAAAGGAACAATCTGTGTGTATTGGAGTTTTCAAAACCTGGCACTAAAGCACCAGCCCTGACTGCAAATACTGAGGCAGATGTAGAAGTTTACTTCTTTTTATTAATGCCATTAAAATCAGGAGTTGTGATCATTAGCAAAGTCCTTTATGTGATTTTCTACAAACAATATTAAGACTTGCAGGAGCATGTCCTAAAATTAGAAGATTAAGGCATTTGTTTCAGTTTTGAGTTAACATTAGATAAAATCATCTTTTGTTTTGATTGTTCAGTAAAGCATTTCCCTGTATTTGCATAAAATATATGAAGCCCAAAAGCCACTTCAATTTGTAAAAGAGTCTGGCTGCAAAAAAAATTGACTTCTCTTCTTCAAAATCAGTAACATTGCAGTAGCAAAAATAATGATGTAACATAAGAAAATCCCAGATGAACTGATTCCTTTAATTAAATATCTGGATTAAAAAAAAAAAAAAAAAAAAAAAAAAGAATAAAATATTATTTAACATCTATAAATTTGTATTTGTTTAAGCAGCCTTTTCTTTGTGCTATCAGTTACTTTGATTTCTTATGTGTTATTTTTCTGTCATTTTCTAGATACGTGATCAAAACCAGATTGAAATGAAAGGTTTTTTTGTTGTTTTTTTTGGGGGGGTTGTGTTTTTTTTGGTGGGTTTTGTTTGTTGTAGGTTGGTTTTTTTGTTGCTTTTTTAATGTTTTATTTTGTTTTGTGGTAAACCCTTTAGCTATTGTTACGGTAATAAGCCTTGGTTGGCTGATAGTGAACTATGTGGTCAAGACTCTCATAAGGGAAATGCAGTCTTCATTAAACAAGCCTTTTAACAGCAAGCCAAGCTTGATTAGAATCATATACAGATGAAATCATTTCTTTACAATGCCTTTGTAGTTTTGTGCATTCCCAATAATTCTTTAGGCTTAATAATACTTAGGAAACAGCTGGGTTACTACTTAAGATTCTGTTGTTGCTTCCAATTACTGCGCAGAAGTCAAAATACATAGTATAATTTCTGTTCAAATAACTGCAAGTGTATTAATGTGATATCTAAATGTGAAATGGGTTGGGACAAAAGTAAACATTACAGAAGGCAAAGAGTTACAGCTTGCTATCTTCTGTGGATTCCCTCTGCTAAACCTTTAAGAAGCAAAACTTCAGAAACAAGCAGGAAACTTTCTATGAGTTTTGTTATTGTTGCTCTAATGAAGCTGTGACAGCATACGGCAAGCCTAAATACTTTGTGTTGTAAAATATAGCTACCACGTTGTCTGCTTAATTTGTATTTGAACAGTCATTAAGAGTTTATACTTCCTTAATTTGGAGTCACAAAGAAAAAAAAAAAAAAAGAAGCAAAGTTCACAAAAAACCTAGGGAAGTGGGAATTCTTTTTTCTGGCATCTCGTCAGAGAGAAAATATTGTTGGTAATGCCAAACAAAAGAAAACAAAACAAATCTCTTAAATCTGTTGGTTAATTTTATTAGCCAGGGTCCAATTAAGCAACTATAATCCTGTTGATCTTTATTACTGATGTGCATTCCTTCCATAGCACAAATCTCCATAGGAGAGAGCTTAAGACTTCATAGATGGCAGAGGCCCGTTGCAAATGACAATTCACTAATAAACAAAGCAAGAAAACAACTCAATCAAAAGGTCAAATTCCTTTCTGTGGGTGATGACAGAAGGATGATAAGAGGAAAGCTTTTTTCTTTCCTTCCTTCATTTAATGCATCCTTTCCTCAGTAAAGACAAGCCTCCAAACTCCCTCTAAGCCGCTGGACCTCAAAAATGGGTCCAGGCTACTCAGCCAGTTAACAAGGCAATCTGCAACATTAGCCACTAGTGGTCAGATAGGGTAGGATCAGTTGGCATATGGCTCTTTTTTAGAGTATTTGTACTGTTTGAGCTGACCTTTCATTCCCGCCCCGTGCACATACATTTCTTCTTCACCTTGCCAGCTGCTAGCCTCACTATGCTGTGCTGTGAGGCAGCCGGAATGGCTAAGCATGAAAGGCATCGCCCTGTCTTCCAAGAAGAGGGATTCTTGTAACTTATCATTAAGATTTACAGGACTGTGTACAAAGCTGTTACCAGATTGTGTGTTCAAGTATGTAGTCTGTACATGTAAGGCAACTGCCCGTGTTTTTTTTTGTTGTTGCTGTTAATCTAGATATTGAGCTGTTTCTACCATAGGACTGCACTCCACAGACACTCTCACAGACAGGCCATCCCTGCCTGAAATGGTGTAGGGATTACGCCTTGAAGGAGTTTGTATGCAGTTAAATTGGTTGTGGATGCTTTTTTTTTTTTTTTTTTTTTTTTTTTTTTTTTTTTTTACTGTGTGGAAAGAGCCAAAGAGTTGAATTATGCAAGTTTCTGTGCAATTGCAGTGGGATCAGAAATAATGCTGTACTAATGCATAAACCCTTTGAACCCCTAGAGACTGTGCTGGAGTTGTGAACAACCAGTGACAAGGCCCAGCATTGCAGAGAGCGGGTTATGAATCAGCACAGTCCCGCTGTACTTTCAAGTATCTTTTCTTTCCTCCTCTCTTCCTCCTTAAAATACAGACGCAGGTTTGCATCTGCTAAGCCTAACTAAACTATATACTGCCATAGTGTATGAATGCTACTCCACCAGCATTGCAGTTTGTGTTTACAGCCAAAGCCATCTTCTGCTGAAACATTCAATAAAAATAAACTAAAATATCAAGAATGGAAAGGAAATATTGTGGCAGCTTCTTAGCTACTGAAAATCAGATAACACCTCTAAAGCCAGTGGAGCTGCACCAGTTTATATTTGTTGTAAGTCTGACTTAAAGTTTTAAGGCATAATGCTTTCAGTTTTCTCTCCTCCAGAACATTTATGTGTATTCTGTGCCACATATATGTGCATATAACAAACTGTTTTAATCTGAAAAGGTTAAAAAGGGGAGCTAGGCCAAGATAAATATCAATAGATGAGAAAATATCAGTAGAGAAAAGAGGTAATATGAGCTATTCAAATTAACATGCTCTCTGTGACTCTTGAAAAGCAAAGGAGACTATTCAAATATCCTTGAATACCCTTTTTAGATGGACATTCCATTTATCAATATATATTAGTAGCTACCGTTTAAAGTCATAAACCAGTACCTCTAACATTAAAATTAAAATAAACACTATGTAAAAAAAAAAAAAAATGAAGAGTGAGTAAGGCATAAGTGCAAGTTGGGGACAGAAGAAGATCATATACAAAAATAATTATCTAACTGTTCAGTATTCAGGGAATTTCCATGTTCTGTTGTTTTTTTTTTTGTTTGTTTGTTTGTTTGTTTGTTTTTAAATCTTTAGCCTATTTATGTTACTTTCTTTATAAATGTTCATGGTTCCCATAGATATATAAGCTATTAAATCTGAAAACACCACCAGTACTTATTTGTTTCAATTTAGCTATATTGCCTAATAGATTATTGTTTGAACATCTAAAATTTTGTATTTTCCTTTTCTTCCTGCTTACTTATTAATGCGTGCATAAAAATTTCTGATCCAAGATGGTTTTATTACATGTGATAACACTAACTGGAGATTTTGAGCCATGTGGTTTAAGTGATGAATGTAGCCATGTTCTAGCCCAACATGCTCTTTCATTCATTGTCTTTTTAGGTTCTTAGTTTCATGTTTCAAAAGTATCATGATCTTTTACCAGCCCACAATAGTGAGCCTCTTCATCAACAATAGTCCCTGAAGTGAGGGTATATTTTAAATCGCCAGGCAATCTTAGACAGAGAATGTGATGGGGAAAGAGTTCTGAACAGGATTGTACCCTCATGGTCTTTCAATAAAAAAAAAAAAAAAAAAAAAGATTCACAATCAAATTCCAATAAATTAAACTGACCACATCTGAGAAACTTCGTACAGTTCAGCTTGCCTTTCATAGCTGTCTGCAATCAACTGGTCTTACCTAAAATTTACAGTGCAATACTTATGAAAAGCACCTTTTTTTTTTTTTTTTTTTTTTTTTTTAATTGGTTCACAGCTTGTTGAATTCAATACTGTTTCATTCCACAGCTAAATTATTGATTGAATTGAAGTGTTTGCTCATCTATGAAACATGTCCATCTCTCAATAACATTGTTACAATTTCTCCTTGTTTGCTGATAGAGAACTAAGTTTTATTTCCTGTGCTTTTTATAGTGGGTCAGTTCAACATCTCATTATTAGCTAAAGCAAGATAATCAAAAGTGTATTGCCATTTTGGGAACGGAATTTTTGATTAATATTGTTTTGTAGAAAATTGATTTATTACAGAAAAAAAAATGGAAATGTGTTTGAATTTCCTTAAAATTGTCCTCCTCCCATTATGAAGGGCTTCTTATAATTTAACTTACATGGATGACATAATGTCATTATAATATCTACTTCTGTTATACAGTAATGACAGTCTACATGTCATTCCAGCTATTTAAATGAACAGGTTCTAACAATAATGTTTCAGAGTAAAACTAACATAAAGTACCTTTAACAATTTTCACAATTTTCTTGATGATAGTAAAATCGAACTTTTAATGTGACATTTGCAAGTTTCTCTTTCTACTTGGGGTGAAAATCTCTTTTTCCTGCTTTTTATCAGCTGAACCAAAGTTTTCCTTGTCTCCTTTTCTTTACTCCATTTTTCACTCTTCAGCATGCTTTATTGCTAAATTCAGACTGTAAAGACCACATCATGCTTTAAGCCAGTTATCTATCCTCAACACACACAGATCTCACATAAGAGGTATGACATAACATTCTTTTGTTGAATATTGAGTGGTTAGACCTACGCATCTGTAGGTCTCACCACTCTATACTTGAACAGGGCTAACAAGCAAATTCCACTATATACTCGATATGTTGTCTGGTGCTTGGGAAAAAAAAAAATAGAAAGAAAGAATATCTACAATATACCTTTCCATTTGTGTAGACCTTGATTAATTTTACTTTTAACATCCATTTACTGTAACTGCTCTATTATCTCCAACTTCATTTCCATTACAAAAGTTTATCTAGATAACATTTTTAAAGTTCAAGCTTATAGTTATATATATATTGAGATCCAAATCAAAAGCATAGAAGATTTTAAGTATTTTTGAGAAGCAAACTTGAAGAGCCATGATTATTTGTCTGTGACATCTTAATTCTTGAAAAGTAGGAGTATCAAATTACCTGTTGAAAATAAATGCATTGAAACAACTTGTAATTACATGCCTATTTTGTCTGCATTTGGATAAAAGATTAGCTTCTGCTGTTTTTCCTCCAGGACTGATAAATTCAAATCAAATGCTATCCTGACCAAACAGTATTCAAACATCCATAAAAGTAGAAGAAACAAAATAAGGTGCATTCTGGTCATGTTGATTTTACCATTTGTTTCAAGTTGTTTATTTACAATTATCATAATAATTGAAAGGTTACCAGGAGGACTGTGGAAGGCAGGGGTAACTGCAAAAGAGATTCAAGTCAGAGCAACGTGAATACTAATGCACCTCCGCTCTAGGTGAAAGATCAGTTTCCCTGGAAGCACTGCAAGATGTAGCACAGTGATTTGTAAACTACAAACATTAACTTAAATTAGTAGAATAATTCATTATAGTGCTTGTATCTTTTTTTTCCTGCTCTTTATAGTTAATAATTATTTGATACATTTTATCATTTTAAATAATTTTCAGATAACCCTGGTGTTATAATGTGAGATTCTTTATTTCTAATTCAGCTCATCATTTGTATGCATTGTCTATAGTAGTAAGTTTGCTTCTCATTCAGATAAATATGGTATTCCTTTAGGTTTTCCTATACAGAAGCTTACAGTGAAGCTGGTGAGAGTTTTCATGGATCTTTTAGCTTCTATGTCTGGCTCCAAAAGATGGAAGCTTACACTCAAATCTGTCTTGACCATTCTGGTAGAGCTGGACATCCACAACATTTGCAGGCACTCAAGTGCTCAGTATTATCAGACTACTGGTTTTTAATTGTGGAATAAACAAATTCAAAACTAGTGTTACAGAGAAGCAATAGGCATAATAATCTAGGACCACTGACCACAGGTTCTCCACCTGTGTGGGTCAAATGATGCCATGTGAGCCCAGTACATGAGGAAACAGGCCCAAGCTTTTTGCCCTGCCTGTATCTTTTCAGAGTGTAGGGCAACTCTGAGAGGGAATTAGACGCCAAATACCTGGGGCCTACACAATTGCAGATGTTTTCATTAAAGAACATAGATAAATAATCTGGAATAGCTGGCACTAACAGCATACACCAAAGTAAACCTGGAAATATATTCTTGAAGGGAACAAAGAAAAGGAAAGAGGAAACAAATCGGTGACCTACTTTAGCATCAGATGAGAAACAGTCTCCTTCAATTCATATGTCCACGAAATGGAGGGAAAGAGTATCAGGAGTGAATTCAGGTGAACAGCCTGCACGTGAAGCTCTTGCATTGAGAAGGGTACCTGTATTTCTGTAAGATGTTATCTGTTGATAACATTATGTTGATATCTGATGACTGGGTTTGCAACAGTGGTCTCAATAAGTTTGTATGATGATGTTCTGCAAACTTGTGTATCTATAATACAGGAGTAAATTTTCTTGGTAACTGCTTTGTGTTCAGGTTTTCCCAGTACTTTCTCCTTATGACACATCTGGAGTATTGTCTGTTATGGTTAGATTTTATAATCCTAGGGGGAGCAGTGCACATTATCAGCAAAATGTGTATCTTTAAGACCAAGAATTAAGTCCTTTCTTGGCCAGTGCTCTGAAGTGTATATTCAGCTACTTTTAATCACTTTCCTTTTAGAACTTTAGGAAGTGGCATCCCCTGTCCCAGCCCCTTTATTAATGGCCAGTTGTAAATGACTTTAGCAAATGGAGCACCATTTGTCACACTGTAGCAAGTGACGCACTGTACTGTATTTCTAGCCCTACCACTTAATTTAAGCATTGAGATTTATAGCTTGTCATCATCTGCTCTATCTTTCTGTTCCTTCTTTGTGCCTTCCCAAGTGCTAAAACAGGTTGTCGGGAAAAGGGTTTATACGTAAAAGCAAAGACGTTTCTGCTGTGACTCAGAGCATTGAAAAACACTAATTCAACTCTTTCACTTGTATAGTGTATTCTCCTGATGGATTTTCTCCTTCTACTTAATTGCTTCTCCACATTTAACTGATATTTGATGAAAAGATTCCCCTATTTTACAATTTCTCTCAAAATAATCCCACTGTAATTCAGTTGCAATCACTTGTGTATACACTATGTTTGTTTATTGCTTTGAAAGACACATGGTACAGACAGCAGCCAACTCGTACTGCAAATTAAAAACTTTTGTTTGAACTTGAAATTAGTTCTTTCTTCAGTGCACTGCTCTACTCCACACCATCAGCAAGTTTCATGGGGCTACAAATTTGTAGCCCGTTCCTCTGTCCAGGCTATATAGATTTTTATATAGATTACAGACAGCGTGTGTGATTTATATACTGCCACATGGAAAGTGGCAGGCATCCAATAAGTGACCCCACTGGTTTAAAACTCCTCTGAATCAAACATCTGTTCTGTGTTTGTGTGCATTTGTTTGTTTGTTTACTTAAGAGCACTGAGCATTGGCCTTGCACATGCTTACCCTGTTTCTCGTAATAGCACAGATAGGTCGTTGGGGTTTGTAACACTATGGTACTTATAGCAGAGAGCAGACGTTTTTCTTGTCATCCTGGTGCTATTGGCAATCAACTGCCTGTTTCCCTTCAAAGCGGTGAGACCACTGGTCTCTTGGTCAACACTGTGGATGCACAGCTGGACATAAGGCTCCTGAAGCAAACATTATGTTCTCAGCAGTGTGTGGGAGCGGTGCTCCCAGACTGCAAACATTTGGCCCATTCCTCTAATGCCCAACATCTTGTGAAGTAATTTCACTGATGTCAAGTGAGTGCACAGTGCAAATGCAGTGATACTAGTGATACTCCTGCAGAGCTTCCAAGTACACTAGTGCTGATGTTTGACACTGTTTATGCACAGATGTAGCTTATCTAAATAGGCACAGGTTAGCAAAGGATCAGGACCAGAAACAAGTGTTATGCACATTGCCTGACAGGTCAAAGACAGTGAAGTTGACAGCCCATTTCTCAGTCTTTCTGTAGCAGTTGTGTCACCAGCTCTGCTTTCTGCACTGAAAGAATGCTTAAACCATACCAGTGCTGCTCTACTGAACCCGTGCAGCTACATGCCTAAGCAGGGGCTTGTCATGTGAAAAGGGTATAAGAAGCTTTCAGAAATTCCGTATAAATAATATCATATGCCTGCAACTTTTCAGAACAAAAGAGTTAAAGATCAAGCAAGTGGTTTTAGCTGGAATTCTAGGTGCACATTTCTACCCCTCAGCAGCCAAGCAGGAAGGCAGGACCTGTCTGCTCTGTGTGCCTGCAGTAGGCTGCAACCTCAGCTGAGTCTGATGAGCTCCATGTTTACCAGTAAGGATATGTAAGCTGGAGAGTTGCTTGCAGTCTCTGAGTTGCTTTCAGCTAACAGTTGGACCTGAAACATTTTCAGTTTCCCATGGGTTCTTAAAAAACCCTAGCTCATAAACAAAGAAGAACTGAAAAATGACTCATTTAACTGCTGTTCTCCAATTGGTCTTCTTTAAATTTTCCAGATGAATTCCAAGGAGTCTACTATATTTATGGGAAATAAGAAGTCACTGAATTACTGTACAAAATGAATCAAATTCAATACTAGAAAAAGCAGGTAAAACTTTAATAAATTTAATGAAGCTGCACCTGTTCACATAGCTTTGTATTTTAACCCAGCCAGTCACCTTGTATTCTCCTACATTAACCCAACATTATTTTGTCCAGCATATTATCAAATACTCAGTGTCCGCTGATGCAACTTCTACTGCTTTACTTTGAGTGTGATCCCTTTGTATATGCTAGCCAAAATCACATTTGTTTGTTTTCCCAGAGCTGTATCACATTGCAAGCCCTTATTTAATTTGCTGTTCAGTACTAGCCAGGAGTCTTTTTTTTTTTTTATTTTTTTTTTTTTTTTTAGTGTTTTGTAAACACTATCTTCCTTCCATAGTATATTTGTGTTTCAGATTATTTCCCTTAAGTATTTGACTTTTTAGTTTTCATTACTGAATGTTGTTTTTTTTTTTTTCTTGTTTTCCACATTTTCTCCCCAACTCTTGTAAGCTCTCTAGGTCTCCCTGTAACTGTTTCTTTACTTTCATTTCAATAACGCTTCATAGGTAAATAATGTGCAGTTAAGTTGTGTGTCCCCCCCTCTCTTATTGGTAAGAAAGGAAAAAATGCAAAAAGCTTACAATGGAAAAAGGGGAAATGGTAACAAACTGAATTAATACCAATGGCCAGAGTATTTTACTGGGTACCTGTATACATACGAATGTTAGAAGTTAGTATGATACCTTCAGATATACTGACATATCTTAATATACTGAAATGATTTTGTTGTTGTTGTTGAATTGAATATACCACAACAATATGAAACATTTTCTCTCTTTTGAACGTCCAGAAACTTCCTTTTTATATATAGGAATGTAGTCAAAAATATTTTATAGAGCAATACTGTTCTTGTTACCCAAAGCAAAAGTACCAGCATTTTACCTCTTTTCAGGGCAGAGCTTTGTATTTTAGTTAGTGGTTGTATTAACTGTGCACTAGGATAGAATAAAGCTTCAGCACCATCATGATGTTTCTTTAAGCAGTGTTTTTCCAATTTCAGACGCAATTCTAAGAGCATAATCTAAGACATTCCCTTTGGAGCTGCCTCCATATACAAACACACTTTAATAAGTGAGACCTCTGCCAGGGTCATCAAGACCAAAATGAACAACAACAACAAAAAATCTTCAGCACTACTTTTATTTAGTTTGTGACCCAACTTTACCCTTTAAATATAGGAGGATCAACATACTGGGGCATGACCTCAAAGAGCTGTCATGTCACTTTTACACTACTTTTATTTTATAATGTTATGTAAGTTGGGAAACTCAGCTGCAATGTGTGCTGTATCGTATATCTAGATTTATTTCTCTGAATTATGGGAAATATCTGTGGAGTGGGTGTGTTTAATTATTTGCAGATTTATATAGGTACTTTAGGAATGAAATGGCAAAACTAAAAAATAAAAATGTCACCAGTAAATTTTTAGCAACTGAAAGTGGTCACCTTATTAGTAGTCGGTAGTTCTGTCCAAATCCTCAGCAATTCTTTATTACTGCTCTCAATTGACCTCAGTTTGGTTCAGACTTGAACAAGTCACTGGCTAAACAAGAATTATTATAACAGGAGTGCCAAAGCCTTTTCCCCCACATAAAATCATATCTTGAACAGCCCCAATTCCATCCTCTTTTCTTAAAATTATTTTGAGGGTCAATCTCCTGCTGTATTAAAGGCAGGAAAATAACTATAGTTTTGTGCCAGACGTTTATTTTGTCTTTGTTTTGGTTTGGTTTTCACACTGAGGTTGGAACACAAAGGCAAAATGCTCCTTTTTTGTACATAACACCCCCAAAAAAGTCCTGTATCTGCAACTAGGGTAACTGTTCACCTAGCAAATAACTTGATCATATCCAGACATAACTGTGGCATGAATAAAATGTGATTCTGTGATTGATATAGTTATAGTTTATGGTGAAAACTATATCTTTACTAAATCTGCAAAGGTAACTTTTAAGCTAATAACTCACAATCATACTGTCTTGCTTCAGAATGACGAAATATTATTTTACTTTCACTGATATACTGTTCTTACTGTGACAATAAGCAGGAACTGCATTGGATAGCATGACATTTCAGTAGTTTTAACATTAACTCACATTTCAAGGATAAACGTGGAATTCCAGTTGTGGAAAAATATACTTCAATTTACTGTGTTTAAAAAAAAAAAAAAAAATGATGCTTCCACATAGAAATATATTCTTTCATTTTATTAAAAAGTAGGTTTTAAAACATTGTTCTCTAACCAAAGCCAGGCATCTGGAGAGAAACAGAAATTGTGAGATATAAACTTTCCCTAGCATTTCTAAAGAATATTAGTGTTGTTGTTTGTTTGTTTGTTTGTTTGTTTTAAAAAAAGTTCAAAGCTCACATTTGAGCTGCTATTCTGATACTGTGATCACTGTCATAGGATTGGTACACATTAGGAGAACATAATGTATCCTAAAATTTACCTAAAGGAATGGAAGATGATGACTCTATCTAAACACGCAATGAGAGTGCAGCAACACCTATGTCTCCTTTCCCACAGAAGGCAGCAGGATCTAACATAAGGACTTTTTCTTTCAGCCTTTTCCCTAAATCTCTTCCTCAAACAAAAGCCCAGCTACAAGGTAGGAAAAGGCAGCAATCAACTCCATTGCAATACACAGAGTCTTAAGGAAATGTTATTTCTGTGTTTGTGAGGGAGAGGCAACAGACCAAAAGAGAACCAAAGTGTGGTCTGGAATGTTCATAGCAATACATGGTCATGGTGACATTTGGTGTTTTCCACAGTGGATGTGAAAGACTAGTAACATTTTCATCTCATATGATAAACCAAATCAGGCACAAGTATAGTTTTGGAAGTTTTCAGTTTGGTTTTATAAGAGTATGGTATTTCATCAGTTTTTGCATAGGAGTCCTTTTATCTTTAAAATACAGACCGTCACGTCAAGCCCCAGTGAAAAACTGTGATTCAAAGTTTGGAAAGTATTATGGATGTCATTTTCTTCCTTACCAATATTGCAGTTTTTATTTGATTTATTATCTAAGTTTTCACATAAAGTTTGGAGCCATTTCTATTCTGAAATTTGTCCACTTCTGCTTTTGAAGTTTTTTAGAGATACCTTAAAAAATATTTTTTGAACTGCCATCAAACATTATAGAAAAACTAGTAAAGTGGAAATAAAATTATGACTGTTTTTTTTTTGTTGTTGTTTTGTTTTGTTTTGTTTTTAATACAAAGAATAAATCACTCTTAAATTTAGAAGCAACTATGACATGGGCTTCACTTATCCTGTCTTTAGCACGGAGATGAACTAGTTCTGTTTTTCTCACTCTTTTGTAGTCAAAGGATCATCCAACCCTTTTCCAAAAAAATGTTCATGGATCACCTTGTCTCTGACTCTAATTCAACAGCTGGGCAAGAGGGATTATAAATTAAAAAAATATATAACATTTATATAAATTGTATTCAATGATTTAAAATAAAATTCTTAAATTCATTGCTATAATTACAAATATAGGTTCCCAACTGTGTCTGCCTGCAGGTACCGACTGCAGCGGGAAGCCAGTTCCCGATTATGCCTGCCTGCGGGTATTGACGGTAGTCAGGAGCCAGGTTTTGCCTCTGCCTGCCGGGAGGCTTTTGATAACAACTGGGAAGCAGCTCCTGACAGCTCCTGACACTGCCTGCTAGCTGGCACGAGCAGCAATCCTTCTGCAGCTCGCCAGTGGTCTACAGGCAGTTGAGTTATACTGGATCAAATTAACTTCCAGAGGTCCTTTCCAGTACTGTTTTTTTAAATACTATGATATGACTTTGAGGGAGCTGGGATTTTTTGAGGGAGCTGGGATTGTTCAGCCTGGAGAAAAGGAGGCTCAGGGGTGACCTTATCGCTCTCTACAGGTACCTCAAAGGAGGCTGTAGCGAGGTGGCGGTTGGTCTGTTCTCCCACGTGCCTGGTGACAGGACAAGGGGGAATGGGCTTAAGTTGCGCCAGGGGAATTTTAGGTTGGATCTTAGGAAGAACTTCTTTACCGAAAGGGTTGTTAGACATTGGAACGGGCTGCCCAGGGAAGTGGTGGAGTCACCGTCCCTGGAGGTCTTTAAAAGACGTTTAGATGTAGAGCTTAGGGATATGGTTTAGTGGGGACTGTTAGTGTTAGGTCAGAGGTTGGACTCGATGATCTTGAGATCTCTTCCAACCTAGAAATTCTGTGAATCTGTGACTTGCAATAAATTTCAGGGATATCAACAGGATTTTAGGAAAGGCTTTGTTTTAGAAGATGCTAATGAGCTCTGCTGATAGATTATGCCACTAGAGAGGAGAGAATTAATTTATTATGTCAACTGGAGGCTTTTCTAGAAAGTTGTATAAATTTAAGAGCTCTGCAAATTATCCTCTATTCGTACCCTGAGAAAGGACTGTTAACTGAATAAGTTGTGTAGGAGCCTCTCACAGTGACTACGGAAGAGTCTATCAGTGCCCACCTCCACCATCAAAAAAAATGCTGCACCAGATCACCAGTGATGTGATGGCTCACAAAGGCCTATTCAGTAATTCAGTGGTTGGGATTTACTTTACAAAGTCAATCGGAGGTTAACTGTGAGAGAATTCGTGGGGGAGTATGAGTGCTCTGGCTCTGCTCCATCTACTGTCTGCCATAGGTTTTGTCATGGAGCTGTTAACCCAAGAGGTGGCAGAGCAATAGCTTGAATTAAGCAAACACTCATGCAAAAAGTTTCCTACCTTGGTGAAGCCAATAAAAGGCATGTTTGCACTTGCAGTCTCCTGAAGAAAATAAATATGAATCCAGTTTTTAATTCTGCTTACTGTGCATTGGACTCTAAAGAACAGATGTTCTTGATGGAGAGTACAGTGATAGTTTTTGTTTCTCTTCTGAATCATAATCGGTGACAATTTTCCCTCTACTAAATGTGATCAACCTCCTCTCTTCCACATGTAAATGTTCTGCAAAAGCTGACACAGTTGAGATAACTGGGCTAAACACTATCCTCTGGTCCTTGGTTTCCAGACAACTAATAAGCCTGATTCTGCAGAACATTTTATTCATCATCACTCTCTAGAAATGGTCTGAGAACAATAAACAAAGTTTGTATTGAACTCTTTAAGTTCACCAGTGGTATCTCTGTCTTAGAAATCACTGAAGGTTCAGGATATATTCCACAGAATATTTGGCTCTCAGCAGTTAATCATCAGCATAATTAGGTGCTTCTTCAGTTATGAGCCTGAAGCCTGACTGGAAAACCTTCTAATAGGTGCAAGTAACAGACGGCAGTTTTTATATAATCATATTCAGATTGAGAGGATAATAAACATCAGTATTCTAAAGCAGGAATCACGAGGCAAGATGCCTATTACATTTTTCCTGGTAAAAATGATTCTAGCAAAAATCATTTTTAAATGATAAAAAATATAAAAAATTGGTAAAGGCATTAGTTCATGATATTTTTTTGAGAGGCTGAATTGACAGCATCTCATATTGCAAGTTGAAGTATATAACTGGCAGAAGGACTTCTGTTTCCTAATTATTCTGGACCTCATGCAAATTAAGAAATTTATAGCAGAGTTCCTAATATTGCAATAAAGCTTTAGTTTCCTGTCCTCTCAGACTGAAAATTGTTGTTATATAGTCTATATTATATGCACACTTATAAAAATAGTCAACTATTAATTGATTCCTGTCTTAATGAGGTTGTACAATTTAAAGAGATGAAACCCACAACTAAACCTTATTGAATACGATCATAGACAAGAGGCTCTTGCCAAATTTTTGAAGTTCTAAACTTGTATTTCAAGATAAAATGAAGGTAGAGGTTTAGTACAATATTGAGAGTGGAAATATTATTTTCATGTAATTTGTTTTAGAATATCAGCTAGAAATGCACTGTTTTAATTTCACATCTCCAATGAAAATTTGTTTTGATTTAAAATTGCAAATGACAATAAAAGAAGGTTATGTTTTGAGATTTCCAAATGATCATTTCTGTTAAATAATAATAATTTGTATTTATTTATTTGGTATGTTTCAACTTTGAGGATTTCAATTTCAAATTACAAGGCTTTCCTACAAGAATGTATTGTTTTGTTTGAAATTCTTACAAGTTCATTGCTTGAAAGTACTCCAAAGTACCTTCAGATTAAATTCAGAGCAATAGTTTTTAATATGTGACTCCAAGCAGTTGAATGTGTAAATGCATCTTGGAAAAAGAGTATGGTTAAGAGAATGACACTGAGAAGGCATACAGCCATTAACTAGTTACAGTCATTAACTTTTAAGACTGATATAAATCTGGTGGTGCCTGAACCTCTCTAAAGATAAATCTTTCTTACCTATTTGCATATTGACTCATTTTCAGAACAAAGCCATTATATGCAAAGTATTGCTCATACAGTAAAATAATTAGCTACAATGACTGTGGGCAGGATATGGGTTATAGAGTGAATACGGGCTATAGACTGAATCAACGTTGTTTTTTCCAGGTTTAATATACATACTGAGTTCTTTCAGGGGCTATGATTTCTGCCAAGCTGTCAGTTTTGCACAGGCTTTAAAGAACAAGGTAGTGGGGAAAAAAACTGTAAATCTGCCAAAATGTAGTCTTTAGAAGTAAGGTTCATTTTGTTGTTTAGAAAAAGACCTGTCGTAAGTTACCTCACTCCTTCAAAAAGTCAGTTCTGAAGTGATTCAGTCACTATTGGCATTTCATTCTTTCCTTCCTTGATAATATTTTCCTTATAGGTGCTGTTGCCTACATAGTCAAAAAATATATCAGATAAAATTAAACCAATATACTCTCATTGGCTGTAGTTGTCGTAGAAGCCTTCTGATGCTTAATATTAATTATACGAATTACAAAAGATTAGCAGTAACTGAATTAAATGTCTGTTATTCAAAAAACAGTTGAAAAGTTTCCAAAAGAATTTATTGTCTTTCCTTTTTATCCATTGTGGCTGAGTTCAATATAATACTTGAGGGCATTTACTATCCCATGTATAAAATAATCATTAAGTATTTTGACAGCAATAGAAATCAAAGGTAGTTATGTTCCACAAGTATAACAAGTATTTATCTCACTGTGTTCAGAAAAGAAGCAGATGGAATGTATTTCCAGTATTATTAAGCATTACAACTTCTTTAAAAGCTCCTGAATTTGCGGTTCAGTGTACCTGAATCACAGATTGTATATTATTCCCCAGTCTCATTAGAGCTTTCAAGGAGAAAGCCATCCTTACTTCTACAAGCTACTAGTGTGTCTGCCAATGCAATTTATGGTGCAGGAGTGACCATTAACTCCTACTCCTTTAAAACATATTTTTCTCTTAGAGACCTTGACAAGTTAGACATAGGACAAAAGTGTAGTTTATTGACTTCTGATTTTCTGATTGAAGAAGATGGAAAAGTAGCCCACTGGAAAAAAAAAAAAATAAAAAAAAAAATAAAAATAAAATAAAGTTTGAATTATGTATACAGTAAGGTAATAAACAAGATGTTGTAACTGCTAAATCCTTCCATGAGCATATATTGTTATTTATTACTCGTATTACACTGGGGAAGTTAAAGGAGTAGGACCCTGTTGTGCTCGATGCTGTATGGACAGTACAAAAGCATACTTGTCTTAAAGAATTTACCAAATACATTTTTATTAAACCATATATTCATAATCCTCACTCTATAATGTATCTAAAATGTTAGTTACAGCAGTCAGCTATTGTAAGCTACCAAAATGAACACGTACTTCCCCTCTTAAAACAACATTTGTATTCCATTCATACCTACAGACCCTAAACAAGATTAGGGCAAAAATGAGCTGCCCCTGCACTGTACCAGAGCATTACTAGCATGTCAGGAGCCAGAGAAGCAAAATAAGTGGCAGAGCATCCCAAGTAGAGCATGTCAGAGGCAAGTAGAGAGACTGCAGCCTTCCTTCCAGTTCAGTTCCCTGCTGTCTAGATCCCAGTAATGAAGCCTTGTTCAGTCCAACACTCACTTCCTCATGCAGCACTTCTTCATGGTCATGGTCCTATTCAGTCCAGTTTGACAGGCTGCTGCCAGCACACCTCTTGGTGATTAATGTTTGCAGTGTCTGGCTTTATTCATGGCTAAATAAATCTTGTTATGAAAAAAAAAAAATGTAATTGATACTAAAAGGGACACTAATTTTAAGAGTACATTTTCTATTGTAAGTACTTCTACTGCTGTTGGTGGGAGTAAGATTAGATTTTGTTTCAGCTACAGCCCAGAGAACATGGTCTCATTGTGAGTTACAACCACATCTTACCTAACAGTGGTTATGCTGTGGGGATAGTTACAGCATATAGTGGTATTTCTAAAGACCTGTATAGAAAAAAATAGTAATAGGAAAAGAAAAGAATATAGAGTGCAGTTTGATAAAGGCGTGAAGTCAGAAACATTTAGATGTCTGATTCACTTTCACTGAAAAGGGCTTAATTGTGCTTTCAGTCACATGGCATGGCCGCTCTGTGTTTTGTGTTTCTTTGTTCCCCAGCATAAGACTATTCAGACTTATTTATAGAGAAGTCCAAAAAATGTGTTGTCTTGCAAGCAGTCTGTTTTGGATACTGGATGAGATGGTGAATACAGTCTAATACTTGTATTATGACTTTGCTGTCTCTTCAAATTAATTACCGCATGAATTTCTAGTGAAATGTAGATGTAGATTCCAAGGAAATGTTGTTCAAAAACCTGGGATCTGCAGATAGGAAATGACATCTTACCCTCTATTCATTTTAAACAGTCAGAGATTTGGCAACCTTGGTAAAAATGTCAAATTAAAAAAAAAAAAAAAAAAAAATGAAACTATTTCAAATGAAAGGTTTAATCAAAGCTTTGAATTTAACCAATAGGAAAGTCAGAACCTTTATACTCTGCTACTGTTATGTTGCATCTCAAAAGCACAAATTAAATGTCAGAAAAGAATTGATTTTCCCATCTTGGGACTGACAGCTACTTAATTTCTTTTATATTAAATATAGTATTAAGGTTGTAGGAAACCCAAAAGAGCTCCTTAAGTTTCCCAGAGATTTCTTTTCCCCTCTATTTGTTTTGCTTTACTCCTTTCTGAGAAGCAAATGGGAGACCACAAATCGCACAAATCAAGAAAGATCCATACAGGTCTTGAATATTGATGAAGCAATCCTTACTTTACTTGCAGAATGATGGGCTGGCTGAGCTATTGCTGCTGAGGAAAGAGATCTGAGACGTATAAAAGTTAGCTTCCTGGATGGACAGACAGATGGGACACACACACACACACACACACACAAAGCTTAGTGCTCATTAGTGAACAAAAAAAAAAAAAACATTAAGAAAGGAAGAGGAGCAGTCATTACATGATGTATAAACCCATGATGCTCTCTCAAACCAGACTCAAAAAGTAGTTTTAGAACTTGAAAAGTTACAGAGAAAGGCTGGTAGAATGATCAGAACAGTTTTTGTAAAAGGAATAACCAGAAGCTTTGCAGCCTGGTGACTGACAAGAAATATGATAAAACTATAAAATCAGAATAGCATGGAGGAGATTAGGGAGAAATTATTCACTATCTCTCATAATGCAAGAAAAATAGGCATGAGATTGTATTGTCAGATATGAAGTTAAAATCAAATAATATATATAATAGTACATAATGTATTTCTAAGTATTTCTGAGGGGGCTGTGGGTACACTAGAATTTGCATGGATTCAAAACGCAATTAGACAAACTCATGGTATCTACTAGGTACTGATTCAGAATGTATCTGAACTGCAGATGACTGAGAGATGAATTATAATAGAGAAGCATCACTAGACACCTGTCCTGTTGTTATATTCTTTACTAAGCATCTGCTCCTGGGTACTTGGCTATACTGGCCTTTGGTCTGAATAATACTGTTCTTACATATCACATGATGTTTCCAAAAAAACATAGCCATGATGGAATCCTTCTGCTAGGATACTGCTTTCTTTTCTCTTTATCTCAGATGTAGAATACCCATGAATTCACTAAAAGCCATGGTGATGATGCTTAGCATACATGAAGACCACTCCTCAAGGTGTCTGAAGGTGTTCTATACACAGCTGCATCAAAATTTGTTTACTTGGTTTTCTGTGCCTAGACACGAGGGACTACATCAGTTATTCTGTGTTTATCAGGGATTTTACAATAGAAAATCAGATATGGATTAACCAAGATGAGGAAGAACAAAGTACAAAGAATCCAAAGAGAATATACCTTTTCCTTCTCCAGTTAGCTACTGTCTGTGCAGGGTTTTGACATACAGCAGTGTTGCATTGCAGCTGCCCCCAGACATAACTGATGCTGGAATAGTAGCAGACATATCTAGATTTTTTTATTATTATTATTTTGTTTTTATTTTCAAGTGGTATAGTTTCTCTTTCAGTAATTTCTACTTATATGTTTATGGTCGTTTGATCCAGGACATCCAAAATCTTGAAACTCAAAGGGAGAGCTGAGGTAGCTGTTGAAGTTGTTGAAGAACAGGTTATTTTCCCTTCTAGTAACCATTTGGATTTGTAAATTTGGTTGGTGCCTTTCCCCTTTTCTCTCTCCCCCTCTCTAGTCATTGTCTCTCTAAAACACTGTGTTATCCCAGAGGCTGCTGTTCTTGCGTTACTAATGCAATATTTATCCCTCATACAGGTTTTACCCATAATCTACCACTCCACATATACACACAGACAGTACTATTCTAACAGGAGCATAATGTCTTTCAGTTAATTAACAGTACAAAACAAGTTACATTTTTGTTTTCTCACTGTAAGTCTACAGAGTTGTAGCAAATCCTTGCTTCCAAAATTTTCTCTTCTTGCTGTAACATGTCTTCCTTTCTCATTTCTTGCACCTCCATTCCATTTTGGCTTACACATTTAAGATGTGATTTGTAGCAAAGAGGGCAAACACTGACAGTGTATAATTTAACTTAGAGAGATGCCATGCCACTTTTTCACTAACATTACAGAAAAAAAAAAAAAACTTTGCTGTGTGGAGTGTAAGATCAGAAGAGTACCAAGTTTTATTGTTATATCTTACCTTTTTTTCCTCTAATCTAATAAAGCAGATGTACTAATTTATAAAATAGAGTTTAAAATGTCTATAGCAAAAGAAATGTGTAAACAGCACAAGGCTTTTCCCATTCCCACATTTTGCTTCATGTTTCTATAATACTCCATCTGTATTACTTCAAATATTTCTGATGGTACAATATAGCAAGGTTCCCCTGTTCTTCCGCTGCCTTTTACAATACTTCCCTGAATAGTAATGGGAATTTACTTCTTGGCTTGAGAAACAGATCCAAAAGCTACATGAAATTTTTCAGTGTCTGAAATGATATACAAAATTCTGAAGATTAAGTTTCTTCGAATTACAGAAAAATACAGCAGTTATTCCTTCTCTTGCCTATAAAATATACCATGCCTGTCTTTGGAGACCAGAAAAGGCTGAAGTTTGTAAGCCTTTTGCCTCTTTGGTAAATAGAAATAAATAAACTAAATAAAGCACACCGCAAGAGCCTACTCCATCATTCCTAAATCCACTTTCTCTACAAATAGTCAGGTGTTTGCTCCATATACTCTGTCAGGCTAAATATACTGTGCTCTAAAAAAGTCCACAGTACCATTCATACTCTAAATATACTGAATTGCCTGAAACAGAAACTGAAAGGGAAAACAGTCCAAATTTTGCTGACTTTTCTGAATAAATATAAGTTCTGTGATATGCACAGCAGCCCAATTTCACCAATCTTTTCACTATAAATACCAGAAAGATTCAGTGCAACAAGCCCTGTTCAATTTGGTGTCACAGTGGTAGCATCATGGTGCCCATAAAGCATTCATCCTCCCAGATTTTAGCAAAGGAATCAAAACTTCTGTATGTCTTACCAGTTGCCAGCTACTGGTTAAATTGTTTGTTGTCTTCGTGAGCCATTACTTATTCAAAGTTATAAGCCCAACATGGAAAAACTTAGAACCAAAGAAACAGCAATTTTTTCTTGTGTTGCTCCCTTGCACCTTACACTATGTAGCATACCACTTAGATGTTGTTGACTATTTGGATTCATACCTTTGTATTTTTTTTTTACTCACTGCCTGACACACATTTCTTATAGTCTAGCCAACTTCACTGCAGCTTCCTATGTCTCATCATGTTTTCTTGCAGTTCATCACCCTAGCTTCCAGCGGCCTAATCGGATGCAATGTAACTGAATTTAACATAACATAATGTATTAAAAGTACTTTTTTTTTTTTTTTTCAAAATGTTTTCATCTGCCAGCATGTTAGGTACTGAGCCATGAATCTAAGCTTAATGGGGAAACAGAAGCTGTATGCCCAATGAAGTACATCTGCTGTTTGTGAATTAATAAGCAGATATCTCCAAAGTAAAACAGTATTTCAATTTACAGACATTTGCTGTAGCTATTGGCACACCGTTGCTTCACAGTCCTGATATTCACAGGTCTTTAAGCCAGTGTCTACCTCCCTCCTTGCCCATGACCAAAGGCATATGTCAAACATCTCTTTTCTCAAGGGCAGAGCCTTGAATAGTCCATAGTTTAAATTTCCTTTTATTTCCATGAGCTTCCACTTTTTTCTTTGTTCATTCTTTCTTTGTTACTGATATTACTTTACTGAAATGAAGAGGTAATTCGTGTTCCAAAGGAATAAATTAGGTGCAGCACACAAATCAGCTATACTTCATTTTTTAATAAAGACGCCAAGACTTGACACAAAACTCAAGGTACTTACATTATTGTAGCTGTTGTTCACTTCACTGTGCAATGGATTTTTCTTAAAACATTCTGTGATAGAAATACTGCTCTTCATGGAGAGAAGACAAAGGCACAGAAAGGCTAAGCATCTATATGAACCGAATACTTCTGAATACTAGGTAAACACCTTAACTCCTGGAACCTCTTTTCATCCTATCCTCTGAGTTTCTACTACATGTCTGTCTAATCAGTTGATTCCCTTAGAATATTTGAAATGTGAGAAGAATTAATATATGGAAGTTGCCTGGTCTTCATTGTATCAGATTTAGGATGGCCACAACCATTGAAAAAGTAGTTGATATAACACAAGAGAAGAATCGAGAATGGAAAAGGAAAAAAAAAAAGGGGGGGGGGGGAGAAGAAAAAAGAAGAAAATGAAAACAAAATGAAAAAGAAAAAGAAAGAAAGAAAGAAAGAGAAAAAGAAGAAAAGGAAGAAAAATAAGAAAGGAAAAAAGTGCATTTAAAATGTAGGATGCTGAACTTGGTCAGATAACACAGGGAATTAAGTGGAAAACACCAGAGATGATATGGGCAAGGTAGAAGTTTGGTATCACAGATTGGTTTCAAAAGATTATAAGTTAGTGGGCAGAGGGATTTTAAAAGCTGGGATGGGAAAAAGTGGACAGAGAAAAGCAGATTTCCCTAGACAGAGTGAGACATGGATATAGGTGTATGTTTCAGCTGGAATGAGCAAGAATGGATTGGATTTTCGGATGTATTATGTTTAAAAAACAAATTTAATGAACAGCTTGGAGGATTTAGAAAAACAAAACAAAAAAAAAAAACAGTTAAGTATAATTTCAAATCTAAATGGTTTAACAACAACATTTGCAATAGAAATTGAAAGTAAAAGTTTTCTCATAATTCTCACCAAATATCAAGCTAATCTTCACACCCTTTAAATTCCACAAACGGTTGTATTGGTGAGAATTATCCTATGTTTGCTGTTTTTACATGTATTTCCTCCTTAATACAAAAATACCAAAGTCAAGTGACTGCATATGTACACAGCTGTAGTTATGTAGTTGTCCCAGGGCCAGCTTTATCTTATATACAGATTTAAAATTAGAATCTCCAGTACAAATAGCACTGCTCAGTGCCATTGTGCCTACTAAAACACATTTACTTCCAGCAATAGACAATAGGAAAACACCATGTGGCACTTCGATTACACAAGGAATCCAAATCACTAAAGAGATGCAACATTACAAATAAGTATTTGTAAAGGTTTGTCAGCTCCAATGAAGTTATACTTTTCTAGACTCTGCTTTTTCTATGCACCTCTGCAATTATTCACTTCACAGAAAAAGGATGATGCCACTAAAATGATGAAACCTTAATATAACCTTTTCAGCAAGAGATAAAATATATTGATTGGTGACTGCTGAAGGACATCATTAAGCAGTTCAATGTTTGATTTCATTTCTTCTTTCTTTCTTTCCTTTTTCTTATTTATTATTTGGTTGCCCGGCAGGCATCTCTGTACTGACTGACCCTGCCAGTTCAACTATTAAAGAATTTATCTCTCTTAGGAGGCCTGATGTAAACATGATAATCTGTTTGGCGGCCCTTATGATGGCCTATGAATAAAACATAGGACAACACAGTTTGAGCTGAAGAGCTTACTATCTGTTACCAAAGAGAATGTTTGGAAGCTCCCTGATGGCTCAGCCATTCTGAATCCCAGAGGTTGTCTACTTTATACTCCAGCTAATCTACTCAGACAACTCACAAAAGGTGTGGTCAACTGTTTTTCCTCACTAACATCTGTTTTTCTAATGGCTTATTAAAAAGGAACTAATGCAAGAGATTGAGGTTTTCAATTGCATATCTGTCTGTAATGAGAGAGGAAGGATTTTCTCCAAGTCAAGATAGTGCTTCTTTGGAGGAAAACAACAAAGAAAGAAAGAAAGAAAGAAACAAACAAACAAACAAAAACATTGATTTTATTTAGGGAAGATCCTAAATTCCTTATGCTAGAGTGCTAAAATAGCCATTTGAACTTACATACAGAATACAGATGAAAGTACAGCAGTTGAATCACAAAAGGTGTTGCTCAGATGCGTTGTATTTGTGAACTGCTTTAAATAAGTGAACTTTTTCCTTTGATTACCTGTTGAAACCAAGGAACTCTGATTCATGGTTTTACTCAGGAGGCTAAGAATCACATCTTGGCAAGTTAAAGAGGCAAAACCTGTTTCTAGTTCTTAAGGTGGATAAAGCCAGTGTGGAGTTGTTTAATGTGACCTTTCCAGCACAAGAGAACTGTTGTTTTTCTATTTCTTGTTTGTTTTTAAAGCCTAGTCATTAAAAAATGCTTAAAACACACTTTTTTTTTTTTTTTTTTTTTTTTTTTTTTTCCTGGATATCTCTCCCTTTAAGTAGAAGCTATGGCCATTAATCCTTTAATTATGTTCCTGCATATACTTAATTTTTGATCTTCTGTACTAGGAGCCATAAAATGCTCATTTTATATAAAGGCTGTTTTATACTACTGCCTAACAGCTGCTATTGGCCAAACAACTTTTGAGGGACTGTCTCTTGTCCATCAACAGTTCTCTTTTCAGCAGCAAACAGTACAATGTGCAGAACACTTTTACCCTGTAGCTTCCTTATTTCTTATTAGTTGTTATCAGATGCCACTTACTCTTTCATGGTAGTAATGGCTGCATAAAATCCAAGTTAGCATAAATGGGTTAAATAAATGAGGAGTTATTTTTTTTAGTATATTTAGGCTATCAAGCTGTGCAAGTGAAAAGTTATTTGAATAATCAGTGCAACACAGTAAGCAAATGTCAAGGAAATTTCTAATTTAAAATAAATAAAATTAATGACTAGCTAAATTTGGTTTTGATCACCTTCCAGATGAGTCTAATTTATTATACAGGATATTTCTGATGTAAAAACTCTCCAATTAGTATTATAAATGTAAAACCTTTTATTCCAGATTTTGCTTTTAGGAACACACATTAATATAGAATAGCTCTAAGTCCAAAGCTTGAAGAGGTAACTATTATCAATGACAAATTAAATGAAAAAGACATGCAAGTGATTAATTCACATTTATGTGTTTGGGTTTTTTTATTCCATCTTCATTTTGATCATGGATAGGTAGTATGCTCATTCCATATTTATTACGTATTTTCTACTATCTTGCAGGGTCCATTTTTGTGATCATGATTAATACTTCACCCAAACACGTCTGGTTATTTTCATCAGGAAATTTGAAATCAATGAGCAATATGCTTCAGTTATGAATAAATAAAGACTACTTCCCCTCAGATCTGAGTCCATCATTGATTTCAACAGTATCAGGACTTGATCACCAGGGCAATCCACAGGTAATATAGTTGACATCAAAGGAGCTATAAGGATTTAAATTGACAGAGAATCAATGCTTGTTAAGTGTTTGAGAGCCACTGTGTTTTACCTGTCTAGGATTTCTATAGTTCTTGCTCACTCTTTGTCTTCTTCTATCATGTGAATATTCAGAAAATGTAGACTGCCTTAAATATCTTGTTTGCCACAGTTCAGCACTCAGGGGGACTTCTTTATCTTTCATCTTTGTTTTTGGCGGGGTGGGAGGGGGGACAGACAGACAGACTTTTTTTTTTTTTAGTCTGTATGTCTGGTCTCCTTCAACTCTGGAAAATCACTGTTTGTCATTTCTGTAACTTTTGTAAAGTCCCTCTGCTTCTCAGCTTCTTATTTTCAGCCAAAATCTTCCCTTTGACTCAGGCATCAAGAGAAGGGCAGTAACTCCCTCAGTGCTGTGCTTGTCTGATTCATAGTTTTGTTTGAAAAAATTGTTCATAATCTTTTTCCTTCCTTCCTTCCTTCCTTCCTTCCTTCCTTCCTTCCGGGTATTCCCACATAGATTTTTTCACTGATTTCATTATAAAAGAGCAGACTAGAACTGATAAAGTTGATCTTAACAACTTTTATCAACTTAACAACTCTCTCCCAGTTTAGTCTCTCCATTTTGTTCTTGTGAATTTGTTGCCCAAACATTGCCTCAAGATTTCAATTAAGGTGCCAAAAGTTACACATTACAGTTAAGTACTGTATCTACTAAGTACTTTACCTGTGAAAAGAAATGTTGCAATAGGATAAGTGCATTCAAAGCTGTATCTGGTTTGGTTTGGTTTGGTTTGGTTTGCTTGAGAGATATCTTTTCAGCCATTGAAAATTAGTTCTAAATTATAAGACATGCTCTAGTACAAAAGATTGAGGGGAAGACTTAGCAAATGGCATCAAAGATGAAAAAGAAAGTCTTTACCTTTTTCAGATGTGTGTGATGCATTTCACCAAAAAGGTTCCGATTAGGTATTGGGAAAAATTGTCTAAGGGAAAGCTACAGAAGTACTGCATTATTCTGCACGTGGAATCTCCATTACAGGAAGTATTTAAAAACGGACTGGGCAAACATCTGTTAGCAATTACAGAAAAATGTAGCTGATCCCACCTTGGGCAGAGTTGGACTAGTTGACTTGTAGAGGTCCTTCTCAATCATATTTTTAAATCATAGTTTTCTAACAACAGTATGATACATACAGCTATATGGAAATCCATGACTTTCCTCTTCATTCTGAGAAAGAGCTCAGGCACAAAGGTAGGAGACCCCAAGTCCACCATCAGTGAAAGCTACATTTATGAGCCAGAAGAGTTGGAATGTGTCCCTGCAGAAAATAGATACAATTTTTTTTTTTGCTGTCTGCAGCAGTAAGGCAAAAAAGAAAATGTAAGATAGGGAAATTAATTCTATTAGTTTGACCGAGTGCAAACATATTACAGGCTGGATTAAGAGAGACATTCCACTTCACAGCAATCTTATGTGTACTTGCACATAGGTTTGGAAGGAGCTTCCATGATTGTGGCTGATTAGTTAGTGAGCTCCAGATTATTTCCTTGTTTGTGGAGTTTCTTAACAGCATAATAGTAACACTGGAAAATGAAATCCACTGAATAATTTATATTTTAAAAAAAAATTAAAGTGAAAGGGGAAAAAAAGTAGATTTCATGCTTATCATAACTCAGGTAAGAAGAAATTATTCAGCTCACTTAGAGTTTATAGCATTTGACAACTGTCTTCTGTGTCTTTCTCTTCTACATATTAATATAGCATCAGTGATGTAGCAGAATATTTTTGTGAAGACTCTCATGAGGTGCTTCAGTGATATTTTGAGACACAGCAGATTTCTGGCGTATATATTAGAGTCAAGGTAGGAGTAAAAATTTTATGGAACAGAAGAGCAGTGGGGTTTTTGATGAGATATGAACAGCTGTCACCTTTGAAATTTCCCTCTCCAAATCACTTTCAACTCTGAATATACTTTACACAGGCTGGATGATGCTGGTGCCACACATCCAACTGCTAATGTTAGGCATGAACTGCTGCAGAGAGCTGATACTTAACAAAACTATTTAATGAGCATCTTTTTTACAGCAAGCAAATTAGTTTCTGAAAATTGAAGAGAACCCAATTGAAATCTAAGAAAACTGTACTGGGACCAAACATTAGATATAAATTAGAGGAAATTAATTTAGGACTAGAGTCTTGTCCTTCAGATATACTTTATAGTATGGGATTTGGAAGTGCCTGACAGTGAGAAGAAATTTACCGGTTGTGAATGCCAAAGGAAAGCACAGTTCCTCCAGAGAACATTTTGATCAGGGAAGTCTACTAACAAGATGGTATGTGAGTGGTCAGGGCCAGCTCCACTGCCTAAAGTGAAAATAGGGAAAAAGTACAAGGTAACTGTGCTTACTGTCTACTCAGGTTTTGTCTAAACTCATGTCATAGCTCTTTTTAGCTCTTCCCAGTTTTACATTCCCATTCAGCATATATCTCAGTGTTACACACTTGATTTACAGAAAGATTGCTGTATATTTCTGTCCACCATATAAAATATTTGCAGCCAGTAGAGACTTTACTGGAAGCTTTATGGTAACTATTAGCTTATGGTGTACTTACATGATCCATACATAGAAGGCAAGAAGACTTGTTAGCCTGTCAAAAGGTATCTGTGCAAGATTATTTGGGTTCTACTTACCCACGTGCACTAGCTAACAACCCAAAGGTGAGTTATTAAGTTACACACTTAGTTACAGACACACAACTAAACTAATGGGATGTTTACTTCAGAGTAACCTGGATGAGTTGTCTGTATAAAAACTATGAAAGATTGCTGTTATCCTACATAAACCACTCATGTTATGTGATCCATATGATTGGATTTTTGGCTTTTTTTTTTTTTTTTTTTTTTCCAATGTTGACAAATCCATTCAGTTTTTCATAGTTATTCTGAGAAAAATAATATCCAGTCTTTAGACGTAGCTGAGAAAATAACACCTGCAAAATATAAATTTCAGACTATAACCATGGAGAGTACTATTAACACCTGAGAATGTTTTGTTTAAAAACTCTCTTCCTGTGGTCTCCATTATAAAAACTAGAATAATCTGTTTATGAATATCCTAAAACTTGAAACAGTTCTGTTATTTTGTTCTTTTCATGAGGAAAACACTGATTTTTTGCTTCTCCATCTCAAATAGACTTAACATCAACATAGCTGTTTTGTCTAACTTCAGCTTCTTGAAGCAAACACCTTATCATGCCAGAAAACCATTTTTTGTTCATGCACCTGCACAATGATTAATGGAAGTACAACCCTGGAAATAGCATTTGGCAGTTTGGCAGTTAACAGCTGCTACCAACACTCTGGAGAGTGCACAGAACCTTGCAAAATTAAAGCCACAGATTTGTTCTCCTCTAAAAAGCCAAACAGAACTCCTGAGTCATGCATGAGGTATAGATTGTGCATCATAATTTCAAGTATATTCTTTCTTTTCCCTCTTTGCCTAAGAGTGACAAGTTCAAAGCCAGCTGATAAGAGTACAACAGAGAACCTCTTAGAAAACTGTCAACATACACCTAGAGAATATTGCCAACATGAGCTAAGAATTTTAAGGCAGTCAAATTACAACGAATTTTAAAAGTCTCAATATGAAATACAACCAACCGGCCCACCTCAGTCAAGGCAACAGCACCCAGTTAGTCTTGAGAAAAAATATAAAAGATAGATGATAATTAGGACAAAAAGCAGCTCTGACATTATTTTCAATGTCATAAGAGAAATGTTCATACTGACTCTTCATTTCCTACATCACAGAACAAAGTGTTAAATCATAACAGCCACAGAATGATCACTTCTTGCCTCGTACTGATCAACATCAGGTCCATATTGGCCGTACATGTCGATTAAATGACCCTATTCAACTACAGTTGTGGCAGCAGAGTTGGTAACAGCTGGCAAATAACAATCAGGCTTTCTGATTGCATGAAGGTTGTATGGCCATGTCTTGGACTTACTGTGTACTCAGTAGTAAATGTTAAAGGTGAGTTTCAACGGAAAACTAGAGCTATTCTTCTTGACTCTACAGTGACCTGTAATATCATGTGGCACAGTAGCACACTAGACAAGATACCAAGCAAACTTATATATAGGGTGTGATAACCTATCTAAAGTAAATATTTTAAGGCCACAGATTCAACACCTGAAAATAGTCTAGAAAGTTAGAAACTTTGGGTTTGGCACCAATTTTGTTCCCATCAATTCATCAAAAGCTTATTGACCTAGATCTTCAAGTGGGTTTACATATGCTTTCAATATCCTTTTAGCCTCAAAGAATTTGTAATTACCAAGGAGCTGAAGAGAATGTGAATACTGATGTAAGTGCCAGAGGTGACAATCTCAAGAAATAAGAGACTAAAGCCAAGTTTATCTAGTTTTGATCTAGCACAGCTACATAGTGAGAGCACTGTGCCAAACCTGCTTGTGTTGCTATGGAGGATGTTACATACATGTTAGATACCGATGTCAAACTTGTGTTGGACTCCCTGGAAGTCTGCTCATTGCTGGCTCAAGAAAATCTAGCTGTTTCATATTAAACCTGGTCCTTCTTGTCTTGCTATAGAGATTGCTATAAATAAGCACGGTCGTTTATTCAGGTCAAAGTGTGGCCATTCTCAAACAGCTTATGTTTTCCAGTTCTTGCTGATCCCTAACAGTGGTAGTAAAAGGTTGGAGAGAAAGCCAGCTCTGTGCACTTGTAGACATCTCACTCATGCTCTGAAGCTTTTTATGGTTTATTAAATAAATGGATTTAATGGATGTGCTGGCCCTCTGTTCCTTCTTCTTTATCTAATACCTTTGAAGTACTCTCAGTGCTAGCTGTCAACTAAGAAAAAAATATCAGTCAGACTAATGAATAGGACCAAAGTTTCCCTCCCTATTCTTCTCCCCTGAGAAAAGGCCATGGCATATTGTTGAGGCAGTACAATCCAGATTTACTATTCTCATTCAGTCTCCATTCAGTCTCAGCTAAAAAAAATAAAATAAAATAAAATAAAAATAAAAAAAATCTTGCACCAAATTGCAGATTAGTAGAACATCTGAGAACAACTACTCGTCAGGGCGAGAAAGTCAGAGTAAAGACTGGAATCTTTTGGAAAGGAAAGGAAAGGAAAGGAAGAGACTGCTTGAGAGATCAAATTCAGAAAATATCTCTGCTAAGGAATTTATGCCACAGGGGCAATGGTAAGACACTGAGTTACAAAAGGAAACCAAGGGCTAGAGACACTGAAAGGAAAGGCGTCCCATTGTGGAATGACTGGAATGCCCCGAGAGGGAAGACTCTGTACTGACCATCTTGCTTGATCTGCATGTCAAAAGCAACTTCTGCCATACAGAAACATAGGCTGCTTGGAAAAATGCTCTGACAAACAAAGCGCCCGAGGCCATGCCATTGTTCTCTTCCTCCACTGTTTTCAGGACAGGTATATGTCATGAAATAGCATGCCTTTCACAAAACCCCACGTACAAAAAGGGGTAATGAAAGTAAACAGTAATGGCTGTTTTGTAATGATTGATTCTACCAGAAATAGGAGGAAAATGCTCTAATGTATCATCACAGTTTTTAACTTCTAAATCCCATAAAACTATATATGTTTTTTCAAGTTATCTTATAGTAGCACAGAATTCTTCACCAAAAAATAAAAATAAATATATATATGAGTCCAAGCAGAACACCTTCCCTAAAGAATGGTTTACATAACTTAGCAGGTATTTCTGTGTAGTAAGAATGAAAGATGTTGGTAAACAGACAACCATGGAAAAATGTTCTGTTGCCTGAATTGTCCAAACATTTATTACACATGATGGATGCTCACTGAGCACTTCCTGACATACAGCAAACAACCTAGCTTTTGGAGATATGCTCATCCATTAAATAAATATACATCCCAGTTGTTATGATGAGAGAATCCATTCTGCAGAACATGTTGAAACATACTGATTTTTGTTATTCTGCCTTCCAGTTATATCCACTCACACTAATTAGTTCTTTTCTATTTAATTCTATGTCATACAGGTTGAAATTTGTGAGTGAATACAGAGTAATTCCAAAGCAAGTAGTCTTAGATAATTTATCAGGGACCAAACTCTAATTTTTCACTTACCGGTTCTGTTTCCTCATCTGCTTTTCAAGGCCTTGAACTGACCCCATTAGATAGGATCTTTGTCACTGACTTGAACAAGGAAGTTATCATCAGAAAGCAATGGCTTTTCAACTTGTCTGCTAAGGAGCTTTGTAGGTTTCAATATAAGTGAGTTGATACTGTTAATGAAAGAATTGATATCAAATTGATCAATGAACCATCAACCCAGACATAGTTTTGTGCCTGTTACATCCATATTTCTGTCTGAAGGATAAATTTGTCCTAAGCATCACTTAATTTCCACGCAACTTTTCTGGTACTGAGTAGATAGGCATAGATACAGATATAGATATGGAAATATATTGCTTCCCACTAAAGAAATGAAAGTGCCTTGAAACAAATAATTCATTTGCTTTAGTTAAAAGGCAAACATATTTGTCAAGATCTTTAACTAGAACTGAAAAAAAAAGTTTTCATTCCAAGATGAACATTTAAACTTCACTTAGTGGACAGCCAGTAGCCAATTTACAATTGTTTCAGTGTGGTTCAAATGCCATAACCAATGTTAATAAGAAGACACTGGTAACTGCAATCAAGAAAAAATCTTTAAACTTGGAGTTGGTTGACATAATTACCTCTGCAACGTCCCTTTTCCCTTCCCAAAATAAAATAAATGCTACAGAATAATCTGTGAGTTCAGAAATAGGACTTGTATTATTCATTATTTTCTAAGCAGAGAACATTACATCATGTAATGAATGATTCCAAATGTTACTGTTGGAGTATTGAAGGCTGTGGTATAACCAGCTGCTGCACTATACAAACTTTCCCAAAAAGTCAGGCTTAAGAAAACAAAAATTCCCAAACACAGTCCCACAGAGGTAAGCCAACTAGTTTCTCAGCATGTTTAGTGGCCATTATGGATGTATCCCATATGGTACTAATTTGAGAACTATCGGTATAAGTAACAAGGCACCATGGCTGCTGGAAAAGCCAGCAAGGTGTCATTATGTGAAATGGCATCTCTGAGACTGTTAATTTTAGAGGCTGACTTTCGTTTAAGAGGCAGGAGCTCAGGAGATGATGCATTCTGGTGTGATTTGAAGCACACTGAGTCTTGGTTAGTGTCTGGATATTTTCAGGCTTTAACATTTTTCCTAAAATTTGTCACTACAGGTGATATTTGTTTCTTGTATAGACGAGGCCCAATTTGATAACCATCTGCATTCTGAACTGGGCAGACTTCATCTCTGCCAGCAGCACCTTGTAGTAGTTGTTTGCAAGATTAAAGACAACATTTATTTCTGTGCTTCTGCCTTTTACCATCAGTAAAAGACATTCCTCCACATGAAATGGCTTTTCAAACTCACAGGCACAACTGAGGTTAGGCTTAAACAATATGCCAGATCAGTCTGAAACCTCTGCTTGGAACAGTGCCTCTCACTGAGTCTGAGTTTGATGCACAAAGTATTAGGCAGTGGCACAAGACTAGTAGCAGAAAGCTCACACATTTAGCCCAGGTACCTGAAGTGCCTGAGCTAAACCCAGACCGAGTGTAAGTGAATTTACCTCCTCTTGCCTTAGTGCTGCGGCACCCATGTGGGAGTTTGTCCCAGGGCATGAAAACTTTATGGGAGTAAGACAAGGCTTTAAAAGAGAAACAGTTTGTCAGGACCAAGATAGCCAGATCTTTAAGCAAAGGCTAATTTATTTTGGTTATACTGTTGTTAGCTGAACAAAAGCAAACCAGACAGACATTAACTTATGTTAAGAAAGGGAGCTAGAAATACTTGTTTGATTGGTGGTGTTTGGTTTTGTTTGTTTGTTTGTTTGTTTTCAAGTTATCAGTCATTAAACAGAGGAAAAAAAAATATCACAGTGGGAGACTTGTAAAATGGTTCTTGTGATCCTCAAGGGCATTCCTTTTAGTCTTTCAACAACAGAACTGGTCTATATCATAAGTCTTATTTATAAAGAGGCTTTCAGGCAATTTCACACCGCTTTTCTCTGATGCCGCCCAAAAAAACATGTAAACCCGAGGGATTAGTAGTGACTTAGAGGGAAAATAGTGTAAAGTTACAGGATGAACTGAGCCAGTGCAGCTGGCTTGATGCACTGTTCCCTTGGGCTACTGCAATGAATGAAATTTATCTAAGTGCCCCAGCCCACTCCCACACCACCAGTGTATTGGCTCTTTTGTTATATTGTGCACTAGAATTACTCGGTCTCAGGGGGCCGTCAAGTCCTTAACGGCCTGTGTTGCGGAAAGAGAGAGTTCACTGTCTTGGAGCTGAAAGTTAAACCTCCTTTTATATTTCTTTCTTGACAGTAACAATTGAGAAGCATGGTAAACAAAATGTTTACTCTTGCACTGCGCTTTCTAGCCTATTTTGATCCAATTATTTTTATCTAATGACATTATCAATAAACTGTGACATTAATTATCCATTGTGGGTCTGTCCAGAGTTACAGGTATCAATTATCTTGTGTTGCAACTGTTTGATGGTACTGTACCTCCCAGAGCCTTATTTTGAGAATGTATTTTCTCATTTATTAAATTTTATTTACAGAGCAGCAAGTGAAAACATAACTAGATGGTATTTATTTGTTTTCATCTCTCGTTTGCTGTGTTAACTAACTTACATATACTTAATCCACTTCACATTTAAATTGTTACAAAAAGCATCATATAAGCAATAGTCATTCTGTAAACACAGTGAATGAAAATAAACACAAATTTCACTTCAGTCTTCTGTATGCACAAGCTCCACTTTTAAATTAAGGTCTTAAAAACCCATCACGTCTGGAAGTCTGTATAGCTCATTCCCATTTGCTAAATGAAATACTGATTTGTTTCAGGTTTGTCATGATTGCAGTTGTACAGATACTTCCAGCAATTCCATACATTGGAATACTTAGCATTCACTTGTCAGAGAGGACTGTGAAAAAGGGTAGGAATTTATATATTTAGTTCCTGCTGCTATTGCAGTCAATAGCAATATTGTCTGTTGCTGCAGAGTTGGCATTGGAATACTTTTAATAGCTCTTTAGTCCTTATGATCTATGCTCTAATATTGCTACTCTGTCAGAGAGTAAAAGGCTATTCAGGGTGGGTTAGAGTAGAGTTTTGCTTAGTAAATAGTGCATGATCAGACTTATTCCTTCCTCATTGAAGTGCCGTGATGATTAATTTGTTAATGTCAGTGCAGCACTTTGAAGACATAATAAAGAAAATAAAGTTACTCTGGTGATGAGTGCCACAGAAGTGTCTATAAATGAATAAAGTGCTGTCTAAGTGCTAAGTATTATTATGATTACTGCCTGCATTTGCAAAGAAGTGGTTAAATACAGTGGAATGTGGGTGTAAAATTACATTTTAAATGGGTCTATTTTTGAGATTACTTATCAGCATGATTAGTGTGATAATAATTACATTTATCATTAATAATACATTTTTGAAAAGTTAGGCAAAAAAAAGCTAACAAGTTTGATTTTGATTTTGCCAGAAATGTACAGTCCTTTCCAAAAGCAATCTGTGGAACTTGTTTCTAGAATGCAGCTGTGTAAGATTTCACTAACATCTTGCAGGTGGAGCCTAATTTTAGTTCAGCCTTGAGAAGGGAGAATTGTTTTCTCTGATATGCACAGCACCATAACAGCAGCAAAGCAGGTGGAGCTTCAGACAAGTACTTGTTTACTTTCCTGTTTTTAAAAAAAAAAAAAAAAAAAAAAAGAAAAAAAAAACACAGATGATTCATATCGTTAATCATACAGTTTCGATTTGATTTTAACAAGTCTAACAAAATAGTCTGGAGCACATTTGACCTACTGATTCTCAAATGTGGAACAAACCCAACAGCATGGGAAACGTTCAGAAAATGAGTATTCAATCCTAAATGTAGTGGAGAAGGAGCTGGTAAATGCTGGGAAGGAAATTTTAGAAATACATCTGCTCAGTCACAAAGAGCAAGCTGCAGAATTAGTCTCAACAATTTCTCTGTCTCTCATTAGGACTCTGAAGTTAACTTTCTGTAGAGCTTAGAGATTCTTGAGCTGCAAAACATGGAACAGAACAAGGAGATAAAAGCTGAGCAGCATCTCACTGCTCTTATTAGTAAAGTCCAATTGGCAAAATATAGTCAGTATAATGAAGCCTATTCATATATTTTTGGTCTGTTTATGCTTTAAGCCCACCAAAAATCCTTATTAGCTGCATGATCAACAACTGGTGACTTTTTCATTGGTAGTTATGAGACTTCTCAGTTTGTACGTAGCATGGTAGAATAATCCTATTGGGTCTCTGGGGTAAATACTTTATTATTTGGATAGAAAGGCTATTTTGCTACACATAGTTATTTTGTAGGCTTCCACATTTTGGATTAATATAGAAGATACATCGAGCTTTTCAATTTGTTCCCTTGAAAACCCAAGGGTCCTTTCCACATCTATGCTCCACATTCTCTTATGTGCTATAGGTCATGTCTCACCTGTAAGGAAATCGTGGCTGCTGGAATAGACAATCCGCATCTCTGTGACTCATTATTTCTAATTGTTCCTCTAAAATGAACTGAGCTGATTCAACAAAGAACTATTGTTTCGTGTGTTGTTATTTCCAAGCATCCTTTTGGAGAGCTCATACACCTATTACCCTTGACTTTATAGGCCTCGCCTTCCAAACATCTCTCTTAATGAGCAAGAAAAGATGAAAATTCTTCTCTATCAACTAAATATGTTTCTGGTAATCTCTCAAGATGCATAAGCTGCTCCTGCATTGACAATCAGATGGGCTAATTAAAGATCTGTATTCTGATTTCTTTTGTTTTCTTTTGTTCCAATCAGATGTGTCGTGTCTAAAGAATTCCTGAGAAGGGCAATAATTTACTTAATCAATTCACGTGATCATCTATTTATTTCTTAATAGCAGCAAGAACACCATAATGCACTTTATCCTACGGTCCCACAGTGGTTGTGATGAACGGCTCAGCAACCTCGGAAATGCAGCACACTCTGGACCATAATGGCACAGACTGTTTGTTGACTTCTCTTCCAAGTAGTTCTAGTATGAAATAAGTTGGTAGTGACATGCCTGTGAAGCCCAGAGATGGTGAACAGAGCTCATCTTATCTTAAATCTTGCCTTATCTTAGCACTTATAGGAGGTTTTCCAGACATCAGAATAAGTTAAGAGCCGCTTATACTGAGAGCATGTTTTGATGAGCTGCATCTGTCATCTCCTTGTTTCATATGCACAGGGCATGGGTATCAGTGACCACTGGTCTCATTTCTGTATATTCTATGCAATTGAAATTTCCCATTGTACCTGGCTGAGAATGAGGTGTGAGTTAAATCCTCGTTGATGTAATCCTGTGTATGAAGTTTTAGGAAGGAAAACCTGACAAAGATTAGCAGACTACAGATGTGAGTTCACTGTCAATTCTGAGAAAGGAGTAATACACCAGGAAGGGTTTTGTGGTCATTTCTTACTCTGCTGTGCTACTCCAATTGTAGGGCCAATTTATAACTGATGCTGAATGTCATCTTCTGAAATATTTAATGGAGATTATAGCATTTATATCTAGTATAATAAAACTGAGCTTTCGAAACCTACAAGAATGATATCCCCAGTGTTGAAGAAGGAAGGCTGCACAATAATTCCTTTTAATCTATCATTTTTTGATATTGATTTATGCCTTCCCTGGAAGCAAACTCCAACTGCACATGTAAAAGTTCTGCTCCCTCCACTGGAGTACTGCCAGTGTTGGTACTTAATGTGTACTGGTTATCACTGTAGTTATTGCAAATAATGTTATTTCCATGTCATTGTAAACAAGAAACTTGACAAAATAATGTTTATTTCTAGTACTATCATCTGAACTGCAGCAATGCTTTTAAGGTTGATATTCAGATTGGCAATAGAGACAAGTCCTTGGGCCAGGCATGTCCAAGTAGAGAATGGAACTACATGAGTATATTGTAGCATTTGCAAATAAGCCAACTTTTAGAAATATACAACCTGGGAATAGTTTTTGCCTCTGCCTAGTTTCACTGTTTCTTAATTTTAATGGGGACTTTGGGTATCGTAGAATAGAATGACTTAGGTAGGAAGGGACCTTAAAGATCATCTAGTTCCAGCTAAATTTTAAAACATAATCAAAGACATTCTAAATATTCTTACTGCTTATGCTCAGTTGATTCTGCAAATATTTTCCAAGTCTATCTTATCCTCCTATACTTCTGATATTAGCAGTTTCTGTTAACCCAAAATAAGTGTTTCTAGGATTTCCATGTTTTACTACGTCAAAGCAATTTGAGCTGACTCATTCTGTTCTAACTTATTTTTTTATAAGTGATGCAAGTGGACCTCAAATCCAGCAGAAGCTGAACATGCTCAACACTGAAGGGATGATCGTAACAGCCACAATGGTGTTTCAATATAAGTTAAAGAAGGGGGCATTGCTTTCCTCGTGGTATTTCAGCACTTCCTTTTGTCAAATGAGGGAAGATAAATTACTATGCTAATTAATATTGTTAGCATAGAGAAGTCTTCCTGAACCAATGCTTGCCAGTATATGTCAGGGTAAAGCTTTTCAAGTGATGCACCAGCATGATAGGGAACCAAGCCTTTTATCATTTTGGCCACAGTTAACTGTATTTGGCAAACAAGAACCGTCTGGGGAAGTTAGACCTTGTGCTTTACAGAAAATGGTATTGTGTCAGACTTTTTGTCAGTGCTTCACGTTACAGGTAATTACAAAAGACTCTATCATTCCTTTAAACTGTTGAAAACACCAAAAGTAATCGGTAAATGCAATGCTGCAAAGACTGTAGCTCTAATGGGATGAGTATCTTTCTTTTTTTTTTTTTTTTTTTTTTTTTTCTTTTTTTTTTCTTTTTCCTGCTCTTGTTTTGGGCAGTAGTTACTTTATCGGGAGATCCACTTGTATATTTCAGTTTTGAAGGAATTGTCCTGCTTTTTTCCAGGGCCAGGTTACATGGAGGAAAAAGATCTGATCCTGTCTGGGAGTGTGTTTTTTGGTTTAGTTGGAATAGTTAGATTAGTTTTTTAAACTGTTGGTGTCCCTTGCAATGGTAAATCTGCTGATACAATTACAAGAAGCTCAGGGAGTAGCTCTGCACCAAAAGCAGTTTATAGCTCCAAGGAAACAAAATCATAAACTCTCTAGGAGTCCTTTAGTTCTGCAGTTGAGGAAGCATTCTGTAGGAAATTGTTTAAATACAAAATATGTGGGGTGGCTTGAATATACCATTTCATGTTCCTCATAGTCATAGGAGAACGGTTATATTGCAGAGATATTTGTGAGATAAAATAGTAAATATATTAAAATATAATACTTTAATTTTTCAGAAGAGGTCTCAGCTAAAAATATGTTTTAAGGAAAGACTTCTTTCAGCTGAATTATAGAACCAGAGCAGATGACTTCATTGTGAGAGGCTGGATCTCACCACTGTCCCAGAAGTCAGCATTTATGGATCTGCACTGCAAAGAACTGTCTCTGCTGCAGTTCCACTCTATTTGACAAGGATTCCTGAAATCTCAGTCACATCTAACTGTCAGCTCCTCTTCTCGGCCTTCCCATTTCCCTATTCTTGATCAGCAAGAGCATGCCTTTTAAAAGCAAAAAGCCATTTCACGAAAAGAGAAAGAGAAGGAGTTTTTAAATTAACATTGAAATTGTCAGAGAATAATTGTATGTTAGCATCAAACAAGCACTGTTGATGTTGTTGTTGGGTTTTGTGTTTTATAAGTTTTCTGTAACCTCTAATCAAACATGGGCGAGTATCTGCTGAAACAATGTATGTAATTTGTTTACATTGTTAGTTGAGATAATTACAAAGCAAGCACAATGGAAATAACTGGTTTCTTACTTTTATGTGGAAAGTGTTGAGGGGGGGGGGGTTGAACAAAACAACTAACCAGTGATTGTCAGCTGCTCTCTAAAATATTGCCTAATTTACAGTTGTTGCATATTAGCGTTGCTAAGAATGCTAGGGACATAAAGTGTCATGTTGAATATAGGGTGATGACTTCATACTACAGCAAGTCTGGGGATATGACCAGTTTGCAGTCACAGAGAAATCAGCTTTAATTAATTTGAGTGCCAGCACTGTGTATAATTACACAGCATGAGAGTTTGCATGCAAATGCAAAAATGCTGATTGTTGAAATACTTGCACTTATTAATACATTGGGACTAAACAATACTGGCCTGTAAGCAAGGAATAGAAAGAACACACAGTTCTGTCAGGGTAATTTGCACTGCCCTATAGTTAGCAAGCTGAATTCAGATAGTTCTGCTTCGTAAGTGATAAGCATAACATATTAGTCACTCTTGTGGGTGACATACCTTGAAGCCCACTCTCAGTGCACAACTAAAACAAGATGATCTATTATTATTAAAGTTGTCAGAAACATAACAGCAGGATTTGAGCTTCATTTATTGGAAACACTAGCAACAACTCAATCTTGCATTTCAATTTCATTTTTTTATTTACTTATTATATATTGTCACTTTTCTCAATTAGGAAAAAAAAAAAGGCTTGCAGGCAAATTTAATGCAGAAACTGCCGTAGTAAAATTAGCCCACTTGTGTGATGGCTTCTACATTTTGTACATCAGAGACAATGTCATACAACTGTATGTAGTTCTTAGTCCCTTACCCAAAAATTACTTAACTGTGTAAGGTTTTTTTTTCCAGACTTTACAGTTGACAGCCTGATGGTCTGAGGCATCAAAACTGATAGCCCAAGAAATAGAAGTCGTGTATGGTCCAGTCCTGGGTTTAATCAGTATGTTGCTCCTAGCCGTGTGTGACTAATCCTGTTTGCAATCGATTTATCTCGGTATTTTACTGCAGCAGTGAGTTTCACTGATTAATTATATGCTGAATAATGAAGTAGCAAGGACGCTATTCCTTAATTTGGCTGAAAATCTCGTGTCTGTTTATGTACACGGGGAAAAATCCAGAGGTCTTTTGTTGTCATTCATTAATTTATACATCAGCAACATCTGCTGCTACCTTTCTCCTTTCTAAACTCAGATAGTCCACTCTTCTTTAGTATCTCACCATATGGAAGCTTCTGCATATCTTTAATCATGCAGTTGACCTTCTCTGTATCTTGTCAAAGTACATTCATAATTCAGAAAAAAAAAAAAAAAAAAAAAAAAAAAAAAAAAAAAGGTTGAATATCCTTACTCATCATGCAGTGATTCTTGTATACATCTTGGTAGTATAACAGAGGTTAATATAGGAGCTTAACTTTGTATGCATCTGAAAATTTGCTGTTTTTCTTTTTTTTTCTGTTGTTCCTGGAAGAATGTTTTTCATTTGCAAAACATTAACATTTGTCAGGGTTATTTCCAGCCACACAGAAAAATGTTCCTTTGTGTATTTTGATTATTTAAAGCAATTTTGTTTCTCTAATGCATTTGTGCATCCAGCACAGCATGTTCACTGCTTTGAATGGATATGTGGGGAATGCTGTTAATTTCCTCATGTGCATGTACAGGAATGCTTTTATTGTCTACTGCACATGTTGAGATGGGGTTGCTTTGTCTTCTCTTTCACATTCTTCTTTTAGTGAAGATTTTTTTATACTTGAGATGTAATAATTATTATAGATTACAAAGTAGACTATAAACTGTATATGCTAGACAGTCACGGTTTGGACATTTCCAGGGTCCCCAAATGAATTCCAGAGTTCTTTGTTAGGCAACAGTGCTCTCAACCATGCTTAGGATGCTGGATGCTTAAGAGAGGAGTCCAATATAGGTAGATGGTAGCTAGAAAGTTTTCTTTGGCTTATAGTAAAGAAAGGTAGTGATGCTCTACAGAAAGTTTTTGATGGCTTGACTTCATGAGTTTAAGAATGCTCTAGAAAGCATTAGGTCCCTTAGACATACTTTATTTATTTATTTATTTATTTTTCTGAGCACAGCAGATTCTGCCACATAGCCAGCAAAAAGTGCTCAAGGAAGTCCATACCTCCAGCATGCTGCAAAGTCACCCTCCCTGTCAACCCAGGACTAATAGCTTGAAATGAGTGTGGCAGAGACAGGATTGGTAAGGTGCTGGGAATTGCTGTGTGACTCTGTTTTCACTTGCCAAGCTCAAGAATGGCTTGAAAATATCATGTTGAGAGGATTATGTGCTTCATCCTGCCTTGCATTTAAGCATGTGTCTAATTTTAAACACATAAATAGTTCCATTCACTTCACGGGGATTATTCTTACACATAATTTAAAATATGTGTTCAAGTGATTTACAAAATTGTGGTCACAGAAGTCATCAGAGGGAGCAATAACATTGAATGTTATGGGCCAGCTGGAGAGCAACTGTCCAGTGGAAACATACATCTCTCTTCTGTGTCAAAACCACTAGATCTATTCTTCTCCAGTTTAAAGAAAAATCTCAGTTTCTCATGTCCTCCTGTGTATGAACTTTTTAGGCCTTTTCCTTCAGAAGTAATTCTTCCAACAGCCCTCATGAGCTGTCTTAGCTATGAGGATACGTTACGCTGTGGGCTTCAGTTTAAGTCTCATCAAATGGTGTATCATATTTATACTGTCCTTCACTGTGTATTTCAAGCAAACTCACAGATTTTTTAAAACAAGCAAAAAGACATTTTTGCCATTATTTTCAGGAGATTTCAGTAGAACCCTAGCTGAATAAATAATTGAGAGTATAGAAAAATATATTTTTCTTTTTCTGAAACACAAGTCAGGCACAGGACTACAAAGGGGATAGCTATGATTTAGAAAACTATAAGTCAGTATTAATGTTTAATGGATGTGGCACATTCCTTGCTGTGAAATGTTATAAATCACTCATGGAAAGTAAACAACAGAATCTTTGAGGGGCATACTGGCAAGGGTTTTGTGTGGTTCAGAGGAGACATGAAAACAATGACCACCTGAAGACAATATTATATTTGTGACAAAAAGCAACTCCACTCTAATCATTTCCTAAACACAGAAAAAAAGAGGGGCTTTTTTTATTTTTCCATTCATTCTGCTGTATCTTAGGTATATTCTTATTTCTTCTGCTAAGATTTCCCCCTTCTATCATTCTTAATTAGAAGCAGTTTTTCATCCTACATTTTAGTATATCAGACATGAAGGCTCTTCACTGCATTTGATTGTACTATTAAGTGAACTGGCTACTCCCAGAAGACTTGATTCTGCCATCCTTATTCCTGTTGAGATTGATTTTGATACTGACTTTATCCATCCTGAGCTGTTTCTTTATTCTCAATAATTGTATTGAAATCAGTGGGACTGTGCATATTAGTAACTGCTCACCATGTAATGATGTTCAGAGCATGGCCCAGGAGGACTAATTGATGGCTAGTATGTTAGCCTGCATGAATTCAGGTAGCTGAATCTGGTCCACTGAGTAGTTCGCTTAATAGCACTTTCCAGAGTAATTAGAGCTTAGTGTAACTCGAGGCTGGGAATGACAAGGTCGAGTCCCTCTGGGTTAGGATCGGCAGGGCCAACAAGGCTAGCGTCCTGGTCGGGGTCTGTTATAGACCGCCGAACCAGGATGAGGAGACGGATGAGGAGTTCTACAGGCAGCTGACAGAAGTTGCGAAATCGTCAGCCCTTGTTCTCGTGGGGGACTTCAACTTCCCTGACATATCCTGGAAGCACAACACAGCCCAGAGAAAGCAGTCTAGGAGGTTTCTAGAGAGCGTGGAAGATAGCTTCCTGACGCAGCTGGTTAGTGAGCCCACCAGGGGTGGCGCCCCGCTAGACCTTCTCTTCACAAACAGGGAAGGACTGGTGGAGGATGTGATTGTCGGGGGCTGTCTTGGGCAGAGTGACCACGAAATGGTGGAGTTCTCTATTCTTGGCGAGGCCAGGAAGGGGACCAGTAAAACCGCTGTATTAGACTTCCGGAGGGCTGACTTTGAGCTGCTGAGGACACTGGTTGGCAGAGTCCCTTGGGAGGCGGTTCTGAAGGGCAGAGGAGTCCAGGAAGGCTGGGCGCTCTTCAAGAGGGAAATCTTAATGGCGCAGGAACGGTCTGTCCCCACGTGCCCAAAGACGAGCTGGCGGGGCAGAAGACCAGCCTGGCTGAACAGAGAATTGTGGCTTGAGCTTAGGAGGAAAAGGAGGGTTTATAATCTTTGGAAAAGTGGGCAGGCCACTAAGGAGGACTATAAGGATGTTGCGAAGCTGTGCAGGGACAAAATTAGAAAAGCCAAAGCTCAACTGGAGCTCAATCTGGCTACTGCCGTTAAAGATAACAGAAAATGTTTTTATAAATACATCAATACAAAAAGGAGGACTAAGGAGAATCTCCATCCTTTACTGGATGCGGGGGGAAACTTAGTTACAAGAGATGAGGAAAAGGCGGAGGTGCTTAATGCCTTCTTCGCCTCAGTCTTTAGCGGCAATACCGGTTGTTCTCTGGATACCCAATTCCCTGAACTGGTAGAAGGGGATGGGGAGCAGGATGTGGCCCTCACTATACATGAAGAAATGGTTGGTGACCTGGTACGGCACTTGGAAGTGCACAAGTCGATGGGGCCGGACGGGATCCACCCGAGGGTACTGAGAGAACTGGCAGATGAGCTGACCAAACCGCTTACCATCATTTATCAACAGTCCTGGCTATCGGGGGAGATCCCAGTTGACTGGCGGCTAGCAAACGTGACGCCCATCTATAAGAAGGGCCGGAGGACTGACCCGGGAAACTACAGGCCTGTCAGTTTGACCTCAGTGCCAGGGAAGCTCATGGAGCAGATTATCTTGAGAGTCATCACGCAGCACTTGCGGGGCAAGCAGGCGATCAGGCCCAGTCAGCATGGGTTTATGAAGGGCAGGTCCTGCTTGACGAACCTGATCTCCTTCTATGACAAAGTGACGCGCTGGGTGGACGAGGGAAAGGCTGTGGATGTGGTCTACCTTGACTTCAGCAAGGCTTTTGACACCGTTTCCCACAGCATTCTCCTCAGGAAACTGGCTGCTCTTGGCTTGGACTGGCGCACGCTTCGTTGGGTTAGAAACTGGCTGGATGGCCGGGCCCAAAGAGTCGTGATAAATGGAGTCAAATCCAGTTGGAGGCCGGTCGCTAGTGGCGTTCCCCAGGGCTCGGTGCTGGGGCCGGTCCTCTTTAATATCTTCATCAATGATCTGGATGAGGGGATCGAGTGCACCCTCAGTAAGTTTGCAGATGACACCAAGTTAGGTGCGTGTGTCGATCTGCTCGAGGGTAGGAAGACTCTGCAGGAGGATCTGGATAGGCTGCACCGATGGGCTGAGGTCAACGGTATGAAGTTCAACAAGGCCAAGTGCCGGGTCCTCCACCTGGGACGCAATAACCCCAAGCAGAGCTACAGGCTGGGAGATGAGTGGTTGGAGAGCTGCCAGGCAGAGAAGGACCTGGGAGTGATGGTTGACAGTCGGCTGAATATGAGCCAGCAGTGTGCTCAGGCGGCCAAGAAGGCCAACAGCATCCTGGCCTGTATAAGAAGCAGTGTGACCAGCAGGGCTAGGGAGGTGATCGTCCCCCTGTACTCGGCTCTGGTGAGGCCGCACCTCGAATACTGTGTTCAGTTTTGGGCCCCTCGCTACAAGAAGGACATCGAGGTGCTTGAGCGAGTTCAGAGAAGAGCGACGAAGCTGGTGAGGGGCCTGGAGAACAAGTCCTACGAGGAGCGGCTGAGGGAGCTGGGATTGTTCAGCCTGGAGAAAAGGAGGCTCAGGGGTGACCTTATCGCTCTCTACAGGTACCTCAAAGGAGGCTGTAGCGAGGTGGCGGTTGGTCTGTTCTCCCACGTGCCTGGTGACAGGACGAGGGGGAATGGGCTTAAGTTGCGCCAGGGGAATTTTAGGTTGGATCTTAGGAAGAACTTCTTTACCGAAAGGGTTGTTAGACATTGGAACGGGCTGCCCAGGGAAGTGGTGGAGTCCCCATCCCTGGAGGTCTTTAAAAGACGTTTAGATGTAGAGCTTAGGGATATGGTTTAGTGGGGACTGTTAGTGTTAGGTCAGAGGTTGGACTCGATGATCTTGAGGTCTCTTCCAACCTAGAAATTCTGTGATTCTGTGATTCTGTAATGGAGGCAGAGCTGGATCCTAACATGTTTTCTGTCTGTGTTGCTTCTCACTTTCTTTTTTTTTATTTTTTTTTTCCCTTTCCTGAAGTTAGTATTTGGCAAAGTATTCCCCTAAATAAAGATATGTGATTATAACCAAATGAGCCACTTGGAACTAGGGTAAAAAAACAAACAACAACAAAAAAACACAAATCACATTTGTTTATAACTTGTTTCTCTTTTGTTTGTTTCTGAAAAGCCTACTACATTTACTTTTAAATGATACAATATGACCAGTGTGATCTTGTGGTCTAAACAATAAGAATAGCTGTTTCTCAGATTTTACTTCCTTCAGCTTCTCAATGTTTTTCATTAAACAGCAGAACTTGTAAATTTTAATTCATAAATTCACCTTTCAACCTCATTGATCATCATAATGAACCTTAATAGCTAGATACTCACATCATACACACTCTGTTGTGGTTCAGATCTTGGTTGACTCCTTTTCTGAAAGATTTTTGGAACACTCATTGGTTTTTATGTTGATTGCATATGTTGAAGAGAATTTTTATTGTGAATATTGTTTGAGATTGGTTTTATTTAAATAAATAGATGCTTCTATGAAAGAAAATGTACTCAAACCAAGACATAAGTGGCCCCAGTGTTGTATAGTTTCTGGCCCTTGCTAACCTTTCTACATATGCAGTTTGGAAAATTGCCAATAGTTTCTCTTTCAGCTCCTAAAATTGAATATTTTCCCTTTTACCCTACAAAGTTAATCTATATCAATAGAGAAGTCGTATATACAGACAGAGCACTATCAATACTAGCAGTACAGTTTTGCCTTGAATGTTGCTGCTAAATAGGTATCTCTGTTGAGCATTGTGATCTTGACTCTCACTAATAATAGATAAATACTAAAATTAACACACACACCCTAGAAGGGAAGTACTCAAAGCTTTCTCTCATAGCTCTTAATTGTACATGTGTATTATGTTCTGTGTTGGAAATATCATGGTATTCATCCAGGTTTCACTGTGATCTGAGGAATTACTAACAAGTGAGATTCTGTATGTTATGCAGGAGATCAGAGCAGAAATCATGGCAATGGCTCCTCTTGACCCCAGACTCTTCTCATTTGAAGCTCATTGATAACAATCACTGACATATTCACAGTCGTTTAAAGCTGCTGCGTTGAAAATACTTTTTTTTTTTTTCCTTTTTTTTCTTTTTTTTTTTTTCCCCCAAAAAATATTTGGCTGAATCTTTGGTGAAAGTTGCCTTCAGGCAAACACATGGAAAATGATACAGCTTATTAGAGCTTAAACTGTGACAAACTCTTGATAGCTGATGTTCACACATCACTAATAACCTGAAAAGCTATGAGTTTTAGACAGTGGTATTAAAAGCGAATTCCAAGTGATAAATTGCACAAGTGCCAATACTATTCATACAAGGGTCCAAATGTTAAAAATGTATTAAATCAGCTTTCTGACTGCTCTTGTTCATTATTTTGCTGACTTGGAAACCTTGGAGTGTTTTGTATCCATTTCATTATCTCCAAAAAGCATGAATTGTCATGGAATTTACATAAAAATCCTGCCAGAGAGTGGAGACTTCACCGCACAGTCAGCTGCCCCTCCTAATCCAATCTTCCCCAATGCAGTTGGCCTGGCGGTTGCCAAACTCTAACAGTGGGGATCTCCTTTGTTAAGAAAAGTATGAATTTGAGCTTTAAAATGAACATAAGTCTTTTCTATTACTCAGGATGCCTCCTCTTGCTGAGTTTACATGAGATGTCTAGCAGGAGGTGTTATTAAATAGCCTAAAAAATTAGGCAAAAAACCAATTATCTAGAAAAAGGACACAAAAGGCTTAAAGAAATGTGCATTTGAATTTTCATTATTGAGTATCCATGGGACACCACACCACTATTTGAATTTTGTTATTAACCCTTTGCATAAAAAAAGGATTTAATACTTTTAATCAGTTTTGAATTACACTTTGAGGAAAGCACAAGTTGGGAATTTTAAAAAGTCTCCTTCATTTCTTTCAGTGTTATTTCAGGGCTCTCATGTTTGCACTTATCTCAAAAGAGTTTTAACTTTGTATTAGATTTTTTGTGAAGGTTGATTACATGGGCATTTCAGTCTCACCTTCATTCTTTATTTAGCTGAAATTCCTAATCACTTCAGTGGGTGGTAGACAGGACTCAAGTGTTCCTTTAGATGAATTTCAGCTTCTAAAAAATCTTAGGGTTTGAGTAATGTATTCTTGTTTATTTTTTCCACTTTACAGATAAAATCTAAAGAGCATTCTTCATCACCTGGATAGAAGCGATTTAAAGCAGTTCACAGTTAAGGCTGGCAGCCATTTTCTGAACTTCAGCAAAATATCAAAATCAAAACAACAAGAAATAAATGTAATTGTGATTTCATGTGGCCCTTGCAAAAAGGATGCACATAACGATACACATACTGCTAGGGCATTCTTCCTGGATCAGCTCTTGCTTTATTAACAAAAGCCACACAGCTGTCTCTGCCTCAGAAAAAAAATGCTTTTTTCAAATTAACATTAAGGAACCTATACTCTTTTATCCACCTGAAAACACAGTTCAGTCTCCTATTTTATTCTGTAGGATCCTCTGTCAGTGCCAGTGCCCAGCCACCAGAACCTCCTCACCTTCCTGGTCAGCTTACTCTCCCAGTTTTGCTTCTCTGTTTCCTTCTCCTTGTTGCAATCTTTTGGTTAATTTTTTTCTATTCTCTCTTACATTTCTTCTCAAAAGGTTTGGGGATTTTGTTGTTGTTGTAATCCTGCTAAAAGGGGTGTTCAATTTAACTGTCATCAAACAATAAAAACAAGCTGCTCTGGCAGCACACGTGTAAACTGAGAAGTCATACGGTCACTACCAGAAATCTTCATTTGCTTTCCTTTGTTTTTACTGGGCTCTATTGATTTCTACTGGAGGACCAGCCTTTCCAAGACCAATAGCAGAACAGTACTTTGGCTCTCATCCAAAATGCATTTGCCAAGTAATAGTGTTAGAAACCACTGGAATTTCTAATAGGGAAGGCAATCGCAGTGTCCAAGAACTGTACACTTTGATTCTGCCCATGTAGACACTATGCCAAACTCTACACTCGTTTAGAAAGAGATCAGAAACCTCTGACATCAATGGATTTACAACGGCAGAGTTTACTCTGCACTAATAGCACTGATGAGAATGACATAGTATTACAAGCTTTCACTTGCTGTTTAAAAATAATAATTCTGTTTCCAGACAAATGTATCACTTCAGTTCAGACCTGTATAGAAGATATATCTACAGATATATCTGCAGTAAAATTTGTTGAATGCCTTTCTGTTTATGATCTACCTTAATTTTTTAAAAGGCGTGGATGTGGACAGAATTTGTTTCTGCATTTGAAATGAGTTAAGAATAGAGTACAGGCTGTTTACTGAGGTAAATACAGCCTTGGCCTTTGCTCATTTTCTGACAAACTAGTTAGTTTTTCTGGGAGAAGGAATGAATGAAGCATACGGCAGTGCATGGCCAGGCCCCCTTGAACATTACTGATGAGTGCACAGTGCAGGTGAACTGAAAAGGAATGGAAAGGACTGCCATTTTGTTGTTGTTGTTGTTGTTGTTGTTTTGTTGTTTGTTTTTTTCTGCAGAACTAGAGAATCAACAAAATAACATGGAAGCAACAGCAGAAATGCACAGGTATGAGAGGAATCAAATATTTTGGGGCATTTAAAAAAGGTCTACAGAAAATCAGACTCAGATCTGTAAAATTATTGCTTGGGAAAAGCTGTGTTTGAAGATTTGTGGAAGGATTCATAACTGATCCTTGTACTGAGAAAAATATAACAGGGCAACCATTAATATTTGTGTCCAAATCTTTAGCTAGTGGAAAGGATGCAGTTCCATTAAGCCAATGCAACCGTCCTAATTTGCACCAGCTGAACTCCTGCTCCTTTGTTTGTGTAGCCTTGTCGGCACCCATTCCAAGGGAAAGCAAACATTCATTGTTCTTTCCTGGGTCAAAGAAAAGTCAGTACAGAAGGATCCCAAAGTTTCCTTATCTTTCTCTTTTTTTTTTTTTTTTTTTTTTTTTTTTTTTTTAAAAAAAAAA
>CM021772.1:18225313-18264368 GCA_011076525.1 Nettapus auritus | reverse complement strand
TTTTTTTTTTTTTTTTTTTTTTTTTTTTTCCTTTCCCACAACTAGCATTATTCACATACAAGCTATTTGAACTTACAGTACAGAACTTAAGGTATGTGTTTCTGAACGTACCTGACAGTGGCTGATGGATGAGTAATTTCCATGAGCAGAATTCACGTATTGTCATTGTTTCATGCAACATAATTCATGCTACATTAATTCAAAATGTGTACACTGAAAAAAAAAAAAAAAAAAAGCACAATCTGAATCACAGTTCATTTCTGGGGAAATTAAAATCATCTTTTCCTCTAAAGTTTTGCTTCTTAACCATTTATTTCTTTAATAGACATTTCAGACCCTGTATTATTTTATTCTTTTGGTGTCACAGAGCCTGTTCTCAATGAGTTGCTTTTTCATCCTAAGTCAAGGCAATGCAATATTTGGATCCATGCAACACTGTTTGCAAACAAACTATTGGTGACTCTCTCGATGATCACGGAGAGATATATGATGGTGCCTTTGTTTGCATTTGCACATACACTCTTATTGCACATTAAGACTTACATTGCAAGCTATGATTTTTTATTTCCCATATAAATACTTGCTTGTATTCTCATAGGATGTTATATGCTCATTAGAATACAAAAAGCTCTCTTGATTAAGTTGAAATCCATATCATGAAGGGGTTTGGAAGTTATTGAAAAAGATTTTTGAAAGCTGTTTTCCAGGAAACAATTAAGAAGCAGATCCTCAAATGTTGGAAGATACCTCCAGTCACCCAGCTTCTTTCAAAATTAATTAGAGGGTCAATACATAGTCACCCCTTAAATAGTCAATACTAATTATAATGTAGGAAATATCACAATAAAGCTGGAGTCCTAGGATCCATCCTCTGCTGAGTCATTAAAATAACTTTCAGGACTCTCTCTCGCTGAGGGTTTGGTGCTGACTGTTTCTTGTGACTGTCTCAGATAGGCTTGCAAATCTCATTAAAATGCTGTAACCAGAATGAAATGTGGTTTGGAGTGATTTCCTTGTCCCTGATGGAAATCACCCGTTCCCAGGATATTGCTATCTCATTTTTGCCAGGGAGAATATATCCCTAAGGCTCACAGAGCACTTGGGAGTGAGGGAAATATTTGGCCTTTGAAATAGACAAGGTTGTGTCAAGAGTCAGTTATTTTAAAAGAAATATATATATATATATATATATCCCTGGAGTGAGAATCTTTGCAAGTTTAAAAACTTTCCCCTTTTCAAGTGGTACAAGCTGAGTAGTGGGCTCTGCTTGGCTGTACATTCAGCATTTTATCCATGAGCAAAGTATAAATATTTCCAGAAAACCCATTTCTATATTTATTTTCAGAGTGATGTCACTTCCTTTCTTTGAACAGCTGGTAAGAGAGGATTTTTTTTTTTTTTTTTTTTTTTTTTTCAAAGGACTTGAGTCCAAAGCAAACTTTATTTTTGGATAATACAGGGACACAGTCAGCGTGCTAGCTCTGTAACTGCAACGGTTTTCACTGTAAATGAAACAATGGAAGTTACTTTCCAGTTCCCCACCCAAATTCTCTGTATTTTTTTGGTCTCGTACAGGCTAAAGACCACATTTTTTGCTGGGAGTCTCATGTGAAAATATTGACAGTCAATTACCAGGCAGACTCCAGTAGCAATTACAGTAAACTGTGCTGCTCCATCCAAGAACATTAATGTTTTTAACAATTGTCTTTCCAAAAATAGCTCAACTTTACAAAGATCAAAAATGAACAAACATCTATTTCTCTGATGTCTTTGAAGTATTTTCTTAAAAAAATCCAGGATTTAAATGTATTCTTCACCACACAAGTACAATATAATTAATGAAGTAAGTTTATCTGAACCTTTTATTGTGCTTTTATTGGTATCAAAATATGTTTTATCACATATTTATAGAAATGCGTTACATTATATACCCGTTTGTTTACCTTGCACCACTTTACCCCCTGAGAAGAGGCTCCTAGGAGGCAAGGTGTTCAGCAGCATCCTCCCCATGTTTCAGCTTAAGGGTGTGTTTCCCTCAAGGACCAGAATGCTGCTTGGTTTATAAATATCTTCTCAGGCTCTTTCTGTTCAAAAGGCCAGTGCTGCTGGGGCTCAATCACTGGTGGATAGGCAACCTTTCCTGTCTGACTACGGTAAACAATCATCAGGTTTTACCTTCTCCTGCAGGAGTATGAGCACATTCGCTGCATGACAGACCTATGTTCAGGAAAGAAGGGATCTGTCATTGCTTTTGTATCTACAGAGCATAATTAGCTGTGTTTCCCAACCTATCAATGTTCCTGAGAAGCATTTTATTCAAAAAAAAAAAAAGAAAAAAAAAAAAAAAAAAAAAAAAAAAAAGTTTATTCTTCTGTTACTTGCGTGTAATGCTTAACATGGATGGTACAGCCATGGTATTCAGAACAGAGCCTCTTCTCTAGCCCAGAGAACTGTATAATGTTTTAAGGAAGCCAAGCAGTTCCTCAAAGTCACACATGCCTCCGGTGTCTAAGTCTAGATTAAAGTTAGGGTGCTCTTAGTCCTTCCTGCTCCCCACTTAACCACATGGCCTCTCCCACTGCTGATAATATGTGTCTGAACTACATGGGCTGGGAAAACTGCTCTAGACAAGAAAGAATACAGCATATCACACCTCCATAGCCTTGGGACACAGAGCAGGGCACGGCAGGCTTAGCAGCTGGTTACAGGTAATGCATCTCTTCACCAAGAAAGGTCAATTTAATGTGAGATCCCTATCAAAAATGCTAATTCAGTGCCCTAGAATTCTGGTTTGAACACCTGAAGAAGTAACTAAAGTAGTACTAGCTAGCTAATAGCTACATCCCCAGTCTTTAATATTTTCGAGTGTTTGGGATTTGATTTCCTGGAGATTAAGATAAGACTATCTTGGCTCCAATACAGGCTTTTTCAGAACCTGAGTTGATATGGGAATTTTATGTTGTGCTTTCACTATTTTGTGTATTGTTAAATTATACCTTCTGAGGTACTCTCATCATTAGTGCCAGTTACTCTCAAAGTTTTATGAATGTTATTTTGAAGCACTTCAGATATTTTTCAGACATATAATGGTAACTACAATTATTAAAAAAGACATCCCCATGTAAACCTGGCAACTTCTTAGAAATCCTGGAGTTCCTTACAAAAGCAATAAGGCAATAAATGAAAATAACATCTGGGCTTTTAAACTGTGAGCCAATTTAAAAATCAGCATTTTAGTTTGCCATTTGAAACTAAGTGTTTTCATTGAGTCTGATGTCTAAAGGAAAATAATTCCACTGATACAGCACTTTTAGAGCTCCAAGGGCAGAATTACCCAGTTTTTGGTAAGCCTTTGGAACAGCTAGTAAAAGCAGTGTCACAAGAAAAAAAAAGAAGTAATCACTTTCATAATATACAGAGTGCTAAGATCATGTACTAGTAGTACCCTGGATGTTAATTACAGAATCTTGAAGTCTATTCAGTGTTATATAAAGAATCAATTAAATGACCTGAGAACAGATGAAATATGAAAGGCTTCTTAGTTTGCCTTTGTACCCTGATGGAGGCACTTTCAATCAGTGGAAACCAGTACATTCATTTACTTATTAGAAAGTTATTCAGAAAGAGAACTACACTGTGAACTGTCTGTAGAACAAACTAATCTGATGTCTTTCTACAAGAGGTGACCATCTAATGTATGAAATCCACACTATAAAAGAAAAATTTAGCTGATGTGTAGATACATGCTGGTGCTGAATGACTGCTAAAAGATAGTAAGGATCAAAAAATTCACCACAACCTTTTCTTTCTGATAGAACATGTGTTATGTCAGTTTGGGGAAAGGAAAAGGGGTGTAGGGAGAACAGTGAGGAGCCTAAAACTGTAGTATTCTCATTATGGAGAACAGCTAAAATACCCAACACAATAAGAAACAAGCCAGAAGAACACAAAAAATTTATTAAGAATTCCACTAAACTTTTGGAAATCATTAAAGCATTGAAACTATCAGTGATATTATCCTAATCTGCTATTCACACAGCATCGTCTCAGTCTTGACAGTTATTTTATGACACTAAGCAGATACGCTTTATTAATGTTTAATGTAAACTTTTGTTCTAAGAACCCAGCCAAGAATCTTAATTTATCTGCAAAGTTGCTAGATTGTCCTGTTCTGTGGAACAGTCCAAACAAAGTTTAGATAAGCACTTAATTGTAGAAGTCAGATATAATTAAGGGTTTCTTCTATTCAGCTTCCATATGCATCCAGTTGAGCTCCACACTAAGCTCCCGTATTCATCCAGTTTGACTATGAATTAGAGAAACCTTTAGGATGCCTATTGGATATTCATTTTAGAATGTGGTCTAGATCTCCTCTTGTCTCATGTCTCACTCATTGTTCTCAGCCATTTTCCTGAAGAAAACAAAAACATGAAGAAGATGGTGCTACAAAGCAGACAGAGCAGCAGGGTGGTAGCTGTGGGTTTTGTACCTGACTAGATGGCCAAGCACCATTTAACCTTTCCGTGGTACCATTTCTGTGTGAAATTTCAATAACTGACTTCTTCAGTTAATTGTGCTTTTTGATCTACATGTGGAATATCCTAGGAAGACAGACATTGTTATTTATTATTAAGGATGTCTGTTCAGAAATTAAAGATTTTAATTTAAAAAGGGAGGGTTTTTTGTTGTACAAATATGTTTTCTAATCCCTTTTTTGATGTTTTTGCTTGATCTCTAAGTGTCTGTTTTCAATTTTGCTTTAACTGATTAAAAACAAGTTATAAAGCTAAGCCAAAATAGATCAGTCCTTAACCTGGGCTGTACCTTAATAAACAAAGCAGTTCACATGCTTTATATCTCCTGAGGAAGCAGAAAGAAGCAGAAAGAAAGAAGAGCACTAAGGAGGAGATTAATGCTATGTAAGTCTGACAGTCTTTCATTGGTAGACCAATGAAAATATGAAAAAATAAGTCTGTGGACACAGTAAGCCATGAAGAAATTTTATAGTTAGAAATATAATTTTCTTCATATTTTTCTATAAATGATAAAGGGGAAATATAATCCTTAGGACTAACCTACTTAAAGGGCAAAGTATGCAAAGCACCAACAATAGAAATGATGTCCAAAAAATAAAAAAAGAGGTGTGATAAAGGAAGATAGGAAACTTAAAGAGCATGCATAGAGCATGTGTATAAGCATGTATAGAATAGAATTGTAGAATATCCTGAGTTGGAAGGGATCCACAAGGGGTCATCAAGTCCATCTCCTGATTTGTTTGAGAAAATGTCTATGTTTGAGAAAAAGGCAGATAAAAAAGCAATGAAACAGAAACAAAAAGAGTATTATTAGGAAAAGTGTCTCTTAATGGCTAAAATAGAATGAGTTCTGAAGGTTTAAGTATTTTGTTTTGCTGTTTTCTGATATAAATTGAGTAAACCAGTTCAAAACTTTTTCTTTAGGGTTAAGATGTTTTCACAAAAATCTTTTTTTCTCTCTCTTTTTTTTTTTTTCCTTCCCAATCTAATATTTCTTAACTGTTTAGCTTGTGTATATTCAGAGTAAATACTTGCAATTTCTCAGCCTTGAAAGGCTACATTTTAATAGGAGATTTTTGAGATACATAGGGTTAATTAATGTTTTTTTTTTGTTTGTTTGTTTGTTTGTTTGTTTGTTTTGGTAAGGAATCATGAAAAGATGGAGCTGATGCAAAGTCATGCTGTAATTGGATAAGAGTGATATTTATTCTTGAATGGAAAAGTACTGCTAGCATTTTCTAAACAAATTATTGCTCAGCAAACTACTGGGAAATATTTGTGGGAATCTATCTTCGAGGCAACATTTACCAAGAACTCCCTGGAAACTTCATAGTTGATTACTGGCAGTCAGGGTGAGCTTTACAGCACTTTTTCTGGTCGGTGGGACCTGCTGGGTACAGTGAATGGACATTGCTGAAGTTAGGTCAGTAACAATCTTTTGCTTGCTTGAGATTTTCACATGGAATTAACAAATAGTTGGCAGAGCCTTTTATGTATCACACAGACCACATCTCAAACCACATTTCATATACAAATTTCTCAACTTTTCATCATGCCCATACACACAGTTTCTGCAATATGTTTTTGAATTGTTTCTTCTATCGTCAGGAGGGGCTGTTTCACTCAGATTTTAAAAAGAGGGTGAGATTTTCATTTTTAAATGCTTGGCATCCTTCAAAATAAATGGTTCTGTATTATAAGAAGTTTTAACTAGGACATTATATGTAAACATAAATCATAGTACTACATTGACATGTATAGGTGTATTGGGTATAATCACACTGTCCACATTTGAAGCAGAAAATAATAATAATATATCCATGGGTTATGATGTCAGTGGAATGGATGCATCTGTGTGCACATAGCCATAAACATAATTTTCTTTTATCAAGAAGAAAATGTGTACAGCTTTTAGCCACAAAGATTTCAATATGCATTTGATAAAGTTAACTCAGGTTAACTGTGAGCTACATGAGTTTCTGTCCTACATGGTGTCACAACAGCACTGCGGCAGAGAGAGCTGTCCTCGCAGCCTTGCCTGTGAGGACTGCTGGCAGCCAGGGCAGCAGGGTCTCCCTGTGGCCTCTCAGAGCCTCCCCTGGGCCTGCCCTAGGCCTGCCCTGGGCCTGCCCAGCCGGGTGGCCCGCCCAGTTCACACTGAACCGTCAGGCACATAGCTCTGAATGTGTAAAACGAGCAAGGACTGGGATTGGGATTTTTCATCTCATAATTCAGTTGCTGCCTTTTGCTCAATATTGATTAGAGAGACACTGTCCTCCATCTTCTTTGGTTGTGTCACCAATAGATCACACACACATACACAGTTTCATACATCTTCTTTGGTTCTGCTACCAAATGACCTTCTAACACTGGCAACTTTAGCCCTAAAAGAACAGGTATCTCAGGAGCAAGCACTAGCTACTTATATTCCAGTCCTGATCCCCAAACCATGGTCTTCCTGCGAATGATACAAGAGCTATTCAAATCCAACTTCAGGCTCAGTGGCTAAGTATTTACTTCATCTGCTAAAGAAAACATCAATGATTATCTGAGGAAAGTGGAGAAACAGCGAATATGTATACTGCCTTTCTAACAGACTGAAAAGTGTTAAGTAATTCAGGTTAACATTATTGTCTTTAATTCAAAAAACCCTTTAAAGCAATGGAAATTACTATTTAATTATTACATGTATATATAATATTCCTTAATGCTGCACTTATGCAATGTAAAAAATCCAGCTGAATGGTACCACATATGTAGTACTTTGAGGGTTATGCATGCTTTGATTCCATGCTTTCTTGATGATTGTGTTTAAGTTTGTTATGAATTATTATTTGACTGACAGGACTTACAATGATCTAGATGCTTTCTCAACACTGAAAAGCTTACATACCTTGTAATTACCTTTAATGTATTCCAATTTTTTGTGTGCATTTGTAACTATGACATCTGGTTCTTTGCCAGACATTTTGGGTGGCTTGCTATACACTTAATTCTCAAAGTGCTGAGTGATATGGTCATGGAAAATACCTCTTCTTTGCCCATTAAAAAAAAAAAAAAAAAAAAAAAAAGGCAATCATATCAGAGATATTAAAATTTATGCTAAGTCTATTCAGTGAAACGTAAATAGTCATCACTTGGAGAACTTGCTGTGCAAGGCACGATCCTGCAATATGCTAGGCTCTTGCAAGATACTCTCAGCACCCTTAGTGTTTAGTGAGTTGCCTGATGTTCAGCACCTTGTAGGATCTGGCCTCAGAAAAAGAGCATGAAAGGACCCAAAGCAAACTAGCAAACATTCAGCTGTTCCTTGTACTTTTCTTCTCTCTCAAAAGTTCAAACAAAGGATTAATTTAGAAAGAAAAAATAATTAAAATTGAAAGAAAAGGAGGAAGGAGGATGTGTGAAAAAGAATGTTAATAACAGTATTTGAAGAGGGAAAGAAATTAGAGAGATGAAAAACCTGATTTTTCTTTTAAATAACATTAGGAAGGTTGTAGATGTTGTTTAATAATGTCCTTGAATATTTTGCAAGTGGCACAACCACTTCATGAGATGCCAATTGCTGAAATACAGAGTTGTGATTTAAAGTGACAATGTCACCTTAGTTTTAGTCTGAGTGATGGATTTTGTTTTGAAATGGATTATACCAAACCTAACATGGAGATATATGTTTGCGTTTGTTTTAATTTCAATTAAAATTACTCTGGTTAAAAACACCACTCCCACAACTTTCTATTTTAATTTTATATCTTCTAATGTGAATTCAGATGGGCTGTACAAGATCCCAGCTTCTCAGGAATGGAGCTGATGCATCCAGACAGCCAAGACATACACCAAAACTCCCAACCTGTATAGATTAGCTTTGAACATTTCTTTCCTTTTTAACTGATTTTTTAAAAATAGGGAGGAAGCCTATCCCTAATAGCTTGCACCTGGTTTATGTGAAAAGATAATATGAAATTCTGTGATACTGATATAACTTTTTTTTTTTTTTTTTTTAATTATGATAAAGTGTAAAAATGGCAAGGTTGTGCAATAGGAAGCCCTAAGTCTTTATTTCATTGTTTTTTAAGTAGCAGATTGCATAGTAAATCAACTTAATTTATGTACCTTGTTTATTGTTAAATTCTCCAGATTCATTAAAGCCCTGGAACTGCAGTTGAATAGCAGAAAATGACCTCTTTTCCTGGCTGTTTAATCCATTTTCAAGCTGCATACACCTCTTTGAATATGTGTTAAAGTAGTAGCCTCATTTGACAAGGAGATTTCATAAAGCTTTGAAGTGTATCATTAAAAGGGACACTGTCAATTTGGATTTTTTCAAGATGACCAATTTAAAAATCTTTTTGAATGTTGGAGGGTTTTTTTAATTCCTAGAAAATGTCCACTTTTTTTTTTTTTTTTTTTTTTTCTTCCCTTTGTGAATGTTTAGAACCATCATTTGGAAGACCAGGGAACATTACTATCACAGTCACAATAATTAATCCTGGACACTTTCATATTCCCCTGAATATATCTTTTTCTCCAACAGGAGCTCAGCCCAGTGCATACAGCCTGCCTGAGGCCTGTGAATCCTCTTGGTGTTATTTTAAAACTTTGAACAGGACTTCACTAGAACAGTGCTTTGTCCTGGTCTGGAGCACTGTGCTTATTTTCATTCTTTGCTTGCTGCCTGCTGTTAGGTGAGGTTTTTTAGGTCTGATCTTTCCAGCATGTCTCTCCAGCATACCCCTGCCTGCAGAGCCTGCAGTGCCAACCACCCTTTCTGTCATGGGTCCTTGACAGACAAGCTCTGCCAGATGTCGCTGCCATGATTTCGGATATTCATGCTTACAGCTGTCCATCTTACAGTTCTGCTGGAAATTAATGTCAACCTACAGAGACAAGAGAGAGAAGCATGTGCCTGTATGTTAACCACCTCCATCACATCGCCTGCTAATTGAAAGCCGTTGCCCTAATCTCCTAGACTGGCACTGAGATTACGATCTTCCAGTGGAGGGGCAGGGCAGACAGCTGGGAAGCAGTAACATCTGAAACTGTGGAAGCTTTGTACTTCTGTGTATGTCAGAGCACAAACTACCTGCGCTACCTAAACAGGGGAAAAATAAAGTGAAAAAAGGTCTTTCATCTTTTTCAGCTACACTGCACGACAAGTTTCTCGATGAGAAAGTGGTATTCAAGTTCTCAGTGTCCTTTTAAAATATATATATTTTTCTCAGTAAAGTTGCTGCACTGAGATTATTTTATCCAAGTGATTAAAATTACTTTTTATTCTTACAGGTTGGGTGCAGAATATTTAAATACAAGAGAGAGAAGGAACCCTAGATGTGTTAATACCTGACAGTTTATGGGAATGTGTTTCAGATTACAAGCAAAGCATGTGCATGAACACATGAATACAGCTGTGGTTTCTCTTCAGCATTATGTAGTGTTCTTTCATAATAGAAAGGAGTGAAGGCTCCTGCTATTCTGTTCAAAGGAAGGACATTCATATATTTTATATGGCACTCTTTATACTGCTGTGTTATGGTATGTAATATATTGGAAGTTCTCAGTCTGCGATAGACCCCCAAAGGGTAGACATGTAGGTCTAGGAGATGAAAAAAATCAAAGACGTGATCTCTTGACAGAATTATATAACCTTCTCACACTGCCTCTGAACCTCATTGAATCCTCGAGGTGACAGAAAGCTGGCAAGCTAAGTAGAAGCAGCTGCTTGTGATGGCATGCCTAAGATATATGAATCTATTCAGTGTGATCAATGGCTGAATGCTCAACAGCCCAAGTCGTTGATCATCACGATGACCCCAGTTCCTGCTAAGTCCATCAGGTTGCTGTGAAGGCTTAAAGAAGTAGGGAGTGGAAGGCAGAAAGGAGGACATAAGCAGCAAAGGGAGGAGAAAGACGGAGGCACGAGCCCTCCTCATAAAAGCTGTTCAGGAAATTGCAAAGCTCATTACTACGTGTGCGGTACTTGATCACACTGAAGTTTTGCTTTAAGGTTCATACCTGAATAAATGCAACAAAACTTTCTTCTGAGCATAGTCTGGGATTGTCACAGAAGCTTGCCTTCTGTGGAATCTCAGTCAGGGGTGGGGGTCTACGTTCTCCATGTTCCTTTGGCAGTCTCAGACATAATACATGTGTGTGCATGTGCACATGAACCTTACTTTTGATATTTTTTCCACGAATGTAATGCATTGTAATAAACAAAATATGATCCCACAGCATATGTCAAGTTTTGCCAAAGAAAGCAATAATGATATAGTGCAAGCCGAGTGTTTATTATATGAATGTGTAAAAAGGGTACAAGTGAGTTTTGTTAGTGTTCTACTCATCGGCAAAAATAATTAAACAATTGAATTTTTTCACAAAAGGAACTATTTTAGTGCAATTGCATCATGAAAAGTGACTTTGTGAGAATAGCAGAACAGGTTTTGACATGTTTTAAGTCTCAGAGCATTTATCTAATTTTCTCAGTACACTAATAAAAATATATTTTACAACTTTTAACTGGAAAACGTGAAAAAGTCACATGAGCTGCAAAAGGCCAAGCTGGATTCCTTTTATCTTATGCATCCTGTTATTACTAAAGATGTTCCCTGGTAAGCCAAAGCAGTTTTTCTGCTACCCTTCATTGAGATAGTTCAGTTTTAGTACAGAATAATTTAAATGTACTGAGGCTGCATAACTCTCATTGTTGATACAGTAAGTAATGCCAAAAGTGAATTCAGTTCACCCCATCAGAAGTGGGAATAAAAACACTTTTTTCCACTAAAGTAATCATACATGTATGTGAATATACACAAGGGGCCTGATCCAGAAGTAAAAGTCTCTCCCAATAACTTGGAATCTGGATTTAGTCCAAAGACCAGATCTGTTGAACAAAAACAGTACATTTCACATTGGCACTTCTGAGCATGGAAGTGCCCTGTAAAGGCAAATGTCTCTGAGATTGTTGTTTACTGTAAGGTTCGATTTGTTTCACAGAGTTCTATTCTGAAAGGAAAAATAGTCTCACATATACAAATTGCTTAGTTTGACATAACAACAAAAAAAAATGAATCTGAGCTATTTGCATTTGGTATGCATGATGCACTGATTATAAAGCTTGAGCTTAGAGCCAAAGTGCTCAAAGCAGAAGGGAAGATTAATTTCCGTTTTCACCAGGAGAAAGCCACTTCCCTATTTGTTATATTATTCTGATTCATGCATTAATATTTCTTTTGTTTTCATTTTCACTGAATTTCCTTTCATTATATAGCAGTTGGACTATAAATATAGCCGTTAGTAAGATACAGTTTCCAAGTACATAAAATCAGAGGAAGAGATTTTTTTTTTTTTGGCCTGGTGCAGATTGGGAGTACTTCCAGTAGTACCATTGGGATTACAGCATTGTAAAAATGAGATAAAATTACATTCTTAATCTTCTTTTCTACCATACCTTCATATCCCCATCTCCACGTCCAAATGTTCTTTGATTTTTTATTGCCTCTAAGTCAACAAAGATGCACTGTGGTAGTGATAACAGTTGGGTAACACTGTCATGAAAATAACTGAATTATTTGGTTAAATTGCAGTTCCTTATTTCATTATGTGACTGGGCTATCGAGCCATCTCATTTTTCGTTCTCAGTGTAAAACACGTAATAATTTACACAGCAAATTCTTTCACTATGACATACATTGTGTTGAGGTTTGAGTGAAGGGAAGTAGTAAACCTACAATTTTTATTAGCAAAGATGAATGATCTTTTCAGTTTGTTCACCTTCACCTCTGATGAGTGCATCCATTTACACCTGCATGAAGTGTGATTTCCAAACACAAATGTAGTGTTTAGTTAACACATACTATAATAATAGTAACTAATACTATTAATGTTTTTTATGATCGAGTCTTTGATCTCAATATGTAGACTTTGGCCAAGCCAAATTCTGCACTTCAGTCATCTCAGATATTCTTTATGGGACTTCACAATTGAAATGTCCTCTTTTCCATTTAATTTTAGAAATACTTCATCAGGAATTTTTTAGTGAGGTTCTCAAATTTGATCTCACGTAGCCCACCAATAAATTCCAGCTGGGTCTTTCATGTTACTAGCTGTGCTTGTCAGCAAATCTACCCTCCATTATGCTTCCGACCTAGGTAGAACTTTAACTTACTGTTTCTGGGCTCTTCTTTTATGAATTCCCATTATGCCTCTCCACTCAATCTCAAAGCTTAATGAGAAATTCCCTCCATTTTTATCTAAAAGGTTGACAAAAAGTCGTGCATGTCATCTTGCTCAAAAGTCACAACACCTACATGAATATTTTTGAAACAGCATTTCCTGCAGCAGAAGTGGGAGCACAGTCAGTAGGCCCAGAGGAGCTCCTAGACACACAGGGCTGGATAAATTCCTGCTGTTCCTTATTGTCTTGCCTGTAGGCCTTTTTTTAACAGTTTTTAGTTCATGTGCACTTTTACCTCCTGTTTAGTTTTAATTTGTCTAACAACATAATAATACCTTCAGGAAGTATTAGTGCTACAGTAAAAGCATACATAAATTCTGCATGTCCATATATGTATATATGTGTGTGTAACATAAAAATTGAGCAGTGCCTCTTCCTCTGTAGTAGTTCCACTCTTCAGCTTGCTTGAGATGTAAAAAAAAAAAAAAAAAAAAAAAAAAGTGGTTACTTGCCTAAATTAAAGAAAATGAACTCTATATTAACAGGACTTTCTAGAAAATTTCTTTAAACTTGTGAAGTTGAGACTATGAGACTATGAGACTGGAGAGCTGAGCAGAAATTGCTCCAAGCAATATACGGAGCAGTGACTCTCCACCCTGCGGAGAGAGAGAAGCAAATGTATTGAACACCTGGAAATGGAATAAAAATAAATAAATATATAAATAAAAACTGTGGAGAATTTTACTCAGTTTTAAAATTTTCCTGTCATGACACCCTATTTTTCTGTCATGCAAATTACTCAGTTCTTTGGCAACCATATGAAGAATAGAGCTGCCACAAGTGCTGGGCTCCGTGTCCTCTACTTAAGGCAGGACATTTAGGCTACAAAGAGTTGTCCAAGAAAATGTTCTCCCAAGAAAATGTCTAATTTGGTGGATCAGGAAGAGGCTCTGGGATGGATACCTGGAGTGCAGCAGCTCCTGGAGAGGTGCCTGCAGCAAGCGGGGTGGTGCCAGGCAGTAGGAGGATGCCAGGAGCTCTCCTGGTGCCAGAGGGAAAGGGAGCCCTGCTGGGTCTCTGAAGAGAGACTTCGGAGCTTATAGAAAATGTAGTTTGTTATTCTCAGATTGAAGGAAGGGGCCAGGTTAGAACAGAGGCTAAGGAAACACCTACTTGGAGAAGGAATGAAGGAGTAAGGAGGAGACAAACTATTACTGAAAAATAAAGTTGACCTGTGGCAAAGATTTGTACACTGCTGATAAAATCATGGTCAGAACTGCATCCTCCCCATATAGGACAGCACGGCATGCCTAGAGATTGCATTATATTACACTCTATTATGCCCTACAGAAAGCAAACCCCACCAACAAAATTGGTTTGAAAATGATTTACTTCCGGTTATTACAAATAAACACAACCAGGTAAAGTGCTTCATAAAGTTTAGAGTACTTTAACAAGTTGGCTTTTTTATATATATAACTTATTTGTACTATTTTGGGTAGTTCTTTCACACAATTCTAGACAAAACTTAAAAAAAAAAAAAAAAAAGGCAGGAAAATATGATGCAGAACTGGAATATATAACAGGAAATTTACATGAATTATATATAATCCCAATAATCCCAAATGTACGAGCCTTAAACTCTGTTTTATTTTGGAAATGCATAAAATTAACAAACAGGAATGTGCAGAGAGGAACAAATAATAACTGCCCTTTCCCACATTTTCAGATCATTTCTGTTCTGTGCGTCTTTCTCCATACAGTCTTTGAACCTATGTCAAATGTTTCCTCTCATCTGTACTGCAATAAAATCCAAACACCATCCAAAAAGCATCTCCTAATGACCAGGCACTGTTCCGTGGGGGTTTCGCAATATCTTTTAAAAAAGTCCCCAGTTTATAAACTTTTCAAACAAGGAATATATTGTTTGGCATAGATTCCCAGTTGTATATGGCATAGATAATTACAGCACCATAAAATTATTATTATTATAAAGACTATGCATCAGATTCCCAGCTGGTGGAAATCAGCATAGCTCTTCCCATGTTACATGAATCAACTTTTAAATGAATTCTCTGAGTGGAACAAGTTACTACAAATATTTTGTGATCTTTAGCTATGCATGGATATTGAATTTTTTAAGGTATTTTTATCACTATTATTTCAATTTTACTACAATATTGCAAACTCTGAACTTTAAATGATCTTTGCAATCTCTATGGCACAAATATAATTTGGGAACATTATTAAAACTTATGTAGTTGTATATAAAGCTTATATATACAGTTCTGCAAGGAAATACCAATACCTATTATAAACTCCTGGGACCAGTCATGCAAAAATAAATAGTTTTTATTTATATGATCAGACCCATTTATTTCAAAGGGGTTGCACGTACATCTTCAAATGTACCGATGTGAAAAAGCATTGGAGATTCTGTAATTTGTAGTTTCTCGTTCAGAACAGTAAAAATATAGCAGCTTTGCTGATGGATTAGGAAACAGTGCTATCATATGGGGTCACAGAGAAGAGCCACAAAGATGATCTGAAGCTGGAGCACCTCTCCCACAAAGACAGGCTGAGGAAGTTGGGGTAGTTCAGCTTTCAGAAGAGATGGCTCTGGGGAGACCTTATAGTGCCCTACCAGTACCTAAAGGGGGCTTGCAGGAAAGCTGGGAAGGACTATATCAGGGAGTGTAGTGATAAGTGTAGTGTTTAGGTTAGATACAAAGAAGAAATTCTTCATTCAGAGGGTGGTGAGGCTCTGGAACAGGTTGCCTGCTGTGGATGCCCCATTCCTGGAGGTGTTCAAGGCCAGGCTGGATGGGGCTTTGGGCAGCCTGGGCTGGTGGGAGGTGTCCCTGCCATGGGGGGGGGGGCAGGGCTGTTGGAATTACAGGATATTTAAGGTCCCTTCCAACCCAAACCATTCTGTGATTCCATGATTCTATGACATAGGACCACAGATGTTAGGCTTCAGCAACCCTGTTGGAAAAGTCTCCCCAGATCCTCAAAAGACTTCCCATATAATATGGGCTTTCATGTTATATATGATCAGACCCTTATCATTATGGGTCACACCCATATCTATGATCATATATATGATCATATATATGATCAGACCCATATCATTAAAAGTATACAGGGTACATTTTTTTCTATATATTCTTTTAGTATCTTGAGCTATGAAACCTCTAGAAAAGCTGCTATGGCTCAGCAGGAGATACACTGTAAAGTGACTTTATATTGCATGGTCAGGGAGACTGGTCAGACTTTGTAATGATGACAAGATGTACAGTGGCTCTGATTCTGACTGACTCCATTATACCTCCCTGGGACAGCAGCGGCCCAAGTCAATACTCTATCTACCTAGCAGTAATCCAAGACCTTACTTGAAAATGAGCTGTGAGAGTTTATTACTTGCGAGCAGACAAAAAGCTATGAAAAATGCAAGTAGAAACAAAAAGCAGTGTAGCATATTTATTCTGATGTAAAAAAGCAAAATCAACTAATTGACTTTTTAAAGACAATCTTCAAAATATGCAGAATTATGTTTTAATGCTCTATGTCTATCGTTCTTTCCTCTAGGTCTGACTGCAATCCAATCTAATTCAATCCATCTAATGCATTTCTAATGTGTTTTTCATCATAGAAGCTAGGCACCATTAGGAACTTATCTCTGTTCCCACTTTACCTTGGTGGTGACATGTTTTCAAACCAGATGATATTCTGTGTCAGAAATATCAAGATTTCCCATAAGCGGAATTCAGTAACCCCCATGTACTTTTAGCTTCCTGATTCTTCTTAGTGACTGCATTTCAATATGTAGTCCCCAGTATCTGCTCATCACTCCTAATTACTTTTATTTTAGCCTATGTTCCTGATTTCTGGGCCAAGAAGTTTACAGAACTATGATGTACTATGATGATGCATTTAATCAGGGCTGAGTAATCAAACAAAAAGCTTTTCAGGGCAGGGTGGAATATGGGAGGAACCATATTGTCTGCCCAATTATTGCGTTTCCTGTTCTCAGCCGACAGAGATCCTGCAGGGACCAGAAGACCTGCCTGTAGCTTGATGGGAAGTTACTGAATAAGTAGAAGCCATGTGAAAAGGCGAATGGTGGCAGGAAAACAACAACAACAACAACAACAACAAACATAGGATCAGTAAAGTACAAAAGATTTAAAGTATACACACTTCTCATTTCCCAAAGCCTTTGTCATCAGGGTGCGAAACTATCTAGAAATATTTGTGGGTATGGGTGAGGGGCAGGGGAAACCTAACCATTAATTCCTAAGAGGTGTTATCAGATGCATCAGAGTTTGGCTGTAAATTTGACTACACTGCTGTGGTGCACAGAGAAATGAGTGAAGAAATATCTGATTAAAGTGTACATTGCTGCTGAGGCAACTGAATGTTGCCATAGCAATTGAGATGAAATGTGCAAAGAAGTGAGATAATTAAATCTAACCCCTTTAGTAGTTTTGATAGTCAATGCACTGCCAATAGGAAAAGTTATCTACAGTGTTAAAGATAAAACATATTCCTCATGGAAGTACTCCTTGCTGGTATTTTGTTGATCTCTTTCTAAATACATTGCTTCAGGTAGCTAATTTGAATGTTCTCTTTAATAATCAAATACAGTTTTGACCTTGGTCTGTAAGAGCCTAGAACTTTTCCTGACTTCTTGTATCATGGGAACTGGCTACACAAAGTATCCAGAATGTTTTTATTCCCCTCTTTTCTGTGTGTAGTACAGTAAAGCCAGGGCTGTCATGTCAAAGCTTACAGTTCAGTAATATCTAGAACGTGCTGCCCTCTTCAGGAGCTAGCAATTAAAAATATGCAATTTTGTTTATTGATTCTGAAACTGTAGTGAGCAAGCAGGAACTACAGAACTGAGTAAGGTTTTTTTGTTTGTTTGTTTGTTTTACATTTCTAATGCCACTGCCAGAGACACTGAAAGTAGTTGCAACATTAATAGACAAACTGGGTTTGGAAAAAAGCAAATCAAAAACTTGTTAGCATTTCTCAAACTAGATTTGAGAAATGGGTGGTCATACTCACATCCACTCAGGTTATTTATTTGAGCCAGTGAAAGCAAAAGCTAGGAGAAGCCTTGACTCACTTCTTCTAAAATAATAATTCTCTTCTATACACAAGCAAATAACCTGTTATTAAAAATGATTTATGTCTAAAAAGAACTCATACATTAGCTGTCATACTAAACTTATTTTACTTTCAGCTGCTTTGCTACTCTGAATCCATGGAAGAATTTAAGTCGTGATTTAGCAGAACATTACAGTATATGCTTAACTTCAAACAAAAACATTGCTGCAAAGACTGCAGGGGAATACTTGTGTGAAAGCACCAAACAACTTACACATCGGTCTGGAGGCTTCCATACTTGGCTGATATGTAGGGGATAGGACCACAATTTTCAGTTCGTGTCTTGCAACGCTGTAACTCATGTTGTGGAATCTTAATAATTAAAGATTTGGTCTAGAGGCAAAATCCAGCCTTCCATGAATATAATTTCTTTTGAAGTCAGGGGGAACTTTTGTTCATTTATGAAATGGTGACATTTTATTGGTTTACAAATAGCTTTGACAAAAATAATTATGGCTCGGTAGCAGGGGGACTCGCAAGCTGTGCAGAGCAAAGGCAAGTATTACTTTGCTGAGATGAATGGATTTTTTTATGTAACAGCCCTGAACAGGCAGTGGATTAATGATTACCTCACCCAAACTGGGCACCTGAGGAGTGCTGAGGAGCAGGGGTTGCTGGGAAGGCCACAGACCCAGTGCTCTGTGGGAACTTGGCTTCACTGAGAGACATCATCAAAGGGCTCCTTTCAAACTTACGTGCAGTGCTCTTCCTTTGGCTAAGGGAGATTCTATTTTCCTGAGCTTCATAAATGAAGTAAGGGAGAAATTCTGTGCTAAGTCTCACACAAAGCACAGTAAAGAAGCTGTAGCCTGCAAAGAGCGGAGCAAAAGTGGCTTTAAGGCTTCTCCGTGGATGCTGGGATTCAAGGCTGGATACAGGCCAATGAATCTCCGCGTAAATTAGAGCAGCCTGGGGGGACTCTTCTAATTTACATTAGCTTTATCCAGGCTCCCTGTTTCTTGTGCTGTGCTGCAATGTAGATTGGGCCTGAATTTCTGCAGCGCTGAGCGCTGTGGAAACTCCCTTTTTGCCCAAGGTAAACTCCTTGAACGGAAGTAACTCCTGTCCCGGGGAATTCTTCTCTAGCTGGACACTCCCTTACCAGTAAATAGCGATATTTCATCAAGCAGTGTATATGCTCATGCTGAGAACCTAGAATCAATCTGTCATTTGGTTCAGTTTGTAGTTTTTGTCTGTAAAGCTAATAGCCCTACCTAGATGACAACTTTTTATTATTATTTTTTTCTTTAAGTTTGTGACGGTATCTGTTGATTACAGTAACATTTTCTAAACATAATTTTAAATTGAATTCCTTAATGCTCCCCCTTGCATGTTTACTTTAGGAATTAATTTTCTCAAAGAATAAAAATAATTAAGAATTATGAGTCAGTTTTAAAGGTTTTCCCTCCTTTGATTAAAACAAACAAACAACAACAAAAAAACTCCTTATTTTACCTTTGAAAAGCCTGCACAAGGCAGATTCTGTACCTAGCCCTGGCTGTTTTAGTGGGAGTAATGTTGAGAGATGATGTGTGAGAAATTATGGCAAAATTTACCCTATTGTCCTGAAAACTTTTTATTCTTGAACTGTACAATTGGCACATATAATATAAGACTGTATAGAAAAGTCAAAATCCTCTCCGCGTAGCTACTGAGGGAAAGTGATCACTCTCTGCTCAGCCTTTAGTTGAAGGAGCTGGTGGCAGTGATTCATTTCTTTCTAAAGAAAGCAGAATAGCTACTATGTCAGGTGTAAGACAGACTGAAAGGGACAATAGAGTGGAAGGAAGAAAAGAGTTAACTGGTATCCTTTTTTTCATTTCCAAGCCACAATTAAAGCATGCTGAAGAGGTGTGTGATGGACTTCGTACTCCAGCCTAATCATTACAAACTTACAGCCCAGAACTTATACTTTCCTAAAGCAAAATGTAAAGATTGATTAATTAGTTTAATAATAATAAAATATTTAAAAAATAGTTAAGAAGTGTTTAACATATTGTTGACAATAATCTCTTTGTACATATATATATATATAACCACTTATGCACATGCTTCACCCTGTTTTCTCCCACCCCATAGAAGAGTAACAGCCAGCCCAAAGTTTTGTTTTCTGAAGTGCTATCACTAGTTGGATGCCAAGATCCTATGTCTATATTTTATGAGCACTGTAGAGATAAATTCCAGCTGGCATGCAGTTCTAAATACAGATATGCACAACAGCCAGTATTTTTTTTCTAATCCAGTACCTGCTAAGTACATGTAATATATATTCAAAACTGCATTAAACTATTGATCTATGATTTGAACGTATATTTTCTTTTTTATTATTATATTTTTTTTTAAATGATGATGCATTGTTTGGCAGCTAGAATCCCTGCAGTTGAAAGTATAATAACTAATAACATTTTCTTTGCTTTCTAGGGTCTTCATGGCAGAATGATTAATTCCATCTTTTCCAGAATGGTAAGCAGAAAGCGATATTTGTTTCTGATAACAAAGAATATAAAGTAAATTATTTTAAGATTACCAAGTTGCTTAAGAAATAACTGTACTGTACAATTTCATAATTATATGGCTTGTACAACTGAAAATATTTGAATATTCAAATCCTGTAAGCTACCTAGAAAAGATTTGCAGAACATTATACTAATTCTTCAAAAGAAATAAGTCAGGATTTAACATCTGTCTTAAAAATGCTGCTGACCTCAGAATGCTCAACTTTTAATTTTTCTGTATAATCTCTTATAATGTGTCGTTCCCATACACCTAAATACATTTTCATTCCATCAGTGGAGAATATAAATCTCTCTCTTCTTTAGGCTTCAAAATGGTGAGTTCCATAACATGTGTTACTATTTGAATTGTGTAAGATTGATCTTTATTTATGTTTCACTAGGGCCTTGCTGTATCTGTGAATTAAAAATACATATTTTTCAGAGACATCAATTCTTCTTTCTTCTGCATGCCATCAGGTTGCTTAAAAAAAAAAAAAAAAAAAAAAAAAAAAGATTGTTTCATTTGTCACTCTTTTTCTGATGGCTGAAAAAGGCAATATTTATTTCACCCCTTGATCATAACATCTTTTGCAATCAAATAAAAAGAAAAATTCATCATAGTGTACATGTAAAGGTCATCCTAAAATAACGTCTGAGCAAACTATACAGAATCCTATGAGTACATTGCTAAGGAGAAATGTTTTTCAGCAGGTCTTGGGCATTCATTTAAAAAAAAAAAACAAAATCTTTCCCACTACATAAAAATGTAGTCCGAAATCCCAAAATCAACATAAAACCATCGTGAAGTGAAACTACTAGATTTAAAATATGTGGGACTGATTTTTTTGTTGTCTTTGATATACATGGTATCAAAGTTGCCAGCCTTCAAGAAAACCAATAGCAAAACACAAGTTTTATGATGAACTTTAAGAATGATAACATGATGTCCAATGAACAAGGCAGGTTAGTTGTTCTTTGAAACTTTTTTTTTAGGAGAGTAAAACCTGCAGGTGAAGCTGTTTTGAAACACTTGTTTTTAACCTATAGATCTAGCCCTCTGATAGTAACGAGGTCTGCTTTGGCAGTCTGTGATTTATTTTTACCTGCCTGCTAACTGTGAGTATTTCACAACGATCAGGGCTGAGGATTCTTTTGGAGCATGTCTATGATGAAAAGGAAATAAAAGTCACATTGAACTAAGGAAAACACACACACAAAACAGTTGCAGACAGGCATGATAACTCCATTTAACCTCCTTCATCCACAAACATAAGAATATTCAAGAAGAACTTGGGTCATTTTAAATCAAAAAGATTATCTGTGTGACAGTGAAGTAGGTTTGGGATTAAACTATCAAAGGGTCTGTCTCTTTTGTGTATGTTTGCCTATTAGCAGTAGGTACTTGGCACGAGGATCATATGTAGGTTGCAGCCACAGACAGATGCTTGCGCTGCATACACCCTTTTCTGCAATGTTCATTAGGCAATAATATTGTCAAAGGTAAGTGTTTACCAGAAGCTTTAGTCTACTTAAAACCATTTTAGCCTGAGGCTGATCTTGTGAAGAAGGCTTGGGGGAAGGGCAGAAAAGAGGCACAACATTTCATTTTTCATGAAAACAAATGTATTCAGCCAGTATCCTGATTTGAGGTAATTTATAACTCAAAATTTGCATGCTAAGTGAAATTATAATTATTTTTATTTTGAGGCCACGTGTGTGATCTACACTATAAGTGAAGGCAATAGGACAAAGGCTTGGACCTTAAGGGTTACTACAACAAAGACAGTAATAGATTATTTTGGGGAGAATTCATTTTTATGTGTATAACCATATACACCTCAATGAGTTTTCCTGACTTGTTTGGAATGTAGGGTTACTCTGCTGATTATGGATTTCCCTTATGTAAACGTTAATTCAAATATAAATATATTTTAAAGTTGGGTGTCTATTGTTTAAGGAATGGGAAACTGAGCTTCCTCATATTACTCCCTATCAATATTGCAAGACTTTTTTAATCCTGAAAACAAGGTAAATGTCTCAGAAGAAAACAAACTGTTCAATATAATTAATACAAGTTTAAGGAAAAAAGAAAAAAAACACTTCTCATTTCTTACTCTATCTGTGTTTAATGAATAAAGATTAAATGCACAGTACTTTGAACAGTCACAACATGTTGATTTTAATCTAAAAATGGACTTTTCTCTGTGTATGTTAAGAAATGATGTTATCTCAAGTTATTCCTAAATACGTAATATTTAGCCGTAGCATTTAATTAAATATATAGCCATTTTGTCATGAATTTTGAATTCCATAACTGTTTTTGATATATGAAAAATCATGTTTTAGATAAATTGAGAACATAAAAGAACTATTAACATATATAGAGGACCACTGCAGCTAAAAACAGGAGACAAAAAATAGTTCTCACTTTCCTCTCAATTAAAACTCTCTGCAATTATTCTTTTAGATTATAGATCTCTTTTGGGATTCTGGTTACACAGAACTTTTTGGTTCATTTCACAGGAATAATATTCATCTTAATTAGCAAAAACAGTTGATGGGCTTTTCTCTTTTTTACAAGAGGGAGTTCGCTCGGTGTACTGATTACGAGTAGTAGATTATCCTGATAAATGAAAAGTTCTTGTCTTTGTGAACAGCAGCTGAATATGTTATCTGTCTTCAGCGTTGTAGCTTCTTTGTTAGACATCACCTTGTTGAGACAGAATGACTTACTTGGTAAGTGGTTGACCCGATTTTTTGTCTGGCACCCTAACATTGCTGGGCATTATGCCAGGCTGGATCTGTAGCTATTTATGACGGCATTCAAGGTTCAACTATGCAAATCACAACTATTAGCCAAAAAAGCATAGCAGATTTGTTTTTTAAATATTTCCACAGCTCACAAGGTCAAAGCATTTGTTTTCACAATTTTTAAATATAGTTTTGTAAGTAATGATCTGTAATGTTTTAAGAGATTGTCACCTTTTAACATTTTATTTAGACTGAATTAGACAGAACATAAACATTTTTCCTCATATGTTACAAAATAATCGTATGGAGCAAAGGAAGAAGAGACATGAGATGAAGTGAACAAATATATATCATTTTATATGTCTTGTGAGTAGCTTGGCTGCTCTGCACAGAATTACAATAAAGGAAGCTAAATTATGACAAAGAGTCTTTGGAGAATAGTCTTCTTCCAAAAGCCTGTCCTGATGAGGACGGCTGCAGGAAGCTGTAGCCCAAAGGTCTCTCCGGCCTTCAGCTCAGGCAGCTCCACATTGCCTGCACATATGCTCTTAGTGTGGAATCAGTTGATTTGTATGTACTCACAGACATTTATGCCTCTGTTATTTCCCACCCCTAAAGATGGTGCATACCCACCATCTTCTTGATGAACCACAGTTCCAGCCAGAGACAGAGTGCTAAGTCCCTGGAGACCTGTTCTTGCACCGTGCTGTGAACTGCAATGGTCTCCTGGGCCTTCGGCCTAGCCCAACACTCAAAGATTCTGAGACAACGTAATATAAGTAGGCAATAGCTAAAATGTAATATGCAGTATGTGATAGAGAACTGTATAATGACAACATATAATGGACTGTATGTAGTAGACAATATAGTAAATAGCAACATTTCCTCTTAGAGAAAGAGGAAGTAGATATAGGTATGAACAGCACACAGTGTGTTTTCTAATAGAGATTTTGGGCATAATTTGGATTAGGTCTGTATTTTGTGACAGAATCTGAGAGGGGAGCACGTTTATTCACCGTGTGAGCACCCTTCACATAACACCAATGGCTGCTTAATTTAATGATTGCAATGTGAAATAATTAACAAGGCTGAACCTGTGGTGCAGAGTATTTCTTTGATATAAAGGATTAACCTTAAAAAGTATAAAATAGAATGAAACAGATATCAGACTTGTAAGGAAAAAAGTGTTTCAGATTCTGTTGGCTAAGAAAAACAGTTTGAGTGTTCAGTAACTGTGGCTGAGTGTAGTTCTCATCTGTGAGATTATTTTTATTCATCATCTGAATTTTGTGAAGTAAAATAATGTTTCAGCAGAAGTGTGAGAGATCACGTTAATGTTTGAGTGCGTAGTAAAGCCAGTCAAGATAAACTAACTGGTCAAAGTCTGATTTCTGTTTTTGAGTTACCATCCAGTCAGAGCAGAAGTACTCATTGATCTTAGTGGGGTTTCTTCCTTTAAGAACTACGGGACAGAGACTGTAGGGATTTACTGAATCATCCGTAACAATATTTCCCCCCCATTTGTCCTAACAGGGTGTGAAAGAGGCTGCCAACAAAGCAGAGAAAATACATTGAAGTGAGATAAAAAATATAGGTTGAATTGGGAATATGGAGATTTTCCATCAAATTCATAGGGTTTACGCAAAGAAGAGCCTTCTTAATACAATGCAAAGCCCCCAAATTTATTCATGGTTAAATTTCCATGCTTTGGTCAATCCTTTTTTAGAGTCCCTTCTCAAAAGAAAAGCACAGAGCACTGTGTTATGGTAAACACCAGCAACTCTGTCCACAGTCAAATCTAAATAATACTTAAGAAACTAAATCCAAAACATTAGCAATAAAAATACTTAGCATGTATTTCTTTCCTGGGAGCCTACATGGAAATTGAATTCCACTGAGCTGCACTTACACGGCACAGAATTCAATTAAAAAAATCCGCCTGGACTCCATGCTGTGAAAAGCCCTTGCAAATTTATTTTAGGGACTTTGGGTGTGGAGCCTGGACATAGTTTTATTTTATTTTTAATGGAATCAGTCTTAATGTCTAAGGTTATTCTTTACTTGCCTCTGCTGCACAGTTTTCACATATAAGCCAACTGAGGACAACTCGTTATTAAAGAAGTCGGCAGGTGTCCTGTGCTCTGAAACATATTAAATAAAGAACTCAACAGGATCATGTTGACTGTAAGCTCCACAAAGGAATTAAATAATGAAGACAGAAGCCCTTCAACAATGACCATTTATGCATAAGTAAAAATGTCTCATCGGAAGATGGAAAGTTCTCTTACAAATTTTTACTGGAATCTCTATTGTGGTATTTTCTGAAAACATGCTGTCTATAGATTTTAGAGTCTTAAACTTTCTGACCTGAGTCTTATGCAATAAAGTCATCAGAATGGCAGGAACTGAGGAGCCAAAATCTGCCCTTCTCTATTCAACTTCATTGCTTAACAAAACAGTCATTGCAAAATGGCCTCGTTATCACTCTGATGTTTTTGAATTGCCTTACCCATGTCAATATTAATATAGAGTAGCTGTGGAAAATACAAAGAAAAGAGTAGAAAGAAGTCTATTGTATCTTTAGTTAATATAATTCTAATGTATAAAGCCCTCTGGCCATGGTAACATTTAAAATGTAGTCCCCCTTGAAATGTAAAGGGTATTGGGATAAGGTAATTTTAAATCACATTAGAAAGGTTCAAAAATAATATAAATACAGTTTTGAACTTCCCATTGATCCTGAGTTGCTGAATAATTGCGCCAGACAAATGTCTTTAGAGTGGGCCTTAATACAAGAAATCACAAAATGTATTGGATTTTCACTTATTAAAAAATGTTGTCATGCAGTAATTGTTTGAAGAAAATTGACAATTAAGAAATGTAACTAAATCCCTTTTTGAACAAAAATAAAACTTGATTTAATTCTCTTTGAAAAAAAAATGATGTCAACCTAAATAGAGGTTGGTCTGAGCATCTCAGACACAATTGGAAAATAAATTATGCTAAGTGCATCCAGACTCATCCAGCATCTTTAAGAAACAGTGTTCATAATGAACCAAAGTCTTCCGGCAGCTTAATATGACTTTGAAATAACTAATATAAAAAAAAAATACAAAACCTTTGTTGACCAGGTGTTTTCCCTTTTTGTCAATACAGTATATTCCTATAATGGCCATCCCATGCTCTGTCATTAAAATTTGAGCTTTCCTTTCAGGCGTTCTGCCTCAGACACGTGGAATTCTCATCTGCAGTTTTTACCCTCCCTCTTCAATCACACTGGGCTCCAGGAGCGACAGCTTGCTGCAAACACAACTCCACACTCTGGGAAGTGGTGATTTAGTATGAATTTACAATTAAAAATTCCTTCTCCAAAACCTACCCTCAATTTTAATACAAGACATTGGATGACACATTTCCTTATAGCTGCAACTTCTAAGTTACTATTGTTGATGTGATTTAACAAACGTAAGTATTTGTAGGACTGAAAATATGGTCTCAGTTCAGCAAAAGTTTGCTCACCAAAGCCAGTATGTTTGCAGAAATGAGGCCTCAGCTTTTTCTATGTTACAGGTGAAAAAGAAGTATGAGGTTCTGAAGTCCATTCACGATACCATTCATTCCCACCAAAAAATTATTCCATATGCATATTCATTTTCTCAAGAAGGAAACAATTCAGTAATGTTAATTCTTCCCTAGATGTAAAATAAACTTTACTTGAATGAGTTACTGTTTGCCAATCTCTTGTTAGCCTAATGCCTCTTGTATGGGTAATTTTGCGTTTAATAGAAATATTTCTCAGAAAGTTCAGATGAAACTGTAGAACTAGTCCAGTTTCATACACTTCAGCCTCAGTATATGACAGAAAATTTTTCTCTTACCTTTTTTTTCAAACCTTCTTATTGCTATGTCACGTCCCCCAGCACATCAGTCTTCCTCCTTTCTTAAAATCAAGTATGTTCACATCAGCCTGCCTGGGTCAAAAATTCTGCCAGTGCTGCTTCATGCTGGCCCACAATCCAGTGCAAAAATACTTGTACCAGACCATATGCTATACACATCAAGGGCTGCACTAGTAAAAGTGAAAGCAAAATTTGGAGCAATATAGAGACTGAGAGTTATTCTTGTGGCTTATATATGACTATATGACTGGCTAAGGCTATAATCCGAAGTCATAGAAGGCAGTAGGGAATTTACTCTTGAAGATCTCTTGAGTGAAGCACAAATGGCAATCTCTAAGTGCACTGGAAGAGTGAGTGACCAAATAAATTGAATGCATTCAATCACTTTTAAGACATCTCATCCATGTGTAGCATTTTGAGCCTGTGCTTCAGTAAATGTATGATTAAATTTTTATTAAAAGGTAATGCTCCTGTTTTAATTATAGTTAATTATATATAATTAAAATGAAATGATTAATAATATTAAGCATTTCATCAGAGGTAAAGATAAATATAAATACATATATTGTAGTATGATTACATATGAATATATAATATTGAGCATATATTATTTTCAATGCATTATGTAAAATAGTAAATGAATAATATAATTTGTAAAATAAAATTATATTCTGGGTATTATGTAAATCAAAGGCCTGGTTCAACACTTGTGTGTTCATAAAAACTATTTGATTGTTTTGGGGTGCAATATGCAAGAAATAGTTGAGGTAGCCTAAAAATAATTATAAAAAATGCCCTTATGAAAAAGATTCTTGCACTTTATTGCTACATCACCTTTCCACGTGAAAAGTGAATTACAGTGCTAAATGATGCACAGTTTGGCCTCTAAATAAATCTTTTGAGGAGTCATGGATTAAAATTTGGAAAAGCCTCATTCCCAGCTAACTCAGAAGTCATGCATCTTTATAGGCCTAACTTCTACTGATTTTCAGAACCTTTACATCAGGCCTTAAATATTCATACACAGGGTATTCCTCTTGCATGCCATTTGCTTATATCTTACATATATAATCTTATTTTGCCTCTTTTTAATAAAATTCTGTATTTAGTGAAGCAACACCACAACCTGATTTCTTATAGATACGCTATATTTTAGGCTATAACACTCATTCCATTTGTCATTTCTGCCATTAAATACAAAAAATCTGTATCTCCAGATCTAAATCGCAATGAATCCACTGAGCCTTTGTCCTGTAAAATTTTGTATATTAACATAGTTTACTAAGCTGAGAAATGCATTAGCTTTTTAAATAAATCTTTAAATTGTGTAGTTTTAAATCAGAGAGATGTTTTAGTCTTTGCAAACTATATGGAACTAGTATTTGTCTAACAGGACCTTAAGACCCGTTGAAGAATTTTAAGGATTTTTATGAACATCTGCATGCATTCTTTAGCTAGATTTTGGCATAGTTTCAGTGTAAATCCAGTACAACTCAATCAGTTTACTTTATAATTAAAAACAAGGAAATAGTAACAAAAATACATAATATATGGTACTCGTGTTTATAATAGAAACATCCATAAAGAAAGAAACATGTTCTAACTCTTCTCATTACCCCAAAGGGAATTGCATCTTTAATCACACAAAGCACAACGGCTTTCTAATTTTGTTTAAAGTGTTTCAGTACTTACAAAAACCAGATCAGGTTATTGTAAATCTAGAGCAAATTAGAATCATTGGCCTCTGCTCAGCTGTATTCAGGAATACTATGTAAATCATAAATTTAATGGCATACTAAGACACACATCTGTTTCTATTTTGTAGAAGTTAATAATCTAACTTCAGAGTATTTAAACATTACTTTCATTAACTGGAAAATTGTGAAAAATAGAGACTGCTATAAGTCACAATGTGTTGCTGCAATATGCTAAGGAAAATATAAAAATTGCAGACCTGTACTGTAAAGACTAATTTTCTGAGAGATATGTGCCATTGTCTGTTTCATGACCTTGCATCTCCTCTGTTTGCTTAGAAAAACATCACTTATACTAACAGAGCTGCATTGCTAAGTAGAATCTGCACCTGCACATAGTAGATTTTAATATATCTTTTTAGTCACAAATGTCTTTCACAACAAGGAATAGATGATGCCTAAATTCCCTAAACCTATATAATGACCCAATGACTTTTCTTATAAACTGATAAAAATTTCGGCTCCATTGATCGATTTCCAGTATATATTTATTTTTATAAAACTTACTTTGTGGTCTAGGATGTACTGTTGTTCTTACTGAAAAGTTTAGTTTATTCATAAATGAACACACAATCTTATACTGTATCATAAATTGCCATGCATAATGTATATAATTTGCAAAGATCCCTTTGTGTGTGTCATTGGAGAAATGCACCACTCTTTTCAACTTTCAGCCTTAAAGACGCTATTTTTTTTTTCAATGGAAACAAGTGAATTAACATTTTTGAAAATGTATTTCAATTCAGTTGTAAGGCAGAACAGAGCTGGCCTGCCAGCTTTAGCACTGTAATAAAAAATCTAACTGGCAAGGTTTACCATGACAATGGATTGTAAGGTGATAAATTTTGACCGATAAATACCTTGGAAATTCAAAAGTTGGTTGCATTAAGTCAAAATATGCAGGATACTGAAGTATATCTTTATTCATAAAAATTGCAATGTCAAATATGTAATTTTCTAATAATCTGTTTATTTAAAGACATCCAAGTCAGATGTCATTTATGTGCTGTTTTTCTTGTGCTAAAATTACCTGCGGTAGTAGATACTTTGCATTAAAGCTTAGGGTGCATAAAGTTGAATGGGATTTATGTAAATAACCATATGAATATGTATCTCACCTTTTACCAGTGCTAATTTCAATGAGCTGTATTTGAGAGGGAATCATATTAATATATACATCTGATAGGGAAGTTGCACATTCATTTTACTATCAACAAAAATTCTAAAGAAAGCAAACTAGACCAATGCATCCCTAATAGAGGGGACAGAAAGAGAAAACAGAAAGGCAGAACCGGCCACGTAAATGGTACAATGCAAATTTGTGGTTTATTCCTCAGTAAGATTCAGTGGTTGCATATGCAGGAAATTTTCCCTGTCCTGTGCAAATGCATACAGAGTTCCCGCTTTGCTTTTCAAGCATGCAATAAAAGCTTAAGTGTGTTGTCTTACTGATATATTACATGCAGTATTGTGACTTATCAGATACAATACAAAATACTATATTTTGGTGCTGATTATTCAACAGACAGAAGCCAGTGCTCATAGTGGGATGGGAAATAGCATCTTAATTAGTTATTGAATATATTTGATTATTTCTAATTAGCAGTAGTACTAAACAGTCAATCGGTGTTCCTCACAAGAGGAGGAACATGGTAGTAATATCATTCTTTGACTGCAGTGTTTTTAGAAAGGCGTAACCATACCTTCAATCAGATTCGAATACTATTTGTCAAAAACATCGAGGTCTGTCAGAAGTAAATGATCATTTAATTAGAGAAAAAAAGGTGGAATATCTTTGATCCCTATACTTTAGTGATATTAATTCCCATGTGCTGCAGGTGTTTGTAATGTATAACAAATCATTACTGAAACAGAGGCTTTTAGAGACAGTTTCAGTGAAGGAAAATGACTGTTCTTACAGCTGCCAGAGTTACACCTGGCAATGTGATTAATGTAATGCAAAACGTGAACTAGAAGATGTAAGCCTGGAAACAAATCTGGGTTTCCCTCTCAGTTCTCTGCCCATGCCATCCAGGATGGATTGCAAAGCAGTACTGATGTACTGAGTGGATGGGGAGGGGGAAAGAACAAATTTGCTACTGTTCCTTCGCTCTTTGACCAGTGATCCATGATGCATCTCTGGTATCTGCTCCAGAGGGAGCCAATCACATAACTGTCAACATTTCAATAGCAATCAGTAACAAGAGGAAAAAATATATTCTTATAGGAACAAAAATATAAGGGACCAAGTCCTTGGCTTAAACCACAAAACAAAATCAAAGCAAGTATAACCAATCAGCTTAGGGTTATGAGTACTTCCAGAGTGGCACGGGAAACTGAGAAACAGAACCAGATGACGTACATAAAGCATCACGTTGCCTTGATTAAAGCTACCAACTGAACAGTTTAAATAAAACCCAACAACAACATCAAGCAACATAACAAACAAACAAACAAACAAACAAACAAAAAACACTTGCACTTACTTACAGAATAAAACCTGGTTGCATACTGGGAAAACAGTAAATGTGAACTAGAATGTATACGTTTGGAAGCAAATATATAAGTTTGGAAGTAAATATGTCTTTCAGTTCCTGTCGTGTTTGATAAGGAGCTTTGAAAGTTGCAACCATGGCATAGGGAAGACCCAGTGGGAGGTTCTTTTCTTTTTGTGATTGATCCTGAACACCCTGTACTTTCATGTTCCTAACCTTTTACCATATTTCTGAACTCAATTATTGTGATTGTCGACCAGATTTTCATTTGGCGTGGTATAGAATTCCAACAACTAGACTCTTGAGAAGAAACGTGGAAGGAATTTAGGCCCTTAAGTTTAATAAATCCTCTGCTTCGATGCTGTTTAGTGGGCAGTTCCATGTTTTTTTACTAAAATTCGGAGCTCTAATGCTCCTCATGCCTAATACTACGTGAGTCAAGACAAACCAGGCTAAAGAGCTCTGTGCCTACATCATTGCTAAGACTGTGAAACAAAACTGAGCAGCTAAAAGCGATAGTCATGCTCGAAGAGAACCTGGCACACACCAACACAGTTATCCTGTCACTAAACTCATCAGTAATCACCACTTTATTTTAAATGTGTAGCTTTATTTTAAAACTGGCAATTGGAGACTTGTCCGGTGTGTGAAACAAGATCAGTTCTCTCCCCTGCCTGAAGGGACTCAAATGCACCTCTCTCACCAGCTAAAGAGTTCTCTAGCCCACAGCTTGATTGCACATGGAGATATTCTCCACTTCTCTTGTTAAAGTTGTGCACCAAGCAGAAAACAATTCAGGATTCACTGGGCCAGAATGCAAGATCACCAGAGGGAACATGACTGTAGCTTAGTGATCTGGGCAGTCAGCTGGAATGGGGAGGTCTGAGTTCTGCTCGGTGGTCCAATAATTTGATGTATTTTATCCCGTAACTTCTCAAGAAAGTAAATTTAACCATACCCTAAACATAGTTTTCTGAATCCTTATGGGTTTGTAAAACTGTGCAGATAAAGACAAGTATCTCTACAAATCTTGGCCTATGCTGTCAGTAACGTGGAATTTAATAATACCTAGGTTGTTTATATTAGGTTGTTGGGTAAGAACAGAGAAGCCTTCATGGATTCATAGTTGCAAATATAATGGGTTGCCTTTGAATTCTTCATGCTTTGTTCATCTTTCTTCCATCACCTTTCATTTTGTGACACACATTAATGGAAGAGAGTGTCCAGCTACACTAGGTAATATTATAGTTAAAAGCACTCCATAATGGATGTAAGCTTTAGATCCACAGCTGGAGTTTGATAAAGCAAATCATATGAGGTAGAGGGGCTTGGCATAGACAGCCAGTTCTTCCCCTATTCTGTTTCAGATCTTTCTGCTCTGTTATATAAAGCAGGAGGGTAATGAGGCAAAGAGGTGATGAGAATATGCAGTGATCGCCACACTTGGCAGTCTGAGACATGGGGCACTCCTTTGGCAGCAGATTAGTGGCTGAAAGAGATACAAAGATTTAGCAAAGTCATAGCAAATTGACAGGGGAAGGAGGAGAACGATCTCCCTACCTGCCAGGCAAAATTACATTTATTTTAAATAGAAAAATCTATTTAATTTCTTACTATTCTCTTGGGCCTTGCTTCTTTCCTTAAAAAAAAAAAAAAAAAAAAAAAAAAAGCTATTTGCTGCCTGAATGCAAAAATAATGCCTTAATGCCTAGGCAGATATAGCAGCTGGAGAAAAGGGAACCTAGAAATGTGCAAGAGTATTTGGAGAATTGGGATCTCATGACATATCTCTTTCTCCAAAGCTCATCACTGTAGTTCCTTTTCTGGCATCATTGTTTCAGCTTCTGTACTGAGCTTCTCATATGAAAACACGGAATAGTGCTTGCCTATTTTTAAAAGTATTCTGCTACGTGACTCCTAACAGCTCAATTTCAAAAACACTGGGCTTTATAAATGCCTGTACAATTAAACTGTAAACTCTTCTCCACCAGCACACACCCATAAATACCCAAAGCCCACAGTAAGGAATGTACTTCATCAATAACACAGCTCCATCGCTCCCCTACATTCACTTTTCAGAAAGTAGAGAGACAACTGCAATGAACATAAAAACATGCATCCAAATTCACTGTTAAAAATCTTATTGATGTCTTCTTATTTCTTAATGTGATACAAAAATAGTGTTTCAGAATACCTAGTTAATATGGAATACACATGCTTTGTTTCATAGCCGCATTTTCTCTGAACAAGGTTGTTTCTAATATTACTTAATTAAACAAAATTAAATTAATTTCTGTCTAAGAAACAAGAAACAACAGCTTTGTTGAATAAAACAATCTTCATTTTCTTGAAGCTATTTAAATTAAAAACATGAGTTTCTACAGTTGGAAAAAAACATCCATGGTTAAGATGTTTGAAGCCCATCAATCTCTTTAACCACACAGCTAATATGTTCCTTCTGTTTTCTTTGAATGAAATCACCATGAGTGGTTAGATGTTGATTTAACATAAAGCAAATGGAAATGGGTGTTTCCTTAGTCATGTGTAGAATTTATTTTTTAAAAACAATTAGCAAGTGTTATGAGTAAGTCAATGATTTTGTCATTTCTTAAATAATGATATAGATTATAAGTCATTAAAATTGATTACTGAAGTAAACTATGTATAATGCAAATTCATATTACATTTATTTGTTAGAAACAGCTGCAGAATTCTCTTACTTTATTGATGACTTTAATTTTTTTTTCCCCAAGCAACATTTAAATCGATTACTTAGTTTAATAGACCAGTAATTGTAAAGATATATTTCCAAAGTTTTAAGACACTACATTAGACATTTCCTATTATGGTTTATATCATTTGCACTTTGTTTTTATAAATTTGTCTGCAAAATATTTTTTTCCTTTTTTTTTTTTTTTTTTTTTTTCCTAAAAGAAACAATCAGAATTTGGCTCTTTCAGTTTTCAGTTGAAATGGTAAGATCATAGGATAGTTTGTTACTTTACTGTGTGCCAAATTAAACCATGCCTTTATATTACACCAATTTTAGCTGTTGCTACTGTACTACACATATACAACCTCTCTGTCAGTCTGCTAACATTACATCTAATTATACGTTCATTGATATGTTATTCACAAGAGTATATACAGGTAGGAGGAAATGTCAGTTGCTAGTATTTAAAGTTCAGTCATTTCATAAAACTCCGGTAATATAAAAATAGGTTGCATAAAATCTGTGTAAACCATTTCTCATGGGACAACTGACTCTTCAGGCAATACAAAAAATTATTTATCAAGATGTTCAAACATTTTTAAATCGTCCTTTTAAGAACAGGCGTATGTAAGCTGCACTTCTATGGAAACAAACAAACAAACAAACAAAACCTCTAATGGAGTCAACAGGATCATATTTATAGACATCATAATTTGGCTATGTTTTCCCAGAAGTTAAATCATCTTTCTCAGATGCACCTTCTCCACACAGGAAGTTGATAGTTAAATCTCTCCCAGTTGTTACTGTCCTACAGGTAGTCCCTAGAAATGCTAACTGACACACAGACCTTGTGCTTATTTCAAAAATCAGTAGAAATTTGCTTTTATTTTTTCAAGGACACTATCCAGCAGGCTCACCAAAGTGATTTGAGAGCAATGCACACAGAATATATAGCTGAACCTGGAACATCACAAAATTTAATGTTAGTGAAAGGGGTAGGTAAACATATTATTGAATGATTTTGCTAGGAGGATAACATTTCTTTTAGTGTTTTCAAGCTAGATATTTTGTGATGCTACAACAAAGTGAGATTTTAAGGAAGATATACTTGTCTATATTTACTTGTGGAGTCCATATGGAATGAGGTACATATTTTATAGGGATACAACAAAAGGCAAATAATAGGCAGTTTTGATGGTGAGAAGAGACTTGACTTGTACTTTTTTTTTTTTTTTTTAAATTCAAATCTGGGAATAGTTGTGGCTGAGTAAAAAAAAAAAAAGGATCAGATTCAAGTCTGCTAGGGGTATACGTGTATACAATTTTCCTGTTTTAAAGAAACAGATGCTGATTCATATGAACTAAAATTAATTGCTTGAATAGTATTATTTTACTTGCCAAAAGGATAGATGCTTCTGTTGAGTATTCTTACATGCTAGTCTGGATTTAATGAGAATTCATGGAAGCATGTGCTTTTGAAACAAACCTTGAAAGGTCTCTATCTAACATTTTTACCAATTGCTTAAAACTCACTTTTACAAGTTAGAGTTGTAAAACTCCATTTTTGAATTTAGAAATAAATATGCTTCCAGGTGTTTTTGATGAATATGGGGGAAAATAAACTTTAGTCCTGCAGTTGAGTCCATGTAGGAGAATACACTTCAACTTCAGCAAATATTAACACAAGGCCCAGTTGGGCAGTTATTTTCAACCTTTTTTGGGGGGTGTTAAAAAATCTTACAGAAACCAGTAGACTTTTTTTTTTTTTTTTTTTTTTTTTTTTTTTTTTTTTTCTCCAAGAGAAAATGTTCCTCTCTCACCTCCTCTCCAAGGAAAACTGCCAACCCCACATAATTTTTGTTGTGTTCTTGATTGTTTTGTGGCTAAGTCCTGTTCTCATCAACTAAGCAAAAGGCTCAGGGCAACAAAAGTTTATCTGTAGTTACATTAATTTGACAAAAAGTATGATGTGTTAATGATAGATATTAAAACTATGGTAAAAAAGTAGCCAGTCGATATGTATATATCACATTTCTATGACTCCCTTTTTAAGAAGGTCTCTTTAACACGTGCACCCAATCCTCTCAATTAAAATGTTTCTAATAAAATACATGAAAATGACTTTATGATTGAATTCCAATTGGAGATGTATACGGGGTTATTTAGGATTCTATAAAGATAACTATATGGATATTTTCAGCAAGACAGGGCAAACAGCTACACTGGGGATGTACAAAGGATTTAAAAATGAGGGGAAAAATACAGAAAACCTCTTCTGCTGCATTTTGCACTCACTGTAACCCATACGTTTTACTTTTAGCTATACATGGTAGGGATAAAACTATTACACAGACACATGATCTTTTGTCCTCCCATGCTGAGCTGAAACTGGCCTCAGGAAGATGCTCTCAACTACAAGTGAACATCTCCTTTGGTCCTAAACTCCTGAGACTGCTCCTCTGCTGCCCAGCAGGTGCTGTGGATGGAGGAAGACCAGGGTGGCCGTGGTATTCCCGTGTGTCAGTGATTTTTAGGTACTAATCCCTGGGATTATTGCTAGCACCCTTGAAAAATCGCTGTGGTTTTGAAGAGCCCTGGACCAGTCCTATGATTCTTACTACCTCCTGTAGCAAGGTCTTAATGATACGGTTTCCTTTTAATGTCATGTTTCTCTTAACACACGTTAAAATTTTCTTAACAGGAACACTAATTGCATAGGTATGCAGCAGAGTCTAAATGATTAAGTTAAAAAATAAACCTTTACCATTGACAAAGGTAACGACCCCAGTTTCCTGGCGTGGCGTGGGTGTTTTAAGCTGAATTGTCAATATGCTTTGGACCTGAGAGTTTAACAAGCCCTGAGTGGTCCTGCCTTGTGCCAGCGATTCTGTGGGCAGATGCAATTGAGAGGGTTTTTATTTCACTGCTGCAGCTAGAAAAGGGAGGGATTTTTTTTTTTTTTTTAAAAAAAAAAAGGATTGTCAGGGCAGGTTTATGCTGCTTTGATCTTCGGCTGTGCCTCCGTTTCCTCTTCTGGCCACCGCCTGGAGCAGCCCTCGGTGGGCATTGCCCAGTGCAAGAGATCCCCCCAGCTTCTCCTGTGGGCTCGTGTCCCCCAGATCTCCCCGTGGGTCCGTGTCCCCCAGGTCCCCCCGTGGGGCTGTGTCCTCCAGGTCCACCTGTGGGCCCGTGTCCCCGGCCACACCGAGCTGCGCCCAGCCGCTGCTCCCTGACCTTGGAAGCTGCGCACCGCGCCCATCCCGAAAGGTCGGAGAGCATCCTCGCTGTTTCGCAGCAGCCCAGAGGGGAAAAAAAAAAAAAACAAAACATAAAAAAAAAAAAAGCCACGCCACAATCCCAAATCCCCCTTTCTAGGACGGGGTTTTGGGCAGCAAAGGACCGGCGCCAGCAGCCTGCGTTCCGCAGCCGAGCCGTGAGGTAGCCGGGGCTCCCCGCCTCACTGCCCAGGAGGCCGCCCTGCCCCTCGCCGTGTCCCTCTCGCCCCCCCGCCGATCGCCGCCACCGGGCGCTGACGGAGGGTTCCCCGGGGGGCGCCCTCCGGTGAATTCACCGCTCCCGGGGGCGGCAGAGCGGGGCCCGCCGCGCAAGTTTGGGCTGAGGGAAGCAGCCAGGGTACGGCCAAGGAGAAAGTGCCGCGGAGACGCCTGCCGGCCTGCAGCGCGCCAGCAGCAGCCGGGGGAGGCGGAGGGGGGGCGGCAGGCCCCAGGGCCCCGGCCCCGAGCCCCGGGGACCCAGGGGAGGCTCCGCGGTGGCTCCGTTCCCCTCGGGGCCGGGGGCGGCCGATGCTCGCCCCGCCGCTGGTGGCGAGTGGCCGCCCGCTCGGTGCTAGCCTTCACCCCCCGGCTAGAAGAAAGGAGGGGGGAGGGAAAATAACGGGGGGGGGGGGGGGGCGAAGCAGGAAGGGAGAGATTTTTGTCCTTCGCCGGTGCTGCTCTACGTTATAATATGTTTATATGATTAGCCGAGCCCAGGGGTGGGGAGCGCGGAGAGAGGGGGAGGAGATTGGAGGGGGAGGAGGCTGGAGGTGACTCCAGTTCAGCGCCGGCGGAGAGTCCGTGTCAGGACTTCGCAATCCCCAGTCACACACGGAGAGGTGCATGAGCAAAAAGGAGGCTGCGATACGATTCATTGGGATTTTTTTTTTTTTTTTTTTCCTGGTGTGTATGTATTGCGTTTTTCCCATCGCTGCGCGCCTTACTCGCTCAGCGCCCGCTCTCCGGCCGCCGGCGGGGCAGCAGCACCGAGAAGACCAGGGGAAATAACGCGGAGCTGAGTCGAGCCGTGCCGGAGGCCGGAATGTCATCCGGGGAGATGTAAATCAGGTCGCTGCGAACGACAGAGACACAGGAGGGGGGGGCTCGTTGTAAAATTTTTGAGTTGTTCCCCGCTACTCCCGCTGCAGGCGTCGCCTCGGTTTCCCTTCTGATCGCTGCCTAGAAAGGACTCCAAAGGCTGGGCACATTACGCGCGCTGCGCCTCTCGCCCCCTCCATTTCTTTTTTTTTTTTTTTTTAATAATTTATTTTTTTTCCATCGCCTGCGTGCGGGAGCCTGGCTGCATCGTGCGTTTCGTGCGGAGCGAAGCGTCGGAAACCGCAGGAAAATGTTGACTTAGCCCCGGAGAAGCCTGCCGGCTGGCTGCGCCGAGGAAAAGCCGCCGCCCGCTGCGCGCTGCCCCAGCCCGCCGAGCCGCGCCGAGCCCTGCCGAGCCGCGCCGCAGAGCCGGCCGCCTCCCGCTGCCCCACCGACACCCAGCCCCAGCCCCGCTCCGCCGCCGCCCCGGGACTAACTCCCTCCTCCCTGCGCCCACCGGGGCGAGAGCTCCCGGCCCGCCTTCGGCTCGCAGAGGTAAGCAGGGCTCCGCGATGCTGCTGCTGCTGCTCCCTCCTCCGCTCGCTCCTTCTGGCGCTGCGGGGAAGCGCCGACCTGGCTCCGGGGCTGCCTGGCCGGCTGCTTCTCGGGGGGCCTCTTCCCCCGCCCCCAGCACTCGGCACACACCCCCCCTCCCCCCGGGGGCCGCCACCCCGCTCCCGGCCCCCACTGCCTGA
>CM021772.1:18058203-18222203 GCA_011076525.1 Nettapus auritus | reverse complement strand
AAAAAAAAAAAAAAAAAAACCAAAAACCAAAAAAAAAAGCCTTGTTCAAATTCAGAATTGTAGCATCTCCAGGATATAATCGTTGTATGAAATGGAGTATTTTATGGGTTTTAGAAGACTGTGATCTGCATATGTCACGATTTCTTTTTGATTTTTCACGAGGTACTGTAATGATTCAACTTACTCTAGGCTGCTATTTGCCAAAATTATTTTGAAAGGCATAATAATCAAAAACTTTGCAGGCTGACTGAAGTAAGCACAATGCTTAACACCTGCAGGTAGAGTGCAGTTTCCAACAAAATGCTATTGATTGTTATCCTGGCACAAAGCAAGCATAAATACAGTTTGCTTAATTACAACAAAAATGCTTTTTTATGAGTAAGGCACTTCATGTTTGGGGAGTGTTTTGTGTGTTGTCTGCTAAGTAAAATCCCATCACACTTGTATAAATTTGTCCAATTATCAGAGCAGCTAAGAGGAGGAAAAAAATCAATTTACCCTGAAAAGCACCAGAAATAAGATTACCTTGGCTAGTAGGAACTTGCCAGCACTGTCTAAATTGCTTAATATTATCAAACGCAGCCGTTTTTCAAGTTCAGTAAGAAGGATATTGACTATTCTACATGTCCAGGTCTGCTATTTGGCTATTTCTTTATAAGGTATAAGCATGTCTTATTTTTATTCTCACAATAGCAGTTACAGATAAATCGGAGGATCTAACAATAACTTTATGAAATAGATGGAATAATACCATTCACTGGAGAAATAGTATTTACTTGAGATAAGTGATCGTAACTAGTTTTTTCTCCTGTCTAGCTTGTTGTTCTTGTAACAGACAAATGTAAATACCTTAGCAGACATTTCAGAGTGAAAGGCAAGAGATAAAATGTAATTACTTTTCAGGGTGGCCCTGACGATGCCCGTATTCTTGTCTGTAACACACACAAAAAAATCTTTGCTCATCACCTCAGCATATGAAGGCCATTGTTACCCCGAATATAAAAATATTTTCTGATTTTTAATGTTGACCTCAGTATTTATCTTCAGCTCTTCTGTGTAAGCAGGAATCCTTATAGCCGTAAATTGTAGTTGCTGTTATCCAACCGAGCATTTAATAGAGCACCTAATGGACTCTGCTCCTGTATTTTTCTTGAATGCATAACATCTTGCTTCATTCAGTCACCAAAACCAACTTTGCTACAAGGACAGGCAACACGACAAGTTAGAATCAATGGACCATTTGTAGGTCACAAAGTCAGTTTACTGGAATTTCAGAGGAAACTGGTTGAAAAGAGAGGACAAATGTCACTTTGAATAGAGATGTTTAAATCAGACTTCTGCCTTAGGGTAAAATTTAGGTCTGTTGTAGCCTAGATGTAATGTCTCCCTCTACAGAGCACAGCATTAATCATGGCTTGACAAGTGATCATGGGCTGAGAAAAATAGGGCCTGTCTTGGTTGTGTGGTTGTTTTTCTCCTTCTCTAATCTTAATCTCTTAGGAGCACATTATAAACACAAACATTTACACAAAAAGATTTAAGTATTGATGTCTGTATTTCAGTAGTGGAAGGAGCTAGCTTCAGAGAAAATCTAGTTAGAGCTATTGAGAAGCTACTTAGGTTTCTTATGTAGACGCAATTTTAGGAATATTTCCTTCTAAAGTCATGCAGATTTTTGTCATAGGAAATCCATCATCCATTTTTACTCCATTTCATCATACAAATATGGTAGAGTCTGGGTCTGTCTGTATTGTCCCATGATGTATTAAATACGTCTGAAACAACTATTTTTTTTTTTTTTGTTGTTCATTTGTTTTGTTTAAACAGCATTCTAGAATGTGTTTGACACCTAACAGAGATGGTTCCTTTTCCCCCAAATGGCAATATTGGGTGACAGCAGTATCCTTTATATACAGCGCTGATTGACTTGATGCTGATCAATGCACATGAGTTTTTTATGCTATGCTTTTTTCTATATACCATGTTTATATTTTAATGATAAGTTACTTGGCCACAACAAGCTACAAATGCTTGAATAAAATAACAGGAATGAAGGCTTCTATTTAAGATCCTGAGTTCTGATACTGTGCAGATAAAAGTGAGTTAAATATTTTAATTCTTAAATTAGGGATGCGTCGCTGCACAGATTAGGTGTAGGGAGCGCTCATACCTTTTACGGTAAAGAAGATTGGTAAAGAATTAACTCCGTGATGAAGGGAATCTCAATTTCTTACGTTTCTTTGCTGTTTTCTGCAGTTGGATCAGTACAGGGAGCAGCTCTAGCATTCCATACAAACACTTTGTAGAGAGGTGTATCTTTTAAAGGTACAATTAGATTTGTATCTGCAACTGTTGAAAAAATAGATAATATCAGTCAAGTAGCACCAAAACAAATAATCACTGGAGAATTGTGCATTAAAAATTACGCTACCTCTGTTTATTTAGGTGCCTTTGGATGTGATAAAATCCCAAATCGCATGTTTTGGGGAGGCTGCTGCATCCTTTTTGCCCTCTGTTGGTATTTTCATATCAGTCGACACCTCAAACCGATTATTGCTCTGAATCTAGATGACAGAATAATCTAACACCGATTACTGTTAAAAATTGTTTCTGGCAGCTAGGGAGGGGATGACTGACCTTGTTCCTGACGGTAATACTTGCCTTGCTGTTGATGTGATCTGGTGTAAATAGAGAGCCTTGCTCTGAAATCGTGCTGCAGTGGTGAAGAGAGATCACATGCCAGGAGGAGGCTGTAGTTCACCTTTCTTTCTATATATTTTCTTACCGTATCATATTTGTCATTTTTTACGGCATAGCAGCCTACACCGGTATGAACAGTGTTCAAAAACAATTCCCAGGCAATAGGCACTGTCAGCTCTAAATAAAGTGACATTTTAAGGAAGGATTCCTGAGAAGAAGTTCTGCTGTTGATGCTGCATTTGTCTGACAAATTCCTGAATCCTATTTTATGGTAGGCATAATTCTTTTCACCTGGTCCAGGCATTCTTATATTCATTCTTTGAAGTTTAATTGACTTTCTGTATGTGAGGTGCCTGAATTGGACAGCTCTGCTTTCACAGGAGAAATGACGCATATTTACTTTGAACAACGTGAATGTCCTCCAGAAGACCAATTCATAACTATTTTGTTGGTAAACTTAGCATTTAAATATTGAAGGGCAGTGTCTTCAGTGGCTGTGATTTCCTTCGGTGCAGCAGGTATTTTTTCCATGCAGACTGCCAGCTGGCGGGGCTGGTTCTTGCTAGGTAAAGTGCTATGGTTGGGGTGCTAAAGGAGAGAAGGTGCCTTGCAGCAGTGCTGGCTGGGGAGAGTGGATGAGAGTGGAAGTTGTTTTAGAGATGAAGGGGAATTGCAGGCTGACAGAAGTCGAATACGAGAAGAAATCCTTTTGCCCTTCAGGCAATAATCTTACCTGGTGCTGGAAGAGAGCACCACCTCTCCATAATGTTAGATTATTTTTTTTTCCTGCTTTCTCTCCTTCCTCATTCTTTCCGTCATTTGAGAAGGTGTACAATGGTATCTGCTAATAACTGGTTGGGGATCCAACTGCTAGCTCTTCCAGCAGCAAGGAAGAGCGTATGCAGCAATCATCGTCTTGAAGTGAACGCCTCAAATTTGTCCTACATTTGTCCTGTGTAATGCATGTAACCTTACTAGAATATCATCTATTTTTTTTTTTCTCCTAGTGTTCAGTATGAGCTTTAAAGGTTGTATTTTGGAGTTTATTATTCCAGCAAAATGAAAGCCTTACTTTTTATTTTATGAGTATTCTTTATGAATATAATGACACTGCTTGTAAACAAGATGGATTTGGCTGTATTAGAGAAACGAAAATACTGGTACGCTTTTGTTCTTTCCATGCTAGAAGAAAAATTAACAGCGCCTGATGTCTTCCTGTTTTTTTTGATGGTACATGCTAAAGGTTAGCTAGGATGAAGACTTTTGGCCTGCTTAATATTTATAGCTTCATTCATTGAAGCTTTTTCCCATTTGTTTTGAAGGGATTTTTGTCTAGAAAGCTTGTTACTATGAAGAACAAACTTAAGATATTTTAAGGTAGGGTAATGTGTTTTGGAAGAAAAGTTGTTTTCATCCAGCTGAATGAAACTACATTGTTACTTCATAATTTGGTATTTAGTACTTGAGACTTTGATTTTTGAGATAAACTTAACCATTTAGTTCAACTGATTTCTGTACTTCGGTGGAGTGCATGTGTAATCATATCCAACAATGGCATTGGGTTTTGTCTTGCAGCAGTAAATGGAAAGAGGGATGCTGCTGTTTGTTGTTTTGTTGTGTTAGGGAGATACATTAGATAAGTTGAATTTGTTTTCTTGTTTGTGGCGGTCTTTCATTTCTGTTTGGTTCTGGATAAGCAGAGGATTTTTTAAATTTTATTTTTTCCCTTGAAAACATTTAGGTGATTTTGATAAAGAAACCTGCATATTTTGATATAGGAAAGACTAAAGCTGAATGTTTAGCTCCTTTGAGGGACAAGAACAGACGGGGGAGTGGGAGGGGGAAGACTGTTTTTGTATTAACTCTTTATCTGATAACATTTGAGAAAGATCTCTGAGGGAATTTCTTTAAAATAGTGACTGATCATTTGGGTTTCTATGCCGGTTATTACCCACATTCTTCACATATTTTCGCTAATTCTTCTTACTACCTGCAGAGGGAGCTTGTATATGAGATAATCAGAGTAATCAAGGCATTCAGGGCTGAATTGTTTCCAGTAAGTACAATTTTCTTTTGCTGTGCATTCTGTTATTCAGGGCAAGAAAGCCTCTGCAAGGGAGCTTTAAAAAAGATTGTCCATCAGTAGCAGTAAATAACAATAGGCAAAAAAAATTAAGTTGTTAGTAAGCAAGAGCTGACATTATAAATACCTATTTGTGTTTTGAAGAAGTGCCTTTCTATTGAAAGTGTAAAAAGGAACTGGGAAAAACAATTCTTGCATGTAGAGGTACAAGAAAACAGTTTTGGTGCTCTGTGTGACGGGAAGCAGATTTCAGTTGCATAAACTGTCTTCTCTGATTCTGAAAATGTCATGTCAGCATGAGAGAGACAGCACAGTGATCTAAGGGCTCAGTACCTCTCGTGCAGAGTAGTGTGCTAGCCAAAAAGCAATAGGTAAGTCTTTTCTATTTATGCAAGCAGTTTTATGAATCATAATCAAGCTGATTGCAGATGCAAGGTTAACACTTAATTTTGCTTTTTCTATATCATAAAATATAAAAAGGTGAATGATTCCATCCTAGTATAATTGATGATTTTATACAATTGTACGTAAGCAGGCAAACAGTGGAAGGGACTGCTGGCTTAAGTTTTTAAGAAAAATATGGACAAGAAAAAAAGGAGTATCAGAATGTAAGTTTATATGCAAATAGTAATTTAAACATAATGTGAAGAATCAGAAATAATTTAGTGATTTTCTTTAATACAAATGAAATGATCTGGTGCATTGCAGGTTTTATAATTTGTATTACAGTGATTTGGATCGTGAAAGTATGTGATCCTTCAAAAAAAGTTGAGACCTTTTCAGTGAAGAAAACGTAATACAGCTTTGTTTGTTGAACAAGAAGCATAATTAATGATAGATGAATTCTGTGCTATTTATCTCTGGAAAAATGGTGGCAATCATTTTACTTTAAGATGTTTCAGTAAAGTTAAAGATGATTTGCTATAATACTGCTAGGAAATAAAGCAGTATGCATGCACATTCCATAAAACAGACACAGCTCTCCGTAATGTGCTCTCCTGTAATAAATTATGCCACATAAATTGGTCCAAGAGTTGATTTTTTTGTTTTGTTTTATTTTCTTTTGGTTTTGTTAGTTTAAGTTAGCAGAACTTTAAACTGAACATATTTATCCTAACGTGGTTTTAGGGTTTTAGTTTGGATTCTCTTTTTAAACACCAGGAAAGATTTACCATATCTAAAAGAGCAGCAACTCAGTGTCAATTTATTATTTATACTGGCTAATCCTTTCTAATGTGAAAAGTCAGTTTGTTATTGTAACACAAAATGGCCCTCTAAGTAGGGAAACAGTTAAGTAGATCTCCTGTAATATGTTGTTGTCTAATAAAGAGATCTATGGTATTGGCAAGGGCTATTGTATAGGTATTACCCTCTCACAGCATGATCATGTATTATCTTAACAACTCAGTGCCACGTTTATGTTGAGCATTTTCATAACAGGGTAAGAATATTAGCCACAGCAATTACACTCCAATAGGATTATAATGGTAAGACTTACAAAAAATATATAAGTGATGTCTTTTACAGAGATTTTGATAGGTGTTAGGAGTTGAAAAGTTGCATTGTGCTTTTTGCATGGGAGAATACTGTTGTATTAAACATGATGAAGAAAGAGAGCTTTCTTAATTTAATCTTGCTGAGGAATTATGGGGAGTCAATGGACGTAATCTTTCTTTACACAGTGCATCTTTTTCCATCCCTGTGAGGTAAGGATGTTTCAGAAATTCAGTTCAGTGGAGACTGCCGTACAATACAAAAATCAAGATGTATATGTAACTTTAATTCTGTTGTGAGGATAATACAGCTGGGATTAAGATACATTCTTTAGCAGCCTTGTATTTTGAAGGTAGAACAATGATAATTTACTTGCTGTGTCGGAAGAGCCTACGTGAATAAAATCATATTCCTTCATTTTAACAATAGTGTTACACACATTTTCTGTTTCATCGGGGCCATTATTTAAAATGGTGATAAGCAACTTAAATTCTTTTAAAAATGACTACAATAAACAAAAGTGACAATAATGTCATACTTGTACAGTTTTCATGTAAGTGACATTCAAGCTGTTCCTTAATTCTTAAAAAAAATCCATCTGTTTAAAAAAAAAAAAAGTGAGACATTAATACTCACTCACTTGGCAGAAGCAGTGTTCCAGCCACATTTAATAAAACTAATTATGTTTTATCAATAAAAAACACTTGGGGGAAACGACTGAACAAAATACTTTGGGTTATATAGGCATTTATGAATAACAGCGTTAAGTGTAACAAAAGTTGGAATGGCTAAAAGTAACTAAACAGCCTTACATTTTAAGATGATACCTTGAGATACAATTCAATAAATATTGGAATAATAAGTGTTTAAATAAACATACCTTTTTCCCTAACATACTTTAACAAAATAATAATTAGGATTATTCCAGTTTAAGACAATGTATAGATGGCCATTACTATTGCAGAAGAACTTTCCGATATATGTTCCATGTATTGTACACATCCATGACTAGTATTAGCTAAATTTGTAAGGCATGTTTCCTAGATGTTTGGGATTAATTCTATGTATATTCTATGTAGAAAGATCCTGTGCCCAACTGTCTTAAATTGTTATTGATTACCAGAAAGTAGAGGAAAGATGCACCTGTTTATTTTGACAAGAAATATTCCACTACTGATGAAAGTGCTGATAGAAAGTAATGTTGCACACAGGTTTGAGTGTTTTCTGGTGGATTACTAGAAAATAGTGGAGAACTCAAAACTACATTAAGCAATGAATATTAATAAATATTCAAAGCTTTATTATTTTTGTAATCATTATAGCACTGTATGACTTATCTGTCATCAGTATTTTGTACATCTTGTATATACACAACCAGAGCAAACTATGGAACTTTGTCTTTAGTCTTGTATTCAGAACAAGAATTTTAACTGATGAGTAACGTTTTCAATTTTAGAAAAACTCCTGTATGTTCTTAGATTGGCTTCACATTTCATTCATTTTGAGCTGTGGAAAACGATTTTATCTTTTGTCTGTAAGTAAAAAGCAAACACAAAAGGACGAATGTTACCCCCTCATGACTGTGGAGCTCCATCCGATTTAAGAGCGTGAACTGTGACTGCATTGTTGAGGGCAGAGCTTGGCTTGTAAACGCCAACTAAGAAAAAGCAAATACTTAGAATAAAAGGAAGAACAACAAAAATTTAATAACAGGTAAAACAATTTTTTCAACACTTTAGGAAATTATAAACCTAATACTTAAACTATTAAAAATACATTACAATATATTTGCTTTAGAAAACTTTCTTAGTGATATATATGTATAATGTTCTAGGAGACAATCTATGTTTGAAAGAGAAAAACATATGCGGAAGTACTCTGATTAAATTGTTGTCAATTTGCTGTCTTAAACCATTTTTGAGTATACATATGTAACTATAAGATGAAGATTGGCCTTTTTTTTTTTTTTTTTGGTATTAATCCCATACTGAATGGTTTCTTAAAATTATTATTCTTCTGTTTGTGGGACAATAAATTAAAGCACAAATCCACACTTTAGTCATTTTATTTGTAGCATGCATTAAAGATGAAGCCACACTAAGTCAAACTTAACTGCCTGTGGACAGCTAACCCTGGAGAAGGGATAAGTGTTTTTTTTTTTTTTTTTTTTTTTTCAGTTTTTCTTTTTTTGTTGTTGTTGATCTTTTTTATTATTTATAACTCTTTGTTTGGAACAGCAGCATTGTTATGACTAATAAAGCTTTTGTATTTGGCAAATGGAATGCAAATAATCAGTTGTTCTCGGCTCATGACTGAAAAATCTCCCGAACAGAGCCCATAAAAACAGTCTAACCTTTGAAATATACCTGTGAATGAAATTCGTCATTATACTGCTGTCATCTGTAAGCAATTCATATATCATCAGCACTTCTAATGGTATTATTTCTGATTATAGAGATATTTACATCAGTGGACAGTAGCACGATTAGGAAGAACTGTTTTGAGACTGCTTGTGAACGTACAGCCACACAGATTTTTTTTTTTTTTAGACAATATATTGACTTCTGGTGAAAGCAGTTCTTTTTCTATTACCTTTCAATTAATGGTCATTGAAAATTTTTGGTATACTTGAATTATATTTAGTTGGATTCTTTGTCCTGCTTTGATCTTTGTGTATATTAGACTGCCAAGATTCTATAAACAGTAAGTTTCTTAGTTCTTATTTTTCACAGAAATCACTTGATATATGAAATGAAAAGAAATACCTTTACCTGAAAGAATACTTTGTTTGATGTAGTTTTATGTTAAAAATATGTTTATTGAAATTCCTGCACATTAATCAAAAGAAAGTCAAATAAATGAAAGGTCTGCTAGCAGATAGCCAATGCATTATTTATACTTATTATTATTATTATTTTTTAATATATATAAACCAATGCACCAAATAAGCTGCAGAATTAACATTATTAAAACTAATCTATCGAGAATTTGTAAAAAAAAAAAAAAAAAAAAAAAAAAAAATACCAGGAGCAATGGGAAAATCTGCTGCTGCTTCAGTGCTGTGCTTAAGCAGTTTGTACAACTGTTTTCATGACTTCTGCACAGTTGAGAGAGGTTATTAATGTCTCCTAAATCACTTAATTTCAGCCATTATTTAAGTTACATAGAAGAACAACTGCTTAGGCCTCGTACATGTAGGAAATATTAGGTGCTGCAAAAACAACTTCTAAAATATAACAAATATGTAATTTAAACATAGGATTGATAATATGTAAATTAAAACACACATTTAACTATGCTCTGTGGAATTTTTTAGGTTCACAAAAGGTATGAAGAAGTATTGTGCTCTGAGATGCATTGTTTATTTAGTAGAGTCCATCAGACCATTGAACAAGTTGTTTTTATCTTAAAGTAGTAGTGAAAATTTTTGAATGGCAATATGCACAAATTGTTTTAATCCAAAGAAAAAAGCGGTGTGCCTTTTTTATTGTATCCTGGAGATTAGAGCTTTCTGGGGACCTTGTCCGATGCTTGACTCTTGTCATCTTCCTTGAAGTGCTAGTCCCTGTCATGGCTGCCCTGCGGGTCTCTGGGAATCTACGAGTCCTTTTGTGCTCTAAAGCCGAATGCAGGGCTGGATAATTTCAGTTGCTTCATAGTAAAACAGAGGTGTTAATTAGTACTAACTCAGCTAATCATCAGGAACTGGAGGTACTCCCATCTATCATTCCCCCTCAAAAATTGTTTGTGATGCAAAAATACAGTCCATGTGAGATGAAACATTGGAGTCTTGTGTGAGCTGTCTTCCGATGAAGATACTCAGAACCCAGGTTTGTCCTTTTTCTGTTATTCACAGACAAAAAGTCAAAATCTCCATTTTAATGAAGACATTTCAAAGAACAGACGGGCTTATAAAGGCACTGTATTTCTTTACATGCTCCTTCCTTTTAAACATGGGAACCCTTAGGCTATAAATTAGAGTGTTTTACCCTGTGTAGCTGATCTCTGTCTGCCCACTAGCAAGGAAGAGTTAAATTAAAAAAAAAAAAAATGTTGTAAATGGCTTGGTGGTTTCGTGCTTTTCAGTCTGTGGTTATCTTATGTCCCCCTCATGTCCTGTTTTTGTCAATATTTTCCTTTCACCTAAGAACTATAGCAAGTGGGAGGAAAAGTAAGTTGAAAGAATGTAATTACGCCAGAGATGCATTTTTGTGTGGGAACCTTTATAATGCCTTCATGTAAATTAAATTCACTATGGAAACCATAAGAGCACTTCTGAGCAGAAGGGTTTATCCTGTGCTTCATGGGAAACACCAGTTTGCTTATCTCTTTTCCCGGAAACTGTACACGCACGCACAGAGGCTGGAGCTTGTCTCTGACTGTTCTCCAGGGCTGCAGATGAGCTATGTGGGGACTCTTGAGGGATGGTCTAAGGTGATGGAGTGTGGGAGTCTGTGCAGTTTTATGAACATGCAGGAACTGGAGCTACCTCAGTGGATAACTGTATTTTACATTTTTTGTTTTTTTCTTGGTAGTTTTTTTTTTTTGTTTTGTTTTGTTTTGTTTTGTTTTGTTTTTGTTTTTTCTTGGCGTGTTCTCAGACATGCTCATTGACATTCAGACTTTATCTGAATGCTTACTTCTGGAGAGGGAACCGTCAATGTAACAGATCTAAAATCAGAAAATCCTCAAGGCCATATTGAAAAACAGTGCAGCATGGTGTATGGCACCAGCCGGTGCCCTGTGCTGCAGCCTGGGCACTGGCTGCTCTCAGCTTTGCTGGTTGGGCTCTGAAATTGGTCCTGTGGACTGTAGCTCCCACAGTCCTTATTTCTTAGCCTAGAAGAAGGAGTAACATAGATGGATTTATTTCAAAGGCTTCATATTTTTTAGCTTTGTCAAAGGTTCTTGTAGGATTTTAAAATCTTCTGCTATGTTTGTTATTTTTAAAAATTAATCATCTTGTTGAATAGTGTTTCCCAATCATCTTGAATTATTGATGTTTTGGTCCTTAGTAGAAGGTCAGTGATACTTTTCCTCCCAGACAACAGCCAGTTCAACCCCGGTTTAATGAGTTACATCTCAGTATCTGTAATAGAATAACAACATGAAAGAATTTCATAATTATGGCTTACTGAATGGGGCTCAAAATGAAAAATGGCAAATAGACTTCTGTGTAAGCCTGGGCTTTAAGAAATCAGTGCTTGGTAAATGCTGAAGCAATTGCTGTTTGAAGTCGGAGCTGTTAGTGGACTAGAGGACTGCAACATTCACTAGTATATTTAAATATTTGAAAGTATTTAGCTAAATATATTTTTATTCTTAGCTATCTTAAAATGTTCTTAGAGATTGTAGTTTTCATAAATATTATTTGAAAGTGAGTGAAAATAGAAGCAAAATTTGAACAATAGGTGAATGTCTGCTCAGAAATGTGTATATGCTTGAGTATGTCTGTCTGCATATTTATTAATACAGTGTTTTTTCTTTAAGACAATACAAAGTGTCTGGTATATCTGTTATTCCTCCTCTTACCTATTTTTCACTTTTTCTGGAAATAAAATCTCAGTTCAGCCCAATAATGACCCGTAAATAAACTGCACACTTATTACTATTATGACCTCTTCTGGACTTGATTTTTTTTTAAACAAAAATCTTGCCCAGAATCTGCAGTAGATGTGTTGAAACTGGTCGGCTGCTTTTTTTTTTTTATTCTTCTGGCACCATAAAATCATCAGTCATTTATAGCATATGATTGCTTGTAGAACAGCAAATGTTTCTAAATAATTGTATGCAGGTACACGCGCAAGCATGCATCTCATTTTGCGCTCGTGCCGGCCTCTCCAGTAACATCTAGTGTGAACGTTAGCTTTCTGTCTCCACATTCCTTACTGCTTTGACTTGTCCTTCAAGCGGCAGTTTGGCTTCTGGTGTGGACTGGTGGATAACTTTTGGGTGGGTAACAAAGCTCATGGCTGCATGGTAGTGTGTTTTGTGCTTAAATTCAGTTTTATTTGTTGGGTCGTGAAAGCGTGGCACCATTCCTCGGTGCCAGTAGTCGGTTCGAAGGAGGAGATGTTACACTTGGATATTCCACACGTGCAAGTCGTTCCCTTTGTGCACTGCTCTGCATGCTCCCAGTTCCCTGTCAGCTTGTGTCTCTTCACTGTCATTCTTTCCTTGCTCTCTCAACCACTGCTGCACCTCGCATGTCCCCTCCTGTGGTCCTGCCTCCACCTCAGCAGGGCCAGGTACAGGTCTCCCCTCAGGCCTTCCTTTCCATCTGCTTCTTCCCCTCTGTGCTGCCACAGGGCTTTTCTGCTGCCACTGCCCGTGGAGCTGGCTGGGGGGATGCCATTTCCAGCTCTGCCAACTCCCTTTGCTGCTTTTCTTCTCTTTTTCTTCTTTTTTCTGTGGCCTTGCAGCATAGCTCTCACTGGCTTCTGGCGAGTAATATCAGTTCAGGGCCATCTACCTGATGGAGGTTTCCTCATGCCTCAGGTTAAGTGCCTGCAATGCAGAGGGGTGGGTAGTGTTATTCAGTGCTACAGATTCTAAATATTTAAGTTCACGGAGCACCACTTGGATCAGCGTGCCTTCCCAAGCATCTCTGTAGCTTGCATGACTTGTTTTGCGCATTAAATAAATCTTTGGGCAAGCTGTGAAATACAGTGATCTAGGTAAAATTTGGAGGTTTTCAGATTGCTAACTAAGAAGCTGGTAGAACGGCATGCGTTTTCCAAATGGAGACAGCTCCTCTTAAATTTACCTCCTGTCTGTTGAGCTTTCAGCCGCTCTGTCACTGCTAGTATCATAACTGAAGGCTTAAAACTGTGTTCATGAAAACAGGATTTTGTTGAATTTCAAAGAAATTGTTATTTTTGTTAAAAATAGCAGATCAGACCAAAAGGTTAGACTGTCTTCAATGTGTCTGTAAAAATATGCTTAAGACCCAATTCTGTACTTCGCTATGACAAGAGAAGATGACTTGTAAATTGCCTTACATGAAAGTGAGTTTGATTTAAAGTATTAATAAAATCTAAATTTGTGCGTTCTTGCTGTGGGGACTGAAGATTTTAATTTAGTGGAATGCCAGAACAGTTTTTTTGTGCTCGGTTTGATGAGTGTTGTGTGAGAATTCCATCTTACTAAATTAGGGCAGACGTATATATTACACTGTTTACAAACTGCTATGATTAAAACCTGTTAAATTTCATATTTAATATTCAGTTGTCTTTGAGCAAAAGTGTCACCTAGATTTCTCCTCAGCACTGTTAAAATGGATGAAATAGCAAATGTTAATCTGAGCATGAGCGGAAAGCCCTGCATGGGCTTTGAGAGGGCTGTGAGATCCCTGCAGCAGCCGTAAATGCACAGGATGCACATGGGGCTGGCGCGTGGCAGAGTGGGTGTGAGGGTGCTGGCTGAGGAGCAGCCTCAAGGGAAGTCCTGTGTCAGAATCGTCTTTCACTGTGCTGAAGAAAAACGGTAAGAATTTATCACTTTAATATAAAGCTGTGTTCTTACAGGCAGTGAACAGTGATTTAAACAATTTTTTTATTTTAAAATGATAATCTGAAAGTGTGTTTCAGAAAAAAGAATTTGTGGCGCTGAAGCATTTGGGCTCCTAATCCCTGTGCGCTGCCTCCTGTGACAGGGATTCCGATCCTTGAAATGTATGTGGGAATCGTAGGCACAGACTTCAGTGTAAAGAAACTATCAGTCCAAGGAAAAAATAGATACTAAATGTACTTGTTGTTTTAAGCTTTTTCCATCAGTCCCTAAATTATTTTTGTTGTTGTTGTTTTTTTATTTCCTGGCTACGCCTGGCTTCAGCCCTAGTTGCAGGTACTTTTAAACCTGATAGCATCAAAAGGTCCTGAGTGTTAGTTGTCAAGTGCTGTGCTGGCATTGCTGCTGTCTTTTATTATCTTACTACTTTGATTTTCTTCGTCTCTCTTATAACGTGTCAAATAAGAATGTCGAAGATGTCAGGAGAATATGATGATAGTCATTTTTTTAGAGCAATGTTTTGACATAAAAGTAATGTTAAAACAATCACGTTTAAGCAATTCATAATGCAAAAATGGGGAGATTCATTACTAATTAAAAAGAAAGGCAAATTAAATGCTACATGCTTACTTGATCCAGTTTGCCGTTCTCTCTTATCTCTAGGTACATTGATACAAACTTCATTTTACTGCTTTACTATTAAATGATAATACCAGTTGGAATACGACTGTTTCATTCAGTGTGTAGTAAGGGTGATTGGCAGGCTCTGTTATTCGGCTGTCCACAGCTGAGCTGCAGGGGTTGAGCTGCGCTGGCAGGGCTGTGCATAAAAGTTTCTACCGGGTTTGCCAACTGTGCTCTTGGCTCCAGCTGACGTTACATGGCTCTTGATTCCAAAGCCTGCTTGTTAGCCAAACTCTCCCTAAAAAAATTATTCTGGAGTTCCTAATTAAATAAAACCTTTGATGTTTATTTTATGTCATAGAAAGAAATGCATTTTTTCACAGTAGATTCTGCTTTGGTAGAAATACAAATTAAAAAAAAAAAAGGATTAAAAAACTATAAGTGGTATTAGCAAAGAAATTGACTCTTGGAAACATATTGGGAGCTTCGGTTTCTTGTAAGTATTTAAATTATATGATTTTACCAGGTTCTTCCCTGCAATTCTTTGCATGCATACAATTTTTCAAGTATTAAAAAAATTGTTCTACTATAGATGATAACTGCATCTGGTATATAATTCCACTGATTTTTTTTTTTTTTTTTCCATAAGATAAAGTTATCAGTTGCACTGTAAAGGTATAATTTATGCCAAACCAGTATAGAAGCTTTTTCAAAAGACTGATAACAACTGCTTTTATACATATTGCTATGTAAAATGCTTATTAACGTTAGCAGATGTTGCACTTTAATCCCCCAGAATGATTGTTTGGTAGCAGCAGGAGATTTATTAAGCTTGAGTTGTGTGAAATTGTGTGTGCATAAGCTGCTATTTAGATTGTAAAAATGCCATTGAAAACTGTTAAAAAGTTCTAACTGTAATTGGCAGAGAGGTATTAGCTGTTCTAAAAGAAGTATATGTGTACCGTTGGCCCTTGTGCTGTAACCTCTTTATCATTTATCTTCTTGTATTAATGTCACTGAATTATTAATTCATGAGCAGGGTTGGATAGGGTGAAGGCACTATTTAAATGTGTGGCACATGTATCCTTATCGCCGGAGACATGAAAAGAGTCATTTTGTGTTATCTATAAAATGGAAAGGACATTTAAAACTTCATTTACGGTAATCCACTTCACTTCCCTGTAAAACATCTAGATTGTTGCTGCCATAATATAATGTTCATATTCAAATTTTGTAATCTTTCCACTCTGTTCACTTATAAATATTGTTGATAGACAAATGTAGACTCTTTTCTTTTTAGTTGCACTTAGAGTTCATGAACTGCAGCAGAAGATAGGAAGAACAGTTTTTTTAATAAAAACAATTCTCTTTAATACCTAGTAAAAGAATAAAAAAGCTATCATTTAAAATCCTAATGTAATCAAATTAAAGAAAAATAATTTTTCCAAAGTAGCGATGTCTGTCACGTTGAGCAAACAAGACCTGTATTATTTACAAGAAATTGTAAATGTGTGACAGAGTTCTTGGTCTGCTTAATAAAACCGCATAATGTGAGAGGTTATGTTGTTGCTAACAAATGTGTTAAATTAATGCTATGTCTTAAACTTTACCTATGCTGTGTGAATGATATTAAAAAGTATGCAAAATGTAGTGTTTTCAGTCACTTCACTGAATAGAGATCATTTACCATTCAGTGTTTCTCAGAGTTCTTTGAGTGAAGTGATTGAGCAATTCTGTGTCCTCGAGCACTCGCTGTGGCTGGTGTGGCAGTGCTGGAGACAACCTCTATTCCATTTTGTTTCATGGTTAGAAGGTATCTCCTCACGCCTCCCTTTTCACAGTGCATGGGAAAGGTCTTCACTGTTTCCAAAATATATTTTTCTTTTCCCTCACAGGGAAGAGAAAATACTATCTAACATGCTAGGGAGAGAAGAGAGGTGCCAATTTAACACAGTGGTACATCCAAGTAGTAAGAGCTTTTCTGTCAAATTATAATTTAAAGCTCTTTTGGCTTATAACTTCTAATTAGTTTAATCATTAGTTTTCCAACTTAGCTTTTCTACAAAGGGAATTTAAAAGTGTACTGAAATAGTTTTCTGTATTTCTGTTACAGCTTGAATAAATAATAATAATAAAAAAAACATGGTTCACCCCAATTAAATGGCTGATAGTCATCCAGCTGCCTTGCTCAGTGAAGAAGTCACCTGAACATTCATTGTTCATTCAATTGTACAAAAAAAATACTCTTAATTATAGTTGCACCATTAGTTGCCTAGATAGCTTGTACGTCTTTGTAGAGTCCATTATGCAGTAGCGGAAATGAGCTTACTGTTTCTTTGCAGAATTAGGCACTTTTGTATAGATACTGAAGATTTGCCACACATATTTAGACGCTCTTTATATGTTGGGCAAATCAGCAATTTATTTGTGTAGGTGCAAGGAAGAGTTAGTGCTGTCCATACAGCACTGGCATATATCACCTTTGACCCATAATTTCTTTTTTTGATTTTTGCTATGAATATATATATTAGAAAATCTAATTATGAGTGAGGGACAAGAGGTGTTTTTTTTTTTTTTTTTTTTTTTTTTTTGTCAGGGTTTTGAGATTTAAGCCTTTAAGTGCTACTGGTGTGTAAAATTGGTGAACCTGAAAGATACCTTCTGCCACCATTTGCTTCCTTTCTGTATTTTGTATATATACACAAGTCTTCCAAAGGGTTATGTAAATTCAGAGAAGTTTCTACCTGTAAATCCTACTTGGCTGGAGAGTCTCACATGTGCTTAGAAAATAGTGTGAAGACCTTTCCGGTATGTTTTGTTCCTTCAAAGGTAATGTATTTGAGCTGGCCACTATTTCTTTCCTTCTTCTGTTGTCAAAAATACAAATTTTGATAATGATGTGGCTCCTGACTGAAATTGGGATGGTAGTACACAGCACTTCTCAGATTTCTCCGCAAGAGGTGATCTACCGCCTTTTCATGACTAAATGATTTGTGAAACACTTGAGAGATAAAGCTTTATGGAATTACTCTTACAAAAAGTGTGTTTATTTTTTTTTTTTTTTTTTTTTTTTTTTTTTGTTAGAAATAAAATGTGGTCTTCTGGAGCCCTTGACTGTCAGGTTGTTAGTAATACTATCTGATCACCATAATGCTAATTATGCTTCACAGGAGAGAAAAACAAACAAAAAACCCTAGTGATATATTAAGAAGGGGTTATTTGAAAGAAGACAAAGAAAAATGCTCAAGTACAGCATGCTTCAAAACTTAATTAAAAGCTTGTATGACTGAAATGGTCTTTCAGCAAATGCACTGTTGTGATTCTATGGTAATTTCCAATACGTGAGGTTATGATGAAGGAAGAAGTATTTGAAAATACCTTTATATGCTTATATTTAGCCAGAGGTTTTTTTGCATTTCTTTGCAAGCTCGTCTGATATATTTTATCCTAGATTACCTCACTGTTCCCAAGAAATCCCTTTTGGTAATATTGATAACCTAATATATGACAGATTTTGGTCATTATTATTTCATTTAGTGGTCATATGTATAGACCAAGAGGGAATCTGAATATCGATTCACTGAATGGCAAGTAACAGTGATTTATGAGTCAAGGATTCAACACAGTGAGCCAAACACAGTAGAGATTACATTTTGTGCCACCATTGATTTTGTTTCATATTTCACTGCACAATGATTAGGCCACGGGCTCACAGATGTTGACATTGGAACCATATTCTTCTGTAAGCATAAAATATGCCACTAATATATACCTAGTACAGTGTGTATATATCTGTGTGCCTCCAGCTTCTGATTTATAAAAAATGATAAATATTTTTCAGTTACTTTTGGAAGAGTTGGTATTTTTTCTGGTGACATCAAAGATTTTTGACAGAATTTAAAAAAAATAAATCAATCAAAACTGACTTTGTTGCCCACAGAAGCTTCTTCCTGAAACTTGAACAGTATCATTTCTATTGAATACAGACTGTATGCACTGATCTTAAGTACAGTGGGTAGAAACTGGGGTGCTTTAAAATGGATGCTATCACAGCGCCTTCATTAACCTGTTTGATGATATTCCTTGGCAGATGCCTATACGAGAAGTCTTTGCGGTAGTTTCAGCGGGCTGGTGCTACCAAACGAGATGTGTAGACACATGCGCATGAATGCGAGGCAGCTGCAGCATATTGGGGCTGAACAACCTGTTTAGCCCAGTTACAGCCCGGGTAAAAAATGCTGCATTCTTGTTCACGCTCGGCCGCAACTTGATTTGGGGAGTTAGCAGCCCACGAATATGTTGCAGGTGGCTGGCTGCTGGTCTTGTGAGGCTGTATCACCTCACCATGTCTCTGTGAAAGGCTCAGGTGAGCCCGGTGGGCTGCTGGTCCCACAGCAGAGCGGTTCAGGTGCCCCACAACCACGGCAGTTGTCTGGAGGAGCGCTGCGTGGCTGTGCAGGTATGGACCTGCCAGAGCAGCCCTGGGCCAGCTCCAGTCTCGTTTGTTTTTTTAGCCTGCTTCCACTTCAAACAAGAACTCTGCTGTGAAAAACACTGAGGGTGGGGCTGGGTGGAGGGGGGGTAGAGGAATTATGGGGCTTTGCAGGGCCCTGTCAAGACTGCCAGCAAACAATTCACTGTCTTACAGGAACTGTCTTCGGTTGATACCAGCCTTCTATTTTATCATTTTTGTTCCTAGGGAAATAAATGATATATTTTAATATAAATAGATTATTTTTGAGGATTTCTCTTTTGTGAGAAGTTTGAGAAGCCTTTGAATTTCCTTCAGCTGTTACGATTGCTGCTTTCAGTTTGTCGTATGGTTCTCCCTGTGTTTTTTATAGCTATTCATTATTTTCTTGTTTATTTTTATGTTTATAAAGTCTGTCCTATGTAGGTTTGAAAATGAGAGCTATTCGTTTTGTGGTTTAATGAAGAGAATGGCAAGCAGTTTCAGACTGTGCCTCTGGTGTCCAAAGCGATCAGCATATTTAACATGCTCAGCATGACACACAGATATTACATCTGATAAAGGTTGTAATTGACTTACAGCATCTCTTTCCCTCCCCTGTTCTTCAGATGCTGGGGATTTATCTCTGAGACCCCAGGAAGATTTAGTGACACAGAGGGCAGCGGTGTTAAAAAGGTTTTACCTTAGCCGTTTGAGTCAAGGTGGTCTGATTGAGTGGTGCGATGTCAATTCAAATGAAATACCGGAAATTTGTAATGAGGATTGAGTGACACTCCCACCCCCCTCCGATTTGGAGTGTTTAGCAAAGGTAAAAAGAGAAATTCAGCCTTAGCAAAACAAGAGTGCCTGGAGCCAAAAAAAGCCATTCTTATTAGAGCTAGCAAAGGTTTACTTTGCTGGCTTATTGAATGAAAACTCCCTAGAGTGTCCAGGCTTTATCCTGTGTTAACAAGACGGGGCAAAGCTGCCTTGTCGGGAATGGAGCTCGGGTAACGTGTCTGTAAAACACAAGAGTGAGGCCAAGCCCGACTGGATGAGAAAGGAAAATCTTCGTCTCTTCCTCTTAAATCCTATTTATTTTCTCTGTGAATGATTGAGGTAGACCACTGAGCTGCTGTGTACTGACGGGCTGAAGTGTAACGTTGCACTGTTGAAGTTGTGTCAGCTCACTGTCTGGTGTCGTGTCTTGCATAGGTAGGTCTTGCATTTTGAATAATCTGCTGTTCTCATTAGCTGGAAACCTAGAGCAGTAGGGATGGGCATTTTTGTGGTCACTCTAAATTTAGGGTACACGTGTTTATTGCGTGCTATTTCAGGCTTTCCTCCGGCATGGAGATGTCATTTCAGAGCACAAGGCAGCTGAATGTACAGAAATTGCATTTTTGTTTTAAGATTGGATGACCTTGCTCAAGTCTTGTTCTTGCTGTGTTACACCCTTCCCTGAGACAGCGTTCCTTGCCTGCAGCTTGGAAAGAGATATTTTGGGTTAGAAATCCACCATTCAAGGTGTTAATTGACAGGGACTGTTAAATACAGAACAGAAGAAAAGACTTTGCGGTGCATTTTTAGTATTGGATTGCTTTTAATGGAAAATAAGTCTTTGTTAATCAATTTTAGATAGAGCAGAGTTGGCCTTTCTTTTCTTCTCGCAATATGTGACTTAATTGGAACGGATCAGGCATTGATTGTTTATCATAGCTACCAGGAGGATGCTAAGTAAATCAGTATAGGGTCTTGCTTGCTTTCATTTTTTTGTTTTTCCAAGATTTCATAACTTTGAAAATTTTATGCAGAGTGGTACTGTAGCACCAATGCAAAATTATTAAAGTTATTCTAAAGTTATCTTACATTAATAACCATATTGAGGATTTGGGAATAACTCAAATGCATCTGAAGGTATTTAATGTTGCAAACGAGAGCTGGATCTTGTTGCAAATACTTATAAGACTAATCATAAACAATATTGGTCTCATTCTAGTATTTTACTAGTGTAGCTTAGAAGCTTTTACTAATCACACTGCACTAATTGAATTCATACGTTACAGATTATAGGAAGTTTAACTTTTTTTTTTTTTTTAATTGGGAAAGCCTCATGGTGGGAAGGCACGTGGACATATGATTTCTCAGGAGACTATGTAGTCTATTATATCGTATGAATATATATCTACTCACTCATGCCTCCTCATCTCCCCCCTTTCCTCTGCAGAGTGTATCTCAGATATATTACAGAATTACTTAGTTTCATAAACTGGGTTATGAAAGGCAGTGGGGGTGCTGCGTGTGTGGCAAGGTAGGTCAAACAGGATTTATATGGAGCATTGCCTGGGCTCCACTCATTTCTCAGCACATACAGGCTACATGGCCATGGCACGTGTTCCTTACCTCACTGCCCCACCGCCAGTAAAGCCAGTCTGGTTTTTATTTGTGTAATAGAGATGTTAAAGCGTAACTATGTCGCAAGTGCTTCACAGTGTTTCAAAGATCATTTGGAAAATTAAGCGCTACATTGTGAAATACATCAGTGTTAGTCTGAAAGGCTTTCAGCTAAAGGAAAAATATACTTGCTTAGCTGGAAAGATCTCTGCTTTCCTGTCTGGCTTAATTGCCTGAAAAGCTTGGAACTGGAGGGGAGAGGCAGTTCTTGAGCATGCTGTGTCAGTTGTCCGGAAGCCCTTAAAAGACCCTTTTTTGGCTTTTGAAAATAAAACCTTGGGAAGGTTAAACAGAGTAGAGCTGGAAAGCAGCAGTCCTTTAGAGGTCCTTCTCCTCTAAGATGAAAGTATTTCAAGGAGCATGCTTGGAGCAGCTTTCTCTTATCTCTGGGGTGCTCTTGAGCAGTGTTGTGGGAAGGGAGATGGCCGGCGGTGGCACGTATTCTGCAGCTGGTCTTCTGTCTGTAAAAAGTTTTAGAAGTACCGAGGAACAAGGAAGCAAGGCAAGATACTAAGATGTTGGGGACTTGGAGCACAGCCTATGAATATAGTATTAAGAGATGCCCAGTACCTTTGTGGGGTGCAGGTTTGAACATCAACATTTCCATTACTGATCTAGTTTCCTTGAACAGCACATATCCAAAGGAACTTAAAAAGGTGAGCAGCTCTGTTTCCAGTGGAGGGTTTTTTTGTTTTTCTACAAGCGACTGCAGTATGGCCCAGAGGTAGGGATTTAAGTTACAACTGAAATTTTCTGGGCAGCTTTTATTGCACTCTGAAATTCAAGCAACCTTTTGCTCTGGGGAATCTCTCTCTGCTCCACCCACATGCCCAAGTAGCCAGCGATCCAGAGAAAAGGTTTATTAAGGTCTGAGGGGAAATAAGTTATTTGCGCAGGATAGCCGCTTGCTGTCGTCTACTTTTTCTGTTTACAAAGAAGTAACTTAATACAGCTTTTCCTGGTCCTGCTTGTTTGGTTTGGGATTTGTTGTTGTTGTTAGATTCCACTGACAGTCTCCATATCTGTGACAGATGCATGGTCAGGAAGACACGAGTGATGGCAGTGTCTGGAGTCAAAGTGTGCTTTGGCTCCAGCTCATGTCTGGGTACCTTTTTCAGGATTAGCTTTTGTTTTGTTGATGAATAGTTGGTTCAGAATAGTAGTGTTAATTTGTTTGAAGCAGCATAAAGCTTCTCAAGTGTACAAGTTGCTTTAAAAATTGAAGCTGTTGATTTTTGAGAAGAACAAAGCAAAACTAAAAGCCGTTGCATCAGTTTTCAAACATTGCATATTTTTTTCTTGCCTTTTTAGCAAAAATGTGTCATTGATAATCTGGTAGACTTTGGTTAGCTTATTTTGAATTCTTTTTGCAGCAGCACACTGAGTTAAATTTTATGTCTGTAGGCTACAGCAATCTAAAGAGAAAAACACATTGCACACGAAGTACTTAAATTTGTCCTAAAATAATTTCCATTTATTCTTAGTTGAATAGTTTCTGCTGGTTTTGATATCACAAAAACATCAGTATTCTTTCACAAACATTTCTTATTAAAATAGTTAAGTCAGTTTACAAGGTCAGAACCCTTTATTTAAAAATCAACAATAACAACTACAAAAAAGTGTTTGCCATGAATTATTTTGCAGCTATTTCCCAGAGAGATGCTAGGTACCTCTGGAGGTGCTCTGACTGTTGTTTTTGTTTTTATCACAATGTCCCCTTACTCCTTCCAGATTTAAAAAAACAAACAAACAAAAACAAACAAACAAACAAACAAAAAAAACAAAACACAAATAAGCAATTAGATTAGGGATGCTAATACGCAGGTATGTCACTGTCCACTTGAAGGTGAAGGAAGATGTTGTAAAATTTGGGTATGCAGCAATATGTGATGGAAAAAGCGATAAAAATTGAGTCTCAGAAAGTCAAAATCCTCTGGACAGACTGGTTACTCCTGATTACTCAATCAGGAGCCTGACTTAATTTCACTTTTAGCTATTATAGTTCCTCATCTATTTTCTTGGATTATTCTGATTACTTACTGAAATTATACTGATTAGTTTGTGGTGTCTGAAATAGTTTTATGATTTTTCATTTGCTACAGGTGAAAAATAATCCAAATACTTCCTCAGTTTTTAGCTGAAGTATCTCCATTTTTTTGTTGTTGTTATTTTTATATAATATATATTAATTTTATATATTTATTTTATTTTATATGTGTATCCTGGTGGCAGTTTTTGCTGCTTTACTCAGCAGGAGCTCCTTTGCAATTGTAATCTCTGCTGAATGAGGTACATGGATTTTGATATATATATATATATACATATATTTTAGTTGCAAAATGTGCTCAGCCCAGTGTGAAAGATACAGAGATATAATTTGACTCCTGCTCATGACTGCTACTGTGTTGGCCTGTAGCAGCTGGTGTATCACCATCTAAATTGAGGGCACATCTTTTACCTCCAGGCATGTGGGGCTGTGCCAGGGAGAGCCGCTCTGTGGCCAGCCTGCCCTGGTGCACTCTGCTTGCTATTGCGTGCTGTTTGTTCAGACATGTGCGGATAAAAGCACCTGTGATTGAAGAGCACCTGTCTGTAGTTGGAAATTAGAAAAAGGGGTTGTTTTTATGTATAAATAAACATAAAATCAGTTGCCCGCAGATGGCAGTTCCCTTTTATTTCCCCACGTGTGAAATCACAAGCACACTTGTGTTCTGCAAGAAGGATGCCTACACTGAAGTGGCATGGCTCCCCTTACAGGGGAGCTAAGTAAAGAAGCATATTTAATAATCCCTATTCTGCCACAGCCATATTGCCTTCGTTCAGAGCCAGAGAAACTGTACCATAATGTTTTCTGTTAATTCCATCTTTCCCTCCTTGGGGAAAAAAGTCAGCGTCAGTCTTGTTGCTGTCTGTGTGCTCAGGGAAAAAACTTATCGTTGATTAATATTAACATTCACTAATATAAAAGGAGTTAACACTTATTTCTTGTGAAAATGATCTGTAGTTTATAGTATTTCTTTCCATGGGATTGTGTGCTTTTCATCCTTTCCAATTCTCTTTGGCAAAAGGGTAAAAATATTTTTATAGCCCTAAACATGCTCCAGTACTCATAAGACTTGTAAGTGGCTCTTGGATCCTGCCAATTACGTTTTACTAAGCGCTGGCATAGACATTGCCGTATGTTTATAAACTAACGTTAACTTCAGATATTTCAGAAATACATCCGCACATGAAAATGCAGTCCTGTTCATCAGTCTTGGAGAGACCAAGCCAACATGGCACCAGACTCAGCTCTTTGGAGCTGTAATTGCTGCTATGTTCAGAGTCGTTCTTCCGGAGTTGTTTCGTGTGTCTGTAATACATAGAGCAGTCTTTGCACTTAAAAATAATTTGTGCTTTTATACTGATGTTCATTTTTGGCTTCCCAAACTCTAATAGTCTGAGCTGGTATAACCTAGTGCAGTGAGACAGGGACGAGGATGGTCATAGTTGCTGGGCTGGCTGGTGCATGAATGGAGCCACTGGCTAAGGGGAGCGCTTTGCTGTCAAATCTTCTCTCACAGGAACAGTACTCTTTCTGTAATTTTATTTGTCAAATGCAAATGATGGTTTTAAAATTTTTTTCCATTGGTACTTAGTTTACAGGAGCAGTGAAGTTAATATTTCTCACTCAGAGACAAATCTTGTCGGAAGCAGTAGAGAGTATCATTCCTTACTTTCCTCTGAAGGTGTTTGTTATATATAAATGTACCAGACTGAAAAGTCACAAAGAGGCTTCCTAACCAAAAAGATAATTTTGTCAGCGAAGTTGCTGTTACTACTTCCCTGAGGCTGCCAACCTGTATATGTCACAACAGGGAAGGCCAGAGGTATGGCAGGGAGCAGACCTGCAGTGTTACTGCTGGGTGGTGTTGCTTAGCTGCCCCAAGCCCCTGCATGGTTTGAATCACTAAGATGTAAAGTAAGGCCCTAGACTTTATTGCTGGTTTTTGAGGTAGAGAAATGCAGGCAGTGTCAGATTTCGGAGAATGGGAAAATTTTCACCTGGGTATCTGTAATTCCAATTTCTTAAATCCAGAGAAAATATTCTCTCTCTCTCTCTTTTTTTTTTTTTTTTTTTTTTGTTTCACGTCTTAGTGCACGTACATCAATAACATTCTTACTTTCAACTTTAACATGTACCATTATTTGGCATTCTGTTTAATGATCACTGACCTTCAGAGATTAGATCCCACAAGCCTGCCAAATTCCCAGCTACAGTACAGGTGTACTGTCAGTTTTTATTAAAATGTTCTACCTTCAAGTCAAGTAAAATTTGGTATTCCAAATTATTGGTGTTCAGCTATTGATGAACATTTTTTTCCACTTTTTCTTCCAAAATCTCTCCTTCTCCAGGCATGAAGATGAACAATGCAGACCACTGGTTGCGATGATGCTGGGCTTTTATAACTGGATTCATTAAGGAATACAAAGAAAATTCTCACAGGGATCAATAATGGTGTCTTCTGGTTGCAGAATGCAAAGTTTTTGGTTCCTGCTCATTATCAGCTTCCTGCAGTGTACTGAAGGTAAGCTTTAGTTTACTTTTTACTTGAGTTTGCAAATGAGATGAATGGTCTGTACAATTAATTTCCGTTAGACTATTTTAAGCTTTAGGATGTCAAACTAAGAGTATCTGTGTCAGGTACTAGGTTTAATTTACAAGATTCAAATTGTTCTCTTTTTTAAGAAAAAAAAATATACTTTGTGGTTTTGATACAGTATGGTATGTTGAAACTGGAAAGTTCAGGCAACTGAAGGGACAGTATTAATACCCTTGATCGGTAAGTTCCTTATTTTTGGATTCTTCTGTTTATTTATTTTATTTATTTATTTTCCTGTTCTCATTGTGCAGCCATTTAGAAGCAACGTGTACCATGTTAAATATGATATAAAATTTCTAAACAGTGCAAATGAAATACCTGTTTTGCTTTTCTAATTTGGCTGGCTGAAAATAAAATGGCAATCACTTCATTAAGATTAGAACTATGCACATAACATTTCAAGAAATAAAACTCAAACTGCATACAGAAATAGCCTCTACTTAAAAAAAAAAATCTTTTAAAAAAGGGGAAAATACTTCACTGCTATTGAATATAGAGTTTAAAATAGCTCTTAAATTAAGGAGATAAGGAATGAAAAAGCTTTTAAAAGAAAACTCGTATCATATATTGTATATCTCTCTTTCCTCATAAACTCTATTTTATTTAGTTAGTCTATCTCCTAGCTGTTCTTGTAGACCTTTTACTTAGTAATAGACAGAGCAACATGAATGAATGATCAGGAAAACATAGTTTGCGAATTTATAATTACAAATATTTGTAACTTTAGGCAACCTGTTTATAATCATTTTATTTGACTAGATTGCATGTAGAAATACTGATTTGGTAATAAAATAGCACTTCTGTGCCTTCTTACATCTTTCAGTAATTGGTGTATAAAATATAGGCTTCTTCAGTGCATCTGTCGTGTGATCTCACCATCTTTTAAGGCAGATACATACCTTACACTGTCAAAATTCTTTGAGGAATTCTTTGAAAAAGGCTAGATTTTTAGAGGAAAAAAAGGAAAGCTGCTGTGCCTCCCCCTCTCTTCTTTCCCAAATCTATATAAACATAAAAGATCTAGTCCCTAAAAATGGTAAAAGCAAAGGTAAAAAATACAAGTATTGTATAAGGGGTTCCACATTTACTGTACATTCCTAGATTCTATTCTGGACTAAGACTTGGGTCTTGACAGACAAGCTTTACTAAAATAGATTGTTCATTCATATATATATGAATGAATGTATAATACAAACATACGCATGGAACAGAGACTACATACTGAGAGTCTTCCTGAGAGTCTTCTGAACATTGGAAAGTCATATTTCATTTAAATAGCTTTCACATTTAGTTTCTCCTCTCTCCCGTCTTTCTTCTTAAACATTGCAAGGATGCTATTAGAAAACTGCCTTGCCAAAGCATGCTGCAGCAGCTCTTGCACGGTTTCATCAGTGTTGGTGATTCTGATTTGGTAGCTTCTGCACTGCTTGTTGTCTGTCAAGTCTGCAGTCTTCAGTAAAATCTCTGTTTTATATGAAAAGTCCCATCAGCTGGAAGGTAAATTGTTTTTCAGCCTCTTTGACAGGTAAGGAAGATAAATGCATATTAGGAGAACAGAATTGTAAATATTACAAAAGGCTGGTTAGGTAGTAATCTTTGATAATTTTAAATGCACTTATACTGCAAAAGTGGTTGCACTACTGTGTAGAAAATAGAGGTACCTATTTATGTTTTAAAATGCTAAGGTTTTTATTTGCTGTTGTAATTGTTGAAAATCCCTATATGTAGTACATTTAAAAAAAATCAGCAGAGTACTTGCAATTTAATGCTATGTGGTGGTTGAAGACATTTGAAAACAGAAAGGAAAAGCAGATTAACAACTTATTTTCTCTATTTTGGCTACAATAGCAAACAGCATGCTGCAAATAGTATTATATCAGATGAGTTTGGAAAGGAAAAAGTCAACTGAGAACTTCTGCAGATTGATTTTTTTTTTTTTCCATTTGCAGAAAGCTAATTTTCATTGTCATCTGTAATATTTCAAGTTCATTTTGTTCTGTCCCTGTTTTTCTTGCTTTCAGTAGCCAGTAGCAATCTTTTGATGCTTCAGTTGTGAATTTACTTTTTTAAAGTCTGTACAAGAGCTGCTTTTTCAGCTAAAAGAAACAGGAAAGGAAATTGGGAACAGATAACAGAATCATACCAAATTAATTGTAAATTCTTAAAATAAATGAAATATTGTGGCTCTGTATACTGGAAATGAATATTAATATAGAGTTGGCTTCCAGCCACAGAAGCAAAATGAATACCGCATTATTGCACTTTCTCACAAGATTACATTGCCTTCTGCTTCAGTAATAAGAGATGCCAAGTGTAACGTGCTTTAGTAGCACTTCATGCCTGGAAGTATGAACATGAACAAAGGTTAAAATAAGAGCATCAAACTTTTGTTAGAAATAAGGAAATCTTTAACTCTCTCACTTGGAATTCAGTTTTTTAAATAGAAATCTTATGTGTATGTGCAGGTTGTTGCAGTCGGTGGGGGAGATAAAACCTGGATGAATTCCCTGCTGTTACATTTTAATATTGCAGTACAGTTAAAAAGAGAGAGGGTAAAAAAGGAAAAGACTCTGGGTGTGGACCAGTGATTCATTTATTCAGATAATGAAACATTTTCCAATCAAGATAAAGACTTCATTACTCTCACAGTGTCTTGACTTTAACTCACCAGGGAATTATCAAGCATATACAGTTATATGAAGGCTACAATTTTATTTTAGTGTCACCTGCCTAATTGGGAATCATATTTTCAGTTAGGAAGGTCTTTTTTTTTTTTTTTTTTTTCTTTCTTTTTCTCTGGATAGAGCAGTCTAGGTGGGGTTGCTTTTGAAGCAGTCCATACCTTCAGGTAAAATGAACCTGGAATGGACGAGTGCTGGCAGCTGGGAGGAGAGCAGCACTGAGTTATTATATACTGCTGGTACATTGATCAACAACAGGTCAATATTCTTGTGTAGAGGCTTGAAAAACATTATTACCATCAACAGCAAGCATTGCAGCCCTAAATAAGGAAAAGATGAGAAACATGAAACGGAGGATGAAAAGCTGAAGTCATGACCTTGAATATTAATGTTCTTTCAGAAGATTTCTTTCTTTTCCTTTTTCTAGCATGTTTTGCTATAGGTTTGTCTTTAAATCAGTGGTTTTATTACAAAGGACAGATTGAAAGAGTAGCATTGGCAAATAGTTTGAATCAGAGGTGGGCAGGTTGTTGCGTAAAGGCTGGCCTCGTATCCTGGCTGACTGCCTAGGGAAACAAGGGCCTCCACTGAGGCTGCACCAGGGTCCGTATCTGGGAGGTCCGTGCCATCCCACAGCTATCCCTCTCACTTGGGTCCCTCTTTATGTATCTGTTTCTTTAGAACTGCAGGAAAGGAATTACTTTTGACACCACCTCTGTCCGTTTTTTTTTCTCCCTCCTGATTAGGTGAAATCATCCAACACGTTAAAAATTATCTGAGAAAATACAGAAAGTCAGAGAGAGTGGGATCACACATGCCTTGTTTCCATAGCAAAGCAGAGTAAGAAGCTTATTATACATATTATTGGTTTATCTTCAAGCAAGTTAGGACAGATACACTAATATACATATGAAAAGTAGATGTCAGAGCTAAACATTCTGATTAAGATTTGTTTTTTGTGGGCAGTACAAGTTTAGCTATTTTAAGCTTTACTTGCTTACATAGTCCAACTTTTCTGCTAGGTTTATATATATACATAGATATATTTGATTCTCTTTGTAAAGCACAGGCACTTGGGAAGCACTGAAATAATTTTCTTTGCTTATGTCTTATTTTAATCAAGGTTAAATATCCTTCTAATTCAGTTTATTATGAATTATTATCTGTGCTTTGTCCAAAGGAAGGAGCATTATGCTTTCATTATCTGTTTAATTCTGTTTTCTTAAACTGCAGTAATGTTGTTTAAAAAAAAAAAAGCCTGTTTATGCCTTTGAATGTATGTTTTAATTAACATTACTCTGAGAATAATAATTCCTGTAAATTCCATTTATGCCAGCCAAGGAGCTAAATGTTAAACTGGAAACAGTTTTGAGTGTATATTTGATGCTAGTGTATTCACTGAAGAGGATACATACTAAATGCAGATAGCATATATTGGGCCACTACAAAGGTGACTGTATTGCCTCAGACCTTCAGCTCCCTATAAAGACACTCAGGCTCAGTGTGTTGAAGGCATAAGTCCCAGGTAGAAGCACCTCTGTTCTCACACACATTTATTATTAGGACTTTGTCCAGTGTAAAAATTCAAATCTTCTATCCTGGGCTTGAGAAGAAATCAACTTTTGTTAATTAGTGGATTTAAGTTCTACAAGGGGTGAAATCCATTATGGAGTCATGCAAGAGCAAGCAGGAGCACTAATTTGATTCCTAGCTGGGGAGTTTATCACAGTGAAGGCTGTGTGAAGCGCACCATTAGCGGGTGACTGCCTGGCTTCGCAGGGCTGCCAGCCGTCTGTAAGCATAGCCAGTGCAGTAAGGCTGGGTGAGTATTGCCAGCCCCTCGGCAGGTCGCTTTAATGCACGGCCTAGTGCTGTCTTCACTTTTATAATGTGTAACTAATGTAATGTATGATTCTGTAGCAATTGTTTTTTCTTAATTGGTTAATGCAAATTACATAAAAGGAAATATCTAGATGAAAGGAACAACTGATGGAGATTTTCACCAGAATATTTTGGTTTGTTCTACTTGGACATCTTTTTCCTTTTCTGAGGGAGGTGTTAGGTACAACATATCTTCTAAAAAGGAAATTGATCTAAACAATGATGCCAAATTTCTTCCTAAAGAAAAATAACAGTTAAACTTTTCAAGTGCATTTCCAGGTAATAGAGACTGACAGACTGTCTGGAAAAGCCAAAGATTATTTAACATGCTGGCAGTGAATAGCCTTTCATATATTCCCTGAGCAGTGAGATCTGCAGGATCCTATGCTATATTTTGGAAACAAAGCAATACCACCACCGTTTTAAAATGTAGAACTACGTAGATGAGTATGTGAAGAACCATTTTAAATATTGTGCTAAAGTTTCTGTGAGAATTTTCTGGGAAATGTTAATGCAAAGATCTTAGTAATTAAGCATTTATACTCTTTTTTTCCACCTTAAATTATGAGATTAATTATTGCTATTCTAATATGCCATCTTTTCAGTTACTTAAAAGCATTCTCCGTTGTGAAGGGGAGATTTTGCATCTTCTTAAGCTTAGTATTCAGCAGACAGAAGGAACCCTGTACTGTATAAAACTGCAGCAGCCCAGCATATTGCTGCTAAGGACAGATGTTATATTTTCAGAGCCCTCCACGTTATCATGCCAGGTTACCATCTTTCATTGCCATAACCTTGTTGGGTCTCGGTGGGTGAGGCAAGCGGTGCTGCTGACCACTGCAATGAGAAAGGATTGACTTAACCTTCCGCTAGCCTGGACACACACAGTTGCCTAAGGGGATTTTATTTTCTTTTATGAAATATAAATCTGGATATATTTTGGATTAGTTTATTATTGTAAGGTACCTTTCCAAGAAGGCAGGAGCGAAATTTGGACATGGTTGCCCTTTAAAAAAACAATAGTCTTCATTAGTACTATGTTACTAAATATGAAAAACACATAGTTATTTTTTTATTAACAGTTATATTTTTAAATGTCCTCCTTAATTATTTTCATTTCTGTTTTCTGACAAGTGGAAGAATATTGTTTGTTTTAATCATTTTTTTTAAATAGCTTTAATGACATTTTTTCTTATATTGTACTTTGAGGTTGTAGTACAAAACCTCAGTGCCTGAAGCATCTGATATCAGTGAATGCCTCAGCACTGGATTTCTTATTACATTTACAGTCCTTGTGATCATGTTATAAAAAATTATAAAGTGTAATAATTTTGGATTTAATAAGCTTTGCCAAGTTCTGTAAGCACATAGTGGATTTTATACTAGCAAGTAGATCCATTGGTGTTCATGGTCTACCTCTGTGAGTAAACTGTACAGAGAAGCAATATATTTTATGCAAATTGTTTCTTTTAAAATGTAGCTGCTTTAATAGCAGCATATGTGTTTGGGACACAATTATTAGAGCAAGGAACTCAGGCAGATTCTCAACTCTGATGTGAACTTCATACACATGCCCATTTCCACGCTTATGGCTGAGTTTTAGGTTGTGTTACATGAGGAACAAGAGAGAGAACCATTCACAGTGAGGAGTGTTTGGCTTGTCCATCTATGCTCTCTTTGTAAATGTACTTAAATAGTATAGGAGCTCCCATTGTGCTGTTTTGCAGTTGTATATACCTCTGCAATAATCTTCATGGAAGAGACAAAAATTGACTCTTGGCATTTTACAGTGGCTAATCAGTATTATATTTACTCATAAATGCTGGTTGGTTACAACTTTATAGTTCCTGCCTCTCGTTATTTTTGTTGGTGGTGTATATTAGTTTAGCTGTTGATGACTTGTTTAGATTGACATTTCAAATGTCCTTCTTGATAGATAGGAGATGGAAGAATCCTTTTGCTTGAAGGTGTCCCAGATTCTGGCCATTCCAGAGTCTTGAGCTAGTCCACTGACTTTAAAAAAACAATTGTGCTAAAGCTCTTTTGTGTTTCTGTAATCTTGATCTCCTGGCTTTCTTTTGAAGTGCAAAGAAATGGAGTTGTATGAATGTTAGCTCTGTTGGTGGATCTTTCCTTCAGTCCTGGAGACCACCCATGTCCTGCTGACGTTAAGACAACCCACTGAAATGCATGTGAGCGTGCTTGTGGTGGTAGGGGACATGGGACCAGTTCATGTGATTGGGAGCATTTAATTCTTACTTTTTTTCTTGATTTCTACTAGCATAATAATTACCTGTGTTTCCTCAGTGTATAAAATGCTGGGGGGGGAACGGGACGACTAATTGGGAAGCACAATGACTTTTTTTGTCTGTTGCCTGAGCAACAAATACATGTGAGAAACCCAGAGGGACCACCTAACTTTCAGCTGTTGGTTACAGCACTTGGTGAGTTTTATGAGACATCTTAGCGATGGGGGGAGAGCTGACTTTTGTGTTCTCCTTATCAAGGCCATTTTGATGTCTCTCTCAGGAGTTAGGTAGTTTTGTTCCATCCCGCTAGAAAGCACAATTAATTCAGGGTGCTGTTTGAGACATTTTCCTGTTTAATTTGTGTTCAGTAAGTCATGTAGGAAATGTGATAGGAAGTTGACACTGAAACCAAATTCTCCTGTCTACTGCATTTTTAGTTAGAAAAGCAATGAGAAATGCCTTTTAAAGACTTCAGTGGTATTTCATATCATTTTTTTTGGTTTTAGCTAGCTTGAGTCAGATTTCCTGTTAACTGCTGTTCCTGCCTGAATGCATGTAGACTGATCTTCTTCCACAGTGTTTCACATTACTGTCTCCCATGTCTTCCCATTGAGCTGCTCCAGATTTTTTCTTTAACTTAGGCTTGTGGATTGCCTTTAATATTTTGTCTTTTTTTTTAAATTATAAAATGCTACTTTAAGAATAAAGTTACTGTTTTACAGTTTATTCTGCACCATTATTAACATCTACTGTAGTACGTCTGTTGGAAAAATGTGGTTTTGTGGCTCAGAACTGATCATGCTTTTTAGTGGCTTCAAGATAAATATGCTTTTAGTAAACACAAAAGAACAGTTTGCTGCTTACACTTTTGCAACAGATAAAGCTGGCATGCATGAAGAGTGAAGCATGGAAAGTACTAGAGGGCAAATGGATGGTTTGTAATGTGGATTATTACCCGTAAAGATGGATGGAGTCCACAAAACATCACTTCATGTATTAATGTTCCAGCTGGAAAAAATATATATATATCAGCATAGCATATCATGCATAAATGGTTGGTTTAGGTCTTCAGTTCAAATCCTGCTCACTAATCAATAACTTCAGATCTTCTCTGTCTTTATACTAGTGACATATATCTTTTAGATATAGAAAAAGCATACTGTGCAAATACATTTAAAAAAAAAAAAAAAAAAATGCAAAAGTCTGGAAGTCATCCAATATAAAAGTCTCCTAAAGGGTTTGTAACAGACAATGTTTTGTTCTGCAGTATAAACTAAGTGCCAACAGAAAAACTGTCAAGAAGTGCATCTAACCACTAGTGCCTTTTTTTTTTCCCAATTGCACTGTTATTTAGTAATACAACAAATATTTTGTTATATATAGGAGTATAACAATTAATTTGCTATATAAATTATTTTGAATTTCAGTCTGTTAAATCAGCAGAGTTCTCAGTTCTGGCAACAACTCCGGCTATATGCAACGTTATCTCTTGGGTGCATTATTTCTAGCTCCTGGATTGGTTGTGGATCCCTTTTAACAACATTTCTATGCTTGCTTCTTTTTAGAAAAGGTTTTTTAAAGTATGAAGAGACATGCTGAATATTTGCTGTGAGAAGTTCTTGCAACAGACTCAATTCTAATTTTACTTACCTCCAAAGCCTCATGTGTTTCCATTCTTACTGATTCCTCTTTTTTTTTTTGGCTGAGACTTTTGTTTGTTTTGACCCGACCAAAATTTTGCTCTTCATATTTCCATTTGGAATAAGGGATCAGATCATAACAACAACAACATAAAAGTACATTTAAAAGCATTCAAAGATGTTAAGCAGCAATAAAACTCTGTAACCATTTAAATGACAGCAGCTGACTATTTGAATTAACTTTGTGTTTGACTTAATTTGGGGTCCTAATTATTCTTAACTTACGTGAGTAGATTTCAATTATACAATACTGCAGGGATTTGTAGCTAAGGCAACTAGAGGAATCATTTTACATAAAGTACTTTTGTTCAACTGATTAGGCAGGTTAAAATGGAATGATAGAAAATTGAAACTCTTGTCTGATAAGGCCCAGTGAATTGTTTCAAGTGACACTGTGAAGATACAACATGAGCTAATTATTAAAGATTTTGAGAATTTTTATGCAACGTGTTTGTATATCAATAATGTTTTATTATTATTATTTTCATGGCATTAGTGAACCACTTACAAGCGATTATCATGAGTAGTAACGATAGATTTATCAGTAAAAAGCCAATCTGCATTTTTGTGGTACCTTAGTTTTGTATTCATGAGGTGACCATTCCTAGAAGCTTGTTATCTAAAACTTTAGTTCTAAAAAGATAAGTTGTTCTTGAAAAGGCTTTTCTGTATAAATATATACATATTTACCTATGTTTTCTGGTTAACCATTTAAATAAGCAATCATGATGTGTTTTTTTGCATGATATTTCATGTTTTAGACATGAAAGCACTTTTATATGCAGGGCTTTTCATCTCCCACATTCCATAAAGTTGGTGTTCCATGAAAATAATTCTCAATTACGCTGCATCTGTAGATAACCTGGGGGAATTGAAGGTCAGCCGGGGATTGGAATAAAAGACTCTGGAATCAATTTCCATTTGTATGTATAACACAAATGTATACCGTTCATTGGGAATTAATTTTTGATCAAATACATAGTTTGAGCTTAAGAAAAGGATATTTAAATATTAAAAAAATATAAATATATAAAAAAATATATATAAAAATATATATATAAAATCTATCTTCTTTTAAGTGTGTCCATATATGTTCAGCTAAAATTCCATTTTTTTTTCTGAACACTTCCAAATAAAGTCATGCCTCCTAAGTTAGGTCTGCAGGTAGGTGTCTCTGATGACTGCAGACCCCCTGGCCTTAGAATGTATAGTTCTGGTTTTCTTTTTTTTTTTTTTTTTTTCTTTACACTCACCTGTTTGGTTTTGTCAACCAGATTATTAAAGGCTAGATAAATGCTTATTTTGCTGACTCAGGAGAACAGACAAGACAATAGCATGTCTTAAACCTAAACTGCTAAGTCCATTGTTAAAGCATTCAGATTTGCATGTGTCATTTGAATGTACACCAAGATCTTACGTTCAGAGACTTTCAGAGAAGCACTGCAGTTGATTTCTGTGTACATTATGTTTAGGAGATCAGAACTTGAAGTAGCTCTAATGAGGTCAAAGTAAGGCTTTGATGCTCTTTAAAGAAAAAAAAAGCATATGAAGCATGCATATGGCTAGAATGTGTAACAAATTGTTAAACTAGATCCCAAATATTTTTTGTAAAAGGAAGAAAAAAATATTTTCACACAATAACAGATCCACGTACATATCTTCCTTCCCCCCAGCAAGTTCCAGTTTTCTGTAGAAAATAAGTATTTCTGCTCATCTGTCTGATGTTAACATATTAACACTACACACTTTCAATTAGTACTGCTGACAAGTTATTTAGGAAAGTCTCTGGAGCATGTGGAGATATGCATAGCTTCTCTGTGTCAGGTGTTTGCTTTCCAAAGTGCAAGTATTAAGATTTAATTACCAGAAGATGTTTGCAGTAGGTAGTGTGCCTTTGGAAGACCCTCAAGGGCAAGGCAGCTGGGCAGGAGGACATCTGTGCCTCCCCGTCGGCTGCCATCACACAAGTCAAGCACAGCCGCTCCTTGGGGTGCTGTGGGGTGAGCAGGGAGTGCTGATCTGCAATGTCTTCATCTGGTTTGGGGTGGGATGTTTGGTCCTGCTCTCACCACCCTCCCCTGTGCTGGCTCTGGCACTCATGGTGGTCCAGGGATGGGATGATACGGAGAGCAAGACTGGCAGAAGGCTCTTGGTCCTTCTTTGTGGAAGGTGTTTCCCTCCCTGATCACGGAAGAGCTGTCACAGTGCTCCACCCTTAGGTAGATGAAACCATCGAGAGATGTATGTGTCAGCTGGAGCTTGGGAAACCACAGTGCCAGATGAATGGGCATGTTGTTTTCAGGAAGAGAAGCAGGTCTAAAATGCGTCAGTTTTTGTTACAGTCTGGTACTGATTTGACCGAGTTGACTCTCTGTCATCTAAAGTTGGAATATCTAGAGCCCGAATCTCCTTGATTTAATTATGAAGATGGCAAAGGGTATTCCAATTTGTCCGCAAGTGTTTAAAAGTGCAAATATGAAGATTGTCTTTTGGCTTAATAAGGGTGTGGTTAGGTAGATTTCAGCAGAGCTTCATCTCATCTGTGCCCTGAAGAGGAAAACAAGATCTTTCCAGAGGACTCATTTCCCAGATAAGCTAGTCCTTTCAAAGGTGCTTTAGATTTAAGATTGCTTGCATTTTTATAGGAACTGTAAATTGCTTCATTGTATCTTGGTCCTTCTAGTTGAGATTTGTTTTCCTTCTCTGGTAGTCAGTATGGAAAGTTTCAGAGGAAGGTGCCAAAATAGTAAAATGCACCAAGTAGGCTACTTACAGGGAATGTTCCTTAATTATCCACTGTCAGTGAATCCTAGTAGATTTATCCGGACTCATTGCTCAGTTAAATACTTTTTTTACATCCTAAGTTATATCTTCAGGTTTTTGAGCATGTTACTGTGGTCATAAAACTGTGTCATTTTGTAGACTTTATTTTTAGAGGAAATGGTCATGGTCATTTTTGATTACTTTAAGGAGTATGCTGAGCAACACCATTGCCTGTAAACTTGGTCATCCTGTTTCATCCATCAAACTTTTCAGACATTCTTTGCCACCTCACAAACATCAGCTGTGCAGAGGAAATAATTTAACTTCTCCGCATTGTCTTCCTTATCCTCAGATGGTTCTCTAATTCAGCAAACACGTCATTTATTTCACAGGCTTCCTACTTTTGTTATACTTAAAGAATTTCTCATTATGAAATCATAGGAAAAAGTTTTGGAAAAACACCTGTGAGTTTTAATGTGTACAGAACATTGGCATGGAAAAATATACCACAGTCAGAGACACATTCATATTTTGCTGCAGTTCGGTTCATTTTATATAGTTATAGAATCACAGTGCCAGATACTTTTCTTTAATTTTGCAATACAGTTATAAATTTTGTTATATCTAATGGCAGCAAACTTTTACTGCTCAGCAGATTTTTCTTCTTGCTAAGCAAGTAGTGTTCATTTGAATTATACTTAGGTATATATTCTTGGTTTATGGATGTTTAAAGGGTTATAATTTTCTCTTTTAAAGTCAAACTTAATTTTATTTTTATTTTTTAATGAAAAGATTTTATGGCTAACACATGCCCCATGAGAAAAGGAGGGAATTACAGATGGTCCAGAGGAGAAGGTCTGCTTCATACATAAAAATTTTATGTCAGCATTTCAGCAGAGCATTTTCGTAGGGTATCTCTGTTATCACTGACACTTTCCCATTGACAAGCATATGGGATGTAGTGCTGAATGTGTAAATTGAAATGATCACATCTAGCGTTTCCCTTTCTCAGGTGCCAGCTTGCTGCTGCAGCTCTGCACTTAGTGTAGAAGGAAGAGTGCTAGGAATAGTTTCATTTGCTAATTATCTCTTATCTCCAGTGCATAGTCCTTGGGCAAACAGCTTACCCAGGTGTTTTTGAGAACACCTATCTGGACAGTGCAGGATTGCAGGTGGTCCTGTGGTGACAGTGCAGTGTGAACAACATGTAAGAAATCTCCATCCATCTGCATTTTTTTTTTTTTTAAGTCTTCAGTGAAAAACAGAAGACAAATCTGAGAGAATTTTTCTCTTTATAAAATTTGTCAGTGTGAAAAAGTGAAGACTGCTAAATCTAATAAAAATTTGTATGCTTTATGTATGTATGAAACAAACCTTAATTCTTCTGTCTTGTGTTTTCACAAGAAGGGAAAGTATGTACATACCAGTAAGAGTTTGGCAAGGATCTGCAAATTAAAATAAATAAAAAGTGGTGCTTTAAGGAAGTGGTAGAGTCTAAATTGCCTCTCGGTAATCCTTTTCCAGGATCCAGTTTAACAAGATTTTATAATTTTACTAATGCCACTTTCATCTGTCATTTATACAAAAGGGGAGGCTTTCTGAAGCATTTGCCTTACATGCTCTTTTTTTTGGGCTAGACTTAATCACTAGCAGAACTGATAATATTTTTTCATTCTTTAAGAATTCATTTCGGTCTTATGCTTAATATGACTGATTTGGGTATGGAATGGTAAAAGGAGACTTCTGATTCATAATCCAGTCATTCAGACAGCTAAATTATGTCTTCCTTTACCTGATATTTATTAAAATGCATCCAAAGAAACTTCAGAAATGTTGATGTCATCCAGTTGCCCTTTTAGATTTCCTGAATGCTGTTTATAGAACAGATACATTTCTTACGATGTGCAAGTGCAACATCTGTTTCTTTACGATTTCTCCTTGCATTTTTCTGCACTTCTCTGAGGAGTTACAGTTTTCATTCTCAGGCATTCTGTGCAGTCCAAAATTCATGATGTTCACATGAGCATTTCTTACATATGCATACTCAAGAAGATTTTTAGTAGCTGCACCTTCTTGCTCACTTTATTTCTTCTGTATAGTTTGTAAGTTAATAAAATAAAAATAAACACACACAAACCAAAACAAACAAAAAACAAAAACAAAAAACCACTTTCATTTGAATCGAAAAACTCAGACCAGAATTTGGATTCCTGATGATGAAAATTTAGTTACTGATGATTCACTCTTCACAACAGAATACAAAGAGTTAATAAATGCTGCAATACATAGATAATCAATAGCAACAGAATCTAGGAAAAATACAGGATTTTTTTTCCCCACTACCTCGAAAATGACTCCTACCATCTTTTGATGTACACATGTTGAGTTTGTGCTGCTATATGATAATTTTTGTTTAAAAATAAAGAAATCTTAAGTGTATTCAAAAAACATTACCATCAGTCCTAAAGTGCATTTTTAAAGGATCCAAGGTGGTTTCCAAGGTTAATTCTGTGGAAAAAAAAATTATATTTCTTTTTTCCTCTCTTTCATTTCTTCTGTCACCTATTTGGTTTGCAGTGTTACTGAGAGAAAACAAGAAGGTTGTGTTTCAACAGCTAGAAAAATTGCCATTTCATTATCACTTTGAGGAGGAGTAAAACTGCTCAAGCTAATAACTCCAGCTAATGTATGAGGAAAGGCTGACAATTATTGGTGTAGTTCTCAATGTGTTAGGTGCCCAGCTTCCGTTTCAATCAGGGAGAATTAGGTGCCTTATAAACCTTAAAAAAAAAAAAAAAAAAATAGAGTCCTTGATAAGAATTCTCACTTGACTGAGAAATGCATCCTCTTAAACTGATGCATTTCTTTCTGCCTTTTGTTTAGATTAGGAAGAATAATCACTCAGTCCGAGGTTAGATTTATTTAGCGCACAGGTTATGCTGAATTAAACATCGTCTCTGTCACTCCCGTCCCAAATTCATACACCCCCTGCTACACCTAGTAGTAAAATAATAATAATAATAATAATAATATTTTTCTAGGTGGAAAACTATCCTGAATCTGTAGTCCTAAAAGGAATTAATCTCAAACAATACCTGAGTGTGCAGTTACCCAGTTCAAATCAGCCTTAAAAATCAACATATGGGTTTTGATGTAATGGCTTAGATCTCTTTCTCTTCTCTTTATATATCTAAGCTATTGGCAGTTTATGTGTCTGTTCGTGCCAGTTTACTGTAAAATAAATATTCATGATAATTGGATCCAGCTCCCTAAAATTAATTTAAACTTTCCTCATGTGCTTAATCTGTATTGTTTTCTGTCTCTGAGTTTGCAGGCAGCAATTCAGCAAGCTCTGAGAACAATTAACCTCTCAAAGAATTTTTTCAATCAATTAACTCTAATTTAAATCTTAATCTGATTATGGAGATGGAATCATCTGGCTAATTCCTGAAGACTGGAGCTTACTTGAAATGCAACAGCAGCTCTGGTCAGTTTGCTTCATGTGTGCTGGGGACACAACCCGCGTATCCAAGGCTGGCTTCTGGTTCTGACCCATTTCCCAGCCTGCAGTGTGAGCCCTGGGCCGTGGGGATGGGCTGAGGGGCTTGGTGATGATAAGGACACAGAAAACGTAGGTCTCCACCTTCCTATGGCAGCCTAGTTTTGTGCTGGATTAAATTAACTCTGAATCTATTTCCTTGATCTTTCATGTCCTGGTTACTGCAAAGCGTGGTTTTTCTGTCCCAAGAACCAGGTATTTTTAAAAGTGGTGATATGCTTGGAGATGAAGGCATGGACTTCATTGTTGGTACACACTGTAGCTTCTTAGGTGTTACCAAAAATATGTGTATGGATGCCATTAGCCGTTTTATCTGCATTTTAGGTGCCCAGAGTCGGGAGAGTATGATAGTGGCATTTTCCATGTCTCGTTTCTGCAGAAGTAAATTTTTTTTTTAAAAGAGAAATGAATAAACATTGAAAACCAAATAGCATCTCACACCTAGGAATTTATTTCAGGCCTGTGAAGAACTCATTTACTTTGTTCAAGGGGTCACTTCAGTAGGTGACTCCTAGACCAGGAAAAACAGGATTTTCAGAGAATACCTTCAGGCCAGGTGAGGCCCCAGACCTTTTAACTTTGATTTTCATTTTAATAGGTTCCCCAGTCCAGGCATGAATAGACATCTGGGAAACTGATCTTTTCATCCTGTAATGGCCTGAGTGAAAAGTCAGATCAGCCATTTCTTGTCTTTCTGATATTTATTGTAGCTGTTTCATAAGTTTTACTGTGAGATTTATGAGCTCAACTGGGATTGATCATGTAGAAGCACACTGAACTTAGAGAAAACTGGACACTTTCATGAAAAGCATGCTTTTTCACTCCTTTCCAAATCTCACAATAGAAAAAAAAGCACTTCTAAATGAAACAAATGGGAACTACACTTAGTGAAATATTTTCTCTTGAGAAAAAGAAAAAAAAAACAAAAGTGATTTTAAGAGTTATGTTTATGGTACCATAAGTTAAATTCTTAAAATGACTAAAAACAACCAGAATTTCAATGTAGCATATTAAGCAAATTCAATTTCTATATCCTGTAATTCAGATGTACTATTGGTCTTTAGTACCGTGCTCTGTTACAAGACTACAATATAATAATTATTTGAAGGATAGTTTTGTTTATTTCTAAGCTTTTTCAGTAGAACAAATGTTTTGTTTTGATCAGCTTTATAACCTTGAATACATCACACACTATTGTTGAAAAACATATACATAAAAACATATAGGGAGATAGGTTGAGCTATAGAAATAAATGCTTCCGTTGCTTTCATCATACTGATATTTCCTGTTGTCAACATTTTATTTCCCTTGTTATATAAATAACCACAAAGTATTTGAACATATTATTGTGCAATTCAATTTCATTTCTAAATATAGTTGTCACTGTTCTCAAGTATTTTATGATTCCATTATTCATTTGGCAGGTGGCTGGTCCCAAGGCATGACATTTCTTCTGTACAGGTTGCTGGGTACCATGAAGAAGAGGCTAGGTGCACACACAAGGCAAAATATTCCTTTGGGCTGTGTAGGAAGTATTTAAAATATTTTTTTAAAAAAACTTGTTGTTATTTTAAGAAATGTGGACTCTATTCTTTGACATCTTAACATTTGTATTTTCTGTTAGTGAAGATTAACGGATCTGAATCTGAACAAAGAAATTAGATTGCTACAACAGTACCAGAAATACAGATCTGTCATGTTTGATGTTTTTGCTTAAGATTCAGCTGGAGGGAACTGCATTTTGTGGTGACAAGACTCCTAAACTGATAGAAAATAGTAATGGATGGTAATCTGGAAAAGGCATTGTAGATGTTAGCCATATTACTCGTGTTGCGTGTGACCTCAATACAATGCTAAAAAAATAAATTTAGGAATTAAGTAATAAGTAAGCTTTGTATATGCTGAATGCTTCTAAATATGTAAGTCTTACAATTTGAGTTGTACATCATAGTAACTCTTGAACCTCCTTTGAGTGAAACCTGATTCCCTAGTGCAAGGGGAGTGGCATCCTACTTAATTGCTTTTTTATTTTTTAATTTTAACTCCAGACAGCACCGGGGAAAAATATCAAATTTGCACAGCCGTATTTGGTATGACTAGTACTGGCAACAGTGAAAGGACAATGTGCCTGATAGGATGCTAAGATAGGGCTACCTTCCTCTCCCTTCTATCAAAGGGAGAGGAAGGTAGCCCTGAGCAAGCGCTCTGAGCAGCCCTGGAGGGACTCCATCTTTAACAGAGGAAATGTAGCTTCAAGTAACTCTCTGAAGCAACCTAGCTGTGGATAGAGGAGGAGCTCGAAAACCTGCCAATTGAACCAAGACAGTGCAAGAGCTAGGAAGAATTTTCTTGGGAAGCAAGCTCCGGAATTTTGCTTTTGTACCTTACATTTTTCTTAGCTGTTCCCAGTTTTGTAATCAAGAATGTGAATCTTTTATGCTGTTCACTGTTAACAAAACAAAACAACAAGAAAAAAACCCTATATCTCCCTAATATGTACAGGCAGAATCTAGGACCTCTGAGCGGCACTAAGTTGCTAGTGTCAGCGTGGCAGTCGGTGTTGTGAAGCGTCTGGCAGAAGGAAGATGCTCCTATGGCTGATGTCTTGCTGGCAGCGAGGTGTCCCTGTTAGGTGAGAGGCAAGGCAAGACATTCCTGTAGGGTGGGGGGAAGAATACTTCTTACGCAGGAAAAGCTGCAACCTTTCAGTCGAAACAATTATGTTCAAGACAAATTTGTTTTGAGTAAATGCAGTTTCTCATATGGATGAATAAAATGATGAAAACCAAATACTATTTTTCTCATTAATTTTTGTGAGATTGAGAATATATGAAAGGGGTCTGAGGGGAAAAAAAAAAACAACCATAGTCGCACACTTTAGGTTTCTCCCCAGTGATGTGCTTGAATGGGATCAATGAAAAAAAAAAAAACAAAAACAAAAAACAAAAAACACTAATCTAAACTAAAAACATTCAGCCATGTAAACATGGTGTGCTTTTAGAGTAAAAACAACCAAATTAGCACTACAAGTACAATATTTGCCTGTAATCTATTTTCTACGTGTAGTTAATCAGAATTGTTGTTGCTGTAAGGGGTTAGAAATGGTAACACATCTTGCATCTCTCTGAACAACTATTAGGTTGTTAGCCATAGTAATCTCATGAGAGATCTGAACCCTCTCAACTCCTTATCATCTTAAGGAGTTTCGTTTTCTTTCTAATTTCCCCTACAGCTGTTGATCTCTATTTCTGGCTTGACCAAAAAAAAAAAAAAAAAAAAAAAAAAAAAAAAAAAATTTAGAATAATCCCTTTCTTTTGCAGCATTTCCCTTTGGGGCAATTCTTAATCTTCCACAAGTATCAAGGTATTCAAGTCAATGTTGATTTAGTGGCCAGTCAGGATAAGAGAAAATTCTTTAGTTCATGTATCTACCCCCCCCGCCCCTCCCTTTTTCAGTAGATTGTAGATTTCTAGAAGGGTTTGAAGTTGAGCCTGCAGATTAGTTCAGCTGGTAGTCTCTCCCTCCCACCTTCATCCTATATTTCCTTGCCAGTAGAAACAGCACTTTCCAGATTTTCTTAATGAAATTCAGTTCACCTTACTCAGCCTAAAGTGAGTAGTAGAGGGATGGATTAATTTAACCTAGAAACTTGATCTGTGAGTTATCTCAGATCTGTCAGCCTAGGTGCTTGTTGGGACTTGGATCTTCATAACAAGAATGAAAATTTCTTGCCAGAAATTCTAACTGCAGACGTAGGCATAGCTAGCATTGTTGAAATATGAAGGAACTCAGTTGTCATTACTGTCCACATTGCAGAGGTGAGAAGTGTGTCAGTATACCTTCCCACAATAAGCATTTCAGATTGTAGGTATTACTTTTTTTTCCTCAGTGCTTGATCTATTTAACAGGTGTTTATTATTTTTCCTTTTCTTTGCCTGTTTGAGACTCTCATTGAAATAAATAAGAAGCCATACTGTGCATTTGGGGACAGTGCTTGGTTCTTTGAAAATATTTTGCTGTAGGGTCTCTACTGCTGTGGTACAAGTTGCATAATTTGAAATAACCTACTCTGCATTTTAAACTATAAGAAAATTGACAAAAAAAAAAAAATCAGAGACATGACTATGATTTTTTTTTTTATATATCTGTATGTAAAGTGAGTTCCTCTTGCTAATGAAGTTAGTAAGGAGAGAATCTGGATCAAACAAAGATGTATCAGAAAAAACTCAAAATTATTGACATCAAGGTAGTAATGAAAATAGTCACTGAGGTACATAATATTTCAAAATTAAAATATTTTTAATTATTATTTTAATTTTGACATAATTATATACACATTACCAGCATTTCAGTGAAGACATTTCCTAAAACAAAACGCACCGTTTATATATGCTGCTAAAAACTAAGCTCTCAAATTATTCTGACTTCAGCAGTATGAATTACACATATAAGCAGAGTCTTTAACATAAAATGACTGCAGCACTGGCATCATCTTTCATCTCTTTTCCCTTCCCTGTCTCACACTTACTCTTTCATTTTGAAAAGGTCATATCTGTTAGTGTAAGTGGTCTTGTACACCAGTACCAATCACAACAGAAGGGAAAGGCAAAGGAATCTCTATTACAGGGAATTATCAATTCTTACTGTTTTGCATGTATTTAAATTATTATTAATTAAATCAACAAATCCTTCTACTGATGAGAGTAATAGAAAACTGAGATACTCATTTGCTATTAAAATAAGCCAACATGACCATGTAAAAAAGCAGTCCTACCTTTCTCGCCTACCTTTGGGACCTGTTTCCAACTTTATTTTGCCCGTACCTGCAGAAATGTGGTCTGTGGCCTGAACCCTGATCAGTTCTGCAGCATGGTTGATGCATTTGCATTGTAAAAAAAAACAAACCCAAACCAACCAACCGACCAAACAAAAAACAAGCAAGAACAAAACCCCACAACCAAACAACAAAATAACCCAGACACCTAGCACCTAGCCCAAACTGGGGTAGAGCAGCAAAAATAAAAGATGAAGAGATTAAGTTTTTTTTTTTTTTTTTTTTTTTTGTGTGTGTGTGTGTGTGTGTGTGTTTGTGCGAGACAATGCTTTTCTATGCCTTGGTCTTCTTAAACTCAGTTTGTACTTGGGGAATCAGATTTTCCCAGTGCAGCAGGATATGAAAAGACAAATTGAAGGATAGAACCCATGATATTTTTACTCCCACTTTTGGGAGGAAATGAGAGATTTTTATGACCCTTTTTATTTAAGGAGAAAAATAGAACCCAGGTTGGATTTGATTTTATAAGTATTCCCCTGCTTATAGTTTTGAGGTATTATCAGTTTTTATAGGTGGATTTAATTTCCATGGAGTAAAATTGGTGCTAATTTCAACATGTGGCAGGCTACTGTAATGTTATTTCTTTTGCTGTTCTATGATTTCTTTTTTTGTTCTATTTCTTGATTACTTTTATTGTAAACCCACAAAACAGCTGGCATAATGCACAGATTGAAATTACACTTTTACAAGAATGATAAAGTGTTAAACTACTCTTACTCTGACATTTTGGGCAGCTGGATTTTAATTATTTGACTGAAGTTGTTAATTCAGCTCAATAAAAGCCATATCCACATGATAGATATAGATGTCAAAATGCCACAAAGGGTTCCATGTCTTTGATTAGAGGTGTTACTATGATGTTAAACCCAGATTACAAGAGCATCTTAAATTCTATTGATTCTGTCATCCTTCTTTCTAATGCGCTGTTCAAAATCAATATTAAAAATAAATAAATAAATAAAAATAAATAAAAAAGAGGCTAGGAATGACACTATATTCCCCCCCCCAGACCTGCTGTTTTCTCTGTAAGTTACCAAGAGACAGTAGCCATGTCTTTCAGTCAAGGAAGGACTTGATGAAACAGGGATTTAGTCTGACTTGGCTGTCTTGCTTTAAGTTTCATTTTGTTATACATGCTTCACCCATCTTGGGACGTTGTATCAGAGCAAGTGCTTGGGGGATGCAGCTGTCAAGCATTATGCCAGATAAAAAAGAGCCCAAGCTATATCCTATCAGAGAAACTGTCCAGAAAATCAGATACAGCTTCTTTCAGGGTTAGTTTGACTTTTGCTTACAAGTGGCACAAAAGAGCTTGCAGAAAGGAAGTGCAGTACTTGGCACATTTTGACTAGTTGCAAATTCATGAATACTCTGTATTCTCTCTTTGTTTAAGGCTTAGTTCTTATGACCGCAAGCAGTCTGTTATTCCTTTCCCCTTTCCATTACCTTGTTCTTTTCTCAGGGAGATAACAACGGTAATTCTGCTATGCAAATGATGCAGTTCTTAATGCCAGTATACTTTAAAAACAAAACAGTAGTGTTCTAGGAATAGGAAGAATAAAGAAAGAAAAAGGCTATCAGTGTTTATGGGAGTAATCCTGCAGAGGACAGATCGTACAGAGTGGCTGAATCTTTTCCTTTAAGTGTTTCTTCCAGTATGTTTTGTCCTGGAAGCTTAAGAGGATAACCTTCTTAAAAGTAGCAGTTAAAGCCACAGCTTATAGGGTAAATTTATATATCAACTTTTAGAATTTGAAGGTGGACATACAGTCAGGAAATAAAATTTCTACTGCATTGAATTTCTACCTTTTATTTTTAATGTATGTGGTTGTAATCTTAAAAATCAGTAAAACACAGAAAAATAAAAATTGGAACCAAGTCATAGTTTACATCCTCCTGCTTGAAAATAAAGCTTTTACAATCTCTCTCTCTCTCTTTTTTTTTTTGGTTTCCAAAAACAAATATTAAAAATCAGCATGCTTATATTTTTAAAATTTCTTTTACACTGGAAATCTGCAGCAACATAGTTTAAATGTTATGTACTCTGACTTGGCATTTATTGCATTTCAAATTTTATGCCTCAAATGGATGGCTTAAATAGGAAATAAGACAAAATGATTTTTATTTTTTCTCATTTAAGTAGTTGCTGGGAAAGAGGGAATAGTCTGAAAATACCATCTTGTAATCATGAATTAGAATGAGTTATGCCATGTAGCTGTGGAGGCCATTTAGTATTTCAGAAGCACAGCAGGGGACCTTTTTTAAAAGACATAATTAAAAACAACGGATGATATAGGCTGTTATGGATCTTAGGTCCCAGGCTTCCAGAATAATTTAAGTTCCTCTAAAATACCTCTTGCTGTTGTTGCCTATTAGCATTTGTGTGCTATTTCTAGTCACTATATTCAGATGGGGAGTTTTCAGTAGGTCGCGTCTGTGCTGGCCACTTTCATAACATTTTGGTCAAATATTGTTTTGTAGGTTTTACATAACCATTTGAGGGAATATTTGAATAATATTTATTAGGTTTTCTATTCTGAAAACCTTACCTTAACCTAGTACAAAGACCATACTGTAGCACTGTAGACGAAGTTGCTTATATTGTTATAATAAACAACAAAGTTGTTCAAATGACTAAAGGTCAGTTTTTTTCTTCACTAGTCACCAGTTGTATGTGAATTGTTTACTCACCACTCCCTCAGGCACAGAGTACCATGCTTTAAAATAATTCTGCATAGTTACACAAGGTTTTGACTTAAATTTCACTGCAATATCAACAGTTTTTATGATGGACTTAAATATTCGGAGGAAAAATTCTTCACTGCTAATAGTGAAGATTAATGTGCATCTTTGAGAAACAGAGAATGTAAAAACATGCACAACATTTTTAATACTATAGTGATATTCCTGAAAAATGTTTAATGGGGTTTTGAATTGAAATCTTACTCTTTCCTTACTGCAGGAAGGGAAAATCTGTAATGATCTGTAATCATTATATACCATCCTCTAAATTCCAATGATATATTCACTGCTGTAGATGTGGGTCAGTAATGCTGTGACACCGACCATTGGCATCTTTAAACAGGATATTGTCTAATACAGTTTATAGCTTCATTCCCTGTACCATTAAATAAATAAAGCATTCAGTATGTGCATCAGTGCCATCAAGCATGAATACCCTGGTGGACTGGGAATTAAATGCCAAGTGAGGGTCAGAAGCAACAAAGGCTGAATAACACTCAGCAAATGTATACATATTAGGTAAGGAACAGTGCCCCTGATGCAGAAGAAATTGAATAAGCACCTTGCAGTGTCTAGATGGAGCATAAAGACTTCTTTTGTTTGCCTGAGCTGCCATCATTGACCCAAGCAGAATATTCCAGTATTGAATGAACTGAACAATAGTTTATTACAGGTAAAAGGAAATCTTTGGATTCCAGATTCTTCTGGGATACTATGCTGGCTTGATTATCGTACACTCTGTAGCCCCTTAGGCCACATTGACTGGTAAAATATATTTTGCAGTATGTTCTCTTAGCAGTCAGAAAATATCACGCTTCTATCAGATTTTCTTTGTCTGTCTTAAAATGCACATAAGTTTATATTCTTACAGGAAAAGAATAACGGTTACTGTGCTTATTGTGGTAGTTTCACTGCTTCTCCTAGCTCAGTTTTATTTCTATGAAATACTCTGGTTTTCCCAAATTTGAAACAAATATCAAATTGACACTATTGCATTCTGGTTGACCAGCTTGAAGTTACTGCAGAAGCAGCTTTTCTTCATCTAATTTAAACAGTTTTTCTAAAAATATCAATTATGTTTTATGATCTAATATAAATGTAAAACAATGTGTCTAGCAAAAGTTCCCAGAGGCTGAATAAAGTTGTTTCTTTCTTTGGTTATGTTTGAACAGTTCCCATAAAGAGACATATTTTTGTAAATACCTAAATTGGTTATTCTTCATGATTATAGTTTGGCTTGTTTCATATTACCCTGTAGTGTACAAGTATCCTAGGAATATTATTTTTCTTACTAAGATTTAACAGGAGTGAGTGCTTAAAAAAGTTACCTTCTTTGCTTTGCTCACCTAAAGTATGAATAACGAGCTTTTTGGCTGATCTAATATAGGTCATTTTATTTTAGTATTAAAGTATCTTGTGTAAGCAACTAAAATGAAAAGGCATAAACTGCATTATGAAACCTTTGTTAAAACAGAAGGGCAAAAATGAAATAGGTGACTTCCTGGTAAGCTAAATCAAGGGATAATTATTGTTTAGAGTGAGTAGTAACCCAGAATGCTGGAGTACTGATAACTGTCTGTTTTCCCATAAAATTATTTTCTTCAGTCGCAATACATAAAAATTAAGTTGGTTGTAACTCTTGTCAGCAGGATAGGAGAATAATCAACAATAGTTAAAAGGGAAAAGCATGGTTATGGCTGAATTTTCCACTCAGCTGCTTAAGTGTGTTCTGAACAAAGAATTTCAAAAAGTCTGTGAATTGCCTGAATTGCTGGGGATTAAATCATGACAATTAAATGAAATTTGTTTTGGAAATAAAAATTGAAAAAAATCAATAATGCATCTAACTGTCATAAGAGGCTATTCAGTTTCTTGCATAGTTTTAGTAATTCATCTCCTGAACTAAACTGGTGGATGTGCTGATACATGATTCTACATACTTAACCAAATTTTGTAATTTAATCCTCACTGTAACTCAATAGCCTTTTGCCTAAGATGCTGTAATCTCTTTAGGATGTGCTTATCCATGAAAGTAGACCCCATCAGCCTCTTTAAGACTGTATGTGAGCACAGAATTTAGTATCCATTTAAGTAGTCCCATACCTTTTTGTTAAATAGTTCTACAGATCTCATTTTGTATGGTTTTGTTTCCTTAAACAATAAATAAATAAATTGAAATTAATTTAATGTAAAGTAATTAAATTAAAACATCATGGTAGTTGTTTCCTGCAGGTGAGAGATCTCAGACCAAATCCTTTTAAAACGAGAACAGGTTTAATTGGCGTGACTTCACTAGCTAGCTTTCAGTGCACATAGTGCTAGCTTTCTCTTATTAAGACTTGTTTTCATCACTTTGTGTTGAAAACCTTTTGTTTTCCAGAGAGTCTGAAAATACACATATAAACCATAGAAATGACATGCATTCAGTGTCTGCAGATTTCTATGTCCACTTGCATGTTCAGAGCTAGCAGAAACATAAACAGGTGTAATGCTGGGTGCTTTAAGGCTTTCCTGTAATCTGTATTAATGCTCTTTATTTGTAAATTGGATAACAGCATGGAAAAAGTTAAGCTATTGTCTTCTGATTATTCAGTAGCATAATGTAGCAAAAGCCATGGTAGGTTTGTGTTTGGTCATAAGAACAAGGTGTTTAATGTTTATTGGTCTCACAGCGGTTCTGAAAGTGGGATTCATGTGTATAAAACAGGGTATTTGTGTGGTACTAATGAGGGATAGGGGATGTTTCAAATTCTAGAAACTCGAGAGTTTTATGTGATTGGGGCTGCTTGCAGCCAAACAAGGGCATGGAAATAAATGAACAATTATAGAGCAGGAAAAAAGTTTGTTCTCCATACTCTCCCATTTAAATGATTATATTTTCTGTTTCCTTGATTAGCTGGAATAGTGGAATACAGATAATAGTAACTAGAGTAACTGAAGTAACTGTAATAGAGATGCTTTCCAATTTGAAAGTAAATTCAGAGAAAATAGATACTCTTTCTACTATTTGAATCCAAGGAATAACTCTTTTAATTACTTTAAAAAAGGAAGCCGTAAGAACAAGCAAAGAATTCTCATTTGCTTGGAAGTAAATGCAGATTGTAAATTCATGTATGACTATTTCTGACTGTATTTGTGCTGTTTTCATCATCGTGGAAGAGGTAATGTAGATGTAACATCTTTCATGGGAGAACAACATCAGGGTGAGCTTGTACACGTCCTTCTCCAAATCACAAGAATCCAGCACCTCAAGTGGCTGGACTCAAATATTTTTTAAATGTAGAGTGAAACTTGTTGTGAATATCTTCAGGCCAATCCATGTGTAAAAGAAGATGCCATTTTGGGGGCATTTTTGTAACGCTAATAACTATAAATAAAAACCTAATTTGTGTGGATTCTCAATACCATATAATTTGACCCTATTAGATTTCTCAGAACACTTCATCTATCCACATCCATTTTTACTTGAAGTTGTTAATTTGTAAAATGATAATTAAGTTGTCAATTATTTTTTTTTTTAAGTTCTAATAAGTGTATTCTACTGCTATAATGAACATGTTCAATTTGTGCTTGTACAGCACAATTTCTTCTTAGGCATCCTATAATCTCTGCTTCATTATCCAAACAAGATTTCAACTTCCCTTTCAAGTACATCCTCATGATTAATTGGGCTATTAACTAGAAGGTACCCCCATGCAACTAAAAGGGTAATGTAGCACTGATGGTTTGGGATGTGTGTGTGTTATCCAGAGACCAAAAGAGGCACCCCCAGGATTTTGTATGACAGACTTGAGATACTCTGCTTGTGCTTTAATAAGCAATTGAAATGGGTAATCTGGTAATGCATCGCTGTAAGTAGCGGGTCACAGTTGCTAGAAAATAAATTGGGATCTTACAAAACAACTGCATTAACTTACGGATTTTCACTGTTATAACTTGCCACTAAGCTTTCTCTTCAGACTGATACACTCTGAATTCACATTTATTGTGAATAATTGTGAATTCAATGTGAATTCAATACAGAGTAACAAAAATTTACTTATATTTGTCTCCATTTTTATGAAAAATTGAAACACCCATGCATGCATTAAAAAATGATAGGCATATGTTAAGATACTAGAAGTGTTTGCATTACTTAGTGCTAGCTAGAAACTGTAACAAAATAGTTCTTATATTAAATAATTATCATAAGGAGGGGTAATTCCAATTATATTCTTTATTATCTTTTATTATTTTTGTTATTTATTTTGACTTTGTCCTTGGAAATGATGGCTTCCATCATTGCATTGAAAGATACTTAATCTACAAATTTAACCGAAAATCATGGAGCAGATTATCTTGAGAGTCATCATGCAGCACTTGCAGGGCAAGCAGGCGATCAGGCCCAGTCAGCATGGGTTTATGAAGGGCAGGTCCTGCTTGACGAACCTGATCTCCTTCTATGACAAAGTGACGCGCTGGGTGGATGAGGGAAAGGCTGTGGATGTGGTCTACCTTGACTTCAGCAAGGCTTTTGACACCGTTTCCCACAGCATTCTCCTCAGGAAACTGGCTGCTCTTGGCTTGGACTGGCGCATGCTTCGTTGGGTTAGAAACTGGCTGGATGGCCGGGCCCAAAGACTCGTGGTAAACGGAGTCAAATGCAGTTGGAGGCTGGTCGCTAGTGGCGTTCCCCAGGGCTCGGTGCTGGGGCTGGTCCTCTTTAATATCTTCATTGATGATCTGGATGAGGGCATTGAGTGCACCCTCAGTAAGTTTGCAGATGACACCAAGTTAGGTGCGTGTGTCGATCTGCTCGAGGGTAGGAAGGCTCTGCAGGAGGATCTGGATAGGCTGCACCAATGGGCTGAGGTCAACTGCATGAAGTTCAACAAGGCCAAGTGCCGGGTCCTCCACCTGGGCCGCAATAACCCCAAGCAGAGCTACAGGCTGGGAGATGAGTGGTTGGAGAGCTGCCAGGCAGAGAAGGACCTGGGAGTGATGGTTGATAGTCGGCTGAATATGAGCCGGCAGTGTGCTCAGGTGGCCAAGAAGGCCAACAGCATCCTGGCCTGTATAAGAAAGAGTGTGACCAGCAGGGCTAGGGAGGTGATCGTCCCCTTGTACTCGGCTCTGGTGAGGCCGCACCTCGAATACTGTGTTCAGTTTTGGGCCCCTCGCTACAAGAAGGACAGGGAGGTGATTGAGCGAGTCCAGAGAAGGGCGACGAAGCTGGTGAGGGGCCTGGAGAACAAGTCCTACGAGGAGCGGCTGAGGGAGCTGGGGTTGTTCAGCCTGGAGAAAAGGAGGCTCAGGGGTGACCTTACCGCTCTCTACAGGTACCTCAAAGGAGGCTGTAGCGAGGTGGCGGTTGGTCTGTTCTCCCACATGCCTGGTGACAGGATGAGGGGGAATGGGCTTAAGTTGCGCCAGGGGAGTTTTAGGTTGGATCTTAGGAAGAGCTTCTTTACCGAAAGGGTTGTTAGACATTGGAACGGGCTGCCCAGGGAAGTGGTGGAGTCACCATCCCTGGAGGTCTTTAAAAGTCATTTAGATGTAGAGCTTAGGGATGTGGTTTAGTGGGGACTGTTAGTGTTAGGTCAGAGGTTGGACTCAATGATCTTGAGGTTTCTTCCAACCTAGAAATTCTGTGATTCTGTGATTCTGTGACTTTGAATTTCAGAGTTGGTTAGAAGCAACTGCTTTCTGCATTCAAGGAACAGTGTTCCTCACTACTTAAAAACATCATTTATTGCTAGCAGAGCACCTTGTGGCTTTGTCTTGTGTTTGCTTGCTTCCATCTCTGCCTTTGCTTCCTCTTGCTGTGTTGAAGAGGACAGTTACCGGTGAGTTTCTCCCTCCTGTAGATACTTCAACATCAAATCACCTCTTAACCCTCAGTTGGATTGATTTTGTATCCCATGTAATGGATGTTCATAGATTCTGAGCCATTTCTGTAATTTTATAATAGAGTGAAATCACCTCAAAAGAGCTATAGGCTTCATGTGCAGAGCCCCCCGGCAACCCAGAGCTGCCTCTGAGCATTAGCACAAACAGGCCTCAATGCCAGGCAACTGCACTTTAAATCCAAACTAGTTCAGTGATGTATGTGAGGGCCAGAAGCACCCATATAAGCAGAAAAAAAAAAAAAAAACAAGTGACAATTTCTTACCCGGTTGTTCTCCACCAAACCTTGCCCCATGGGCCTGCCGTGTCCCCACAGAGTGTGGCATGCAGACATGCCTCCCTGTCCCCCTCTTCCCAGTGTAGCCCATATGTGGCATTTCAGCAGGCCCTGGCCTTGTCTTGCAAATGCACACAAGATTTACTTTGATGTTGGCTACACAATTTTATTTGTCTTGGTTTACATAGTAACTTCAACAGCTGCCAGAGTATAATATTGCATAAAATGTGAGTGTGCCCAGAACTGCTGGGCTGTGTAACTACTTAACGTTACTGTGCTTCCTTACCCTCCCTGAACTTTGAAGAAAAGCAATATAGTATTTTATAAGCTGATCTGTGCTTTATCTTGCCAAACTGTAAAACAATAAAATATAAATGCTAACTGATTTTGAAATCAGAGCTGAAGAACAAACAGTTTTGCCCAGGCATGCAACCTGGAGTGCCACATTAATTCACCCGGTCTGTTCCTTGCTGTTCCCTCCTGAGGTGTTGGGGGCTCTTGTCTGTGTCATGCCAGCTGGTGAGGTACACTTGTTGGGATGAGGATGGCTCTTTGCCAAGCTGCATCGCTTCCAAACATGTTGAAGTGACTAAAATTTAGATTTGAAGTACTTAGTTACTCTGAGCCAGCTCTCCAAGATTTTCTTCCTTCCATCCCCAGTGGCACCCCTTTGTTTCCTGTGCTGGAAGATAAATAAAAAAAATAAAATTGTGGACTGCTGCTTGGAGACTCGAGCAAAAGTTTCTCATGAACACCGGATGAAGAAGAAGACTTCTTTTATAGATGTTTGTGTTTCAGTTAAGTAATAATTTCTTCCAAAGCATTTGCAGTTTCAGACAGCTTACAGCTTGGGGATTTTTTGATTTAGTAGAACTTACATGTGCTTCTGTTTTGAGTCTTGGACTCTTATTAATTTGGAACATGTCTTGCTCTAAAACCACATGATGCCTTCTTGGAAATATAATCAAGTTACACAAACATGGAATTACAGAATGTTTGAGATTTTTTTTTTCCAGCGTATATTTTAGCTTTGCCTTCTTTTCTTTAGCATATGTATGCATATAGCTGATTTTTTTTTTTTTTTTAAATAAGTTTTAATGAGTAAGTCCTAGCTATTTCTGGAAAGGCTTTTTGACATTTGCAATGTTGGTATGGAAACTTTGAAGTTTAGACATCCAGTTTTCTTCTTAACATTAGGCGTTTAGTCCCTTGCCATTGTTATTCTCCTTGTATCTTTGTGTTACCCTTGAATTGAATCTGAAGCTTCTTGGGGTCTGACCCAGAATTGCCTGCTGCAGGCCAGTAGGAAATGGTTTCCTGTTTAGTAATAAACCGTTGAAAAGAATTTTTTTTTTCTTTTTTTTTCTTTTCTGTTTTCTGACTTAGAATTAGCACTCAGGACTACTTTAGGCACCTCCTTCAACCTGAAAATCAGCATTTGTTCCTGCAGTTGCCTTCTTTCAAAGACAAATGTGTCAGGGGTGGTTCTGTCCTTGCTGCTGGTGCCATCTCCCACCTTTGCACAAAAATACCTCAGTGCAGGTGCAAGGAACTGGAGAGTGTCCTCTACACTTGACAGAAATGAACATCCATCTCTTCTGAGACCACCCTAAGCTCCAGGCTGAAGGGGTCTGCTCTGCCCCTCCTGTTGAAATAGCACAAATATGTGCTAGAAATCTCTAGGCCGGGGAAGTAACAGGGCCGATAAGGGAAGAGGGTGAGCCGCGGCTTATGAGCCATCATTGCACAGTAACTGGCACAGGATCAAATAAAACACTTGGATACCTATGTAATAAACAACATTTCTGTTTTGTTGTATTATTACAGTATAACCAACTACAGGGCCATTAAGGCCCAGCGTAGTGGTCCAACACTTTGCTAACAGTTGAACATAATTTGCTTATGGAGGGGACGAGAAACCATGCAAGGTGCGAGTGTAGAATATCCTGATGCTGATGTAGGTAGGTATCCTCCAACCATGATCAAAGATAAATTATCTTAAAGCATACAGGCCTATTGCCAGTGATCTCAAAAGTGAATTAACGTTTCTAACTAGGCTACTTGTCTCCTGGTCATGCTTCTGATCAAATGACAGTACCCTGTATGTGTTGAATTCTAGGCCAAGTTAGATCTGTAGTCATAGCCAAAATTTATTTGTTCAGCCCTAAAATGAAAGAATCCTCAACTGCCTTTGGGTTAAAATTTTATAATAGGTCTCTGAAACAACCTGGTATTGAGAACTCACAATGGTATTAGTGTGTTACCTAGGAAATGCTAATTAATCCCCACATATCATTTCCACAAAAAGCAAAAGCTGAGTGGTTTATTAACCTTTTATCTAAGGGAGGTGGAGAGAAAATGTAGGCTTACCATTCATCTACCCTCCCAGAGAGATGGGCAGAGAAGAGGTGGAATTGCAGAGTTTATTATTTCTCCCCAGTTAGAGTGGCAGTACCATATGCAAAGTCTATTATGAATCTTTCCTACAGGGAAGCAGGAGAAAGAAGGGAAAAAAATGTCATTAGTGTCTGCTTAGCAGTAGTGAAGTCGTGATGTTAGGAGTCAGAGCTGGGTTTATTAGTTCCCCTGTGTATGGGAAGGAAGGAGAAGGAAGACAACCAAAGTGTATGGTGGAAGAATCTAGGGAGGGGTGGCCAGGAGCACCACAGTGCTGCTTCTAGATACTGTGGTTCCCTTACAGGGACTTCTTGGTTTGCACATGTAACATTCAAGCACTACCAGTTTGCATCTAAGAAACAGACGTGGTGAAATCATTGATCAAAAGTTTGAGAGATGCTAAACTAGCTTTAGGCCTAAGTGCTGTCTTCTGCAGAAATAGTTTGTGATTTCATTTCCATTTATTCTATTTTTTTGACTTATGCGACACATTTGTTAAGAGTTAAAATTACCTAGAAACAATGAAAGCAGGAAATATTTTGTTTTCTTTTCTTGTTGTAAAATCTCTAAGTAAATTTCTGGATATAAAAGGATGAGATTAAAGTGGTTTTAAAGTTTTAGATGACTTGGTTTCCAAAACCAAGCAATTTGGTTTTTCATTCCAGAAAATGATGTGCTTTTCTAATATATCCATATGTAATATAAACAAGTTGGGCAAATAGTTTAATTTAAATGGCAGTAATACACAACATCTGAGGAGGTGTATGCTTGGTTGAATTTTAGTATTTTTTTTCTCCCATGTAGGTTCAATGTACAACTAGAGTAAGAATTTGATATTCATTTAATTATGAAAAAAAGATTCATTTTCCCTTTCTAGTATAATAAAAGAGGAATAATATAAAAACCTCAACTAAAACATCACCGATATATATAGAAAGTGGCAAATGGAAGTGCAAATTCAGTCTAAGTCAATTTTTATCAATATGATTGAGTATTGATCACCAAGTTACCTTTTCTTTAATAATACAAATAGATTTAAATAAGAATAAATTGATTCTCTAAATGCGGGGTTCTTTCCAACTGTTTAAATTATTGAACTTTGAATTAAACAGCAATTTAAATTTAAGTGATTCAAAACACTTTGATTTACAAATGAAGTGTAATCCATTCAGTTTCTAAAGGTGTGGATGGCATTCTTTGCTCATGCAGTTATTCTTGGTTTGGGATTCAATTATTATTGCATCAACAGGCTACCTTCATCTCCAGTATGTAAAAAAACCACAAATGGTATTTCGTATCATATGTAGGAGCACTGTGTGGCAATTGAAGCAAAGGACTTCTCTGAGCTTTCTTCAAGATTTACGCATGAATCTGTAGTGCAGAAGAGAGTCTCTCCATTCTGGGAGTCTGAGGGATATATGGGAAAATCCTGTCTCACCACTTGCAAAAGAATGTATGAGGAGCACTTGTCACCAGGCGAGATCTTTTAGCTCATTTACTGCCAGTGGAGCTTGGTGGAGGAGTTCTGTTTTACCATCAAGTACCCTTGGGACTTAATAAGCACCGTGGAAGTTAACTAAATCTCTGCCTTTATCCTAAAATTAACATCATAATTTAGGAGTGGAGCATGCTTCATTGTTTGGCAGTTATCTTGAATCCACCTTTTAAGACCAAAAGGGAAAAAGGATCAGAGAATGCATTCACCATGCTTAAAGGCAAACAGCAGTTTCACAGCACAGAAATAAAATTAAAAACACTGCTTGTGCCTACCAGTAATTTAGATAAACTCCAAGGGGTTTCTTTTGTCTGTCTCAAGCTCATAGGGTTTTTATGCGGTGCACGCAGACCTATGGCTTCCCTTTGTGCAGGAAGACCTGTATTTGAGGACTCGGACTCAAAGGCAGGGATGTCATTCAGATTTACATTCCCTTCCCCTCTCCAGATTTCTGTGAGTGTAACTTAATTAGTAAGTTGATCTTAAACTTTTCCTGCTGCTGCTTAATTTTTAGAAATGCTAACAACCTTTGGGAATGGTTAGGTGGAGCTATTCCTGTCTAGACAGTAAATACAGCTTAATGACTGTCCTGGTCTTTAAACAATCTTTACACTCCTTGTAAAGTATGTGCTCCCTTGTTTCATACCGTGGGGGGCATCTTCAGCATGCCAACCTCTTTTTGCATGGAAAAATCCCCTCTGTACAACCAAAAATGTGTATTTATAAGCAATCAAATGTTGTTTAAATCTGTAAATGAATTGTGCATGTTCAATTTTTCTAACACTTAACTGAGGCCGGATGCAGTAGTAAACAGGCACTATCATATTGCAGTGGATTTGTGGGGACTGACCCCAGTTTTGTCTTTCAGGGATACTGGGACATTGTATCATGCTTTCTCTGCCCATTCTCTAAAATGTGGGAGCTAATTTACTATAATCTGCACAGTCTGGGGAGTTATTACTGACCTCTGTGTTTGCTTTCAAAAGACAGCATTCTTTATAGAAGTTTGAAACCAGACATCAAAGTATTAATTTTGATGGACACTGAATTTCATAGAAATTCTGAGGGAGTTGTCAGAATGTGAAAGCAAACATCACAGAGGAAAAACAACCAAATGCTGGTTTTAGTTACTTTAATCTATTCTGGTTTTGTATAAACACATTTGTGATGTTGCTTACTGCTGGCTGTGTATTCTTTTGGGCATGAAGATGTCCTTGATTCCTGTCTCAGGCGGTGTTTCTTCTCACTTCATCAGAAATTGGTCCTGATTGACAACAGACATTTGTGTTTTTAAACTGTCTTTTAGGAATAGTCACAGTGCCACAAAGAAAAATAGGAGACATATGTCCCTGAAAGTGTGTACTGAAAGTAATTTGTTCAAAGTAGTAGTTTCCAATGGTCTAGCAGCAGGAAAAAAACATGTGCATCAAAGGTTTCAAGGGTCAGTCTTCATCTGCTTATCCTAAAAATGAATACATTTAGAAAAAAAGTCATCCACAGAAGTCCTTTCTTTTGCTTTACTCATACCTTTGGAAATTTCTGTAACTCACTTTGCTGAGGTGGTCATGTCTGCAAGTCTTTGCTAACATTCAAGATTAAGGCGACTAGGTTTAAGTATAAAACTTATCTTTTAATGTAGATTGATATATGAACAAAGTGCTGTACTTACTCATGTTCTATTACAGCCCACACAAAGAAAACAGGAAAGTTAAGACTCAAGGTCTATTCTATAATTCAGGGTTTTTACTGAAATTTGAAGGCAATTTAAACCACCTACTTATTTCAAAGGTAGTATCGATAGACCACCTGCTGTTGACATGCACTAAGAAAGATGGAAGGATGTAAATGAGTTTTAGTGATTTCCCTGCCTGTGAATACAAATGAGGCTAACAACCTCCTGTCCTGCACTCCAGCAGTAGACTACCAGAATGTTTCCAGCATGCTGTATTGGAAAGTGGGTGTTATCATCATGAATTATCATTAAACTTTGTTGTTGTTAACTGCTTGTTAGCAATGGATAATTCAAGTGTAATTCTGTTAGATATTTCAGATACGTCACATACTATGCAGTTTGTAACTGCTGTATGACAATGAGGAACTCCTTCCAACAGAAATTTGGAAAGACTTGTCTACACATAGGTGGCTATTGAAGGATTTCTGGTGAAGAGCGAGATTTAAGCTGAATTAGCTGAAAGAGGGTAGAGACTAGAAAACCACCTATCCTGAGGTTATAAATGTAATCTTTTAAGTTCAGCCGGAGTTTTTAGTCTGTCCAGGGAAGATGTATAAACTTATGTACCTAACAGTAGTCTTTGCTTTTCTTTTAAGAACACCACAAGCCTTGGAAATTAAAACAAAGATTGCAGTAATGTCTGTAACTTTTTCTTTTAATGTGGATGCCTTTGTGATTAATACTTCTTCCAGTGGCTTAACAAAAAACTAGGAAACAAACGATTAAGAGCAGGAAGAGCTGAGCTACTTTTTGGGCTGATGAGATAAAAATCTGAACAATTGTGACTGTCCCTTTGGAATAGCACAATTGGCTTCTGTGGAGGGTTTTTGGACTGATTTCCATTCATTGTTTTCAGTGACCCTTCTTGAAGAGTCTGAAAAACATTTTTAAAGTTAGAACCTCTTCTTTCTTCGCTTGTAAATTTTGTAAGCACTGCAGCGATTCATCTGGGGTTGAAAACTGCCACTGGCTGTCTCCTCCCATAGTACCAGCCATTCCTTTGAATATTTGCCACCTATTCCTTGCTTATGAATGGCTTCAAAAGCAACAATTGTCACAAAGAAACAGGCTATCCTAAATGACAGCTTGCACTGTCTTTAAAATCACAGGTCAAAAGGGAAAATGAATGTTTCAGGATGATTTGATAGCACTAGATAGTATCTTAATGTCGTTGTATACTGATTTTACAGTTTAATTCACCACTATAAAACTTCCAAGTCAGAGAAATGTCTCCTAGTCCTTAAATGGGCAGCTATCATAGCCATAATTTGTTTATGAGACGCTTTTCTTTCTGGAAGACTGGTCTGTCTCGGTTCCTATAAAAAATAAATCAATTTCCTGTGGAAACTGGCATAAATCTTTCAGATTGTTTCTTAGCATTTCTTCAGCATTTGTCAGAGTTGCTGTTAGCTGGATAGCTTTGTGTTGTCTCATAATGAATTGTAGTGATGGATAAAAAAAATATTAATCTGTTTTTGTTAATCCTGTTTTGTAATTAAATACATCTTTCATATAAATTCTGTTAAGATTTGAATGAAAGGGGATTTATGGAAACATGACTTGCTTTTTATAAGATAGTTTTAGGATTATGAAATGAACGCTGGGAAAAAGAAAAGTTTGACTTGCTCACAGAGCAAAAGATTTTCTCTTTGTTATTCTTGCTTTGCTGGCACTATGAAAAAAAAAAAAAAATAAGAGCATTCAAGCTGGGTTGCCTGTGGTTTAACTCTAATTCTATAGGCTGTACACTCTGTCTCCCCAAAATCCCCACAGCAAGTGACCTTGTCAAACAAAAGTGTGGAATAATGGGAGGCAGCCCAGGGACTGTGGCTCATTTACAAGCAGCTGTTTGCTACTGTCAGAACAAAGGCAAATCAAAGTTGCATTAACGGGGTATGACAGGCACAGTGAGCAGCTCCCCAACAATGTTCATCCTCTTGTGTTGTTCTGGTTATAATATTGGTTTGCCTGAAGGAGAAAATGGTCATAAGGTCAAGTCAGACATAGATGTTTTCAAAAGCTTTTCAAAATTGCACACATTTTTCAGCTGATCAACTATTGATGCTTTTTAACAAAATTAGCATCACAGCAAATAAATACATATTTATGTGCGTGCCTGTCTTTTCGTATGAGAATTAGAACCACACAGAGAATTAACAATTATGTCTTCACAGCAAGATAAGTGTCACATGGCCTTTCCCAATAGTCTGATTCATCCAGTCCAAAAACTAAAGCAACTGTAGATAACGCCACTTCTAAATTCCTACGTGGCATCCAAGCATGGCTGGAGGATGACTCTTGCTTCTCCATAGTTTTTGTAGCTTGCTGCTTGACTAGAACTCTTCACCTTGAAAGATAGCACCAAATTATCTGACACTTTGGTGAAGAAGTTACCAGTGCATCCTGAATTTTGAGAAATGACTGGCTTGCTCAGTTTAAGCTTGGTAATGTGTATTCATTTGGAAGCCTCAACACCAGTGAAGAGCAAAGTGATTTCTTACGGAATAGTGGAAGCTTTTAGACAAAAAGGGCCAGATTCCAGCATATGACTGTGCATTACTCCCTAACCATGACTTCATGTAACATGCAGAATGTTTGTTCATAGCCATGTGAATGAGACTTGTATAATTTGAGCCTGTATTACTCGACACCAGTCTGTCGTCTGAAATCGTTTTGAATCAGTTAGACTTGGTGAGAACATGTCTGAAAAAGGCTTGGGAAGAACGGAAATTCAAAGAGACAGGACAGGAGAATTGTTGGACATGAACTTTATAACAAGGCACACAATAGGCAGCACATTTCTCAGTGTTTATTGTACCTTGTGTAGCGTGATAAAGGCTGAAGGCAGAGTGACTTTAACAGTCCCTGAAGCGCAGTATTCCCTGAGAAATGCACGGTTTAAAGTGCTTTACTTCCATTATGAAATTTATAAATAAAAATAAGGAAAGCAGTAAGACATTCATTTGTTGGACAAATTGATACAGCTACTACATCATTAATAGCTGGACAGAAAAATCTATTTGTTTCAAAAGACAACTTACAAAGTCCTTTGTATTTGGCAAATATTTTACAACTAGTGTAAATTTCTGAATTACTTGATTATTTTTGATAGAGGGAGACCAGGAAATTGCAGATAAATACTTTTAAAGTAAAATATACTGCAGATTTAAGGCAGCTGTGGAGTGCATTTTCGTAATGGCATTTGACATCTGCTATATTTCACAATTCAAGATATGAAAAAGCCTCTAGAATTTAACAATTTGAAGTGCAGTTACTTCATTTTTCCATCTCATTTGCATTATAGTTAGGTATGTTGAGAAGGTGCTGATATGAATAATGTGCATAAGAGACGATTAAGATATGACCAATGTATCTCCTAACCTTTAGAGACAGCATGCTCTAATTTGATACCTTTTAGGGTAAAACTTTCAAAAGTGCAGTGGCTTGCATGCATACAAAGTTGTACTGACAACATCTTTTAAAGTGCTAACATGAATGTGAATTTAATTTAATTTATTCTCACAAACTTGCACTTCTAGCAGTATGTGTTATAGTATCATGTACAGGTGCCAGCCAAGATTACGGCTCCATTGAGCTCTACTCATCCAAGAAGTTCTATATTTATCAGCCTGGAGGGCTTGTCGAGTTTCCTTTTTTGCTGCCGTTATCAACTGTTTTGAAATATTCAAAACCTTAAGTGGTATTGAAAACTTACCCAGTGTCCAAAGCACATTGTATATTTTGAGCTGAGAAATAGAACTGTATTTGTAGAATTGTGCTTGCATTTAGCTTAATGTTCAAAATAGAAGAACATAATTTTCACAGGAAATTTGATAATGCTAATTTCTTTCTTCAAAACATTCAGATTCCTTGTGCTTCTCTAGATAACACACAATGGTAGCAGTTTTGTATCATCATTTTGTAGTCATTATATTTAACTGTAATTAAAGAAACAGAGATTTTATTTTGTTGTGAGTCAATCTGTTAAGCTTGCATGATAATATCCTAAATTCCTTTCAGTTAATGGTCCTACTCTTGCTGGGAAAGGAGGACATTTTGTGCATTACTTTGCTTGAATAGTACTAACAGACTAGCAGATGGTCACTTTCCAACTGGTTTGCCTTGAAAAAGGAAATTAAAATATTATAGTGCCAGGGAGAGATGTTGTAATGTGTCCCTTTCAAATTAACAGGTCGTTTTTTCTACTATTTTATGATTGTAAAATAGCTCAATGTCATATAAAAGGTTAAAAGCTGAAGTAAATGGCATCATGGGAAATTTGAAATAAATAGGGACTCATATGGTTTATGGCTCTATACTTGAACACACAAGGAATATATTTCTTTCCTTGAAAAGGCGTTCTGTAAGAGCTTGCCATGTTAATATGAATTGTGGTCACAATAGATTGTATTTAGAGTAGTTTTAATTCACAAGGTAACATTTTTTGTTTACTGAATTACGCCTTGCAAAGGTCACTTGTTCAAACTGTTTACAAGCCTAAGCGAGAATGCAATATTTTCAGAAAAAAAATTGAAGCCGTAGATTCCAGTTCATTGAATTATTCTGACTGTGTCTTTGTGGTTACTTTTCATAGAGCACAGACCTTCAGAATTGATTAAGTTTTAGTCTGCAAACTGTCAGGTATTTCATGTTAGTGCCAAATTTGTTTTTCATGGCAAAACTGTTTCCACTCACTTCTGTGAGTCCTAGTTCCAGCAACCCTGCTGAGCAAGACTTGAAGAAATTTTTCAGCTAGTGTCTGTCCCAGTGGCTGGAGTATTGCTATGCAGGTGAAGAAGGAGGCGATGGGAAAGCCTTCGTAAAGCTTGTCAGTAGCTACTAGTGTGAGATGACCCTTCTTTCTTTCTTTTGATACATGGTCAGCTGGTTGTTGCAGGGTTGGGGTCCAAAGACTAAGAGGAGATGTTTAAAATGGAACTGTAGAAATCTAAGGGTCTCTCATGGATGTGTGTATAATTGTCATCATTGAGATCTTTTGTCTTTCAAAATCATTAGCAGAGGTAACCTTTAAAATTATCAGTCACATGCGGCTTCAATGGATGCATTACATTCAACATAAAATGCTATGGTTTGCTATTCTGGGATTTGTTTTCAGTCTTGTCCTACTCTCACAGAAGGAGGCCTATGGATAAGTTGCCTATAAATGAGCAGTACAGCCAGTTTGTTTCAAAATGCCTCTAATTTTTTATTTCTGTTTTGCTTCTAGCCATCTTTTGCTCAATATAGTTGGTAATCTGTGAGGAAATACAGAATGCATTGCCTCTATTTCTTAGTAGTGGTAACTGCAAAAAAAGGCTATTCAGATAGGTGATGAAGCCCGAAGATGTAATTTCACTAGAAGCTAGCTTAGACCAATTAAAATTAATAACCATTTCTCGTAACTTTGGCAGAAGAGAGCTCTGGGTATTTCTGTATGGTGCTTTACAGAGCCATGGTAAAATGGCTTTGGAGCTCTGAACTGCTCAGGAGCTGTGCCTGCAGCTGCCAGTCCCATGCCCAAGCTGACAAATCAGGCCCTGGGGATTGCCGGTCAGTACCCAGACACCTGCAGCACACCTTTGGGCTGGTTGGAAGCATAGGTGGTAATTTGAAGTTTAGCTCGAGTCTAAGCACAAAGGTAAGGACAAGAAGATAGAGACTGTTCAAACAGAGGATATAAAAATTCCAAAGAATCGACAAGTCAAATTGGCCACCTGGAAAAAACAGTTCAGAGGAGAAATACCAGGTTGTTGTGGCTTCCTACCAACAGAAGAGATTGAGGTATTTTTTTCACAGTGGATTATGATGGAGCAGGGCTTGGGTAATATTGAACTCCATCTCCAGCATGTGGTATCACTGGGGAAGCTGGTAGATGGTGTTAGGAGTGGTGTTCAAAGAGCATGAAACGCTTGGGTGAAAGATACAGATTGTCACGGAAATGTTTAGCCCTAAAGGTTCAAGATCACTAAAATTTTGCAAAAAGACATAAACAGGTTGCTGTCGTTGTGTTCAGGAATCCAGACTAATTTTTCAAATAAGAATAAAACAGTGGTAAGAGTGTGCCATATTAAATTATCTGTAAATCAGCTAAAGGCCTTTTTTCTTCTGATGGATGCTGCATGCTTATTTTGCAAATGAGCTTGTTTATGCCCAAATGGCACATTCATTTGGTTTTGCGTTATCTTTTTTAATGGAAACCTTTATTTGTCTTTTTCATGTTTTTTCTTAAGGTGATTGAGTTTTAGAGGCATATGCAGTGATACAGATATTAATATGCATTATCGTAGTTGGCTGTAATTAATCCATAATTGCACCTTTTTAACTGGGATGACAATGACAGGGACTTCAGTTTTTAAATGATGTAGGAATAATTCTTCCTATATGTGATTTAGGTTTTTATCTGGAAGAGGTATTTAGATTAAATAATCTATTAAGTGCATAGGAAAAAGCAGGAGTCCATTTCAGCCTGAATTGTCCTATGATGCTGTGATCTTAAGAACTGCTTTGGCATAAAGGCATAAAGGTCAAAGGTGAATTTGCCCACATTCACTTAGCTACCTAAAACCTACATTGGGTTTCCAGGCTGGGTTTGGGGTTTAGTTTGGGGGAGGAATTATTTTGTTTTGATTGAGCCTGATCTGAAACAAGCATTTCTTGCCTTTTTTCAGTGCATGCTTACAGATCTGTTGAACAAAGGATTTTACTGATGTCCCTAGTTTATGTTGGAATAGTTGAACAATTGTTGCTCCATGGCTTCTTGAGATGCTTGGCACCAACCACAAACACACATAAAAAATAGGGGGGGGGGGGGGTTGGCACAATAAAACTAAACAATTAGCTTTCTTTGAGCTGGTGATGAACAGACAGATGAAAGTGCTATTAACATGTTATACTGCTTTGATTAAAGGATAAAAATAAATTTGAAAATGACATTTACCAAAATGTGATGTCATAATAAAGTTCAGGAATTATGTAATGGATATCCAGGGTCTCCCAGTGCAACTTGGATCCTAAGCTAAGTCCTTTGCATTCTTTAACTACTGAAAGAAACAAAGATCAGTTAAATGACATTCAGCAAAGTATTCAAATCACCAGGGCTTCTCAGTCTTGTTACACTAATAAATGTATTTTGCTAAAACTAATATTAAAAAAAATATGTGTATAAAGGGGTTTGTTGATTGTTGCATGGAATAGTATTAAGAATTAAAATCAGATTTATCCATTGGTAAAATAGCAAGGTACGATGGTCAAATGGTTGCAGCATTTCAAAGAAGGATCAGTCACAGTTCTTCTGTTGGAAATCTTTTCTTGGTAGTCTTTTTCACTAGTTCCTAAGGGCAGATTTTCTTTTTTTCCCCAACAATCCTTCCCTATCTCACTGGATTTTTTATTGCTTCAAGTCAACTGGGAACATAATGTACTTGCCTGTCATTCCTCCTATTTCCTCACTTTGGAGATACTTCCTTTAAAACTTGTTTCAGGATTTCTTGAAGGATGAGATAGGGACACTAATATAGCATTTTCCCTTTATTGGCCTTCCTGGTGTTGAGGTATTGGGAATTGCTTGTGCTCCAAGTTTGGTGCGTGTCCAGTGATGATGTGCAATTCCACCAAACATAGAAGGAAAAAACAACTTTAGATGTTTATAAAAGGTAATTATCATCACAGGGGAAAAAGACAGTAATGCAGTCAGCTACCTAAATGACTTGGCACAGAATCAATTTTTAATCTCTTTTTTTTTTTCTTTGTCTGTGTGTATGTGCTTTAAGCATTTATTTTGTCTTGTACTTCCTTTTCCCTCCTCATCACTCTCATAACCATTGCATGTCCACAAGTAAAACCAGGGAGCAGTCTCTGCTGGCAAGAGGACATGCTCAGGAAGTAGGAGTGCCAGGGAGCTGGAGATTCCCAGGGCTAGTGGCTGGCCGAGATAACCAGGCTCGAAAAGTGAACAGCGGTAAACCAGGAATGCCCATCCAGTAAACACAGCTGCAGAGACCTTCCGGAGCCACTGCCCCACCAGCCAGGCCCCGTGGCGGGCTGGGGGCCAAAGGATGCAATCCGGAGCCCCCCGGCTGGCGCTACCCGCAGGCGGCTGGGAGTGTGAGGCACTCACTCAGCCTCAGGCCGGAACGCGGGGTATGGCCGGTGTGAACGAGGGCATGACTGGGCTCGCAGCGATTATGGCAGAGGCATATTGGTTTCCTTGACAACCAGACCGAGGATTCTTTGTGATTTATTATTTACCACTTCAAACTCTCGTTCTCTGATTTAATTAGGGAAAGGGATTTCCGTAAGTCCCCTCCCTTCCGAGCCTGAGAACCCCCAACCCCTGCTACAGCTAGCCCAGGCTGATGCTGCTCAAACCCGCCGCAGATCAGGCTCAGCACTGAGCTTCTGGAATTTCAGGCAGGTCGCTCAGACAGCAGTTAACTGAAATTCAGTGGATATTACGGTGAGCGATGACTTGTTAATCTGCACTTACTGGCAGGGATAACAGACATCTGCACTCACTGCCTCTCCTCCTGCCCCCCTCCCTGTTTTTTCAGAGGCAGGGGACTGCAACAAGTGACACTTTTCACTGTTGTTCTTCAAGCTGTAGGGAAGATAAAATAGTATCTGTAAGCACCAGTTTCCCTTGTTTTGGCAATTCACGTTGCTTTCTCCTTGAAGGCTTTATTAGCAATAGATCAGCCACAACTGGGTACGTGAAGAGTGTATTTTGATCTTTGGGAGGTATTTTACTGCCACCAGTTGCGCTGGTATTTGAAACAAAAATCCTCTACTGTGGCTAAAGACAGGGAATACAGTTAGTCTGATCTAACGTCACATGAATCCCAAGTATGTATTTCCCACGTTTATAAAGCATTGGCTCAATCTGACCTACAGGGCCTGTTCTATATTAGGTAATTCAGAATAGAATTTTGAACACAATAATTTATATAATTGAGATTTTTATTCAAATGTCACCAGCAAATCTGTGTCATTATATATCAAGATTGAAATTGGGTCCTCCAAAGGGCATTTTTTCTTAAAGTACTTTCCTGGGTTGCGTATTTTTTATTTCATATTCAGCATGAGGTGTCTGCTGCATTTAATAACATAAAATGAAGGTCACAGAAGATCACTAGTTTTACCGGAATGTCTCCCAATATATGAGGTAAAAAGGTGGTGATTGAAATGGGTTGAGGATCCTCTGTGAAGACTATATAGAAAATCTCTGTAATTTTTTAATTACAGGGAGGAATTTTAGTTTTGTTTCCATTGTGTTTATTTCGCTGTGACTGTTCTTTCAGTTGTACTACCTCAGTCATAATTTCAAAAGTTTGTACGTGTTTGGTCAGCTTTACCACAGGGAGTTCCTCAAGTGAGTCAGTGGGTGTTGCTCACCCTTTGGTGGGTTGAACATGAAGTTCATCGAGTCCATAAAAAGACTTAGAGTGAAGTCCTAACTCACTAATGTACCATTCCCCCTTTAGGCTCTTGAGGGAAACTGACTGCTGAAGGTGCTTCTTTAAAATGGAGTAGAATAATGAAGCTCATTAATGCATTTTTCATTAAGACAAGAATATTGAGTGTCCAGGTTAAATTCTAAGGAATCTATCCTGCACTCAGTGAGGTTAATGACAAAGCTCACAGTGACATTAGTGATGCAGGATGAGAACTTAATTGGGGTAATTAAGATTCTACTTACCTAAAATTCCCTATTATTTTCAAGTAGATAAAATATTGCAAAATTACTACTATGAAGAGTTGTATAATGTTGGATCTCAACACATCGTTCAGAGATGACAGCATTTCAGTGGGAGATAATATTATTTCTGTATTTTGTATTTGATTCATAAAGCACCCTTGTCATCTTCTAGAGGCTTGCACAAGTGAAAACCATAGTTATGAAAAGTAGCTTTATTTTTGGTTTCAGAATTCCAACATTTTCTACATTGTGCTTTTAGAGATAACACGGGCCATACATTACTGAAACCCAATGACAATCCGGACTTCAGATTCAGCAGTGACAAGAGACCAGATAGGCATTGCAGCTCTGTTTTGGAATTGTCTAAGTGCACAGAAGAGGCTCATTAACTACAGTTCGCTTTGTGGTAGTGTACACTTGGTGAAATCGGTATTTGTACGAGAAGGAAACAGCTTCCTTACTAAGTAGAACATATAGAAGATCCAGCTTCAGTATCTTCGAGGGAGTCTGAATCTTCAGTTATAAATGATTATGTCAGAATACCTAATTTAAATGGTTACCCTAACACCTGCTCATTCCTGCCTCCTTTGGACACCCCTAACCTTCTCCTTCCCTCTTTGGCGTCCCCAGCAGATTAGTAACTCCCTCCTCAATTACACTGCCATCTCGGCTGCTTTGATCACTCTCTGAGCTTACTCTGGAAATCATCTTGATTAATAAAACTCACTGCCATCGGAGAAACAGCAGTGTGTGTGGATTGACAGGCCGTGGGACTGGGGCTGTAGCCAGACCCTTCATCGATGATCTGGACAAGGGCATTGAGTGCACCCTCAGTAAGTTTGCAGATGACACCAAGTTAGGTGCGTGTGTCGATCTGCTCGAGGGTAGGAAGGCTCTGCAGGAAGATCTGGATAGGCTGCACCAATGGGCTGAGGTCAACTGCATGAAGTTCAACAAGGCCAAGTGCCGGGTCCTCCACCTGGGGCGCAATAACCCCAAGCAGAGCTACAGGCTGGGAGATGAGTGGTTGGAGAGCTGCCAGGCAGAGAAGGACCTGGGAGTGATGGTTGATAGTCGGCTGAATATGAGCCGGCAGTGTGCTCAGGTGGCCATGAAGGCCAACGGCATCCTGGCCTGTATAAGAAACAGTGTGACCAGCAGGGCTAGGGAGGTGATCGTCCCCTTGTACTCGGCTCTGGTGAGGCCGCACCTCGAATACTGTGTTCAGTTTTGGGCCCCTCGCTACAAGAAGGACAGGGAGGTGATTGAGCGAGTCCAGAGAAGGGCTACGAAGCTGGTGAGGGGCCTGGAGAACAAGTCCTACGAGGAGCGGCTGAGGGAGCTGGGATTGTTCAGCCTGGAGAAAAGGAGGCTCAGGGGTGACCTTACCGCTCTCTACAGGTACCTCAAAGGAGGCTGTAGCGAGGTGGCGGTTGGTCTGTTCTCCCACATGCCTGGTGACAGGACGAGGGGGAATGGGCTTAAGTTGCGCCAGGGGAGTTTTAGGTTGGATCTTAGGAAGAACTTCTTTACCGAAAGGGTTGTTAGACATTGGAACGGGCTGCCCAGGGAAGTGGTGGAGTCACCATCCCTGGAGGTCTTTAAAAGTCGTTTAGATGTAGAGCTTAGGGATATGGTTTAGTGGGGACTGTTAGTGTTAGGTCAGAGGTTGGACTCGATGATCTTGAGGTTTCTTCCAACCTAGAAATTCTGTGATTCTGTGATTCTGTGATTCAGCTGACCAAGGCTGGGTTGGCTGTGCCAGGGCAGGAGAGAAGGTGTCAGCCCCTAGGACATGCAGCCCCCTGGCTGCTCCCTCCCCACCTGGTCATTAGATCCCCCACCATCCCCTTGGACTTGCCGGAGCTGGCTGCCTGTTTGTAGACCTAAATAATGTATGGTGAGAACACGGTACTTTCTGTAGGAAAGTGGCGTTTTAGTTGGTGTGGAAAAAAGTGGAGCAATCGGATCTTTTATACTTCACAGTTGCGTTCTCCAGAAATTCTTGCTTTAGACACTTAGGGAAGGATGTTTTTCAAACAGAACTGTGACCTGGTATGGTGAAATACTATGTACAATGGATTAATTAGTGAGGAAATTACTTTCCATGTCTGTAGTAGCAGTGCAGTAGGTCTACCTTGCTTGATGCTGAGCTCGTACTTGAACATGCTACTCTTTTTTTTTTTTTTTTTTTTTTTTTTTTCCTGGTCTGATGCAGAGCTTTCCTGGTCCTTTCTTTTATTGGTCATATTAAGATCAGTGAACAACACTAGAAACACAGGCGTTGAGCTATTAGATGTGTGCTTCTAAATAGCGGTAATTAGCAAATGCAAAGTGTTCCTTTCTCTGGAGCGTTACAGTGTGCATTCATCCCTTTTGTTACTTTCTAATGTAAATAGCATTAATCATGGAACTCCTATCACATAATTATGGAAAATTGTTTACTTTCTGACAGAGATTTCAGGGATCCTGATTTTTCATTTATTTCATTTGAGCACTCATTAGCCAGTTCTCTAAAAGCTGAGTATTTCTTGCTCTCATACTGTAGCAGTTGTAGGAAGGGGGATGAATTCCAGGAATAAAAATCAGAATCCAAATTTAGAAGCCCCGAATTTGAGTCCAGGAGGAATTTAGCCTTCCTGTCAATTGATCTCCCTTGTCTTTTGTACCTGTTTGCAAAGAGGCCTATGGATTCCTTTCGAGGTCATTAACAGCATTTGGACAGGGTGACAGAGGTGCATATTTCCTTTATTCAGGTAACAGTACCTTTGTTGCCATTCTTACTGCCTGCTGCCCAGGGAGCATGGTGGAATTGTGTATATTCCTTAGGACTTTTTAAGTTACCTTTTTATTTCTAAACGATTAAATAGTTTTCCTTTTTTTTTTTTTTTTTTGTACAATTTATTATTCAGAGAATGCTGCCAAGTATCTATGTAGTATTACTCCATTATTCCTGGAATTTGCTAGAACTTTAGGTATGTTGTAAAAACCGTGTATGGTATATCCCTCTCCTCTCTAATAGTCTCTTAGAAATCCACAAATATTTCATAGAAGGTAAGGTCAGGAAGAAAGCGTTTCACTCTGACAGGCATTTTCTGAGATTGCTTGCTACTCTTGTCTCACATCTATTTGTGGGAATATTTGAAGTGACAGCACGTTTACTTTCAAGTACATTTATCACATATTTCTGCTACTTGTTTTCAAAAGGTATGGCTGTATTTTGGGTTATAAGTTTCATCTGTGGGATCTTGGGCCTTTTTGCTTCCAAGGGTTCTTGTTTTACTCCTGAGTCCTCAGAAACATTTCAGAAGCTACACTGAATGAGAAGGGGTATTGCTCTGCTATTTGCATACTCATAAGCACTCTTTAAGGATGAAGTGGCTTGCTGTCATTAAAATTAACCACATAATTTTTCCACTGTAAATTATACCATGACAATTGACTCCACCCCATCATTTTATTGAAACGAGGAGTATATGAACTCTTCCTTTGTTGCTTGGTTCTGTTGTTAATGTATACGTAATTCTGTTTGTAAACAAGAAAATGTCCCCTTCATAATTTTACAGCTTTAATCTCATGTTATTATGTGTTAGCAGTCATAGAATATTTGTATTAAATCTGTGTTAATTGTTGAGGATCATATCCGTATTTGGTGTTTTAAACTCTGTCACTTGTAGAATAACATTTTATTTAACATGAGACAGAATATAAGAATCCATCTCCACATTTTAGTGAGGCTAAATGTTTTGCTTTGTTGTTAGGCAGGTTACGGTATAACCCATATAAGAAGGCAGAGCCCAGCACACCCAAGAGTTATGGTTGACAATCAACATTTCATCTGCTGGAATGATTTAACTTTCACCATGCACATAGTCCTGAGGAACTGGTACATCTCTGCATGTTTTCTATCAACCTCTGAGGTGACGAGGCTTTGGGTATCTTCAAGATGGGAACAAAAGCATGTTTCTTTTGTCAGCTGTTCACTCTGAATATTGCTGATGGAAATCATAGCCCTTTCCTCCTCTTCCCTTACCCCCTCTCAACACATGGTTTCCAATCAAAAATGATTGAGAGAACTGGAAATATAAATTATTGTCAAAATGCATTTTTATAGAAAATAAAAGAATATTTATTTTTATTCAGCTACCAACATCCTGTACAGAGGAAATAATTCGACAGGAAATCCTGTTGACACGACATTTCTGACACATCACCCTTTGTGTGTCTTACCTCCCTGTTTCTGAGCTTGTTTCTAATTCAGAAGCTTCTCCTTCCTGACAGGTGGTGTGCTCAGCAAGTTCACAGTTGGTAAACTGGAGATAACCTCCAGGAGGGGGATTTACAGAGACCATGGGACTTATTTGCCTTGAGAAATTTTGAAGATGCAATGTATTTAACGGCGAGAAAAGGGTAGAGTGCTTTCTGCGAGCTGGCAAAGGATCAAGTGTGTGTGATGTGAAGGAAAAAAGGAAGGGGATTCTTGCAGCCTGAGAACAGACATCTGGCTGGCAAAAGAAAAGAAATATCATTGACAGATGAATACTGTTTCAAACTGGGATAATTTTAGATCAAGAGGGCAAAGTTTTACTCTCATGCATGCAGCTTCCACTGAAAGGGATGGGAAAGGTGCATGCAGATGACAGTAAAATTTGGTTCTAAGTGAGAACCGAGCAACATGCATATTTTTGGACTAGATATTTAGACTTTCATGTTTAGATCACATGGTTTCCATCCGCCATATGTAGGCATTGCTAAAATGCTGCCAGGAACCAGTCTCTGGTTTGGTGACTTTCATTAAAGGAATTAGTGGTTTCTATCCAGTTTCAGTGTGGCTGGATTCAAAGTGCAGAAGCCCATTTTCACAGTTTAGCATTAATTAGCACTCTTGTGGCAGCCTCAGCAGGGAGGTGAAGGATTAAATGGGCATGAAGACCAAACTATCTCTTTTCCCATAGTGGGGATTCCTTCAAAATAGGGTTGAGACATGATGGACTAATATGGGGGATGCTTGCACAGCTGCTGTCTGCGCTGTTCTTGTTCCAGGTGATTGAAGGACTCCAGTCTGCAGTTCTGACAATGTAGCACTCTCTTCTCTTCTGCTATTAGAAAAAACAACAACCACAGAATACCACCACCACCAAAAAACAAACAAACAAACAAACACCACGAACAACTCAGACACATTCTCACCCTTTGGCATGAGGGGTGAGAGCGGCTTAGGAGAATTTAAATGAGATCCTTGCCAACCATACACAGGAAGGATCGACTCGTTAAAAAGCTAAGATGCTGCTACTAACTTGAGGTTTTGCTGAATCATTCAACAAGGTGTAGGCAGGTAAGCCCTGACTCTTTTTTTGCTGAAGAGAGCCTCACAGGGATATTCTTGAGAATTGCATGGAGACAGGAAAATACACAAGGAAAATTGTAATACGTTACCGGGAGCCTGGAAGGCAGGACTCATCCTAGTGTGAGTCAGAGGGCGTAACTCATGCTTCTGTCCTGAATTTCATTAAACAGACGTACCGTGCTTTGTGTTTATGCACACTGCATATTAAGTGTATAATTACAGAAAATTACTTACTGTTGTAATTCTGCTGCTCACACCGAATCTTGGAAAACACTGAATCTGACAAAGATTTTATTTTTTTTTATGATTTTTTTAGACTGAATCAGTCTAATAAATTCTAAAAAATATTTATTAAAAAGCCACCATTAGTTACTTAGTATTTCTGAAAGCTCTTATTGCTAGCAATTTAGCAATTCATATTTTTATTTTGAAAGAGACAGGCTTTCAGATTTTAGCCAAATAATTAAAATGTGCAAGAGTATGTTGGAGAAACCAAACTCTTGAAAGGAGTGCTAAAAATCCCCCCTCACAGCTAATTTATTCAATGAAATAGTTGTCTTGCTTCAGCGTAATTTATGTGCACATTTAAATGATCAATTGTGTTCGTTAGGGCTTCAGACCTCTTTGTTGAAGTTCTAATAATGAATGTACTTTCATGTACATTGTTTTGAGTTAATCCCATTTTTATGAATGGGTTAAAAAAAAAGGAGAGAGAAAGATGTCTCTTCCTGGAAAATAGATTTCCTTCAATAACGAATCCTTTTTTCTCTAATGTCCCCTGCTTCCATCATCTTAAATGAAAATAATGAGTCTATACTTAAAACGGCAAAGAATACAGCTGTAGGAGAATATTTTTGAAATGATCGCTTCCTGCCTAATTTTATCCAGACTGGAACAGTGGGGTTTTGTCTGCCATGCCACAGCTCTGGCTGTTCGTGTGCTATCTGGTGGCTTTCAGTGAAAGAAGAGCGGAGTGCTGTGAACTCCAGACCTCTGTGCAGTATCAGAAGCTCTCACTGTGCCAATGTAATCTTTTAATAGACGTGCTTGCCAGAATGACTTTTTTCCCTTCAAAGATAGAATTAGAAAGCACAGTTGTCATTTAAATTGCCTCTATCGCTTTAGTCATTGGTAGTGATCTATTGACCAGTATTGGATAATTTAAAAGCTGTTTAACAAAATAACATGCTTATCTGTGTGAAATATATACAGCACTGAGAGACAAGAGTGAAAAGTCTCCCTTGACATAGTTCATGGGATTCTTTAGAAACTGCGGGATGCTGAGGCTTTTTTTGCAGAATTATAAATGCTCTGCAGGACCTGTGTTGAGAATTTGCATGATTTTCAGATGAGAAAGTGTGTTCAGCTGCCTGTGTGCACCCTCTGTGCACGCACGTCTGCACCTTGCTGAGCAAGGGAGAGGATACTGCGTACAGTTTGCGTCGGGCTCTGCATTTGTTCAACATATATTATTGAAATTCTGCCCAAGATGTACTGCTTCATCTTGTGTAAAACTTAAATCACCATGTTTCATGATTTGGTAAAATAAAAGAGATTGTGAAAGAGACAACTGTAAACATTCTGTTTGAAAAGATGTGCTCTTTTCAAAAGACCTTTCTGTTAGAGCCAAATAACACAAGAAGCAATGTTCCTTGCTCGCCGAGACATATATATTTATTTCTGCAAAGATTTGTTTTGGATTCTCAGTTCTCCCAGTATCTGCATTCTTTGAAATTATTTTGTATTTCCATGTTGACTTTCTCTGTGCTTTAAGTTTTAATCAAAGGTTCCTTGCTTCTGATGTCGAGAAGTACTGATGTTAGCCTGTTTACATTCCACTATTTTTCCTCTGTATGGGGTGAACATTCAAATGTAGTGGTTCCTTTTTGCTTTTATCTACCAAACTTAGCACACTCTCTTATTATTGACAGCTCAAAAAGATGGAATGCTAGTGGGCAGGATGCTGTGAATTATTAACTTTTCATTGCACTTTGACAAATTTAGGTTACCTTTCTATAGACAAATCATTTCTTACTAAGGAATCAGGATGGTAGAATGGTAAAAGGCATTGCAAATTTATACTAAAAAAAAAAAAAAAAGTCAAATGTGAATTTAATATATTTGAGAAACCCAGTTCTAAGTTACATTTCTTTTGCAGAACAGCTGTTTTTTCATCTTATAGATTAAAGTCTAAGAGGAAAATTTGTGATGTTTCATTTTGATTTTTTTCTCAGCGTGTTCCTCTACATGCATTGACCAATAAAGCATTAAAGAATGCATATTGCCACTGAAAATACCCTTTACTTTCCTTTTTTTTCCTTCTTAAAACGGTGATTTTGTAAAAGCAGTTTATTTTATTCTATGAATAAAGAGCCTGCACTCAACTAATTTGTGAGCAGATAAAATGTGCAGGAAACATATGTTTGCCAGGAAGTTTTTTTGTAATCAAAACGGTCAACATGACAGAAACCATGCTCTTTTTTCTCATTAGGTATTATTCTTCTAACATTAAAAAAAAAAAAAGCCCACGCAACACTGATGAATATATACAGACTCGAATGAATCAGAGACAGCATATGCTGCATATGGTAATAGAGCCTTGCTTGAGTTGCTGTTTAGGTTGTGCTGGAAAACCCAGCCCTGGCCCCAGAAGGGTCTGTGGCAGTCAGGCAGCTCTTTACGCAGACACTCCGCCGTAGAGAAGAGCGGTGGCACAGTTTGCCTCAAAGTGATTAGCAGAAATGAGGAATGTTGATTTCAGCTGTAGGAGGATGGCCAAACAAAACACATTTAAGCAAGGTACAGTAAGGCAAGCAGTGGGCTGAATACAGGGTGGTTAGAAAATACGGTGTTGCAAATCCTCATGACGAATTGCACTGGAGATACAAAGTTACTGGTGACAACAGTAATTATTGACAGAGCTACATACTTATGTCTGAAAAGCCCTGGAATGATGCAGAACCAGGCAGTAGCATTCAGATGCCGGTCTTTCAAACTTCCATCCTGTGGCAGTGCATCTGTTTATCGGGAATTATCTCCTGAATGTAAATCAATTTCAGTCCTAAGTCATTGCACCTGTTGCCAAGAGGTATTTATTCCAATCACTTGCCTAAAGCGCAGGGAGTTATTGCTTGACATTTTATAGCTCCAAAAAAAAGCTGTCGTTTCAAAATCATTTGTTCAGAGAGGAGAAAATGGAGCAAAACAGTTCATTTTACCCTAAGCACTGCTATTTGGCAGTATTCACATTTGCACGGCACAAAGCTGCAATATTGATTTTTCGCTCACAGGGCCTCCCACTAGTTCTTTCTTCGATTGTCAGGGTTGCAAGATGGATTGAATTACACTTTGGTTGTTGATATGCTTATTTTTTTTTTCTTTGTTGATAGGAAAAGATTACAAATAAAGCTTCAGGATAAACATCACAGCAGCTTTGTTAGTAGATTTTAAATTTATTTATTTTATTTACTTAAAATTCCCTCTGCGCCATAGTGGTTCCTTAGAGTGATCTCCCCACCTACCAAATACTGCATTGTTTGGCTTTATTGCTTGCTGCTTTTGCAATATCACACCTACGTTACAATCTCAGGTGTGTCCTCTGTTACTGGTGAAGTGACCTAACCTTGGTCTAGCATTTTTAATGTTTGTTCTAATACAGAACTCCTCCTGTATGACTGCAGGGGGAAAAATTGCAGGATGAAACACATTCACAGTACCACGGCAGTGGCCAGTTGCTACAGATGATGAAATAAGATTTGCAGGTTGCTAGTCTTGGAGGTCTTGTCTTTGAATTTGAAGTATTTCCTATCAGAAGTACTGGCTGTGCTGCAGGAAGTACAGGGTCTGCAGGAAGGGTTCGGTGCTCATTGTAACCAGCTTGGTATGGTTTTGTCAGCCTGGCACCGCAGCGATCCATACATCCGACCTGCTGCTGCAGGCACACTGCCTGCGCAGCCTCCGAGACCTCGGGGGCATCAGCCTGGGCCTCCCTGCTCTGCCGTTCACCAAAAATCCCCTTTGGGCAGCAGACCCAGCTGTGTCCCCACTTGTAGCTGATGGAAACCCAAAAGTGGGGCTGTGCGACAGCACATGGAGGGCCCGCATGGGAGGGGGCTGCTGGAGCCCTGTGCCAGAGGCAGCCCTGCTGTGTGCAGGGGGTGCAGGCACCGTTACCGTGAGAGATCGAGTTTTATGGGGACGGTGTTAAATTTGACAGGAGCAGTAAGATGTGGGAATGGCAGTCACTGGCAGCGTTATTTTTGGTCCCACTGCGGCTGTCATGATGGTAATTAATCAAAGGAGCTGCTGCATGCATGTGTAGTGGGGGCTTTGTTCCTATCTGTGATGGGGGCTTTGTTCATGCCCCTCTCCATGCCCATTTCACGCCCTCACTGAGCCGTGAGTAGCTTCTGTCTTCATTGTATTAATTTGCTGCATGGGAGGAATATGTAGGGTGTTAACGTGATGGATTCGCATTTCAGCTCTTTCCAGCTTTCAGCTCATGATACTTCAGCAAGCCTCTAATAATAGTGTTTGTTATTACGCATGACATGCTCAGCCAAACCTATAGTCAGGAGTGCATTTTAGATGCAATTGTTGTGTTTTCCACAGCAATATGGCCTCTTCTCTTATTAACAAATACTAAAACACTGGCAGAGCAGCAACACCCGTTTCATTGCGGATGATATTCCGTAAAATTTAAAGCAGAGGCAGACACAGCTGCTGCGCCCTGGCCTGCCCTTCCCCTTGTGCCAGGGCAAGGTCCTGTCCTGCGAGCTGGCCAAGGAGCTGCTCCTCTGAGACCTCATCGGTGCTCCTGACGTGGAGGGAGGCGGAGGTCAGGGCAGCCCGAGCATTGGTACTCTGCATGAGGGGAGCAAACCTGGTGCTGGTGCAGAAGGGGAGCTGGGTGGACAGGACGATGGGCTCTGGCTGCTGCGGAGCCACATCCTGACACTGGTGCAGTCGTTACCAGCAGCTCTTCCTTACAGTCCTACCAGATCATCATCATCTTCATACAGTAGGACTTCGAATCCACAGATCATTAATTCAGCAGAAAAAGTGACAGCCTCGGGTTCATATGAAAATTTGCTATCAAGGGGTTATCTCAAGTTGTTCTTGATCTTTTTAGATCCTTGTTTCCTTCCCTCTTCTAATGTATCATACTTTAAAAAAAAAAAAAAAGTTATTTTTCTTGCCTTCAAAACACCAGAGCTTCGACTTTCCATACTCACTAGCTGTTTCTCTTTGCTGTCATAACTTGTCTCCAACAGCCAGCACTGAAATATTAATGGCCTTGTGCTACTCCATTACTATTACTTTTTTTTTTTTTTTTTTTTAAAAAAAGGAAATATCTGTGGTTCCACTGAAAATTTGCAGGAGATTTACTATCTTCACAATACAAGTGTTTATCACTATCATGTTACCCAGCTCATCCTCCAAAACACAGTAGTGTCCCCATTTTGTAAGAAACAGAAATATTTTGTTTAATGATAATATACTAGTAGCTATGTAGAAGGAAGGGTACAGTTTTTTGACATATATATTGTGCATAAAGAAATGTCTGTAAAAGACTATACTATACATCTGGATGAGTATCTGGACCATTGTTCTGTTTCTAAGGCATTTGGTGTGGCTTCTTCAGAGAGGTTACCTATTTTTTAAATCACTCCTGCATTTACAACTCCAGCCTGCTCTGCCACTTCTCACTTTCCACCGTGACCTGTCTATGCCCAAAGTGGGGAGAAAGAAGCAGAGAGAAGAGAGATGAGAACAGGAATGTGCAATGTAACCGTGCAGACATGCTGCCCTGTTGGGGGTTAGAAGCGAAGAGGAATCTCCTCTCTTCCCAGATTAAGGACACAGCAGCAGTGATTTTGGGAAGTGACAGTTTCATGAAAGATGATTCACTTAACATGGTACTGGGTCAAACTGTTTAAAGGTGCACTTCCTTTAGGATGCTGTTGAGAGTTATTGCCTATGTGACAGAAAAAAAAAAAAAAAAAAAAGAGTCCAATGAAATATATCCTTTAGGCTCAGTACCATTTTTTTCCTCTTTTTTAGGTTTCAGCCGAGCAGCACTACCGTTTGGTTTGGTTAGGAGGGAGCTCTCCTGTGAAGGCTACTCCATTGACCTCCGGTGTCCAGGAAGCGATGTTATTATGATAGAAAGTGCTAACTATGGACGGACAGACGACAAGATTTGCGATGCTGACCCTTTCCAGATGGAGAACACAGAATGCTTCCTTCCAGATGCCTACAAAATTATGACACAAAGGTAAAAATATATATGTCACTTTGAGAATCAAAGAGGAAAAATGTCTGGACTAAAACAGTAAGAGCTATATACTGTAGAAAATTCTGTGTTGCACTTGACAGTTTGATGCTGAGGTAGTTTTATGTCTATATAGTGATGTTAGAAGGAAATAAAAATAGCCAGTTACAATTAGAGTGGTTTTTTACAATTCTTTGTGCAAAAGGACCAAGCAGGAAGATAACTGTAAGGAGAATGGACCAATTCATTTATTTGGAGGTTTCTTATATTTCTGTCTTTTACGTAGCCAAACAGCACTTAAATTGTATCTAAATGGCTGTAGCTTCTACATTCCTTGGCAAACTTACACGTTTCTTTTGAATGCATTTAAATTGCTGTGCTTCCCACCTTCAAAATGCTTAAAACGTAAAATGCCAGGATGATTAAATGCCAGGATGATTACATGTCATTATTATTATACATGTGTGTACATACGCATATAACCATACAAGCACAGGCTACTTTAGGTCTCAGTGACAGTGACTGTCAGTCACAGAAGATGGAGGAAGAGCTGATAAAAGTGTTTGTAGTACAAAACTTGCATCAGAACTAATATTCATAGAAATTCTTACGCATCTAAGCTGAATATGAGCATCAGTCCTCTAGTACTGACAGTTGTGGAAATGTCAGCACAAATCAGTCACTGGCATTTTTAGTAGCTTTAACTACAAGGGTGTTCTAAGGCTAGATAAAAAGTGTGGCATTTTTATTTTTTTTCTGTAAATCTCAAAAAAAATGAAAAATTTCCTCCTTCGCCTCACATAAGTTCAGGAAAAGTAGTGAATCAAAAAGTTCAGGACTGGTGGGAAATTTTTCTCCCAGTGCATTTTTCTTAGGATGAGGAGTCCAAAAAAAGGGGCAATGGGAATAACCTGGTAATTCTCCAGTACACATACATATAAATCAAATCAAACATGCAAGTCATCTTGCATGCTGCTATATTTTGTTTGAACGTAGAAGTCAGTAACACATAGTCATGTCTTAAAAGTAATCTTCCTTTTTGACTCTCAGTTCACTCTAGTTGTCGTGACTGTTGCAATTTTTTATCACTTTCATGTGAACACTTGGACATTCTCTATTTCTGTAGTCAAACATCTGGGCTCAGTATCAAGTTTCATTTCAAATTATAGGGGAAAATTAAGGATATCAAGCCTTTTGTTTTTGTTCTGTGTTCAACCTATGACTTGTTCTGTGATCAGTAAGGGAACGGCTCCATTGCTAAGGTAGTAAAAAGGTGATATAGCTTCTTTAAATCATGTTTGAATTATCATTTTGTGGTTCCAGTTCATTGTTGTTAATTAGATCAAGCCAGATTTCCATTGAGATTGCAGCAGCAGTGTCATCATCCTCTAATCTGTCAACTCCCTTTGAAACCACCTTCAATTGCTTTTGTAAATGTAGTGCCTCTCTGTAGACTTCCTTGTTGTGTAAAATGCATGTTGTGTTTTGATCAAAGTCCTCCTTATGTTTACTGCAAATACACAGATTAAGCTAGTCAGAGACAAATATAGAGGCACAATCTTGCTTAAAGTGACATCAAACTGTTCCTGGAAAGCTGAAATTTGAATCTTCCCATTTCAATTAATCAACTGTAAGTTTATGGTAGCAGAAAGTATGTTCGAACTTCCCCACTCTTCCAGTCTTACCTTTTTTCAACAGTCCAAAATGAAGACGTGATCATATATAAAACATTGATTCAACATATCTGTACTCAGAGACAATTTATCATTGTCATTCTGTTTTATTTTCTGAACAAATGGCAAAGATCATTTGATATGCTACTTTCTATTTTTGTCTAGCATTTATAGTAATTTTGAAGTTTGGCTTTGTGGTTTTCTTTCTCAGATCCTGTCAGTGAGTAGAAAAGATGTCTCCTCTGCTTTGTTAAATCTTTTTTGAAAATTGGTCAATTTGTTCTATTATAGGCATAGAACAATATTGCACATTTCTCATAAAATATTAAAAGTTCTTGTATCTCATCTATTCATAACTACATTGGAGATTGTAATTTTTTGCTGTCTAAGGCAAAATGTTTAGAACTTGGCGCATGCCCTTGATCTGATATCTAAAAGTATCACATCAGGTGTATTTTGATGGCAATAATTGCATAGAAAATAGCTCACCTGAAGGACTGTCAGACTCATTGTTTTTATTTTTTTCATTGACAAGAAAAAATAATTAATCTGTTAGAACATTTGATCACAAGGAAAACTTTTCTTCTATACCTTTAGAAATAAGCAGCAATAGTTTTGACATTGCTGTTTAACATCTTGCAGTGTTTACTTTTAAGGGTTAATTAAATGTTTTTATCACTTCAGCCAGCAGTGTCTTTACCACTGCTTTTGACCACTTGAGTCCATTTTAGATCTGTAGTTAAATGCAGTTCCATGGCAATTATTAAACACTCATCATTCATTTGCAACATCACTCCACAGCCTTCATACAGAAACTAAATTTATTGTAGTTACAATGGGAAAACACTAGCGTGATGAGATCAATACTGTGAAATCTGAAGATTGAAAAATAAGATGAGCTTTCTGGTTTAGCGCAGAGCCATGTAATCACACACCCTGCTCCCCTTTGAGAGGTTTTGAGATTGTGACAAATTTTGTGTTGCATCAGCTCTTCTCTATTAGAACAAACGTAATCTTTTCTCTTTTTCTTTCTTTTGTACGGTGCTCGGATTTTTAACGTACTGTTATCCTAGGAAGTCTAACTAGAACACTAATGACTTCTGCTTTGCTTTTTTACCTTTGTAAAGTCGTTATTAAATTTTTAGTTCCTCCTTGAAATTACATCCCAATTATTCTAGAATAAAGTCCTCCACATGCATTTAGATTTTGTGTAAACTTCAGAGTGTCACAGTTAAAATTGAAGCTTTGAAGAAAGGGACTAGACCTTCAGAAAATCCCTCTCCTCATCCACACTTTTCTGATAATTAACCCCAGCGTCTGTATGCAGTCATGTTTGAGAGATCTTACCAGGAGTTAAGGCTGCCTGTAGAAATAAGCTTATTTCTAAAATATTTGGTGACTTAAACTCCTTGATTCTCTGCTATCCTTTACAAGGGACAATTCTCCTGCTTCCTTTTCATTTGAAATAGAAATTACACAAACCGGGAAGCTCAGGATGCAAAGCAGCCCGAGGAAATTGCTGCAGTTGCAGCAATGTTCGTGTGACTGCAGCCAGAAACTGTCACGAGACTTTGAAGTTGATAAGGCTGACTAATACTACTCTTTATAGACACAGTGGAGATTTTAAAATTAACATGATAAAATTTGCTTACAACTGCTTCCATTGTAAGTAGATTGCAGGTGGATTGCCGGGTTTATTTTCAAACCACCTGGGAGTCTAAGGAGGACTTTTGGCCTCCAACCGCAACTTCAAAGCCCTGCTCTGCAGGTTCCAGCTGCAGCTGGGCCACAGTTTGTTGTTAGGACGGACACTGAGGATTTCATAGGTACCACATACTGTTTGGATTTCTGTTCTGTTAGCTTAAAATAACAACAGATCCTTAAAAGTGCATGTAAGGACACACTCAAAATACATTTCAAATACTCAGGCACATCGTGTGTGCAACTTTATAATGTAACACTAAGGTGCAAAGAAGCTTTTTTTGCATTCTGGGACCTTTTTCTCTGAATTAAAAATAGGCTTTTTTTTTAGTAGGAATCACTTTTCTTACTCCTAAAATTCTGGGTTAGGAAATGTTCCAGTTTATTTTAAAGATCAGACACCTTAACTACCTTGGTGATTCCAGTTCAGTGCAATTAGATAATATTTTTTGCCTGTCTGTTTATATAAATACTTGGGTAATCTGGCAGATAAATCAAATGCATTTTTTTTTTCAGATCCATTTCAATCCATACACCTTTTTTTTTTTATGGCAATTTTTTAAATTGCCATTATAGCTATTTGTTGAGCTTGTAGAAAAAATCTGTTTTGTATTTAGAAAAAATATGAACTATTAACCCTGAAACTATGGAATAATAAACACTGAGATTAAGTTCAAACAAGTAATGTTGACAGCCAAATTAATGCTAACTTCAGAAAGAAAATATTGTTACTTCCTAATAATGGCTAAAATACCTTGATTTTTTTGAAGAGGAATTTCTGATCTGTGTTATGACACAGGGAGCATAGTTGCAATCATTGAAAAGAAGAATAATTCCCAAATCTTTAAAACTTCATTAGAAAATACAGTCTCACAGTTAGTATATTCGCATTATTTTTGTTCTGCAATAGAAAGGTGGTTATATCAATCCTGCACTAGGAGATGGCCTTGAAATTTCATTTTCATCCACAATTCATACTATAGTATTATATATATTATACTTCCATATTTAATCAGTATCATTTAACTTTTAAACTATGCACAGGGAAAGCAAACCTCATTATAACAGGTAAGCATAAATAGAAAATCTGGTAGGTGTAATAGATGAACTTGGGGAACTTAAACTCTTTGAAATACCATTTTACGACATCGCTGCAGAAGGTAAAAGTATTTAAAGAGGTATAAATTCTTTCCAGCAGTCAGCATTTTCTGTTGCACGTATCCTGTCCTATCTATAGGCCATGCAACACATGTACCTTCAATTACTATGTCTATCATGACAGCAGCAAGGAGTTCATGCTTGCGTTCTTGTTACCGTGAACTTTTCTCGCATGGTAATACAGTAACCTGTTATGTCCATCATCTGTCTGGCGGGACAGCTGTGCTCAAGTGAAGGGTCTTCAGAATGTAAGTGACATGCGTCCTGCCCTACAGGGTAATCCAGAGAGAGATCAAGGAAGGGCCCTATCCATTCCTTTTCCTGAGGCATTATTTTTTTCCTTAATCCCTCCTACGGTGGGGGGTGGGAGAACGGAGATGTTCGTTCTTTTCCATCTATTCACATGTCCAACAAAGACATCATTTTAAAAAATCCTATATACAAACGCGATCGAGACATTTTTGGAAGAAATCAAAAGTTCTGAAGACGACGTATCTTTTGAGTGTTCATCTTTTTCCTGCTTCTCAGGTCTGCAGTGGAAGCGTCGTCATACTGTATTAGTTTCCTTTCAAGTGAAAACAAGTTTGATCTGTTCCCTAAAGTGAGTGAATAGAGAATATCTGCCACTAGACTCCAGGCTGGGATGGACAGTAGGTAACTGCTATAGCTGATTAATCTCATTCCTCAGTGAAGCTGCCTGGCCAAAACGCCAGGCCTAACAGCACATCCTCTCTACTAGAAGGCAAAACAAGCTGTGGGGTTACTGCAGAACTGAATTCAAGCCTTTGCGAGACTTCCATAAAGAAGCATTTTAGTGCCTCAAAATGATCTGCCTCAGACAGGGCCAGGTTGATTGTGCGTTTAAACTATACCACGCCTCCAATTTGCATTTCTTAGCATGACTTAAAACAGCTTTCCTGGGCAGGATTTGATCCTCTGCCCTTCAAAACTGACTGTGATTGTGGTAATGGCGTGCGTTTCCGTGGGGGTCTGCCAGGCTCAGACAAGGCTCTGCTGACCCCTGCTGCTATTCGTGCTTTTTTCCCTGCTTTTCCTTCTGCGGACAAAGATTGCCTCCCTTTGCTAAAGATATCATGTTGTGAAAAGTGTCTCGGAACAAGAGGTATACCTTGCCTTTTGCTACTTTCTGGTCATTAAGAGCTTGCATTTCTGTCCTTTTTGTGTCAGAGAAACACCAGTATTGATCATAAGATATCACAGGCTGATGCAGGCAGGGAAATTCTCTGAATTCATGTGCAGCAGAGTGGCTGTGGTGTTGGTGCAGATCTCATTTGTGAAGTCCTTCTTCTGCTTTGCAATGCCAGTGGTTTCTGCTTCAGCTCACTGACAGCTGTCTCACAAAACAGTTACCATAGAAAATTATCAAAATTAGATGTCTCTTTTAAGCATCCTATAAAAATGAAGGCTTTTACTTACCTGAAACAGACATAGGTCTTAGTACAGCAGTCACCACCATTTTGCTGTAGCAGAAGCGTAAAATGCTCTGTATTTTTAAATGGCACTTTTCATGATAACAGGCTGCGGTCTGACTGATTTTTGTTTTGTTTTGTTTTGTTTTCTTGTGTGTTCATCTCAAGACTTAGTTATGACTCATACAGAGAAAAAACATTAATACGTGTAGGATATTTTCATAAACTAGGCATAATCACAAAGCCTAGAATATTCATGACGCATACTGTAGTCCTTGGCTTTATTACAGAAAAGAAGAGGAACACGCATGACTGAGAACCTTATCTGGCATTGTTCATTTTCACTGTCATTAATACTTAATATGAAAGTAGTAGGTCTAGTTTACATATTAAAAATAGTGTTTGCTTAAAAATATATATATATTATTAATGGGGTTGTTTCGCAGTGGTATTACTTAGTCGATTAAATACAAACCCTCAGGTTCTGAGGTTCTGAGCAGTCAGGTAAGATGAAATATCTGTAATAGTATTTGCTCATCTTTTTGTGGTGTGTTTCATTATAATTTTCTGCAGAGGAAATTACATTACACATGTGCAAGCACATATATACACACATGTTGCTGTAATCACGGCATTGGACAAGCTACAAAGGAAACAATAAAAGAATCATTGATACCAACTAATGACATTTAAAATTCAGATTTAGTTTACTTCAAAAAGGAGTGGATTCATTATTTTGCCAGGGTGAAGCTTGGTATTTTGTGTTTCCATATCTTATATTTAAGTTGTTTTTATTTCCTTTGTTACTGGCAAAAACAATATCAAACTCTTAAGTCAGTGTATATCTTATCTAGCAAGATGGTATATACATACTCATCAGTCTTTCCTTGCTGCTTATGTGTTAAAATAAATATAACTATATGTAAGTATATATAAATTTTAAAGCATTATACGTTTTTTCTTGTCTATTTGAGTACCATATAAAATACATTCTTCAGACTGTGATTTTCTTGGTCTTTTTTTTCAGATTTCTGAAATGGGCTCTACTAGGTGTACCTATTGTTTAGCCTACAAGTAGTCATGTACTATATATTTTGGCTATGTAATCACCTCTCTTGGTAATTTACTGATGATTGTGAGAAGCTGACAGAGACAACATAGTTTAACCTTCAACATGTTATAGTTGAAATTTGTATGACTTCTATATAGTTTTCAAATTTCTAGTCTAGCCCTATTACGGTTACATTCATAACTTGAGTATTAAAAAATTCTGATTTACTTATATATTACTGTGTCAAATATAGTTCGTATGGAATAATACTGTAATAATTGAAGCCTATTAATTCCTCCCACCCCAATATATTCTCCATAACACTGAGCCAAAACAGCTACGTTATCAGATAAGTTGATTTAGGACTTTCTACATGTGTTCATATAGCCATTTATCTCAACCCTTGCCGAGGAGACCTTTATTAAGCTGTGATGACTGCTGAATATGAAATGTAACCAAGATTATTTTTTTATTCAAATATAATTTAAATATTCATCAAAGAGGAGTTATGCTTGAAACTGACAGAGACTATTAACATCAAAAAATATAATTAACTGCACTGGGTATCATGAAGCAGAGTTAGCCAAATAGCCGAGAGGTCTAATTGCTCTAGAGTCTGAGAAGCAATAGTTTTATTTTATATTGTTGCTGTGGAATTAACAGTGATGTGGTTTCCTATGCGAGGCAATTAAAAGCTGCCTGTTAAGGTTCATTGCACTGTAGGAAATCCGTTGACTATCACTTAGTAAACAGAACTGACATGCAAAAAGTACGTGAAGATGGGCAGAACAGGGTATAGACTGGAAATTAGGACAGATTAATAAGAATTAAATATATGTCAGGAAATTATGAGTACTTTCTAGTATTATAAATCCAGCTCTAGCAAAGAAAGTGAAAAGTTCATTAGAAACACAAAGGAAATAGAATTTAAAAATTATTACAGAGAAGTTATTTAATTGAGAAGAAAGGAAGGGAAGAGTAACAGTGATTTAAAAATTAAAAAGTGGCTACAGAGTATACAAGTGAGCAGATCTTATAGTCTGGAAATTTCCTTCTGCCACAGAATAATCGCCTACTTATAATAAAAAGAACCTTCTGACCTTTGTGGCTCAATTAAGCTTTTTAGTTGAATTCAACAAGGCAAAAAAAAAACGCTTCTTTATTGAATCCCATAGATTATGCATGTGCCCAGGCTATATAGCCTAAAAAGAGGTGGTCATATTCATGATATTTCAACATTAACGAGGTTGCTGAAGTGGAAAAGTTTAAGGATCAAAAATTCAAACAGTAACAGTAATTTACACCATTTTTTAATTTTTTTTTTCACTCTAATAAGAAGATTACAACCTAATTGCTTAATAAATAGGCCATGATTACTGAAAGACATAGATAATTTCCCTCTTTCCATTTTATTTTCTACATATTGCAGAACAATAATTAACAAAAATGCTGTGGCCACAAATTATTTCCTTTCATATAAAAAGTATAAATAAAATGAGTTTGCATGTGTATTCTTTAACTTAGTATGGTAGTCAATTTTTAGATTTTTAAGAAGCAACCTGAAAGTGTTGGACTTGTAAAATAAAATCAAAGAATTCAGCTAGACTTGCTGCTATATATATAAAGATTGGCCGCCTGTTTCATATATTATTTAGCATGCTTACCCTGTTTATATCAGTGACATAAGAGTGCGTGCTACTTTCTCCGAAGAGCACTGTCTTTGCCGCTTCACAGCACAGTGCCTTGTACTCCCAGGCTTGCATGGTGTTAGCAGATATTTAAAGCACTTCAGCCTAACATTTTATAGGTCATGATGATCTGAGCCTATAAAACAAGTTACTGCAATGAAGTTAATGCAGTCTTAAGAGTTTTACATAGACTGAATACTCAGTATTAGGTATATTTTAAGCCTGCTATAGACACATCAGTGGGGAGCAAAGGCTCTTATCACACAGAATTTTTCCATGTCAAACCTGCTATAATACAATGGCAGGTTACTACAAATTCACTATTGAAAGTCTTATTTTTTCAGTTTTTCACTAAAACACAGTAGCTATAGCAGCCTTTGAATTTTGATTTCTTCCAGCATGCAAGCATATATGCAAACAGGTTCTGTAACATTTATAAAAGAAGTTAGGTAGCAGAATAACTTCACTGAGCAAGCTGCTCTGACCAAAGTCATAGCGTTCAAACACCTTACAGGAAGAAGTCTTACTACCTAATGACACAGAGCTGTGTAATGGTTCATAAGGCAAGATACGTATTTTGTCATAGTAAGTGCAAGGGCATCTATGCTTTCTTAGTAGTAATCTGGGCAACTGAGATCTTTAACCTTACTGTTTGTTGCTTCTCACGTATCTTGCTCCTTGTGATACATACATATATATATATATATATGAGGAAGGAACAATTTAAAAATGTATTTAATACATGTATTTTTCTAGCACTCTAAAATTGCTATTTCGACATAACTCAGATCTAGTGCTCCTTTCCTATGACCGTTTAATACATGAATTTAGACTGAGTTATTTAAGTGTAACAATAACCAGTTCTGAACCCGTAACCTTTCCATGTTAACTGAATTTCTTAAGAGCATTGAACTCAGCCCTACTATTACACTCGTGAAGCTGTAGGTGTTTTCTCATCTAGGATGTGGTAGCACTGATACTGCTTTCAGTACATTATTCTAGTGCCAGCATCACTGATGGGTATGAAAAACATCATTTACTTTGTATATTTAGTTTTCTTAGATAATTTTACTGCCTTTGTGGCTGAGATACAGCAAAAGAACACCTCCTGGAGTTGCATTTAAAACAGGAGCACTTTGGGTAATGTGCTGTAGACAGAACACATATGAGTTAGTGCTCAGTTATCATGAATGCCATCAGCAATGCCTTGTTGCTTTCTTATCAGCCACTTCCTGCTGTCAGCCCAGTGGTTATTTCAATAGAAAAGGATTTGCATCAAATGTAATACAGTATTATGTATGGCTAACATGGGGTTTTTAATTGTGCAGGCACATGAAACTCCTTCAGTGGTAGATGGTTTGATAAAAGGATTAGATTAGGAATATTTTTGACACAATTAAAGATTATCTGTGCATTGAAGGAGTCAAGCTAGTGAATTTTCTGATGTGTTTCTTACAGAGGTGAATCTGCTTGACTTGTGTAGAAAAAACAAAAACAAACAAACAAAAAACAAAAAAAAAACCAAAAACAAAACAAAAAAAACAAACAAACAAAAAACCAACAACACAGAATCCACAGGACTTTTGGAAATGTAAAAGTGAGCAAATGAAAGCATCTCCCTAAACTTTATTGGGTTTAAAACTGGAAATTTCAGGAATGGGAGACACACAACTCAAGTAACATAATCCCTTAACTTCAAATCACAAAGAAGAAAGTGGGATTGTGCTTCACAAGTTAGAGCAGAAGGATACTTGTGCAGGGGAAGTCCTATACCTAGAAGTCTTGCAAGCTTTCCAAATGATAATTAGATCCAGCCATCACTGTGGGTAATGAATATCAGTGCTATTGTGACAGGCAATCCTCTCAGAAGAAAAGAAAATACTTGTGGAGAGGACTCTCAGACACATTTTAATAGAAAATGACACCACTGTTACAGAGTTGATTAAAGACACCTACCAAGGGACAGCAATTCTGGAAAAAAAATTGAAAAAAAAGTTGTAATTTTGTTAATAGTTATCAGTTTAATATACATAACTTTAAAGCCATAAAATCTGCATTAAAAATTTTGAGGAAAAGGATCGTACCAACTTGCTAGCAGATTACACTTTTATAAATCTTGTAAATTAACCAAGTTGTCTTCTGGCCTCTTGCTCAGCATTTTTCTTTGCATTCTGTTGAGCCGTACAAATGAGTCGCTCCCCAGCCCTGTGGAATCAGTAGAGATGCAGCAGTGGCACATGGCCTCTGCTGATGAAAATTATAACCCAAAAAGGGGATATTCCCCAAGGCAAGTTTACAAAAAACAATTTATTCTTTGCACCCTGTAAAACTCATCTTACATGCAGGATCTCTTGCGTTATTACAAACTCTAATCCTCTGAGTGGGTAATTAACGGACCAGAAAAGCCATTTGTGGAAAGAAAGAGTCATAAGGGTGAAAAATATTTCTCCGCTGAATGATCTTTAAGGAGTAAATAATTACAAGAGTGAGAGGTTTGGGATGACCAATCTAAATCTGAACATAATTAGGATGAACACAGTTTGAAAATCGAAGCAGTTGGCATGTGCAACAATTCTCATATCAGAAGACTAATTAAATATTTAAAAGCCCCAAACCCCTCACTATTCACAGAAAAATAACCTGCCACAAAAGGGTCTGCAACTTTGCAGATAATTAGGAAGGGTTACAGGGGGAAAAAATCACCGATTGGCTTCAAGGTTCTGCAAGGTCACGTCTTATTATGGTGTATCTTTTATATGGTTTGATAACAACTTTCTTGCTAATTTTATCTAAATCGGGCATCACATAGCGATATTCCATTTCCCGTGTTAAAAATGTGATAATTTTTCTGTATGCAAACTGCAAGAGGTGAACATTTTTATAAATAATTGCTCCTAATTGATATAGGTTGTAATATTTTTTCATTATTCAAGGGAAATGCATATGTTAAAGGTCAGTTAGGGTCCACCCCTACACCCGCACCACATTTTGAAACTGTTCCTCCAGCCCATTGTAGAGGGAAACCACAAGACATGAGTTCATGCTACCTCAGTGGTAAATTCTGTAATTAGTATGTCTTACCTGTTAAAGCCAAGCTACAGCTATGTTGGATATACATTTCTGCAGACAGGGGAGCTGTGCTACACGCATGGGACCCACAGTGAGTCAAGCCTTTTTTGCGTTGAACTGGCCGGGAGGTTCAGTGGAACTGCAAACACAAGGGTAGTAAGTCTTCCAAATTTTAGAAGAATTTCAGTAACAAATCACCTCCATCAGCTGAAATACCTTATTTTAGTAATTAAAGTGGGTGATTTTTTAAAATGTATTTAAGATCTGTACAAATTAATGTGAAGGATAAAGCTACACGTTCTCAATATTGTAATTGTTCAAGTCACTATTCATTTAATAAAGACTCAGAAGCTGTCTTAAGTGACATCACTTTTAACTACATTATGAATATGCTGAATGCCAAGCCATGGATAAAAAAGATCTACAGTGCTGCAAGAATGGGTTTTAAACGGTTTTTACTATTATCCTATGATCTCTGCCCGGGAGTCTGTTCTCCAGCGAGTGGTTTGCAGCGTTTCACCTAGGAGTTAGACACAGTGTTTGAGGATTTGCTCTTAGATTTGCTGTGGCTCTGCTTTAGTACGGTGCCTCAGAAGTAAACACCACTCCGTGAAGCTCCTTCATTGGTACCCAACCCTACGTTTCTCATCCAAAACCTGCTTGACCCACAAGATGTGATGCTGCACTCACGTTCGCTCATTGTGAATAATCTGTGTAAATTGCTCGGATATTATGATGCTACACTACTAAAGTTTTCATTAGTAAATAAGCATTGCTTCAAGCTATTTATTTTGCTTAAATGGTGAAATATTTAGTTGGGTCTTTTGAACTGATTACTTTTCAGCAGTGCAGATCTGCTTAGCTTAGTTTGTGTACTAAGACATACACTTTTAATCCCATGCTAAATTTTTCTTGCAAAGCATATGTACATAAATAATCTGACAAGATTATGAATATGACTTTATTTCCATTTCTTCTTCTTCAGACAATTTTACATTAGAAACATTTTTGCTAAAAAGTAGGTGTCCTCTGCTCCATGCTGTTACAGAGTTTTGGTTTTGCTTGAACATGCACATTCCTGGCAGAAATCACTCACCAGCAGTTTATTCCATTTGCTTTGCATACCTATTTGTGTTTTGCAACCAGTTCCTCAGAGGCTCAGGTAGCTCTAGTAGGCCTTTCACATACATGGTAGAAAGTAGTGGGCATAGAAAGATCAATTATAAAGCACTTCAAAAATTATCGAGAGATGGCAGAGTTACTTATTCCACTGGAATCTACATTTCCTTTTTTTTTTTTTTTTTTTTTTCCTATTTGATCTGATGCTTCAGTTTCAGGCTAATGATAACTTCATAATAATAGCATTTACACAGATAAACGAAGTATTGGAACAAAAATGAACTGGAAAAAGTACTGCTGATGTGATAGCTTCAATGGGAGTAAGTGGAAAGGTCTGCTCTTTTAACAGTGACTGCTTTGAATTTAGCAAACATGAATACTAAAAGGCAAATGGGTCATAATTAAATGCATTAAAATTGTAAGAAGTTGAATGCAAAAAACACTCTGATAAATGACTTTGCCATACAGATCCGATACACATTCATTGATAGTGAATCGGATTTGGTAACCCCAAGAAAGGGTCTGTGGGATTTTCATATTTTCTGTTGTGTTTTATTGTCTGTTTTGAGTTTTCATCATGCCTACTCTTAAACTCCCAAAAGATTACATTGTAAAAAGAAAGCACAATTAGATATTACTGTGTATTTATTGAGCAAACAAAAACAAAGCTCTGGTGCACCGTCTTGTAAATATTAATTATACACTATTTAGCTTCCTAATGTTATGTTTACTTAGTAATTGGGAAGATTCAAGAAATCATCAATATTTTATTTAAAAGGAGAATAGAAACAATTTTCTCACATTTTTATCCTCCAGATATGTTTCATCTGACACCAGGGTTACTGCTGTAGTGATCATGAAGTGATCATAAGTCCATATGAAATCCCGACTCGGGGTTACAATTTTTTCAAAACAATTTTTACATACCTTACTGCTTTCATGGTCACAGGAACATTTCCAATATTGAAACACAAATATTATGGACAAATTCTGCTTTCATACATGCTCATGCATCCCCTGTTCTCTTCTTAGATTATGAAAACTACCACCACAGCCTGCTAGATCTGTTTTCACTTTGAGCTAAGTAAAAGTGGTGCTATTTTTCTTTAGCATGCTCATTCCCTCATAATAGTTTTAGGAATTCTAACTTGAAAATAACTTTTAGGAAATCTTATACATGCATAAGCCAAAGTGGCAGTATGACATACCGCTTTTTTAAAAAGCAGCAGTAGGATTACATCCATCTTGGCTCCATACGAATGTGTGCATTCACTCTTGAGGGTGTAGGGTTGTACTGCTGCTGCAGTTGCTCTAGCAGTCTGGATAGCACAGTGCTGGGGGACCAAGGCTGCTTCAAGTCAAGGCTTTATAGCAGGGATAGGTTTTTAGCAGGTCTTTTTTTCAGGCTTTGGTTAGATCCAGTTTGTTAAGTGGTTAGATTTCATTTCTGGTATGTAATAATATATTTCTTGTGAGGTGAATTTGAAACTCAGAATTTAAGTATGTTACTTTAAATAGTTTTATCTCCTGTTGCATGTGGGTGTGAGTGCACGTATATCTAATATATCTAACATAAAAACTCTATTCTCTGGTTATTTTATATGTAAGTTTTGTACGTGCTTTCTAAGATCAAATTAATAAAACATAGCATTTAAGTAATAGTTGACATTTTCATACATATGTAACTTAGAGTTTAATAACAGGAGTGGAGGTCTAGTGAATATGCATACGTAAGCAGAAGCACATCACACACGGCAGTTGTAGACCATTAGGAATACATATGTAAAGACAGCCATTTATTCTGGGTAAAGAGGTCCAGGAATGTTTCCATTTAAAATGTGCTGTTGTTAAAAGTCAATACACGCAGCATAATCATCCACATTCCCATCTCGTTACTCAGACTGTAACTCACACAGGGTGAATAAGGAACAAGAAGACCGTATGGAGTATGTGGTGCTACAACTCATAGTTTACGTGCGGCAAGTGGTGTTTGAGCAGGTTGCTGCAGGCGATATGCAGGAACATGTCATCATGCTAGCTTTTAAGTATTTAATCAATACGCTGAAAGAGAAATACTGTCAGATCTGGCTTAAAAGTTTTCAAAACATACCAGAATAGTTTGTTTTAATGTATTAACAATTTTATCAAAATGAATTTTACTTAAGTGTAGCTTTACACTATCATTTTTTAGCTTTTTAAAGTGAAATATGCATGGCTTTTCTGTGTTTGCCAGTTTACGTTACTTAAAGAAACACTGCATTCATAGAAAGCTGTTGCTTTAGGAGTACGCAAAATAACATGAATAGTCTGTTTCTGGTATGAGCTTAACCCGGTACCTTTTTTAAAACAGCACAAATGTTTCTTCTATGTTACTGTCTTTATCAGAGTTATGTATATAAAACAAAAGCATTTGAAGGATAAATTATGATGCAGACCTTATTTTGTACGTCTTAACTTTGAAGAACTGCAGGAACCACTTGGAAAGGAGCAGCTCATATCTTTATGTGACATATGTTACCTACCCGTAAAGGTGACCTCTTCAGTCAGTCAGTCCATTTGACCCATCTCATGCTAAAGTGTCTCCACAATCTGCATTTCAGGTCTGGTCCAGTCATGATGCACTCTGTTTTTCATTTTAATGCTGGAGTATTTGTTCAAGTCCATAGATTTTGCATTTTTAATCTTCCTTAGAACAGTGGTGAATAATGGCCCTTGGCAGGAGATAATGAAATTTTCTTAATTTATATTTTCAAGCAGAAGCTTCAATTGAAAATGGCATACTATGGCCTGGAGACATAGCTCTAGTGCAAGTTTCAGGGGAGCTGTAATAATAATGCAGTGCCAGCGGTGATGGGGAATGATAGGACAGTGAAGAAGTAATTTAAGAAAGAAAAGAGAATGTACCAAAGCTTTATTGTAGCATATCTAATGATCTGCTGAAGATTCCCAATAGCTTTTGGAGCATGACAGGAGAAACTAATGTTATCTTGCCAAAACAGAAGCCCCTGCTTAATCAGCAGAACAAGATTATTGATTAAAACACCTCACACAATAGATTGCACATGGAATCTCATCTCCATACATTGCACATGGTAAAGTGCAATAATGAGCACAAGATAATAAAAAAGGAGCAAAAGCATTTTGTTGGGAATTGTACAAGTCAAGATTAGAGTTGAAATGCAAACAAATTATTGTGGAAGGTACAGCTGTCCTTAAAGATGAGCACAGAAGGAGGTGGGTGCAGCAGGGACACGGGTACATAGTGAGTGGAAGATGCTCGCTAACAGCACTACTGGAGCTTCTTTCCTTCCCTTTTTTCTGTATTCATCTGAAATGTGAAAGGGCCATTCCTCATTTGCAGTCTTCTTCCTGAGGTGAAAGGAGTTCAGACATTGTACTGTAACTGTTAATTAAACACTCCATTTGATTTTTAGATTACTCTGATGCATCTGCATTATGAAAATGTAACCTTTCTTCATTCATATTAAAATATTGAAGAAACGAGTGTTAGAGTACACAATTACTCCTTGCATTCATGAGAACAGTGATACTTCCTACATTTCCCTTTGCAAAACTCTTGCTGGTAGCACAGGAACCTGAATTATCATTCTTTCAGTGCTACAGTTAGTCTCCTAACTAGGGTTTCAAATTTAATTCATGTATTACCTTTTCTAAATCACCTATTATCAAGTTCTTTGCAGATCTGCTTTATTTCCTTGTAAATGACAAAGTCATAGTGTCTTAAATCTTTGTGAATGTCATGAATGCCTCAAGTGTGAAGATATTTCAGTGTGAGATAATATGAATTTTAAGATTGTACATAAAAACCTGTGGATTTGCATAGTTCAAAATAAACTGGGGAAGTATGCAGTTAACTAGATTACAGAACACTTAAATGATACTTTCACCTACAGAACCTACAGAAACCTACAGAAACCTACAGAACCCTTAAACACTAGATTGCAAACACTTAAACACTAACGTGTTTGTGATTTGACTTCTTAAATTCCAAGAAACAACTGGTTCGCACCATGCTTTCAGATGGAACAATTATAAAAGAGTTTGGACAGATGGACTGAAGTAACAGTATGTTGTGTAGAAAAAATAACATTGGTTAAAATGCATGAGGGACTTCAAGTTAGTTGGCAAGTTTTTTTGTTGTTGTTTTTGTTTTTCTGTTGATGTCCAGGCCTACTTTTCAAATCTATAGGGATTTTACTTTTATTATGTTATTGTTGTGGAGAATCCAATATTCAGAAAGGGCTTACCTATTCAAGAAGGAATGGAAAATGGGACATGAGATTATGTCGCAAAGATTGTAACTGTAATATGAGCATAGTGTTTCTAAATGTAAAGATTTCTCAAAATTATGAACCTCTGCTAGAGCAGTGATGGAGGTAGCTTTGATGCTCTGTAGTCATGTAGTTTCTTGCTGTAAAGAATATCAGCTGAGACCTTTAGCAGTTAGTAAAATGGTCTTTGTAGGCAGCAGCAGAACTGTAGGCCAATAACCAATACAGAAGTTAGTATATTATGTTCTACAGGGGAAAAACCTACAATGCTGAAGACAGAAGACTTCCAGAGAACAAATGACAGTACTGTACATTTCCTGAGTGGCTTGTCTCTTAACTACCTCTACAAAGCCCACATCTTCTTTGTCTCTCCAAAAGCCATGACGTGGGATTGACAGCTGCTGTAGATACTGTTGGGGTTTTTTGAAGATTTCACTGGAATTGGAATATGACCACTAACTAGTTAACAAATAGTTACCTGAATGTGGATTTTTTTACATATGAATGTCTTAATCAAGCTGCTTTAATTTGAAGTCTTAGAAGCACGTGAAAATCAGAACCTTATATGAAAATTGCTTCGGTTTTGTAAAATGCAACCAGCAGCGTATTCTTAAATGCAGATTAGTGATTTGAATGTGAAAAACTACAACTTAAAGCACAAATCCTTCTATTCATTTGGTTATCCAAGTAATTGCCCTTGCTGGGTGGGGGGATGCTTTGTAGCACTGCTCTGTACTGCAGTACCAGGCAGGCTCATTGTGTTTTGAAACTTGCATCTCCTTCATTTTGACCAAAGGTGAGCAAGAGGCGACCATATGGAGAGTAAGCAAAATTTTAGCTGTAGAAATAGTCAAAAGTGTTTACAAAGTCTACGACTTCCTGAAATTACCACTCAGTGCCTGAAGTTTGACACTAGTACTCATTGTGGAAAGACAAAATAGTGCATTGTTTTAAATATTATTATTATATAGCCGTTTGATACAAGCTAGCATGAACTGCAGTTTCCTGACTGATGACAGAGTGATAATTCTTTCACCCGGGGAAAATGAAAGAGAAGGAAACAAGAGTCCATCTTTTTTTTTATAAGATTTACAAATACTGCTAATAAAACTTTTTTTTTTTTTTTTTTTTTTTTCACAGCTAAATATAACCTTCATCAGTTTCATTTTCAAGCAATTCCTCCCAATATGTATCCATTTTATTTTGCGACAAATCAGTATTTCTCTCTTAATTGCTGCTCATTCAAGTGTAAAATGAAATTTTCATACAGCTCAAAGCTGTGGAAACCGTTATACTGAGTGATGCACTACAAAGAGTCTTTCTGTAGGAATGGTTTTGGCTTCAGTGTAAAGTTTTCACTAACAAAACAGAAAAAAACATAAGAAATGATTACAAATTCTTATATCCAAGGTTTTTATGCTGCTTAGTCTGACCTGAGTTGTAAAAAACTTGTATGGGGAACAAAGAGGCCTGTGAAGTTTAGGACTGTGCTGCCTTCTCCTACTTCTTCAGCCTCCTCCTACACCATGCACATGAGATCTCTGCAGTGACTTTCTCTACAAGCTGGTTGCACGTGTCATCTCTTCCATGTGGCTCTGAAAACCATCATACTTGTTCCAGTCTCTCAAATACACTTCACAAGCTGTTGCCTTGAGTAACACTGGCACCCTGAGTCGCACAGAACCTGTGTGAGGTCTGCACGAGGATCCGACCTATGCTGGCCGCAAGTAATGGCCACAAGGTGAACTCCTCACCATCTATCTGGTTGTGCGTGTATATAGAAATCATGGGCTACTTCCACTCAGGTTTGCAATTATAAGCCTTACGAGACCAAAAAAAATAGTTTTTAGAAAAAGAGACAGAAGAATGAAGAGATAAATTCAGAAGAGTCATTGCTCGTGAGTTTACTCAGCAAGAGGCTCAGTATGTCCTAACCAGTTTTGTACAAGCTTGATTAGAACATAAAAGGGAAAGTGATTCATATCTGAGTTCTTCAAATGGGTTTGTTCTACCTTTCATGAGGTAGCATGAATTATTCTTATACCTACTGGCAAAGTAGAGCTGTGGAAAGCTGTTGATACAAGATAGATTATTTTAGCTAGGGATGTGGTATTCAGGGAGTGTGGGAAGTGGAAGGGCAATAGAGAAGTTGATGTACAGCTGAGTCAAAGGCTAGACCATTACTTAAGTTTAGACGTCTGTTATGCAGTTTGCATGACAAACAAAAGTAACCCCTGAGAAGTTCAGCCAAGCTCTTTTTCTTCTAGTCACCAAACTCCCTGACCTTCTCTTCTTTCCATCTACTTCCTTCTGACTTTTTTTTTTGTATTATATTTTGACCATCTCTAGGTGTTAGTTTTTCCATTTTAAGTTCCAATCTATTAAATCTTTTATTTGTTTCTTTCTTCTGGAAGTCTCTGATTATTATTTAAAAACAAAAACAAAACAAACAAACAAAAACAAAACAAAAAAAACCCACCCTTTAAAAAGCATTAAATTCAGTAGATCCTTGTGGTTAGAGGCGTTGTAATGAAGTTCTTTGTGTCAAAATGCATTGGCTTCCATTGTTCAACAAATCATTTATGTTCCAATATTTAGTCTCCTCTAAAATGCATTTTAATTAATTTTCTTGCAGTTCTTCTTTTTAACTGTTTTTCTTATTTCCTCAGATGGTCATTCTTTACCTCTTGCTGTAACCTAACAGAGGAAGCATAGAGTCCACCAATTACTCCTAAAATAATTAAAATGGAAATGCTAATGCTCTTTGTCTGCAGTAACTCTTCCAGCCAAAATCATAGCTTCCTTGAATCACAACAAAAATCTCTGAAACGTAAAACCATTCATCAGTATGTATACCTGTGAAAACTGAAGGAATTGCTCATTTGTGCAATTGTACATTATTCAAATTTACACATTTTTTCATTTTGTATCACTGCATTTTGCTTTGATTTTATTGAATAGTGGTGTCAAGTCAGTATATATTTGGGATATCTATCTCTACCAGTTGGAATGAGTGACATTTGAGATAACATCGATCCCCAAATTTGAGTGTAAAGCCAGGACTGAAATATTGTCTTGAAGCCTTATTTATGGACTCAGACTGATCTAGTATTAATTAACTTTGTTGTCTTATGGATTGGATTGCCCGAGTGTGAAGAGTTAGAACTGCATATAGCACTTAAGTATGAACTTGCAAATTAAATGTAATTTTAAATTAATTAGCTTTCTTTTCCCATTACAGGTGCAACAACCGAACACAGTGTATAGTAGTTACTGGATCAGATGTGTTTCCTGATCCTTGTCCTGGAACATACAAGTATCTAGAAGTTCAGTATGAATGTGTTCCTTACAGTAAGTATAATCTTTTTATTCTTGTTCACTTCCTCTGGCCCTCACAATTAAAGCTGGAGTGCTGTTACATGGAAAAGAAGCATATGTTTATGGCCCACAGACCCATTATGCATGCAGAGCACTTGCAGACTAGGGCCTCCAATTAGCTTCAAGAAGTGTGGAAAGAAGCCATGGTGTGATGCTGGCCAAGTGTCTGTCTGTGTTCTTAAGTGTTTGGCTTTTAAGGCTACTGTTTTTCCAGAAAACAAACTCGAATTAGCTATTCAATAGGCCAGATAGAAATTTGTACTTTTGCCCAATACCAGTTGCTGACAAATTGGCTTGGCTCACAGACTTCTAAAGAAGGAATTGACTTAAATTTTAATCATTATCTATTTGAAAGGCTACCTGCTGTTATGGTGATTTTGGGTACACAACAAAACCCAGCACTGACACTCCTGGGCAAATGCTCTGGTCAGGAGACATTATAAGACGACTTTGTGCTTCAGGGGCGCATTTGTAAGTGAACACAGATTCAGAGTGAATAATTCATCAATAAGTTAGTGAAACTTGTTTCTTAAAAACAGTGGGAACAGAAGTGAGAAAGAAATGTTCGCTTTTAGTGTAAAGCGAAAATGTGAACTGTGCCTTGAAATCAGCTGTCAAAACAGAACTTTTTTTACTGAAAATAAATACTGAAAACACACTGAGATAAAAAAATTAGAAGATATGGCTATTTCAGCAGTTTTGTACAATATTCTTTCTAATGCCAGAATTCACTAGTTTTAGACATACTTCTTATTTCCTTGCATTAATTAATGTTTTTTTTCACTGATGTATGCATGTTTTAAAAGTTCTGCAGATTCAACACTTTTAACTGGTTTTGCTTTCTTGTAAGGTCATTCTTTGCAGTGACTTCTCCCTCGTCATGTAACTCCACAGAGAAATAGCAGTACTTGCAATGGAATTTGAGCAGTGCACTGATCATTCCCTTACGTTATTATTAAGTGTGAATTTCTTGATCTGCAGTAATCCTTAACCAAATTCACATTTTCTGTTGGTACAGGAAACAGGCCAAGTCTGAGATGCAAAAACACTGTGGTGACAGTATACATCCAAAAAGGAAGGAAATGAGTTCTGGCATAAGCAAAGCTATGTCAAAACTGTCCATTCTATTTGCTGCACAACTTTAAAATTTAGACTTCTTAAACCAAAATACTACTCTGTACTGCTTCACCACATTGAACATACACTATTGTTAAAGGCCAAACACAGATCATCTGTTTTTTCTTCATTTCTGCTGTCATTGTGATATGGATGCTTGCTGATTTTTTTTTTCTGTACCATTTGTAGGATTGGAAGCCTACTGCATACAGTGATCCCTAGTACCATTCCTACTGTGTGTAGTATCGGTGGCTTGTTATACCTGTTCTTCTTGTGCCACTTTTAAGGAGTGATGTCTTACCCCAATCTAACCAAAATTTTGTTCCACAAAGATCACTTTTACTGTAGCTCACTTTTTATTCCCAAATTCTCAGAAAGAGGGCAGTGCAACTGATTCCAAACCATGGGGTCAGTCAAATGACAAGAGGTTACGTTTCCAGTTCCAGTAGGCTAGTTCATAGAGAAAAGGTATAATGCAAATAATGTTCAAACATAATTTTTTATGCTGTTTTAGGAAGAGAAGTGTGGATATATTCAACTGATTGGGTATTGCTGTCTACAGGAATCTTTTCTTTTCCAGTTTTCAGAAGTATAGTGTCACAGCGCGGCCTATCCTGTACTCTAACATATAGTAATTCTACTTTTAAAATGCTTATTTTTGTTTATTGTGAATTGCATTGGCCTACCCCTTCCTTGAATTATATAATTCTATGTCTATCGTAACTCAGGTTTCTGGATACTTCTTGTCTTTCAAAGTCTAAGTTTTGGAGTTTGTTAACTGCAGCATGTACGGTGATGACACTGCCTAATTCCAGAATTGTAAGAGGAGTCATCTGTTGTTACCAGCATCAACAGGATTGCCAGTTATTAAAATCAGTTTTGAAGTTTGATTTCAAGCTATACTGTGCTGCAGTAGCCATTTTGATTGTTGAACAATTTTTTTCCCCATCCCACAAAGTCTATCCTGTTATTTTTGCAAATCTCTTGATGCCCAATCAACACCAGTTATCAAGTCTAATTTTTTTCTCTCTTACTTATTCCAGTGCTCCACTTCTAAACGTACGGAATGACTAAAATAGGGTTGCAAAGAGCAGCTATCTCAGCAAAAGAGACTTGTTAAGAAGATGGGATAGGCTTTTGTGGGTCTAGTAAGGGGGATGTTTAGTGATCACAGCACTTCTAACCAAAGTTCAGTTATGCTTTTTACTTTTTCTGAACTTCAGTTACTGCAAGACTGCAAAATGTGCTATGCTGACATCTTTCAGCCCATGAGAGATTACAGCTAGCAATCATACCAACTCTTGTGGTTAAAGTTGAGAGCTCTTACACATTGGTGTTGGTGTCACCCTTGTACAAAATGCAATTTACGAGCTCCTCTTAGGTCTTGCTGGCCTCTAGAAATATGATCATGCTTTGCTGATCATGCGTATTGATTGAGCTTCCTCTGGGCTCTCATTGCCCTCATAAGAACGTACTTAATGAAAAGCTTCCTTTTTTGCATCTCATAGTGTAGACCTGTTACTGATGTTTTTCTAATCCTCTTTAGCTGAAAAAAATCTATTGAAATACTCAGTTGGATCTCCAACAAAACTAAAATTCTAGACAAATTTGATAGGCATTGCTTTGTCCTAAAATAAGAGTGTTATTGATTAAATTACAAAGAAATTGAGAGCACCATACTTGACATTTCTCTCAATTATGCTGCACAATGTGTGTTGACACTTTGACTGAATAACAGAAGTCGGCCCTTTTATTAAGAAGTACATCAAAAGTACCATTTTGTACATCTGTGCATTTTTATTTTAAGCCTTATTTGGACTCAGGAATTCAATAGCAAACATTTTAAAGTGTTTTATTCTCTCTCTGTCTATATTGATTAGACTTTGCAGCATTTGTTTATTTCAATAAGCCCATCTGTCCCTGAAAAATGTACAGTTGTACACCAATGCACTTGGAGAAGACATGCCAATAATGATTTTAGTTATCCCTATACTTTTTCCTGACTCCTATTACTAATTCTAAGTAGGTACAATATCAATATTGCTCTTTGGCGAGGAATAAACTCATGCATGAAAGTTCGCAAACAGAATCATATGAAAGTCATTAACACTGAATGTGAAACTCAGGAACTCACCTAAGAATGCATCTTTTGTTTACTCAAGAATTAGAAAATGCAGCAAAACAAGTTTGTTATCTAAATATGCACATATGAACAAAGGCTAGAAAAACTACTGTTCATTTTGACAGTACTAGCCCCCTTTCACTCTGCTTGTAAAGCTTTGGAGTTGTTCCCTAAAGAAACACTAGATAGCTCAGTCAATACCATTCTTCCAAAATAATCATATGTAATTTTGTTAAATGAAACTGAAAATACAAAACTTTCTATGGAACATAGAAATGCATTTTTCAGGATAGTACTGGAATACTGAAAATGTAATAGCTGTGCAAATAGTTTTGATACACTTCCTTGGTGCCAGCAGTTACTGTCACACAGATTGGTACATCTGTCATTTTCCAGGTCATTTTATGAAAGTAAGGGAACATACTTCAAAGGCTACTGAGTATATGAAATAGATTTTATTGCAAATAATTATTGGAGAGCTATTTACTATCTGGACTTCAGCTCTAAGTCTTCCATAATATGTTCCTTAAAACTTCCTTGGGGGGAAATTTCTATTGTAATCTAACTTTGTTAATCAGGTTTGATTTATATTTTCCATGTATGGTGGTGGAATGGAAATTTGTTTCAAACACTTAGTATGACTGTCCTTGCATACTAGCTTGCTGTTTCGGGCTTAATCGATGATGCTGGAGAATATCTGAATGAGCTAAATGTTAATCTTTTCTTCTCCTCTTGCTTACTGTGCTTTTGCTTCCTTTTTCTAGATGTTTTTGCTTATTCCTTTTAGTCTGATTTTGCAGTTATAGACAAAGAAGTGTCAAAAGTTCTCAAGATTGCATTCAGGAAAACAAATAAAATAAAGCCTAAGGAGAGCTAAAAGATATAAGCTGCTTTCTTTACAAGAAAGAAAAGCTGGGGGAAAGATGGGAGGGAAGTTTAATAAACACACATACATACCTATATTATTCATATGCCGTGTTTTGGATTTATAATTATCTAATATAATATGTATATGTGCCCTAGCACATATATGATATATTAACGTGTCACTTTTAAAAATCAACTTGATAGCATTACGCTTTGAGTTTGAGAAGAAGAGTATGTCTAGCATGCATTAGTAAAGTCATTCATTATTTATTCAGGTTCACTAAGTGAAACAACATGCCAACATATCTGTATTGCCTCCTTAATCTACTAAAATGATTGATCCATGTTCACTTATGTAACCGTAGAATCTCTCTCCTGCTAGGTTTTCCTGTTGTCTGTTTCTCTTTATCCAATATAGTGCAGTTCTTATTTTCCCTATATTTAGCGTCTGTTACTAATTTATCTTTAGATTAATAGTCAATTTATGTTAATCTTCTTTCTTTTTTCCTTGCACTTTTTTATTTTTCTTCCGATGCTTAAAATAGAAGTGGAGCAAAAAGGTAAATAACGTATACAGTCCAAACCCCAGCTCCTTGTTATGTGCCTTATGGATGTTAACCTCTTCCCTTCCCCTCCCCACAACACTCTTATATTATGATAATCAGCAGGATCTCATAAGTACACCTCATAAAGAAGTCGACTGTTTGCAAAAAAGTGACTTGGCTGCTTAAAGTAGGTGGCGGGGTATAGTGTCTGAAATACTTGGGCTGGAGGGAAGACTCCCTTGCTTTTTTCTCTCCCTTTCTCTTTGTCTTTCTTTCCCTCTCTTTCTCTCACCCTTGGGTAAATTGTTAATAAAGTGTCATCTTGCCTGGCTTCCAGAACCCTCTCCATAGCATGCCATGGTTACAGGGTTTCCTGGTCTGTTTCATTCATTGCTTTGGTTGTGTTTTGTTTCCTCTGCTCCTAATTGCTTTCTCTATATACCTGATGATTTGTTTCGTTCCTTTATTTTAATCGAGGCACCTCCTTTTTCAGCCTCACCACTTCTTAAAGTTCTAAACAAGTTGATGTGATTTTTTTGGACTGAAATGACCTAGCGCACTGCTGCACATCAGTTAAAAGCTCTGGAGCGTTAATGCGTACTCACTAAAAGTCTAAGATGAAAATGCAAGAGTAGCTCTACATTTTCAGCTGTCTGTGTTTGCCATTGAGCCATGGTCTGTACTAGTGAAAGCAGTTCCCATCCACTTTCCATACTGGTACAGCAAGAACGTGGTAACTTTAAGAAAAGTGGATGATAAAGGGTGATAATTGCATTAATTATAACATAAGGTATAATCTAGTGCCAATTAAATTGATTTTTTTTCTTCCTGACACAGTCATTATGATTTACCTACTTTTTTTTTCATTTTTTTCTTTTTTTTTTTTTTCTTTATTTTATTATAAGACAGTTTTAATCTGACATAATTCTTGTTTTACTTCTCTCTGTGACTGTTAGTTTTTGTTTGCCCGGGGACGTTGAAAGCAATTGTGGACTCACCGTACTTATATGAAGCTGAACAAAAAGCAGGTGCTTGGTGCAAAGATCCTCTCCAGGCTGCAGATAAAATATACTTCATGCCATGGACCCCGTATCGCACCGATACTTTGATAGAATATGCTTCTTTAGAGGACTTCCAAAACGGACGCCAGCAAACAACGTATAAACTCCCAAATCGAGTGGACGGTACGGGATTTGTAGTATACGATGGCGCTGTCTTTTTTAACAAGGAAAGAACTAGGAACATAGTAAAATTTGACTTGAGGACTAGAATTAAGAGTGGAGAGGCCATAATCAATTATGCTAATTATCATGACACCTCTCCATACCGATGGGGAGGAAAAACTGACATTGACTTGGCAGTTGATGAAAATGGCTTATGGGTAATTTATGCTACAGAGCAAAACAATGGGATGATAGTAATTAGCCAGCTGAACCCCTACACCCTGCGCTTTGAAGCAACCTGGGAAACGACATATGACAAACGGGCAGCATCCAATGCTTTTATGATATGCGGTGTCCTGTATGTAGTGCGGTCAGTGTATCAAGACAATGAGAGTGAGACAGGCAAGAATGCCATTGATTACATCTACAACACCAGGTTGAGTAGAGGAGAGCACGTGGATGTTCCTTTCCCCAACCAGTACCAGTACATCGCTGCAGTGGATTACAACCCCAGAGACAACCAGCTCTATGTGTGGAATAACAACTTCATTCTGCGATATTCTTTGGAATTTGGCCCACCTGATCCTGCCCAAGGTAACAGTTTGACTTTTCTTATTTTTCATCTCTTTGTACTTCCATTCAAATAACTATTTCAGATCTCTTTGGTCTAAAATATATCTTTGAACAGAAAGGCAAGGAGGGTATGTGTCTGCACAGCTGAGCAGTACAGTGTTACATTGGTACAAAGCAAATTTACAGAACTTGTGAAGAGAGATAGAATTACTTCATTTGGTTTCATGTGGCTTGTATTTTCCTGTAATTTGTTTTATACAAGTGTTTAGCTTTTCTGTGCTTGAGAATGAGTTGGAGAATGGCTTATTTACTTTATATCATCAGTCAATTTGACTTTCTGCAGCTAAAGTAAGTTTGAGTTCATTCACACTGAGCCAGAAGCCTGTTCCCATTGGTTCTGTGTTACCTGATTTCTGAATTGATTACAGCACACATGCAGACCTCTTAACTTCTTGGCGCCAGCAGTTGAGAGTGATGTGTGCTGGGAGGTCACAGAGGAGACATACAGGGTTAATGTGCAATACCAAGCATAAATATTTTTCTGCAGACCTATTTTCACAGTTTCTAATGCTGGATTAGACAAGATTATCCAACATCCTTTCAGCAGATTTCTCAGCAAGTCCATTAAAACTGCAGTTCAGCTCACATGAAGTTAGAATAGCTACCTAAAAGGAAAGACACTAACTGCCCAAAAAGGGAAGTAAAAAAGAGGTCTCTAGGTCCCAGCTGTCCCAAAGAATGACATGAACAGGCACAGCCACATATTGACACCTGTGGGGGATAGTATAAAGAGAAGTGTTCTGTGGCAGAAGAATATACATGCATCAAAGAACAGGTTGTTGGTAAGCTGCTTTAGCAATAAAGTCTGATACTTCGCTTCTGTCATCCAATTGGCATATGTGCTTAGCAGCCATATTTTCTGCTTCAAAAAATAGTAATAACGGTTTCTCTCCATGGAAAGTTGCTGTTTGGCATTGTCTCAGCTGATGCATGCACAGCAGGATGAACTACATAGTGGTGCACCTCTCCTGCAAAGACAGGCTGAGAGTGTTGGGGTTGTTCAGCCTAGAAAAGAGAAGGTTCTGGGAAGACTGCATTTCAGCCTTCCAGTAACTAAAGGGGGCCTACAGGAAAGATGTGGAGGGACTTTGTCAGGGAGTGAGTGTAGTGATAGGACAAGGGGTAATGTTTTCAAGTATTCAATGATAGGGTAGGTTTCGATTAGATATAAGGAAGAAATTATTCATTCAGAGGGTGGTGAGGCACTGGAACAGGTTGCCCAGAGAAGCTGTGGATGCCTCATCCCTGGAAGTGTTCAAGGCCAGGCTGGATGGGGCTTTGGGCTGCCTGGTCTAGTGGGAGGTGTCCCTGCCCATGGCAGGGTTGTGGAATTAGATGGACTTTAAGGTCCCTTCCAACCCAAACCATTCTTCAGTTCTATGATTCTTTATCAGTATACATATAACTTTTCCTAAATATAGAAGTACATAAGATGCAGCACCACGAGGCAGTTTAGAAGTACCACACTAGCAATCTCCAGAGCCCCATGATGATGTTACCAGTCTGTCTCCTGCAGACCTCCCTGGCGGTGTGACACCAGTCTCAGCCAGTTCCAGTGTTTGGGGGCTGAGCTCCAGCCTGAGGGGCAGCTGTTTGGCTGGCTCTGCACTCTGTGAAGCTAGGCTATTCCTCAGGGAGGCTTTGCAGCTGCTCTTAGCGGAGACATACCCACCTAGGTAATTAGAAAAAAATTATAGCTTTCATTTTCATACATTCTCAGGCATGTCACTTTTCATTCAGTTTAACTGAGATGAAGATACAGTTTAAATTCTCCAATGCCTTAAAAGTAAGAGCAGAAAATGGAGGTGCAGGCTTTTCGTAGCTTTTGCAGTTCAGACATCTGCCATGAATATGGCAAAAGCTAATCTTTAAATCATGGCATTAAGGGAAAAAGCATTTAGGAAGAGCAGGGAGAGACAAAAAGGCTGTCATTTGTGTTAGTACCACCAAACATCTCTAGTGAGACATTTCATAATGTTTTTATTATGAGAGAGTCTCTAAGATCCTAACTTACAGTACACATCTCAGCCACATCCCATGTAATATCAGAAAAAGTTTTGGGTATCCAGCAGCACCCCTTCATGTTCCTGGGTTTCCATTTGAAGAAGCTGGCATGCAAGGCAGAGTGAGAAAGATGGTATTGCAACCAGACCTAGACAAGAAAGGGTCTAGGGCACACTGCAGGGTGCTTGCCTCTCATCTAAGCGTTTTACCCATTCACCCATGAAGATACAAAAGGAATATTTTGAGTAGTTTGTGAGTTTTTGTTTTAGATGTATTAAGACATCAGTAAATACATTTTGATTGTGACCTTTTTTAAATATAGAAACCATATGAAGACATTAGGTTTATTTGAATATGTATTACATTGATTCACAAAAGTTATTTTTTCCCTATATAGAGCCAATAACCACTATTTAAATTTTGTATGGATGCATATATGGCAGATTTAATAATATGTTTTAGTTCCTCTTTTGCCTTTAGTTAAAGACTACTAAATTATAGGAAAAATTAGTGTGATTGTCCTTGAGAAGTACTGCTGTAAAACCATGAAGACATTCCGGACTGTTTATAACTCAGTATTTTATTTGCATTATATTCTCAGTTCTTCATTTTTTCAGCATAAAATCTATATAAATTGAAGACCAATCCATCTACTGTTACACAGTCAGGGACCTATACATGTAATACACATTTCAAGTTTTTATCTTCCGTTGAAGTAGATCAGATTTTCAGCACATTCGACAAAAAGCATTTTTATGTTTCTTTTTTTTTTTCTTCTTTTTCTGTGGTTCATATCTCTTAATCATCTACTCAAAGACATAGGTGTTAGGATACGATTCCTTAAGTCACCTAATAGGAGAACCTTTTTGAGTTTTTTTTTTACAATGGTACTTTAATGTAAGGTATTTAATGGTGTCACAAAGTCAGTGCCTCAAAATTGGAAGTCGTGGCCTTTTCTGTTCTAGCGGTTAACTTGGGGCCACTGTAGAAAAGTCAGCAATCTGTGTTCCTTCTGTTGCCGTGGGAGCAATAATGATGTATAGACACTGAGTGGTTCATTTTTTCTTCCATCTATCTGTCTTGGCTATCAGTTCTTGTCTGTACCTTTGTACCTTAACTTCCTGCTATAAAGGGTTTCAGAAATAACAATCTTATTCTTCCATAAAAGACAAATTTGTCACATTTGAGTCACACTTCTGAACTCAAAGGTTTGCGTTTGCTCCCAGAGCCAAAATTGTGGATTCATTTGTGACCTCAAGCATGCCTTTTTTCTTTCAGTTGTTTCTTCCATTTTTAAATCTGCCTATTGAAACCACAGAAATACCACTATAATTAAGCTAATATTGACCTGGCTTTTGCTGCAAACCTACGCCATTTCTTCCTCCTCCAACTGTGTATGTTATGTGCTTCCCATATTCTTATTTTCCTAATCCTCAGGAAAACTCTTCAGATTTCTAAAACCAAGGCTGCTGCAGCCATGCTACCACGACCACATTTACCCTAGAAATTGGGTCTGCTGCCTTTAGAGCTCTCCCCTTAACCTCAGTGTTCATGTGTTGTTATTTCTTTTCTCTCCTCATGGGAATTATAGTACATAAATGTAGAAACAGCTTTCAGAGCTAGATCTGACAAGTACCACTCAGATATAACACAAGATCACATTTTTGAAGATTAAGTGTAAAAATTATATTTAAAAGTCAACCTTAATTCAGAAATAATTTAGAAATATATCAGGTCCTGAAGAAGCAACTACGAAAAATGCAGAACAAAGCAACGTTTTTGTATTCTTGGTAAATTTAGTGCTTATGTCCCTGTACATTATTTCTAAAGAGGCATCCAAGGATCAAACAAATCCTAGCTGGAATAAGAATTTTTAAAGGAATTTTAAGTTACAAGATCAGGAAGAATGCAGGGAATGTTCCTCCTAAAAAGTGAATGAGTATTACATTGAAAGGTTTCCTTGGTAACAAAAAGAAGATAAATCCTTTTGTTCTGTTGTAGTGCGTTAGGGAGAGATTTTATCTACACTCATCCCAATTTATGCTAACTGTGCGAACTGTTCAAACTGGAGTTGTCTCCCCTTTTGTACCATGATACCCATCATTAACTTTTATTAGATCACTGCAGGAAAATACGGATGTTCAGAGTGTGGACAGAACAGAAACTCAGAGAGTACTATCACCAAGGCCTTGAAATAATAGGAAGCTAGTGCAAATAAATCTTTATAACACCAAGAATCTATGACGAAGTCATGCAGCAAATTGTTAAGTAAATTAGATCTTTGCTATTATAGTGAATCTGCTACCCTACAGATTGATTAAAGAGTGGCTGTACAAATAAAGACAACATAATGGGGACCAGATAGCACATTTCTTGATCGTAGGTATTTCTCTAATTTTGTAATACATTTATTATTTTCAAGGTGTAAATTTATAAATGCCTGTGTAAACATTTCACTTTCAACTAAATGGGATTTGGCAGGGTCAATAGAATTCTGGCCAGCATAATAGCTGGAACCTATAAGTAATTAAGTAAGTCTTAGTGACTTCCCTGGTATTCACTGAAGCATAAAAACAGGCACATAGCGGTAATAAGCAGAAAGCAGGGAAATCTGGATTTGCACAGGTTTCTGATCCTGTTGCTTTACACAGCAGCTCAGCATATGACACCTTTTGAAAATGAGGTGAGGATCTAGGTTTTCAAATATCCAAATACATTGAAATATCTGGTCAATAATAGCATATGTTTAAATGAAAAATCCATACAGCCAATTTTTGAAGTTACCTAGGTCCCTGAGATGAAAGTGGAACCACTGGTATTTTCAGAAATGATGCATCGTCTAAGCATTTCAATTCATTTTTAAATGTAGAGGGATATTTGTATTGTGTGTTTTTGTTTGTTTGTTTGTTTTGATGTATTTACTGTCTACTTAGAGTAGAAACCCATTGGCGAAGAATGTTAGATTGAAGAAATAATACAAAATAGGTGCTGTCTCTAAATCCATTCTTCACTGTCAGTTGGGGAAACAAAGTTACTATTCCCCTGCTGTCCTAAGCAATTGTGTTATGTTTTTTATAGACATCACACTGTTAAACAGGTGTTAAGTTTTACTCCAGTGGTGTCTTCATCTTTAGAAACTGATAGTACTTCTAACTGTTTAAATCAGCTGTTAGGAACTGCATGAAACAAATGTAAATTAATTACTCTCAATTTGAGTCTTTGCATTTGCTTCCTATTGCTATTGTCATATTTTTTTATCTTACAAAGACTGTCTTCAGCTGGTAATGAGACACACCTATTTAAAAAGAAAAAAAAAAAAAAAAAAAAAGGAAGGAAGGAGGCAGAAAATGTTTTGTTTTTCTCCTCTCAGCATGTCAAGCCTGGTCAAAAAATCCTAACTGGAATCTCACATTGCAGAATTAGCTTTCTTGGTGGTGGAGCAAAAATTAAAAAATAAAATTCATCAGCCTTATAAAGGCTTACCCCAGCTGCCTGTAATGATAGGTTAATAACCCCTACATGTGTTTTGTTCTCCTTCTTAGTTGTGTCATATTAATCAGCACTACCATTGTCTTGTATCTGTAAGCACTCTGCAAGTGCCTGGGAGCCTGCAGATGCCATCACCCTGGGCTTTCAGATTGAGACATTTCTGGCGGTGGCAGCTATCATGTGTCTTCTTGCAGCTCAGGACAATGACCTTGCAGATTAAGTTCCCCAACAGGTCATTAAAAACAAAATGATTCACCTTCTGAAGGCTGGATATATTCCTAAAATGACGTGCTCCTATTTTCAACCTTCCCCATCACAGGCTTCCAGCACTGCCTGAAGTTTCTTGGTACAGTCTTAAATATACTGACTTCTCCAGTTCTGTATTTAAATCAGAAAATCTCTTAGAAATTATCTGTATCTTTTTCAATTTTGTGAGAGAGGTGGTTTGAAGTCTTTTTCTTAAAGTGGGAGATTACAATATATTTCAGAAGTATACATTACTACTAAGATATGCAGGTCATTTTTGAATCAGAGACGATATGCATGGGGATTGATTTCAATGGATAGCATTAAAATTGTTCTACCTAATGCTGCATAAAGACAGCAGAATATTTTAGTTGAGGGTGCAGCACAAAATATGTTCTTAAAATTGTTACCTCACTACTGAACTTCAGAAAGTTGTTTTGAATTCTTATAGTGATATTTTGCTCCTGAGACAAAGCTATCCTAAATGTTACAGGTTTGAGCAGTAATTGCAATAATGCTAATACACATTTCAGTGATTAAATATGTACTAATTAGCACAATATGTTAGGGGATGGATAGTAATAATCGGTTGTCCCTTGCATCATTCTTTGTCCCTAGCAGCTCCCCGTTCCCCGGGACCTGATTCAGCAGGCGTTGCCTGACACTGCTGTAAGTGATTGCAAATGCTTTTGACTAATGTTAGTTGGGAAAGCAGTAGAAGGCTGGATGCATTGTAATCAAACGAAAATTACAGCGGTTTCACAAGATGTCAGGCAAGCACTTGCAGAACAGATCCAGAGATTTCAATAGGTTTCGTAGTAGCTGGCTGCGCCACAAATTCAGCACAATTACACAGACTGTCTTCAAACAGCCAAGAATCAGATTGAACAGAAGACAGCCTCTGAAGAAGTTTCTCATTTATGAGCAAGAAAGGGATAAAAAAAAAACACATCTTTTTATACAGTCTTTAAATATAGATTCTGATGTTCAAAGCTTCACTCTAAATTCATAGAAAAATAAAAAGATAAATTCATATTTGAGACTCCTAAAATATAATAGATGAAATATAATTGAAAGAGGATTTTGAAATAATAATTGTTATCCTCCAATCAAGAGAAAGTTAATCTTTTTCAAAACACAAACATAAAAAATCATCCACTGAAAGAAAGCTAGGCAGCAGTTTTGGTTTTATTTAGAGACCGTGAGAAGACATGCATTGTCCAGTGCCTCGGAGGTCAAGGGCCTAGAAGCAACAAAACCCAAGAACAACAAAAAGGCCACTTTATCCAGTGATGTTAATCCTAAAATTAGCTTCATTATTTCTGTATTGGTTAGGAAATAAAAAATACTCAATCTGAGCATATTTAGTCTCAGCACAAGGACTTGTGCTTTTATGTTCCTGTAAAGCACTGTGAGCACTAATGAAAGATTTGGAAATAATTTATGATAACTGCGTCAGTTACATTACCCGCATATTTTCAACTGTTGCTCAGTGTATATTTGAATGTGATGAACAGAAATTGTGGACTGCTATCTTCACAAGTATTGACTAGTGCTCTCTCCAAATCCTCACAAAAAATGCAACAGGCCTGGCTGTGCCTCCCCAGCCCCAGCAGTTCCTTTCTCACAGGGGCTGGTGAAGTGAACCACTGTGAGTCTCAGTCAGAAACTATTTGGCCTAACCCAATCCTGGTGTTGCATGAAAGATTGCACTAGGTGCTTGCCACTGGCCTGAATGAGTCATGTCTTCATATCTGCTTTATCAAGAAAGGATATTGAAGCCCGCAATGTTCAAACACCAGACCACCACCTCCGTACTATGCATTTCTGCTGCTTGGAGCTAATCAGGCATGCTGCAGCTCACCGGAGCAGAATGGCTGCTGAGTAGGAAGATGTTATTGGAATTATTTTCCCGGAAGGTGTGTTGTGGGTGACTTGAAGTTTTGGGGTCTATTTTTTTTTAAATGGTCCACTTATTTACACTGTCTTTATTGCTAAAGCTGAACTGTATTGTTTATGGCACGCTGATTCAAATGGTTCTGTCCGTTGAGTTCTTCCTTCTGCAGAAGTGATTAAGTAATCATTAATTGCTCTGAGCATATTTGTTATGTACTGATAACTTGGTAGGACTGCCTTTCAGCTTTTAGAAATGTAACTACCAATTGTTATTATAGAAGTGATTGTTTAGAGAATGTTCTGAAACTTCATACTTGTATGAGCTGGGAGGAAAAAAAATCTTAAGCACCCAGAATAACATTAAGAAAAGTGAGGTATTAAGGTAAAGAAAAGGAGACACCAGAGAATCCATTAAAACGACATAAATAACATTAAAAGGACTTTTAAAATTTGAACTCATTCACTTCTTTATCACTCTAATTTTCTCTGTGCAGTGCCTACTACAGCAGTGACAATAACTTCTTCAGCAGAGCTATACAAAACCACAGTGTCAACCACTAGCACTACATCTCAGAAAGGCCCCATAAGCACAACATTAGCTGGAGGAACAAAGGAAGGAAGCAGAGGACCCAAGCCACCACCACCCATTTCCACAACCAAAATTCCTCCTGTGACAAGTTTCTTCCCGTTACCAGAGAGATTCTGTGAACCGACTGAGGCCAGGGGGATTAGCTGGCCCCAGACACAAAGAGGAATGATGGTTGAACGCCCTTGTCCCAAAGGAACACGAGGTATTGCCTTTAAAAATATGTCTTGATGTCAAGCAGACATTTCAAAAGCACTGTGCCACTCTCCGATGATGATTTTTTTTAAATCTCAAGCTGTCTGTCATGATTTTTTCATGTTACTTGGAGAATGCAGTATCTACAGGCAATGGTCAAGTTCTAATCTTCAAACGGCATTTGAGCATAGATCCAAAATTACCTTGCACATATGCTTTGAGAATCCAGGTCAAATTTTAGGTCTTTGCTTGAGGACTGTTGTGAAATATGCTTACAGATGCCTTTCTTACTATGAGCTCCCCTCTGGATGAGCTCCAGGAAAAATCAAGGGCTTTTTGTTTGTTTGCAGAAAATGTGTGGTACTTTTCACTGACTTTTTTATTGCTGTTTGTCATCTACATTATTTCCTTACGTTTTTGTCAATTGTTGTCAACTACTTACATTAGCGGCATTCAAAATTTAGCATTGCTTAGGAGTACATTGTAGCTGATTTCCTGAATGCATGCAGAAAAAATGGTTTCAATTTCACTGTAGTTTTCCACATCTGTTGTAGGAACTGCCTCATATCTTTGTGTGGTTTTAACGGGAACGTGGAACCCCAAAGGCCCCGATCTTAGCAACTGCACCTCACACTGGGTAAATCAGCTGGCTCAGAAGGTTGGTTGAAAGCTTTTAATCTGATGTAAACCGTTGACTAAGGATAAAACTGCAAGCATTAATAATTCAGTTAGTTGAAACCATCTTTATTACTCTGTGTTCATTTGAAATAGAAGGAGTTATGTGCATTTTGTGTGTAAAGTATTTACCAAAAGTTAGGTTCATAAGTATGTTTAAGCACAGTCTTGCACTAAGTAATTGTATTGAGTCTATGCTTACATGTTTTCATCACGTTTTAAAGCAAAGTAGCTTTTCTAGAGTTTTTGCTTAATAAATCACATACTACAAAACCACACAGCAAAAAGTCTGGTATGCAACAAGGTTTTTTGGTTCGGGGAGTATTACATTGTAATAAATAGATTTCTGTATAAGTGCATTAATAACAGTATGATTAGAACACAGAGCCACTTTCTGTGCTTTCCCTCCCTACTGAGATTTACAGAGTTTATGAAAACTGGATAATTTGTTGTCAGTACCAGGCTACTTGACTTTCAAATGCCTCAAGCACTAGTATGAACAAATAGATTTCTTGCTGTCTGATAATGGCAGTAAAATAAAAGTGAGGATGAATGGAAGATCTAGCCCAAAAGTCCCAGCCTGATTTCTGGTTTTGATGGCTGTTAAGAACTGCTTTTGTGTGTCACGGATCTAAGAACCTTTAATCTTCTGAGATAAAGAGAACGTTATTGGTCTCAATTAGTTGCAGATTTCAATGTATGTGTAAATGGTTATTTCACCACAACAAAGGTATGCGGGGAATTGGAATTAGGAGCCGCAAGCAGAACAAGGGACCCTGCTGAGATAATATAAATTGTCATTTCAGATCAGAAGTGGAGAAAATGCTGCTAGTCTGGCCAATGAACTGGCTAAACATACCAAAGGACCAGTCTTCGCTGGCGATGTTAGTTCATCAGTGAGGCTGATGGAGCAGCTCGTGGACATTTTGGACGCTCAGCTGCAGGAACTGCGGCCCAGTGAAAAAGACTCAGCTGGAAGGAGTTATAACAAGGTACACACTTCCCTTCAACTCTTCCTTCTGGGATAACCATTGCCCTTGATTTTTTTTTCTCTTTCAGAAATATTAATCTATACCTTGTTCCTGTGTGCTTATAGTTGTGGAATAAACATATAAGAGAAAACAACAGTAAATGCATAGCAGAAAGGTGCTATTACCTTCTTTAGGGAATAAGATAAAGTTCTCAATAGTTGACTGGTGCTCAAAAACAGCTATGTGTCCCTTATTAAAATCTGAAATACGTTAAAAATAACATGAGGGAGTTGGGTACTAGCTTACAGAAATTCTGTACCAAATCAGTATTTTTATCCAGTGATCATTTTAACCCTGAACATCCTGAACAATCAGTGGGATTCAGCATAGGTGCAGAGTTTTGTTTTAATCTGATGTTCTGCAAAATAATAGCAGTTTCTTAGACTTTTTAAGACACCAACATCGCTTATAATTGATCTTATATGTCAAGATATATCTAAAATGCAAAGACATAGATTTTACCTGGAATAATGCTCAGAGAAACATTTCAGAGAAAAAATATGTCTTACAGTTTTAGATACAAATCATAAAATTGTTACCATTCTTGTTTTTCTCAGAAGAAATGCTATATTTTATGGCCTCTTCCTTGCCTCAGTTTAGTCAACAAGCTATAGACAAAACTTTTTTAGCCTGCTTTATAGAGAGAGCTCCATGCACTCTTCTGTTGTCTTGGCAATAGTTTTATTTACAATCCCTAGCTACCCTTAAAAGAGTTTTCCCAGAGACAGATAAAGTGACCACACAGGGATTTTCTCCTTTGACCTTTTCACACAAATCCCACTGTTCAGGAAAAAATACCTGGGCACCTGTATACCGGTTGGGAAAAAAGTTTCCTGTATGATGTTTTTCTGTAGTCATCATTGGACGGAAACTAAATTAACATCCAGTCTCTTTATAGTTCAAATTAGGGATTTGAAACACCAGACTAATTTTTGGATATCTCTGAAGCTTTCCAGAATGTGTCTAACTTCTGATTTTCTTTTTTCTTACTAAAAAGCTCCAAAAACGAGAGAAGACATGCAGGGCTTACCTTAAGGTATCTCTCCTGTGCTGTCACCCTGCTTTCTCCCTGCTTCAGCAACCTGCCACGCTTTATCATCTTGCTGCATGATCCTATGTATTTCAGTCTTTGTGTATTATGCCCCATATCAACTGTACAAATATTGGCTTTGCACAGGTATAACACTCAGGAAAAAAAAGGTCAAAGTTTATACGTCTTTTACCTCAACTTGTTCCAAAGTATAAGAGGAGAAATAGTTATTATCTGAATTGGAAATAAAATCTCTCACATAATACAACTTTTGGTGGAGGAAAAAGCTGGCAACTTAACAGAAATGACTTTAGCTTGGTAGTATTGTATATCAAAGACTGTTTAGAGTTAATTTGCTTGCATGAAAAATGTACATGATGTAGCCTATTTTGTTCTTTGTGTATTCTTATACCTAGTAAAATGATCCTTCTTACAATTTTAAGAGTTGTTACAAAGGCCAGATTCAGTGATTCCAGGATTAAATGGACAAATTTTCAGGACAAACATTTCTCTAGCTTTACTAGTAGAATATATGCCACATGTCCCATTAAGCAGGCTATATTAAAGGCACGTAACATTGCTGCCCAATTTTCAGTTTCTTTCATCTCTGGTAAAATGGTTGCCCACAGTGGCCAGCTCCTGCTCTGTGATACAATGCCAATAATGCCACCTCATGCCTGTGAATAAGAGAAGAAAATGCCCTAGGACAGACTGTATCTGTGTCTCTGAAACTTTTTATTGCACTTTTTTTTGAAGTTCCTTTTAAAATACTGTTTTTCACTTGTACCTTCTGAGAAAAAATGTAAGAACAATTTTTAAAAAGAACTTTAAAATGCTTTGCAACATAATAAATTAATTCAGACTGCTACTGAAAAGACACTTCTCTATAGCAGGCACTCTGTCTTTTATCCTGCAGCTTAGGAAAGGGATGGGAGATGTCCAGTTATGGCAAAAATTTGACAAAAGGAGACCACGATCTAGAGAGAAATTCACTTCTCAAATAGCATTTTTTTAATTAGAAAGTTGTTGTTTTTTTTTTTTTTTTTTCAAATAAGGAAAGAAAACACAGCAGGTATTTAGTAGACTGAATTTTCATTCTTCGTTTTCAATAGTAAACATTAACATGAGAAGAGCAATTATTGGGTTGCTTCAACAGCTGCATCAGAGGGGCCACATGGTCTTCCTACTTTCCCACGCATCTTTGAGTGGAGAGAATGCCTCAGAAATCTTACTGGACAGGTGATCATTTACCACAGGAAAAATGCAGAGTTAGCTTATCCCATAATAAACAAAAAGTATTTCAGATTAATAAATGCATACCATTTGATGGAGATGGAGATAGACAAGAAACCATAGCCACAACCTTAATTTTCAACTGGTGTCATTTTCTGTAGGTCTCAAATGGGCTTCTCTGCTTAGATTAGACTAATAAACCTCTTAAAATGACAAATCAAAAGCTGACTTACACTATGCAAATGAAGCAAGTTCCCACTTTGTGACAGAGGATTCATTTGTACCTCAGATTAGAGGCTCCAATCTGTATTTCTTGGTGACTAATGAATCTGGCCTCTGCAGACCAATTTCTGTTCCACTCTAGTTAATGGCTGCAGCAGTATCAGTGTGAGCATTTTGACTATTCTGTCTCACATTAGAGAAGGAAAAAAGGCTTTAATGCCACTTCGAAGTATCTTCCACCTGCCAGGAAGGTCATGGTGGCTCACAATGCAGACAGAAAGAGCATATTAAAATGGATTAGGCTAATTAATCTTGCTCTGACAATAGCCTTGACCAACTTTTCCTATTCCTATTGCACAATATAGTATTCCAGACCAACATCTTTCTGTTTGTACACTGTGTTCTGTTTCCATTCCCAATACTTTCAAATTGATGAAACATATTATATATATGCTTAATGACACATTAAGACTCGGTAAATGGGACAGAGTAAACAGGGTGTTTCAGCAATGCATGGCATACTCAATGCACAGCATACTCAATGCACAGCTACATTATGCATTAATGTAAGAGCCTGCCTTCAATTGATTAACTGATTACTGTGATTGATTGGATTATTTTGTAAAAATAATGTAATCATGTCTCTGAATTCTTTTCTTCCTTATTTACTGTTACTTTATATGCAGCTTAATGAACCTTAAAACATAATGATAGAGTTGTTGCAAGAAAGACTTAAAATGGCATCTTTATTCAGCTTTTCAGTTTTGCCTTCTCTGATAACAGGGACTGTCAGTGGACATCTTGTTTGCTCTATTGATTTCCTTTTTTAACTGACCTTTGTGCAGGAATGGGAGTTAGTAATCTTTTTAAGTATCTATGAACAGGTACAGGAACAGAAGGAGGAGTGAGAATGGCCCAGGCTAATTTATATCCACTGAGTCAGCTTCATTGCATGCCTCCTGTAATAAAGAAGGCAGTTTGTCATAGACAAGTAGTTTATAGCACAATGGCTGCATGAGTTGTGCTAAGTTTCCAGAAGAGTATTATTGCCATTTTAGCCTAAGCTGCAGAATGCCAATTTTGGCATTAGTATTTTTAAATAGAAGTTATATATTTTGACATTAAGATGAAAGCTTCAGGCAAAACTTCTGGCATTTATTTTTTATATTTTTTCAGCACATTAACAAAGCTGTCTTTGTATTTGACATGAGACGAGTCCAATCTGCATGTTTACCACTTAGAGACCACACAATGCTAGTGGCTAACTGCACTTCTATTAATGCTTATCCAGCAAGGGGATGGAAAATATTTTTATTTTGAAAATAGTTTTATAGTGCCATTAAATCACAGTAAATCATTCTGACAGTTAAGTATTATAATTGTCGCCAGATAACGTTGGAAATTTTCCCCAGCTGCCTAGGGCAATCAGACCTAATGATAGTTTTCTAATGAATGCAGGCAATTGTTGATACAGTGGACAACCTGCTCAGGCCTGAAGCGCTGGAGTCCTGGAAAGACATGAATTCTTCAGAACAAGCCCATGCAGCCACAATGCTACTTGATACATTAGAAGAAGGGGCTTTCGTCTTAGCTGATAATCTCTTAGAACCAACCAGAGTCTCAATGCCCACAGAAAATATTGGTAAGTGAATTTCTTTTCAAGTATTAATTAAAGTCCTGTGCATTGCTTTACACAAAAACAATAAAAAAATATTCTGGGTTGCCACGTGCTCTTTGAAAGGTGAGCTGCACAAAATTTTTAGAAAGCTATATGTTACCTTGTTACCTACCTGTGTAGCAAAGGATTTGCTCTTGAGGAGGGGATAAATGCTTTTCTTGTTTACTTAAACAAAATTAGTATTCTTCTTTAGTATCATTAATACAGTGTATAATGCAAAGTAGTTGATACTGCAAAGTTGATTTACCACTGAAAAATCACTAGCAGAAAGTATGGATATGAAGAGTACTTAAATGACAAAGTATGGATTTTTTTGAGGTAACTGCTTTCTGTAGGGCTGCTTTCCTATTACATATAATCTGTTCCTAATGATTTTAAATGACTTTTTGCAATGCAGTCTTCCAGTTAAATATTTTAGGCACTCAGAACATAGGCCAAATGTTTATATTAAACATGACTGCCTTCAGGTAAAGATGTGTTCAGTGGACTACATCTCCCATAATGCAGAATAGTTATGCTCCGGAGACTGCAAAATAGCTGAAGATAGTTGGAGCATAATTTGGAATTTAAGTGGTGACAGAGAAATGAAGGGGTTTGGTATTAGAGATGTGCAAATATTGGTACGCGGGATGTGTTGAAGCAAAAATCATTGCTATGCATAAAATTAAAATTCCTTCATCTTATTACAGAGATGAATGTAGTCTTAGTGAAGTCCAAGGAAGCTGAAAGTCTGCTAATTTGTGGGGTACCAAGATGGAGACTTGGATTAGACTCAGAAATGAGACTTTTCACCTTTCAATGTCTGCATATTTGTAACTGTAGAATATGATTCTGCCTAGTCTTTATTGAGTAGGAAGATACTGGGAAAGGATCAGGAAGGGTGTTATAGCCTGTTATAAAGTTGTTTCTGAAGGAATGAGGGTAGAATTGCAGAAAATTATCTGAGGAATTAGCCATTATTATTTCCTCTAAATTATATTTTAAAATGCGCTTTGGTTTTGTGGCAAAAAATATCTTTTTCCCAACTTCATGTGTTTCGTTTGTAAGACCTGTATTTCTAAGACCTTCTAAGGTCTTTTCTAAGACATTTCTAAGATGCACCTTTGTGTAGATCTGGACATCACACTTAGGATGTACGTGCAGTTCCATGGAGCTCAGTACACTGTCTGAACGTCACTTTCTATGATAAGCTACCGTCAAGTCATGGTAGTGCATCACTGATGCCATGTAAATCTGAATAGGCCAGTGCTGAATTCTCAACACACTTACTTATACATGGTTTAGAGAATAAGGAATTATTCTCCTAAATTCTTTTTGTAGGTCCATAGTTGAGACCTATGGACTGATAATTAAACTAGCTTAATGTAACATAGATATTTGACAGCAAATTGACCACTCTGACCCATATAATTTACGTATGTCAGGAAATTCATTCTTTGATGATAATCCCATGAAAGCTGCCCAGTATGCATTGCGATATGAAATTAAAACTGACTGAGATCTAAATTTTCAATTTAAATACTTTTTTTAGCAGAACCAATACATTTTTTTTCCTATCAACCTTTATACAGAATTATATTTAGGAAATACATATAGATATAGATATGAATATATCTTTAGCTAAATACATGGCATAGGTATACTTAGGCATCTATTTGCTATCCTCTTTATATCTAAATCAATACTTGAAGTTATAAATCTTCTGGCTATGGATACTGCATAGTCGTCAGGAGCTTCAAAATAAATGTTTATTTGCAATATGTGTATTCGTGGTATTTTAAGTGGATTTTTTTGGTGGCACACATTAAAGCAAGGTTTGATATCGTGTTTTCACTATTAAAATACTGTCATTTTAGTAGTATGCACTACGTTTAATTAAAGTTTAAAGAAACTAACTCTATGTAGTTGAAACATGCCAGTACAGATCTGTCTTTCTGGTGGCAAATGAGAACAGCAGTGTAAGAAAACTAAATAAAGAGTGGGGGAAAATAATTGTCATCTGGCATATTGCAATCTGGCAAAAAGACTCTCTCTGCATCCTCCTTTTTAACACTTGTTTTTTTTTCTTGGATCTGCTTAGTTTTGGATGTTGCAGTCCTCATTACTGAGGGCCAGGTGCAGGACTTGAAATTTCCTCAGGGCAGTAAAGGAGGCAACTCGATTCAGCTCTCTGCAAGCACCGTGAAACAGAACAGCAGGAATGGTGAGTCCTGGGCACATAGCACTGCAACTCCATCACATTTTATAAAACCTACATTACCTCCCCTAGTTAAAATTCAAAACAAAACACAACAAAACTGCTCTGTGGCTTTTTCTTGAACATAGTGGGTACCTGGGCTTTTTTCTTCCAATCTGTAGCCTGAAAATGCCTCTCTGTTTACTGATTTTCCACTCCTTAGGGTACGGGTTGCAGCTTTTCTGTATAATTCTCTATGGCGTGATGATGGGATTTGTTTTCTTTTGTAGGGTTAGCAAAACTGGTTTTCATCATTTACAAAAGTCTGGGGCGTTTTCTTAGCACTGAAAATGCAACCATAAAGCTGGGCAGTGACTTTGCTGGGCGGAACAGTACAATTGCAGTCAACTCCCACGTCATTGCAGCCTCTATCAACAAGGAGTCTAGCCGGGTGTACCTGACTGATCCTGTGCATTTTACTCTGGAACACATTGATGTGAGTTATGCTAATGAATTAGTGGGAAGGTCATAAAATCAGCAAGAGAGAAAAGCAATGCAGAAAAATAACCTTTTTTCCATTTGAATTTTAAATGTTGGTCTAGGTCAGAAACATGAGCTTAGTTAAGCCTATGAACATAAAATTAAATGAGCCTGGTTCAGTGATTATTAGAACTTAAGTGTATTCTTAATGAAAGCTAATTCAGTAATCAACATGAAAATGTAAATGACTAATTTGTTTCTAACTAAAAATTAACTCTTACCTTAGTAGCAGGGTAGAAAACAACTGTTAAGATTCATGTTTGTCTGATGTAGCAAATTTAGATGATGCTTAAAATTTTTACATTAAATTTGGACCAAGCTCTGGAAGCCTATACAAAGGAATCGCTTAAAATGAATATTTAATGAAGAATAAAGTATTATATATATTTTTTATGCTTTAAATTGTGTATATTTTTTTTCATGATAATTTATTTGATGTGTTTCTTTGCTCTTCTGTTTGATCCTTTTTGTTTTCATGTCTCATATGGGGAAAGTAAATAGCACAGTGACAGGGAAAATATGGTTGGATTTTCCTCCCATTTTGCCCTTTTTTATAAATCTGTTTTGATTGCTTTTTATCCAAATAGATAAGACACTGAAGAATTAAATTTTTCATAATGTCTGTTCACGTGACTTTGGCCTGACCAAATGTGAGAATCAAAGGAAAAAGATCATATTTTCAAATTCTCAGTTACAGGAAAAAGAAAATCTCTTCAGAATAAATTCACAGACAGCAAAAATGGCTATAATGTACCACCGGTGCATAAAATTGTAAGACGGAAATTGTAATTGTTTAAAATTGGGTCTACAGTAATTGAGACTACACTTTAGAGTGTTTCGGACTATAAAGTCCCTTTTAAACTAGATGTCTTCCTTGTATAACACAGTCCACAATTTTGCTGATGAAAAACTTTATTGTCCGAAACATGCAAAGTTTAATCTAAATTACCCTTTACACATATTAAACAATTGTTATTGCCATCTTAGTGTGTAAAATCCTGATTTTATTTTATCCTTTTATTTCCCAGCCTGACAATTATTTCAATGCAAATTGTTCGTTCTGGAACTACTCAGAGAGGACTATGATGGGATACTGGTCAACTCAAGGCTGCAAACTAGTTGACACAAATAAAACTCATACAACATGTGCTTGCAGTCACCTAACCAACTTTGCAATTCTTATGGCTCATCGGGAAATTGTGGTGGGTAATGATATTTCTAGCCATCAGCAGGAAACAAACTTTCAAAGATTTAGCTTTAAATTTTCAGCAGGATACAAAATTGCTGAAGTTTCTTGAGTATTTATAGCTTCTACCTAGTTGCTCCAAAACAATTTGCTTTCCATAGCACTTTTCATTCTCACTCATAAAGTTATAAGTGAGATAACAGAAAAAGAAAAACAAGGAAGGACAAGAGACTTCTTCAACTCGTACTGTAAAGTAAGTGACCAACTTAAAACGATTTTACAGACTTTGCATTACAGTTGGAGACTACTGGGGGGCAGCTGTGCAGGCTGTTCTCACAAGCAGAAGTGCCAACTCTTCTTAAAGTAGGAAGGTCAAAGAGTTGGTGACGATGTCTTAAATGCCTTTTCATCCTCTGAAATTCTATTGTCTAGTTAAAGCATTTACTGGATGGCAGGGGGCTTAGAGGAGGCAATATTTGCAAGGAAATGAGGCTTTTCATAAATCTATTGTATTCTGAAGGGTCACTGAAAATATAACTGAGATGACAAAAATGATTCTGCTGAAACTGAAGGAAGGAACCGTCTTTATCTAAATGTGAAATTAGATGTCAAATTACATATGTAACATATTCTGCATTTTGTCCTAATGGTTGTGTAAATCATCACTTTCTTCTCCACTGTGGAGCTGCAGATTTGTAGGAAAGAAGATGCACATTTACATGATGTCCAATGAAAGTTCTCTTTTCATCAGAGCCTAGTGGTGCTTTCAAAATGTTATGCGTCACCAATTACTTTTGCCTTACAAGTTTACAGAAAGTCACAGGAAAAGTGAAAATGCTGTCTAATCTGGCTAAAATAATCATCTTTTGCTCTTAGACCTGCTTCTCTTCTACTTCTCTTAATCTTGTTCTTCTGGGAATCTGACCTGAGACTGAGAAATTACTGAATACATTTTGTCCATCTCATGTAATGAACAAGTAACTTTTCTGGATGCTACCTGTGAAAATAAATTTTTGTTTATGCTCATAAGGAGTCATATTAATTTTCTCCATTCTTGGTTATTTCTAGTACAAAGATGGAGTGCACGAATTGCTCCTCACTGTCATCACCTGGGTGGGAATTGTCATCTCTCTTGTTTGCCTGGCCATCTGCATCTTCACATTCTGTTTTTTCCGTGGCCTACAAAGTGATCGTAACACTATTCACAAGAACCTTTGTATCAACCTATTCATTGCAGAGTTCATTTTCCTAATAGGCATCGATAAGACAGAGTACAAGGTAAGGCTTGTGTGTGTGTACTGTTCTTTTTCTCTCAAATGACTGTTTGAAACAGATTTGAATTAAAACATGACAACACTGCCAAGCTTTCAGCATTCTGACACAGCAAGTCTGAAATGAAAGCTCTAAGTGAAAATAAGATAGACATGTTCATAAATAGTATTTGCATTCATCAAAAATATCGCTGTGGCCTTAATTTCCCACATACAGCACTGCTTTTCATTTTCCATTGAGAAACATCAGCTATTAATGAAACAGGTGGTTTAAACTTCTGAAAGAGGAGCTGAAATGAAATGTTGATATACCAGTAACATACATATGTTCTCTCTATATATTCTCTTAAGTCTCAACAACTATTGACTATTTTTTCATATATATATATTAGTACAGAGGCTTACATATATATTTATTCATTTTTGTACTGCACATTCATGCAGCCTTTTGTCAGCATTCCTGAAATTAATTCTGTCATTCAGAAACTATTCATTGTGTTGAAATCTAATAATCTGGTAGAGTTTCATCCAGAATTCAGCTATAGAGGAGAGAATTTAGACTGATTTCTGTTATGACAGTAGAAACTTCCAAAGCTACATCAGATAAAAGTGACTTGGTGGCTGCTTCATATTTTTAAATAAACGGTATTACATTATGCATCTAGAACCAATCTAAAGTACAAGCCTTAAAACCATATCAATTTCAAAATTAAAGTGTTTATAAAATTGAAAACCACTGTATAAGTGAAAATTGGAGGGTAAGGGTGTGGTTTTCATATCTGCATTTATACTGTTTGGCTTAATTTCCTTTTTGCATCTGCTGTGAATGCATTAGTATTTGCAAATGTTCAGTATGTGTTTTCAGGTTGGGAAAATGCTCCTGAATTTATGAAAGATCTCTGATAGATACATATGCTGTTCTATTATACCCTATTTGATTAGAGATGTAATGACGTGAAGATTTTGTGGTTCATGCTTCCATCTTTCTTTTTCGTTTCAGATTGCATGTCCAATATTTGCAGGTCTCTTACACTTTTTCTTCCTGGCAGCCTTTGCCTGGATGTGTCTAGAAGGAGTGCAGCTTTATCTAATGTTAGTAGAAGTATTTGAAAGTGAATATTCTAGGAAGAAGTACTATTACGTTGCTGGCTACCTCTTCCCTGCTACAGTAGTTGGTGTCTCAGCAGCTATTGACTATAAGAGCTACGGAACAGAGAAAGCGTAAGTAATTGCAAGTGACCTGAGTGTTTTTCAAGTGAATAATTTTTTAAAGCCTATTAGCTGTCAGAGGGTCCCTGACAGACTAAAATACCATCTGAAAGCTTTATTGGTAAGAGAATGGCAATGCTGTGCACAAATTACAATCAAGTCTTTTGTAATTCTCTAGGTTCAGCAAATTTGTACTCTAGAGTGACCAGTTCTAAATTATGGTCTTTCTTTTAGCACAAAAGATTGACCAGAAACAAATTGAAAAAGTAAATAACTTTTTGGCCTCAAATGTGTATTAAGTAAAAATTCTTCTCAAAGTATCTGACAGGCTTAACCACCCAGTTTTAACCTAATGCTTCATTAGATCTCTTTGTTCAATTGGCCCTCTAGCTAACTTTCATCCTGAATTGTGATAGTACAATATTCCAACCCATATAGTTCACTTTGATAACATTTTATCAGGCGAGTAGAACAGGATTAAAATTAGCCACTGCTTTTTATTTATAAAAATATAGATACATATAGGAAGTGACAGAACGTAGACAGAAAACATTTCTGAGGATTTCAGTTGCTGGAGGCATGAACTTGCCTTCCAGTAGCGTTTACTTTTCCTTTGATGAAATTAGTTACAGAATGGGAAGATAACGTAGAGTACAAGAAAGATGCTTGATTTTGCTATTGATGAAAGACAAATAAGAGCGATTCAGCAGGGAACTGTATGAAAAACAAATCACTAAATGAAGTCAGCCCTAATAGGTTTACGTGTCATTTGGTCAGCCGTAATAGGTTTACACGTCATTTAGTCTGGTGTCATATATATCCTGTCCAACTCCCAGTTGGGGCATTTCATTTATACCAGATTGTTTTTCAGAAAAATGTGTCATCTGAACAATTTCTGTCTCGTGTTCTTTAGGAGTAAGCACATTGCATATGATACAAAGTTAAAAGCAGATTCTTAAAATGTCACGGAACACTTGTGAAAAGTATTCACTGATGTTAGACTCAGTAATCAGTGACAACACCTGTGACCAAACCTTTTAACTGGAAGGAGAGAGAGCTCATTTAGTTTTTGGTTTTGTTTCTTCTTTCTACGTTAGCTATTCTGATGATGTATTTTGATGTTCAATGGTGTTATTAAACTGGACTCACCAGAAGAGTTACAGGTTAGGAAAAATTGTCCATGGACTAAGTGATACTGTGTACTGTTTATTGTTGTTTACCGACAAGTTATAAGACTAAGAAATATTTCTGCACTTTTCATTCATTGGACTGTTCACCTTTCGATCTCTTTTTTTTTTTTTTTCTACCATAGTTGCTGGCTCCATGTAGATAACTATTTTATCTGGAGTTTCATTGGGCCTGTTACCTTTATTATTCTGGTAAGAACTTTCTGTTCTACTTTCCTTTTACGTTGCCTTACAGCAAAGTTCAAAAATCAAAAGAATGAATAACATTAGTCAATATCATTCTTATTCATGAGATATTTAATGGAAATTCTTATAAACAGTTTGTAGCATGATCAGGGGTTATATAAATGTTTAGGAGTCTTTAGAGAGTGATAACCAAATGATTAATTGTCAAAGCTATGGTGGCACTTCAACATAGTCATTTTTTCTTAGTGGCTTGAACTCTGAAGGTCGTATTGACATGTAGTCATATGAAAAATCAATGAAATAATACTAAACCTGTTTTTTTTTTTTTTTTTTTTTTTTTTTTTAAGGAACCATTATTGTTGCTTTCAATTGAGTAACTATTGGACATGTTCCAGAATTTAACTGCTAACTATCCAATATAATTATCTCAAAAGGATATTCTAATGCATTGGATAATTAAGAGAATCTTATATCGTGTTATATTTTTACAGTACTTATATCTATATTTGCATATGCATATTTTTCGATGACTGTTCCTGTATGTATTTATGCTATACAGACACTCAAGTTCATCTGTTTCAGCATAAACAATAGAATATTATGTAACCAAAAGCTTATACACATTCTTGCAATCAGCTGCGTAAGTTCATTGTATGCATTCAGACCCATATATACACCAATGCTTGTGTGCCCCATTGTCCATTTTATACATCCACTATCCATTCTCTGAGCACTACTGTTTCAGGTAAAAAGTGCATAGTCGTCTGTCAACCCAGGCAATAAACATCTCCCTGTTATTTCAGGCTAATAATATCAACACTGTACAATCCAAGAATTTGGAAGGAAAATGAATGCAAAATGTACATTTTGTCTCACCTTGTTTTTAATCAGGTAGTTCAGGATCGTTCAACCTGGCAATGCTCAGGAAATACTCAAGAAGGCTGGGGCTGGGGACTGGTATATGGAAAGCTTTTTCCATAACTGCCAATAGTTCATAAGGATGTTTTCATGCTTCTGAAAGTCTAAATAGTTGCCTGTACCTCTGTCTTTATACAGTAGTGGAGTTGTGAAAAGTAACAGAAGTTACTATTTTTTTCTCCCTGAAGGACATTCATCAGGCAGAATTTTGAAATTTCTGACTGTTATAGTTCTATATGCCAGACATACTATTTGATTTTTATTTTTTAGCTTATAGGTTACTTCTACATGTAAACTGGGGCTTTTATTTTGGAAATTTCAATTAAAAATGTACTCAGCCAATCTTTCATTAGTTCTTTATTTCCTCTTCATATCTTCAATATTGAAATAAGCTTATGTGTATTTAGGTCAGTGTCACTCACTGTTTACATCGAAAACTGTCTTCACTCTCGAGTAGCTCCTTAAGAAAATACAACTGTGCAGTGTAGAAGTTGTTTTAGTTAATTGGCATATTTTCAAATAAATAGGTTTAGATATATAAATCGAATTAGAAACATTAAAATCTTGCAAGATTTTTTGTTTAGACCATTATAATTTTGCAGAGTTTATTCTAAAAACATTTAAATTAAACCAAGTATCAGGATGATAGCGATGTTTTAAATTAAACGTACAGTTATGAAAGGTATCTTTTGTATTTTCAATGAGAGCTGATATCTTTCAACACAAAGTTGTTCCTTCCAGTTGTTGTAATGGTTATTAGAAAATTGTTAGAAGTTTCATATCACAGCAGTTCAGTTACCTCAAGTCTGATTGTGTGGTGATAATTTCACTTTCTGTGTCTAGCTTTTTATTTTATTGTTACTGCAAGTATTTTGCTAAGTTGCCTCTATTTCAGTCTTGCTTTAAAATAACATTTCACATTGGAATCTTTGGGCATTGCTGACAGCTTTTTCACTTCCTCATAACCAGGTCAGAGTGAGAATAGAGGTGAAGGACATTTAATCATATTGACCATGTACAGACATAGTTCACTATTATTTACTGGCCATGACATTATTGTCCTCCAGCAAATCATTTAGGCTGAGACGCAAAAGGCCTTTGGGAGCAGTATTCCCAACTTCAAAAATATGAAACAGCAGGTAGCAATCACAGCACAGTTCCTGGGAGTAATTCTTCTCTAGCAATTGCTTTGCCCTCTAATCGTCCCAACTGAGAAAGCAAGAGAGATTGGAGGAAGTGTGAGAAGTGTAATGGCTGAAAAATAGTACGTTGTGGGCAGTGTAACCAAAGAAGAGCCATATTTGTACAGTAGAATACTTAGAGGTGTGTAAGAAATTCGCTTCGGTAAGCTTTTTAACATGTTAAAACAATTTCTTGACAATGTTGATTACTACTTAAATTTACAAAATTTTCTCTGAGCTTATAAGCAGTTGCACTTTTATCTGTATATGTGTTTGTGCAAAAGGATGGGGAAGTAAGGGAGGGGAAGTATGAAGTTCCTCAGTATATCTTCTGAGGAACTTCCAACTTCACTATTTCCATAGCCTGCCATGCCTTTGGGCACCAGGGTTATTATATCTATGAGAAAAGAGCATGTAAGTAATGAGTGGTGGGAAACCATTAGTATGCCTGAAATGGTTTAATGAAAGTTTGGATCATGACATGTCAGGAGCTGTTCTTATCATTTGGACAGCTCCATCTGCATCTTTAATAATTAATTCAGTTCAGTAAGAGTTCAGCTTGCACACTCATTTAGAAGCCTTCTTCAGAGAGCACCTCTCTCACTGGCAGTCCCAGAGAGAAACAGGCTTCTGCATGGCTAAAAGCAAAGATCTGGAGATACAAGAACAGCTTTAGAGCTGCATTTGCCAGGTAACAAAAGCTCCGGGGAGTTCAAAAAGGGTCAGAACATGTGCAGTTCAGCTAGGTTACTTCAGAGTGGTGTTTCTGTTCTTCTGTCTTATCATATCCATGTCAGCACTGCAGGCTGTGTGGAATGAATTTTAAGCTGCTAAGCTCAGGCGGACGTGATTCAATTGAGCAGGTTGATGGCTATAAAACAAACAGTGCACTCCTGTAATCTGTGGTGAGAAAAGCCTGAGTATTTTGACTTCTATGTAGATCCGTTTGTTCATATCCAAGAAATGGATGAAGTTGATTTGACTTTAATTCAGCCAAAACAACTAGAGTTTGCTCCTCTCAGAAGGAGCCAATGTATTAGGCTACCAAAGGCTGTTTAAGCAAAAATTCGTAGGATGTCCTGTTTCATTAACATAGGAAAGAGCATTTCTCTTTTTCACTCTGAGATGTTCACCAAAGTCTATATGTATAGATATGGATGCACACATATCTAGCTCCACATTTAAAAGCAGACTGTATTTGCAAGCTTATGTATATAAATAATATATATATTTTTTTAACAGTAGAAACTTGATAAATAGTATTTATCTGTTGCTCACGTGGGAGAATTTATCATATTTTTTTCCAAAATCTAGCTTTCTTTGGCTACTAATTCATTGTACCTGTGACTAATTCCAATCAATTAGTCTTCTGTGCAGGTTATTCTATCCACTTTTTTTAAAAGGTAATTTGACTTGGAGACATTCAGTCTCTTAAAATTATATAAGTTTCGGGTGACAAAAAGACAAAATCTCTACCTATATAATCTATCATATCGAGTACCTCCTGATTTCCAAACCAGAACTGACATTGTTTGTGATGGATCTGAAAGAAATAAGATCTTCCAAGGTGTTCCATTTGATTATTATGATAAAAATTGTATAATGTTAATATTTTGAAGTAGTGATATTTTAAATTTATTTAATATGTATTTATTTGTCTTTATTTTGCTCAATTTTATACAATTATATTAGTCATATTAAGAGATAGACAGGAATGGTTACTGTAAGAGGTATTCTACCTTTTTTATTGTACTTTACATACATTTCCAAAATCAGCGTAAAGGTTAAACTAGTTGTCTATGTAATCCAGTATCCTATTTCTCATAGTGGTTATATATTTCAGAAATTACAGCAAAAAACTAACATAAACATCCATGAAATATTATTGTACAAATATTTTGGTAGTGTTTTAAGGTGATCACACATTCTAGCTCTACCTGCTGTAGCCATGCGTTTTGTCACTCCAGAATCACAGCAAAATTCTCAAATCCTGTCCTGATTCCTGACCAGACTTCTAAATTGTTATTTTCAGACTTATAGAGAGGGATTGTCTGATTTTCAGAAGTGCAGTGTGAAAGAGAAAGAGATTTTACAGACTCCATGTAATTCTCCATGGCTGCGTGCACAGAGATGCGTTCACTGTCACTGTGTGTGTGTATACAAGGTGTTTATATTTTTTTGTTGCTGTTGAAGGAGACCAGTATTGTTGAGGTACACATTTTGGTTCATCTGGGATAAATGCAACCTAGTTGTCAGGATGAGGCCTACCCATCAGTAGCCCATTGCGTCATAAGAAGTTTGAGGAAGACATCAATGTCATAGGCCCAAGTTTGCTTTCGGAAGTCCATCTTGCTGTTCATGTGGGCCTTTACGTGACTCCAGAGTACTGCATGTCTGTGGTGAATGTTCTGGTTCGTAAGGTGGCTTACAAACTGCCAGGCTGGAGAAGTATCTGTGAATTTATTTGCTTAGATTACTAACAGTTCAATCATCAGTCATGATATAATTCAGGTTGGAAGGGACTACAGGTGATCTGTGGTCCAACCTCCTGCTCAAAACAGTCTGAACTCTGAGCTCAGACCAGTTTGCTCAGGGACGAAAAAGCTTTCCATATACAAAATCAGTACAAATGAACCTGAAAGCACTAAGTTTGTTTCCTTCTTGTACAGACTTCGTCCCCCATATATTTCGCACCAAGAAAAGTGATTTAGCTGTTCCTTCGACAAATTCCCTTCTCTCACTGCTTAGTGTCTGGTGTCAAATGGCAGGATGCCCAAAAGTCTTTAACTCATGAGTTCCTCCAAAACAATCAATTTCTAGATGAAAAGCAGTGAGGGAGCCAAAAGTGACTGCACTTATAGAAAGGTTTGGTTACAGTTTTTGTAAACAGGCAGAATAGGCTATTGGTAATGACACAATGTGCAAAGGGATGCCAGTGTATCTGAACAAGTGGCAAACAATGGTCTTTGACTGCTGAAACTGAAAACCAAGCAGTATTTCACAGTGATGGAGAAACAAGTATCATACGCCCTGTTGTCATAGTTACTTTGTCTTCAAAGTACAATTTTTTATTTTTATTTTTCCATAGGAGGGCTTCTTCAGCTACTGTGGTACAGCAGTCTTATTTTCTGTCAGCTGTTTTTGGTGCTCTGTTTCCTCAGTTATAATCAAAATGTATAGTAAGCAACAGTTACGTAAAGTTATTTTCTAGTCCAGCAAGGACATACATACATACAGAGCTGAGAAGCTACATAAAAGCTTTTTAATGTGTTGGAGCTTGTTTTAGGCTCTGGGGTAGGGCCATGCCTGCTTGGAACCTTAGTATCTAAATACAAGCTTTTGGTTTTTTATATGTCATTTCACTCCTACACAGAATCAGAGGATGTAAAGCTCTAATTTCATTAGGCAGCCATTTATGGGTTAGGTCATGCCTATGAGTTTTTGATCCAAGAATGATGTTGCTGCAAAAATTCAGGATACCCCAGAGTAGCTTCTTAGGCAAGTAGCTGTACTGTAAATACTGTTCAGAACTGTCACACAGCATCCATCCTGTATTTGAGGCTACTGCAATAGCAATAACTTGGTTTCCCATAGCATTAGGACTTATTTCTGTAATATATGTTTTTTTATTAAACCGACTGTGATCAGAGTCTTCAAAATACTTCTAAGTATATACAGTAAATACTGTTAAGATCTTTTTAGAAGAAATTCAGTTACATTTCTGACCATTGTGGCACAGCTGTAGGAAGACTTCTGGTATGAAATGATATCCCCAGTATTACAGACACTGTGAGGAGTTTTATGCTTTCTCAATCAAAGACTACCCAAAATAGGGGATTGGGTTTGATGATACCCATCACTGACCATTTGAAGCTGTATAGGGAAGATTATAAGAATGGGGTTATAGTCCTTTTCTAGTATGTATGTTATAAGGATGCCCAAGCATATTCTTCCATCTTCTGTTAGTGAATTGGTTTACTTATTTGTAGTGGACTGTTGTACTAGTAGATAGGGATGAATTTTTTTCTTCATGAAGGGGCATAGCTCTTACTGTGCTCAAACGTCATTTTATTTGAATTGTGTGCATGATATAGGATAGTACATACTAATTATTCAAATTAACAGTATACAACTTTTCAATCCATATTGTGTAGGCATCCTTTTATTTGGCTTACCTGTGTTCTTCACATGCTTTGAAATTGATAGCAGAAAGGCACCTAGTGGCTTTGGTATCTGTTGTGCCATTTTACAACAGGAGCTATAAAAAATTACCTTCACTGTCTTCCCTATATGAATGACACAACAAGAATAAGACAGGATAGTCCTTTCCTTCCAGTGGCATGCAGTCACACTTAAACAGAATCCAGACTACAGAAGGAGCACCGTTAAGTTTGATGCATTTGCTACATCTTTAGGTTTCTTTTTTTTTTTTTCTCTTTCTTTTTCTCTTTTTTCAATTATATTTTAGCTGTTTTCAAGACCCGAGTGGGATTTGTGAGAATTAAAGGTATAAAAAAAAGAAAGGGAGAAGCAAGCAAAGATGAAAAATCTTCCAGGAGCAGAATGGGATGGTGAAAAGGCAACTAGTATAGTACAGTAAAGGGTAGTAACTGTAGTCCTCGGAGGAAGTCAGTGAGATGGAGAACAGGGCCAGAATTAAAAGGCAGAGGTGAACATAGCATGCTGGAAGACAGAGCTAGACGGACACTGACTACTGTCGGACATAAGCTGAATATGGCTGGTTCATGATGCTGGGGTCAGTTTGGCAAAATCATGTGAAACAATGACTTAAGACATTTTTGCCCCACATCTGTATTTGCAGTCACTTTCTATAGACTGTCTGATAAAGTTACCCAGTTTCTCGACATATTTGAAAATAAACAATGGGGTTTTGTTTAGTTTTTAACATCATTATTATTCAACCTATTACTTGAAGTAGTTTAATTTCATTCTTATCTGTTTTGACAGCTGAATCTTATCTTCCTGGTGATCACATTGTGCAAAATGGTGAAGCACTCAAACACTTTGAAACCAGACTCTAGCAGGTTGGAAAACATTAAGTAAGTGCTTTGTGTTCAAGTATGAGAACTATGATTATTTTCTGATTGCTGAACTGATTGAAAGCTACTCTCCATTAGGAACACATGCCATTGTCTCCCAGCAACTGCAGATGTCAATTAGAAGCAAACAGAACCAATCCTGCTTTCGTCACATTGTTGCTGTAATGTCACAAACACTGGTCAAAATTAGATAATTTCAGCCTGGAACTAGTGCCAAGAAACTGTTTCACGGAAATGCCACAGAACTGTAGTAATTTCATTTGCATTTAAAATGCACTTCAAAAATGATGTTCCTGTTTGCATGACTGATACGATTATATTAAGTTTGTTTTGTTAAATGACTTTTTGATTTAGGGATTCTGAGCAGTTTCTTCTCGTAATCCTGTTCTCCCAAGAGAATTGACTCTATTATTATTGTTAACTTGGAGATTATCTTGCTGTTTTCATGCTAATTTAACAAATGTTTACTTTATCTTGGTGCTGTACTATAGTATTCCTTTTGCAGAGTAATACAAGTGTTATATAATTAGCAAGGCTTTGTCAGCTCTTGATTCTTTAGATAGTCTTTTAGTGTACCCTGTATAGCTTTATGTCATACCGAAGGTTTTTGTTATCAACACTGAAGGGATGGTGCAACTTTATAACACTAAGGGTTGGATGCAAAAGAGTCTTAGAGATTTTCTTTGAATGTTGAAAATGGCAAAGGGAAATTTACAGTAAGGCTAACATTGTGAACTAGATGTTACGGATAGGTCAGTATCAGCTTCATTGCATGTTGCATGATGAGAGAGAGAGCTAATCTTTAGCATCTCTCTCTTTTCTTCCTTTTCCTCTTTCTGTCTTCTCATCCACACCAGTAATTACCGTGTTTGTGATGGCTACTATAATACGGACTTACCTGGGTAAGACAGAACCCTACATTAACAAATTTCTGGCATGATTTTTAACTTTACAAACTCGGTCAATATTGTGGATTGCCCTTAATTTTAATTAACTAATTTTGAGATACCTGATTTGCTAAAGATTTTTTAACTATTATATGCCTTTATAATTTTAAATTGCTTGCCTCTGCATTTTGAATTTCCTAATTTTGACTAATTTTTATAGACATTTAAAAATGCTCTTATTAATTTCTGTTTCAATTCTGTCTAATAATTTTGTTTCTCTTTTCTGCTTATAATGCTTTCTAGCTATGAAGATAATAAGCCATTTATCAAGTAAGATCATTAGTTAGATGTGGAATTCACTGACTAAATTCCCTTTCCCTTCCATTCTGTGCCGTTCTCTACAGTTCCTTTTCCTTAACCTACTCATGATGGAATCTTTTTTAGACTATTCTATAAAGCAATATCTATATTTTTGCCACATTTCAGCAGGGTTTCTTCATGCGGAAGTTAGATCATCTAGCTTCAGTTTAGCCGAGTTTATCAGAGCATTAAAGATTTGGGCTCTAGGCTTTTAATCTGCTGTTTAGCCTTTGTACACTTGTGTTACATTATTTGGTGTCATATGGCAGCACCACTGTTTAAAATCTATGGTGTGATTAGTGGCTAAGCCAGATTTATCAGTCTCTTTTGTAAAAGCAGATAAGGCAATGGCGTAGCTGGGGTTTGCACTATACTTCTGCATTTCAAAATATTTTTGACATCCTATGCAGTTCTTGAAAAAGAAAAAGGTCATATCTACTCTTGCTGTTTCCACTGGAGACTAAAAGTACCAAATGGAATTGTTCTTTCTTTAATAGATGAAAGGTTAAACCCAAGGATTTTTTACATTTGAATATGAACCTAGTAAAAGTCAATTGCAGGAACTGAAATGTTAATATTGGATTTGGCAACATGCAATCTTACAAGTAATGATAGTAAAATTAATTTTCTTTTACAGATCCTGGGTCCTGGGTGCATTTGCTCTCCTGTGTCTTCTTGGCCTAACGTGGTCATTTGGCCTGCTGTTTATCAACGAGGGGACAGTTGTGATGACATATCTCTTCACAGTATTTAATGCTTTCCAAGGAATGTTTATTTTCATCTTTCACTGTGCCCTTCAGAAGAAAGTAAGTTACTGAAAACACGAATGCGTGCTACCTAACTCCTTAATAATACCACATATTTTTCTTTAAAAATAGAGAAAAATATATAAGGTTTCAAAAAGAGGAGTATTTTGAAGTAGTTTGAGGAAGGTACTAGGATTCAAAACAAAGTCTTGCTCTTTGTGCTTCTGAGAGTCATTAAGCTGCTCTGTGGCCTAGATTGGATTAAAAATGGATGCAGTGTTTCCAACCCAGGCTTGAAAAGTCTTGAGGCTTTGGGACAAAATTATTATAGAAAATGTTTAACATTGGTAATGTGGTATGTATGGTTTTGAATTTATAGCCAAAAGTCCTTTATGTGTTCATGAAACAAATCCTGCCTGCAGCACTGAAAACAAAGAATAATTTACAATATGAGTCCATCTCAGCCTGGAAACACTCTCAGATCAAGGCAGAAGACCTCTCTTGAGATCCCATTAAGCTGCCACATAAATCTACGGGTGATAGGCAGGGATTATGCTATGATTGCTTGTTCATAACAAAATTAAGAGAGATCTAAAAATTAATTTCATTGTGAACTTCAATACACCTAAGAAAAAAGTAGTAATTAAGAGTAGACAACTGCTAACGTGGACAATTTTCTAAATATGCCAGCATGACTACTTATTTTCAAGTGTTTGCCTCCCCCAGCAATCCAATAGCTAAGTGTTCTTAACTGGAAAAAATGGAATCTCCTGGCAAGCTCGTTCTCTGATGAAGGGATGTGCTAAATTAGTTCTGTTCCCTTTTTCCCATTGGGAACAGTGGGGTCCATACAGAGCATATCTGCTATGGAGACAGAAAGCTTACAGGGGAGAGAGGAATGGACAGGAGAGAAGGAAGTGAAGGGTGCAGCTAGGTGGGATTCTCTTGGGGTTTTCTGCTCCCTTTCTTTTCCCCAGACTGAGAATGGAGAATGTTTCTATGGATGCCTTAGAGATGCTTCAGTGAAGGATGAAAGAAAACTGCTCATAGAAGGCATGGCAAATGAAAATAATGAGTTGAGGGGAGAGGGGAAGGGTAAACATCAAAAAAATCACAAACCACATAGCATAGGACAAAATGCAATAAATCCTTCATTCAGAAATACTCAATTTACAATATTTAGGTTCTAAACATTTTTACCAGTTTTAGGCAGGAGACCTAGCAGTTATTAACTCCCATTATAATTAGCTCACCAGAGACATAATTAACTGATATTTATAAAGTGGCTTGAGATCATTGCATAAAGCATTGCTGTGTAAGGGCAAAATCACATTCTTGCGTGTTCTAAACTATACCAGCTCTGAGAGTATCAGTGTCTCTAGATTTGGTGTAGATAATGGCTTTCAGACATGTTTTAGGGAAAGATCTGTGAGACAGAAATGATTTTATCCAGATGAACATGGCACTGCTCTCATTTTAAGAGAACAAAATCACACTTAGAGAGGAGATTGAGTTTAAGAAAAGAAGAGAGGGAAGAAAATGCAAACATTTTCAAAATGCAAATAATTTCTAGATTAGGGTTTCATATAATGTTGCCCTTTTTACCACTTGTATTGGACTTGAAAATAAAAAACAGATTCCTTTTTTATTTCTTTTTACAGCTGTGCATTGTTTTTATATTAAGTGGAGTCAGCAAAAAGCAATATTAAAATACCAGTCAAGTGTGAAAAAGCGTAACCTGGAGCAATAAGATTTATACCTGAAAGAATGTTAAAGCTGCCATTTAAGATTTTTAAGTTTTTATGTCTTTGACTGGATATCATCCTATCCTCTCTCTGCATACCTAATGTAGCCTTTTTATTCTTTTATTACTAGTTGGTCACTAAATTGAACAGAGAAATAGAATTGTGAAAGTGAAAACTATTATGTTTCCAGTTCTGACAGGATGATAGTGCTGTTTCTTCCATCGGTTTCCAACAAGCTATAATTTAGAAATAATGACAGAGGAATGCACAGTACTGACAGATAATGTACATTCACAGCAATATAGGCATTAGGCATAAGCAGCCCTGGAGGGTGGTATTTGGGTGAAAATACAGTTTTGATTGCTATTGTCTCTACTATATAGTGTTTTGAAGGATTTAATATCCATTAATGTTCAGGAATGTATTTTCTTAGGTGTTATACCCTCTAGTGATGATATATATAAATTTACATTTTTCAGAATACAAAGTTAAAGATTATAATTCTATGTCCACACATTTCTGTTTTCATTTTTGTAAATGTGTGTTTTGTGCTGATGTAGGTAGGGGTTCATTTAAAATATGTAAAATATACTTAAGAAAGTTGAGTTGTTATCCCTAGATTGAAATTAAGGCACTAACCATTTAAAGTTTCCTTAGTCTTGTTGTAGTTTGTAGAAACATCACATTATGTATTCCGTGATTAAAGTTCTTGAAATACTGAAAAAAGAACATGGCATACACAAATCTACACTATGAATTTTTTGCATTTTCCCCTCTCCCCTTTTTTGGTTTTACATACACACAACTTTCTTTCTGTCCCATATATTTTGTAGGCCAAGCAGAATTTACAGATTAGCTGAAACCTCAATTCTCAGAGGAACTTAGGAGTTTCATTAATATAGATGAAACTCTTGGATTACCAAGTATCTGGTGGAAGATTTATGAATTTAGACTGAGGCATCTTTCCAAGTCTTATCCAATGTTTTCTTTCACTGATGCTGTCATATTACAAAGATGTGTGTGCACCCGTATACCCTGATTACTTCAATGACAATGTTAATATCTATAAATTACAAAATGAAAGTTTCCAGTAGTTCATTGGAAACAGAAGGTGAATAAATGCAGGTCAAATACAAAAGGCAATCAAAGAAACAAAGTTCTGTTACTTTATCAGAGAAAAGTCTTGTTTGAACACACTCATCAAGTGTGTTCAGACTTTTAGGGTCAGCAAAGGCAAGGATTTTATTTTTTGGTCTTAAAGCGAAAGATGCTTCATTTCTCAGCCTTTGTGTTTCAAATTCTGGCTCAGAGGCCCTGGTGGTGCCCCCACGACTGCAGCTGGCTCTGTGCTGGAAGGACGCAGTGGTGATTGTGAGCCTCACATAAACCTGAAGCAGGTGTGACCAATGAACTGTTTGAGTTACCCGACCTGATTTTATATGAAAACTTGTCTATATAGTCCTTGCAATTTAGAGTCCGATCACCTCAGCACCCTTTTATGGAAAGGATAACTTTCCATAAGGTAAGGTAGCATCAAGAAACAAAGATTAGTTACCTCAGCCCTTCTTGCATGCTAGGATGGGAAGATGAGCTTTCTATGGTTTATGTACCAAAAGCTAATACAAAAAGGACAATTTTCACCCAACATCCAGTTCAGTTAAACTTAACTATATTAATCTACGATATGAAGACAAAAATAATCCCATAATAACTCAGTAACAATTATTCAAACACATCTGAATGAAGTACATGTGTACTTGGGAAATAATCTGTTCAAAAATCCTGGCTGGCTGCCAGTGAGTAAGGTAGAATATCTGATTTTGTTAATGGCCAGCATTTCAATAGACAAGAATTATCCATTTGCTTGAAAAACAGTTGAATATTTTCAATGCAAGATTCATGTCTTTTTGCCAGTGGAGATATTTGACACTATTTTTTTGTGCTGTTTTAATGTCCTTTTAGGTACGTAAGGAATATGGGAAATGCTTCCGACATTCCTACTGCTGTGGTGGACTACCAACTGAGAGTCCTCACAGTTCAGTGAAGGCATCAACGACAAGAACTAGTGCTCGATATTCCTCTGGCACTCAGGTAACAAAGATTTTGACAGCAATTTTTAATTAACCTTATTTATAAAAAGCCTACTGAGATGTGTTGCAATCAGAAGTACTAATTGTCTTCTCATTATTATCATTTAGATGGCAAATACATACTTGTATATACTTGAATGGATTTCTTTTTAAAGATTTCCTTTTGGTTTGGTCTAAAGTAAACACTTTATTTTTTCTTGTAATTAGGGGCTGGTTTAGTGGAAAGTTTATACCATCACGTTTCATCTAAATGAAATTTAATAAATTAGAATTTTAATATCAAAAGATGGAATATCACTCTGTGCCAGAAGAATGGCTTACTTTAGGCCAAAAGAAATACAAATACTCTACATAATAGCACATAAGTCAGAAAAAATCTTTCTGTGGCTTACCATGCTTCTGTCTCATTGCTTTATGTTAACAGAGTCGTATAAGGAGGATGTGGAATGACACTGTGAGAAAACAATCTGAATCTTCTTTTATCTCAGGTGACATCAACAGTACTTCAACGCTTAATCAAGGTCAGTCACTGGGAACATTTCAGTTCTAGAAGACTTAAATTTTATACAGATTTTATATCATTTAATTTAACACAGAAGAATTGAAAAGAATGTCTTGAAAAAAAAAAATCTGGAACAAATGTTCTCCAAAAGCAGAGTTATAAAGCACATTTTAAAACCAGAGTTATACCAGCACATTTTAAAATCATTTTCCCTCAGCTGGCCCCCACTATGTAAGTTGAATTCCTCCGTTTGTGGGAGTATATTTAAATAAGTTTGATCAATAATTTAACGTAAAAGCAAGGTCATAATTTTAAATCCTTCCTAACCTTTATAGGTTAAATCTGAAACAGAAAGAGTGCAGTAACATTTTAATGCATATTTGACTATGATTTTTAGGTGCAGAAATTTTCCCAGTGAAATCTAATTGATATCATTTCTATGCAAAAGATGTCTGTAAAGCATTTATCTTTTTTATTTCAAAGAGCATCATACCTGTCACATGGGTTAGAATCCAGAATCAGGCACAGAGAAGCCAGAACTTCAAATTTCTTATCTCAAATAGACTTTGAAATCTGTAACTTCATTTTCATATCCAGTTAGAAGACAAGGGTATTAACCAAGACAGAATGTCCCTTCCTTTCTCCCCTTTTCCTTGTGTTTTTTTTTTTTTGTTTTGTTTTGTTTTGTTTTGTTTTTCAGTTTAAGCTAAGTAATGGAGGGAAAGGCTGCTCTGTACAAGCTAAGCTCACAGCTTATTCTTCCACTCACATCCTTAAGAGAAGAACACATAGTTCTGACCAGTTCCTGCTCAATTTAGAAAGTTTCAAAAAGAAAATTAACTACTGTCAGGGCTGCTGTAAAGCTCCCATGAACCATGGCTGGCAAATTTTCCTCCCTTTTGCTTTTTTTAAGATTCAGTGGTTGGGACCTGTACTCAACTCATATTTATTTTGGAAGTAAAAAGTGTGGTACATTGCAAAAGAGAAAATTTCAAAAAGCATGATCCTACTTCTGCTGTTTGGTGCATAAAGATGGATGAGATTTGTGTGTCTCACTGCTCCCCCCACCTGAATCATTATTATCCTCTGGCAAAACCCAAATTAACTAATTTTTCCTAAGTAGCATTTTTTTTTTTTCATTTATTAAAACCCTATAGATATGCCAGAATCCCAGATGAAAGTCTGGGATTTCATCCTGGTTTGATTTCTCTGCCTCCCAAGGTATACTCTGCTCATGCTGCAGCCTCAGTTAATTCAGAGTTAAGCACAGATCTTGGAATTTTCTCCCTGCTTTGGAACTCTAGTCTCAAATCACCTGAGATGCTCTGTCATGACTAGAAAAAATTGATACTGACATGATTCAATTGTAATAATTTTGCTGTCTTAGTATACATGTAAGGGTAGTATAGTAATTACTGGCAAGTATCATTTCATAAAATTCAAGGTTTTAAAGGCGGCAAACTATTTGAATTGAATAACAAAATTCTCTTACTATAAATTACAGGTAATAATTCAAACCAAGATTAAACATATTACGCCAAAAAAAAGTCAAGATGTATTTGAGTTAGTATTTCTAGTAGTAAGTAGATAACAGCTGAAAAAAGCTATGATAAAAAGTCTCTTAGTTGTTCGCTGGTATAAACTTTCAAATAACATTGGCATAATCAGGTAATAAGTCTCTGACTCTTAGAATTTTCTGCTTCTTTGAGCTACCAACTATCTATGGTAGTACAAAAGCATTAATATTTGAAATATATACTGCCTTTTCTATTGCCAAATAAAAATATAGTATAAAAATATAGTTGGCTCTTTAGATGTACTTGAGTCTATGATACACTGATCCTGATATGGATCGGTGTATCAATAGAAATGCAATAGAAAAGGAAGTAGAATTTTACTTTAATGAAGTGTTTAAAGTGATTTTTAAATGGCAGTTTTTCATGGTGTTTTTTTTTTTTTTTTTCTTCCTTTTTTTTTTTCTTCCTTTTTTTTTCTGTGTGTGTGCGTGTCAGTTTTCTAAACTATTGTTCTTCTGGTAACTAGAAATCAGAGCTAATAGACTTTTTAGTTTTTAAATGATGCTTATTTTTTTTTTCTAATTCTTCGGAATTGTTTAAATGGTATTGCACTAACATGTAAACTATGTTCTAAAAAATCTGTTCATTCCTGTAGTAACTTGCTTCATGTTACACTGTTTGTAAACTGCTTGTTTAAAGAAAAGTTGTCATTCAAGGAATTCTTTTTTTAAAACCTGGCAGATAAATTTGCTTTCCCCTCAGCATGCATACTTTTGCATATACTAAGATATGCTTGCAGTTTGTCATCCACTGTCTGTTTGAAAACAGCAATTCCCTTCCACTCTCTGTGTGTTTGTCATAAAGTGAATAACAGCTCTGATCCATCACAAGAGATTTTTCAATGCATTTAAATTCAAGAAATTCAGTTCTCTCAATTCTGGGCAGGAGTGTACCATAATACCATTTTAGAAGTTATAATAGCTTTATGTAGTACCTTGATCTCTACACATTTAATTGCTATTCTTGTGTAACAGTGAATTTGTATACATTAGTAAATGTCACTCTCACCAGATGTTTACTTTGGGGATTTGGACAGCACCTGTGAATTACTGGAATCTAACTATATTTTCCTACTCCCATTTCAAATACATAGCTCAAATACATTCAGAAATTTTCAACGAATTACATTTGACAAGTTCTACATGATTCATGATGAATAAAAAATATTCTTTATTGAAATTGTCAGAATAAAATTAAAGAACTGACTTTTTTTCTGTTTCTTTTGCTTTAGGAATGACTGGCAATTACCTACTAACAAACCCTCTTCTTCGACCACACGGCACTAACAACCCCTATAACACATTGCTCGCTGAAACTGTTGTATGTAATGCCCCTTCAGCTCCTGTGTTTAATTCACCAGGTGTGCTTATACTTCCTGAGTAAAACCACTTTTCTTGGCTCGCTCCAAATCCCTTCTTTTCCCTAGATAGAAACTCAAGTTGCAATACCCTAGCTATACATTTTGAATTTCTATCAGTTTGAAAAATACAGTATTGCCTATGTCAGCTTGTAAAACTGCACTATATTATAGTAATGCCTTTGCCATAACAGTATTTACCAATAATTATCCATGTTTTTAACACAGGTGGCATAAGTCTTAATATACTATTACAGGACTGACATCACATGGTCCGAGAGCCCATCTTCAAGATATATATCACTTAGAGGTATCATGTCTATGCAATGTAAGGTTGACTCGAAAGCTTGCTGAGAAAAACCTGCTCATGGAACAGATTAGATACTAAAGCAGTGCAAGGCATCTTGACACCTTTGGATACTCCAGTGTAGAAAATTGTATCCAGCGTCAAACAGACCTATAGTATAGTGCAGCTTTATGGTAGATCATTTCATTTAGGAAAATCATGAGATTAACAGTTAGAATAGTTTAGTTCTGAATGAATAAAGGGTGTCATCACTTACCTAACGTTTTGTTGTTACAGTATCTAGTTGCTTTTTTAAACTACAGTGCAATTCATCAGTAAATATCTAGCAGTTACTGTTAGATGAGTCGTAAGATCACTTTAGCATAACTGGAACGATAAATCTTTGGTAAAGAGCTCATAAAACCTTGTTTCCAGTTTTTATTTCCAGTTTCTTTTTTAACTGTACTGTAGTTTCTATTTTCATTCTCTTGTTTTCTTACTTTCCTTATGCTTTCCTCTAGCAACCTACAGAGAGACAAGTATGGGAGTAAAACTTAACTTTGCCTATCAAATGTAAATTTTTTCAGCATGATTTTTAATGGGCACAATTAAAACATAACTAGCGGTCATGAAGTAGACTCAGCGGGCAAGTGGTTCACAATTTGCAAATGAAATGTTTCCACATTCAAAAAGTACTTGCATACTGCTTTTTGGAAAACAACATGAGGTCTGTAGCAAACCCTATTGGTAACAGAAGTTATGCAATGCTGAAGTAATTTGCTGTTTAAAACTAAAGCAGTGTCAAGCCGAAATACTTAACAATTTACTTATATTTTTACATTCCCACAGTAATCTTGCTACAGGCTATGGAAAGATTTCAAATGAATTACCTGATCATGGGCAACAAAATTTGCCTCATCAAAACAATTTAAATATATTCCAGCATGCTTAACTCTGCAGTGTATCATAGAAAACTCATTTTGGATTATCAGATGTATTTTGGTATCTGTTTAGAAAAAGAAAAGAGAATTAAAATTATAGAATTAAATCACTTCATGAGGGAAATGAATGCCAGCATGTGGTCCATGTGTTGTCTACTTTTATAAATGCCATATGTTCTGAGCAGCTAAATCCATTGCAAGAAAAATCTTGGAACATATATGAAATTGCAGAACTACAAAATTGTTTAATCAAAGCTTAAAGAGACCTTTCTAACAACCCTCGTCACTGTTTAAATCAATACACACGAAGAGGAGCTAACAATAACACTAATACAAAATTATTTGCAAATTATTTAGAATTTATTTGGAGATTATTACTCTGTTTTCTAAAGTTGAAGATAAAAATCTTTTCTTGAGAAAAAACTTTTAATTGAAAAAAATATTTTCCAGAGAAGATTGAATTTTCTAGGATAAGCTGCAGCTTTTATTATTAAAAAAAAAAAAAAAATTAAAAAACAAAGAATCCCAAAAAACACAGGAAAATACATAATCTTTTCCAAAACAACTTTTTCTTATACTCCTCCAAGCCTTGCATATAATGCAGCAGCCTCACAGTGGTCAGTCTCATTTCAGTAAAGTCACTCCATTTTTTCTTTACTTCTAGACATATCTGTAGATAACGTGATTTTCTAGGAATGCTCTAACCATTCAACTTACCATCGTTCAGACTGTTTACTTTCTTTCAAAGTTGTTTTTTTTTTCTTTTTTTTTTTTTTTTCCTTTGCTTGGGAAGCACTGTGCTGTCATAGTTTACATGTCTTTGTGTCTATAGGAAATCCTTTTCTTTATTGTGCCCCCCTCCCCACCCCCCCAAAAAAAAGAAAAGCCAAAATCAAAAACATAAAGACCTTAATCATCATAAGACTTCATTTTTTTCCCCCTTAACTTCTTTTCATGTTTCTAGCAGACTTACCCAGTCTGTCATTTCTCCAGCAGCTATGAGATATCAGCCATGGCTGATTTCCTCTTCCCATTCCACAAGTAATATTTATTCTTTGGTTTAATTTCTGTGACCCATACTTACAGAAATTCCTAACATTTCTGCATTTGACTTCCATGCCCATGGTAACTGTGGGCCTAACTCTTAATTAACTATTCTGGTTCATTCAGTGCTGTCACTGTGACTGATGCAGACTGCAGGCAAACTTTGACCTTTAGAAGCCTGGGGCCATTGTTGGCAGACAGAATATTAGTGCAAAAAAATTACATTAAGTGGGAAAAGAAAAGCTGTTATTGCTTCGTAATCTAATTTGCTGAACCCTTGCTCTGACTAAGTTGCTGAGAAGCTCAGTAATTCTTCATCATGTTACAATAAATCATTTTACTTTCTTTTATATATCAGCTACTCTTAGGCCAGATAGCCTGAGCAGACAGACATGATGTGAGTTGTCCAAAGTGAGTCATTCCACCTGCTGTCTATCGTGTTGTTGGATGGTGCTTGTGGGCCCTGGTCCCTGTAGTGTGAAAGATGGCTGTCCTTGTTTAACATAAATTCTTTGTATTTATCCATTTTTTTCATTCTTTTCTTTACTACATCTCAAAAAAAAAAAAAAAAAAAAAAGGAAAAATGTTAGAAATGTTGTTAAGTAAAGTAGTTGCTTGCCAGTTATGTGGGTTTATGTTATACATTTACCTTCAGTTATGTCTGTGATCTAATTCCTTTTTAATTTAGTGTTGTTTAGGACAAATTCTGTTAATTTTCTTTTTCTAAATCATGGTGGTGTACTTCAAAACATAGATGTTTCCAAATGAATTGCTTTGCATTACATATGCAAGGGCATGGAGTGAACAGTTCCTTGTGGAAGAGTCACAGAATTGACATTAAATTAAGAAATCAAAATGCCACAATTCCTCACAGGAAATACATGTTACTATTTTTAAATGCATCTTTCCTATAAGGTGTGCAACTGTTTACATTTGGGAATGTTCAATAACCTTACTTTTCTCAAGTCTTACTTTCAAGTATATCTTTGTCCTGAACTACATTAAAGAATTTGTTTAAGAAAAAAAAAAAAAAATGATGAAAAGCACATCAGACAATAACCAGAGCTGTCCTTTTCTGTTTCAGGACATTCACTGAACAATGCCAGGGATACAAGTGCCATGGATACTCTACCGCTAAATGGTAATTTCAACAACAGCTACTCATTGCGCAATGGAGACTATAACGACAGTGTGCAAGTTGTAGACTGTGGACTAAGCCTGAATGATACTGCTTTTGAGAAAATGATCATTTCAGAATTAGTGCACAACAACCTGCGGGGCAGCAGCAAGAACCACAACCTGGAGCGCACGCTGCCAGCCAAGGCTGTGATCGGCGGGAGCAGTAGCGAAGATGACGCCATCGTGGCAGATGCCTCATCTTTGATGCATAGTGACACCCCTGGGCTAGAACTCCACCACAAAGAGCTTGAGGCCCCGCTCATTCCTCAGCGGACTCACTCCCTTCTGTACCAGCCCCAGAAGAAAGTGAAGACCGAGGGAACAGACAGCTACGTCTCACAACTGACAGCCGAGGCTGACGACCACCTCCAGTCCCCCAACAGAGACTCTCTTTATACAAGCATGCCCAATCTCAGAGACTCTCCGTATCCAGAGAGCAGCCCCGATGTTGAAGAAGATCTCTCTCCTTCCAGGAGGAGTGAAAATGAGGACATTTACTACAAGAGCATGCCAAATCTAGGAGCTGGCCATCAGCTTCAGATGTACTATCAAATCAGCAGGGGTAATAGCGACGGCTATATAATTCCCATTAACAAGGAAGGATGTATTCCAGAAGGGGATGTTAGAGAAGGACAAATGCAGCTAGTGACAAGCCTTTAATAGTGTAGCAAAGAAATATTAAAGGCCACATGCAAGTATTAAAAGACTTAATTGGCCCCGTGCAGGCTCCCTCGTATCTGCTTGAAGAGACAATTCTGTTGACCCTGTGGTTCTCCGGTGTAACGGGGATGACTGGACCTCGCAGTTCTGTGAATTTTTATAAAACAAAAACTTTGTATATACACAGAGTATACTAAAATGAATTATTTGTTACAAAGAAAAAAAATACCAACAAGGTATTTTAAGATATCTTCTGCTGCTGAATTTAACAAAATTGTGGGAAAAAAAAAGGAAAATAAACACTTTCCAGCCATTTTACTGCAGCAGTTTGTGAACTAAATTTGTAAATATGGCTGCACCATTTTTTTTTTTCTAGGCCTACATTGTATTATATACAAGGCGTAGGCTCTAAAATCCTGTGGGACAAATTTACTGTACCTTACTATTCCTGACAAGACTTGCAAAAGCAGGAGAGATATTCTGCATCAGTTTGCAGTTCACTGCAAATCTTTTCCATTAAGGCAAAGATTGAATACATGTCTAACCACTAGCAATCAAGCCACAGGCCTTATTTCATATATTTCCTCAACTGTACAATGAACCGTTCTCATGAAAAAAATGGCTAAAGAAATTATATTTTGTTCTATTGCTAGGGTAAAATAAATACATTTGTGTCCAACTGAAATATAATTGTCATAAAAAATAATTTTAAAGAGTTTGAAGAAAATATTGTGAAAAGCTCTTGGTTGCACATATGTTATAAGCTGTTTTTCTTACACCCTGTTTATAGTACAGTAGTATGTTAAAAATGCAAGTTCTACCCGTTTTCACTTATTTTTCACTGTAAACAGTGTTCTGCTTTGACAAGTTAGTTTTTATTTTTTATTTTTTATTAATTTTTATTGCCAAAAACATAATTTGGGGAGAAAATTATTTTAGAAGCCAATTATGCCAAGCCTTGCACAAATTTGGTATAGCTAACAAAGATTGTAACTCAATTCTCTGTTCAGTCTTTAATCAGGGTTGGGTGGTAAGGGGTAAAGGGGACACTGGACACTTCTCACAAGCTTTCTCGTGAATAAAAGGTGCCTGTCCTTTAAAAAGATAAATAAAACATAACTATTACTCTTCCATATTCCTTCTGCCTATATTTAGTAATTAATTTATTTTATGATAAAAATCTAATGAAATGTAAATTGTTTCAACAAAATTCTGCTTTTTCATCCCTTTGTGTAAACCTGTTAATAATGAGCCCATCACTAATATCCAGTGTAAAGTTTAACACCTGTTTGACAGTAAATAAATGTGAATTTTTTTTCCAAATAGGTAAAATGTGCATTATTATGTATGAAGCATAATTGGCATCAGCAGTCTTTTGACCCAGCTGTATCCTGCTTAGAATGGCTTCTTTACATTTCATGATTTAAGTGTTGAGAGTACAATGGAAACTGTCTATGTAGTTCTACAGAAAAGAGTTCATCCTTACTTACTATGCATCACCTTAGTCACAATTTGAATAGTATCAAACTCAGATATAGCAGGGTCATTAGGAAAATGTACTGTAATTTCATATATTTACATAACTTTTAAGTAGGCATCTGTACTGAAATCAAAAATAAGGTGGTAAACACCACCATCGTATTCTCAGCAACAGTAATTAGCAGTTAATTATTAGTGATGAAGATATAGTCTTATAGTGGGGAAAACATGAGTAAACAGTATTTGGATAGCATTCTGAGTGCTGTACAAATAATCAATCCATCACGGCACCACTTCAAGTTAGATAAATAAGCATGACTGCCCCATTTTTATCAGACTAGAAAACTGCAGAAGGCAACTGATGCCCAAGATGTTATCAACAAATTGGTGGCAAAATTGGAAGTCTGAAGTCTTTGTTCCCAAGCCTTTTTTGTCCCTCTCAACCAGGGCTTCTCAAAAATAATGCCAAGGACTTCATTTTTTTTTTCAACTTCCAGAAGTGTGTTCATAACACAAAGGCCATGTTTTCATATGGGGCACCTGTGACTATATGTACGACAACAGCAAAAATTCATCTGAAAGCCTTTTAAATTCTGTTAGCTTCTAATGTGCTGGAATATAGGAATACTCCATTTGGAATGTATATCGATACACATTGGTTTTGTGTAGGTGCATTTTGAAAAAGTTTGGATTTCAAAAAAATATTTTGGGCAAGACTTCTGGTGTTGAGACAATTCAAACTTTGTTAAAAAAATATCCGAGTTGAGATGGAACCGTAGAGTTCAAATAACCTCAATATGTCTGTAATTGGGACTGTGGCACTGTAGCAATTGTTGAAGACAATGGCATCTTTACCTTACCCTCCTGGTAACGCTTGCCAATATGTTCCTTAATACGTAAAAGTTACTATCTTTGTAGTAGAGTCACTGGAACATTTAAAATTTCATCAGAAACTGTTTACTTCTGTTTAGCAGCGATGCTTTAAAAATCTGAAGTCTTTGTGAAAAAAGGATTTGTTCTGATTCAGGGTATACAGCAGACGCTTCAGAGCAAAATGATTCCCTTGGTCTGTCTGGCAACTTAAAAGCATACTTGCTGCCTTCTACCTAGGAAATCACGTCTTAGGTATTTTAAAACTGTGGTGCTCAAGTAATTATAGTACACGATCAAATAACATCACCAGCTTTCAGCAGAATATTCAGCCCTAGTTCGAGCAAGTACAACTTTGTGTCATGTGTTGTCTAACTAAAGGTGGCGAAACTACATGCCGGAAAAAGGTTTGTAGCGTTGTGATCTTAAAAATATGTTCAACTGCAAATGTAATACATACACATAAAACAAGAAAATTGAGCTGATGAACCTAAGATGAACCAGCTGAACCTAAATATCATAAGGGAATTCTTTTGTTAGCTTCTTTGTAATGTAGATGTTGCTTTTTAGTGTGAGCCTTTTTTTTTTTTTTTTTTTTTTTTTTTTTATTTTTAATGTTATATTAGTGAGTGTCCTGTGTTTAGCTAGCAACTAGCAGCCAATACCTTGCCAAATTTTTGTTGGTGTAACTTCTCAGTGTAGTAGGTTACAATACAATTATATGGCTGACAGCTTACTGTAATTTCTTTATGTTCTCTCTCACATTCCTGCCATCTTGTCTTGGGATCAGAAGGACAGAAGAATTGAGAGGAAGAGTCAAGAATAGCGAAATAATGACAGCAGAATTAATGGAAACAAGTATTTCTTCAGGGTCATCAGTTAACCAGTTCCTATGACGGTGCCAAGGATATGCTGCTATTTTAGGCACTGTCTTTCAGAAAAGCTGTAATTTTCTTATGGCTAGTAATCTCCTGTTAATATCAGTGTTAACCCTACTGGCTCCATCCAATTCTTCCTTGTAACTTCAGTCCAGTTATATTCCTACAAAAGATTAAATGGGATGTGCATTTAGTGAACTGTTGTATAATGGTGCTATGCATTGTTTAATATAAAATACATCTCAATTCTACATAAGTGAACCATAACATGAAGAAATGCAACATTGGTAATACCTTTATAGTTAAAATTAATCTTTATCTGTGAATACTACAATACACCTTTGCTTCTTTTAAATTGGAAATGAAATTACTAATAAAGTTTACATATATTCACTTATGTAGGCAATAAAAGGTGTTTCAAATTGACATAAGTTATGGATAAAATATGTGTCATATTTTATGTCCTATTTTTTAAGAAAAATTTCTTTCTGAACTACTCAGAACAAACATTAACAGAAAAACAACAAAAAGTAAATGATCCCTGTGTACTGTTGTTATCCCACTTTGCCTCAAGACTAACAAACCTTGTCTTCTAGAATTGATTATATAACAACATATACTAGTGTAAAATTTTATCCCTGAATAAAATTATTTTTTAAGTCAAGAGAAGCTACAGGCAGGTGTATATATACACACATATATATATACACATACAGACAAGTACATCTCCATGGGGGTATTAACTCACAAATTCTAGGGGATGATGGAGAATGAAAAGTGCTGGGACACAGATACTCCACAGGTACACAGGTACAGCACAGTTCCACTCTGCTGTAGCCTTGCAAAGACACTTTAGCCCTTCAAAGACACAAAGGGAGCTCATGGTGAAACATACATTAGATTTTTTTTTTAAATAGATGGTGGCAGTCACCATCCACATTTATGAAGGTCATTGCTACCATACCAGTAAGCAAGGGTCTTGCTGTATGGATCCAGATTTATGAATGCTGCTAGCCTGCTGGGTCTCTACCCTAGAACTACATTGGAGGTTGGAAGCCAGCTTTGTACTGAGCTGGGGATAAAAGTTAGAACCACCACAGCCCTGGGTGCAAGAGATTTGTGCCTCATTGATATAAACACTGTAAATTAGTAGGAATTCAATTAGCAGATCCAGCTCAGTCATCCAGCTCTGACAAAAATCTGGAGTAAAGGTTCACTGGGACCCTGTCCATTTCAGCAGTGGTTTTTGTTTGTTTGTTTGTTTACTTTGTTTTTTTCCCCAGTAAAATACCTTGTGGTTTTTAGAACGACAACTTCTAAATCCCTTTATTCATGCAGGATAAATTCTCAATGGTATTTTATTAATTTATGCCTAAGAGCATTAATATCTCTTCTTACTGTATTATGTCATCATTAATCTCAACTGTGCCCCATCAAAGTTCCTGGCATGTGAAACAGATCACACCATGATGCAGCCAGAGTGGTTAGAAATGCTATAGAAAATCATACAAGCTTCAACTCAGCACCAAGGAACTTTTAAAACACCATTCCATGTAATGCACCTGTTGCTGAAGTCTTCGGCAGGGGATCACGGAGTGGGGAAGTCACAGTGGCAGAAATAACATTCAGAAAGAATACATTCAGAATAGGCAGTTTTATTAAAAAAAAAAAAAAAAAAGTTATTCTAAAGCAAAGCTGATAAAAATTTTAACCATTTCTTCATTGGGTACGTCTCCTGTCTGTTGGAGTAGAAACCCTGCCTCAGTGTAGATGCTGTACTGCAAACCAGTTTAAAGCTTAGAGACAGCAAAGTTGAGTACAGAAACATCTGTGTACATTAAAAAGTCTGGTTCACAAATAGTAAGCACAACATCCTGAGTAATAAGTGTATAGTTAAAGGAGAGGCAGACTGAACAAGAAGCACTGAATATCTATCTGGAATAACTGTCCCAGTCTTGTAGCATGCAAATAGCTTTAAAATAGCTTAATGTTGCTGAACTTTCAGCCTCTGTGATTGCTTAGAAGAATGAGTCCCAAAGGTTAACGAGGTTTTCATGGAAACAAATCATTTTCATTCCCTTTGAATAGACCACGTTGCTTTTTTTTTTTTTTTTTTTTTTTTTTTTTTTTTTTTTCATTTTCAGAATAAATAGAAACTTCCTAGCTTGTATTCTTTATACTATTCATTGTTTTAAACACTTCCCCACTGTCTCCTATTACATGACTCCTTTCTAAACAAATCCTTGTTTTCAGACTCCTCCATTTTTCTAATTGTGTAGTTGCCAGTCTGCAGAATTACTTTTTGCCAGAATGCTTTAAGAGAAAGGGCAAACCACAAAATTGTTGGTGGATTGTTATATCTGATTTATGGATATATTTCTATTCCATCTTCCACCCCAACACCCCAACACACACACGTGCTCCCATGTCATATTTTGACTTCATATTATCTGTTCACAACAAAATTTTTTCTACTAAGTTGATCATAGCAAGTAATGACCTAAATAATTATGGTTAATTTAAAACCCAACAAAGCCTACAGATACTTCCAATTATTCCTATGAATGTGTGCCCAACCTTGTATTTGTCAGCACTGCATTTCATCGGCATCACACTGCCCATTTATTCACTTTGTTAACCCAGGTCATTCACAATCTTCCCTAGTTCTGATTAACTGAAGTAATTCTCTGTTAACAGCAGATGTTGTCACCTTCCAGAGAGCGTGTTCATCCTCTTTTTCAGAAAGCACCAGTTTTAATACAGAGTGTTAGGGCACTATACCATTAGCCTTTTGCCATAATCAAAAAACCTGACCACTTAATCTTTCTCTACCTCTTAGTTTCTAATGCACAATTGCTTCAGCTTTTACTTCCTGAACACTGTTCTGCTTTAACGACCTCTTGGTAGGGATATTTTTTTCCTTTTTAAATACAAATAAATTACATCAACCATTCCCTCCACCTCCAGCAGCTGCACAACTGGTTTAACTTTAGTGTGTCAGAGAGGCACGATTTTCTTGCCCTGAGCATTTACATCTCTTTTAGCAGTGTTTCCTCTGCACTGCATGCTTACATACAGACTTTCTACATGTCAGATCCAAAAAGCACTTATCTGTTCAATGTGAAATTCAGATGGAATTTAGGCACTGAAATCCCAATATACATCACTCACAACTACAATGAACATCATTTCAGGGGAAGAAACAATTCCAGCCTTGTAGACACATATATTTTTGTCACTAAGAATATTTTGGCATCCCACATTCTGCTGCTGCATGTCTGCAGCCACACCATCACAGCAGAGGTGAGCCACAGCAGGCACTATTACTGCCCTCCTTGTGTGTGACAGCGCAGCCTCTGAATGCCACAATCCATACATTCAGTTAAAAAGGGGCTCCTTCCCCTTCCTCCTCCCTCCTGCTGAAGTTCCTGTCCTGACAATAATTACAGCTGGAGTTAGGAGAGAAGCCTTGTGAATCCATGCAGCTTCCCAGAGCAAATGTCACCATGGAAGCTCTGCACCAGTGTACTGGGTCTGGCTGGGATGTTAACTTTCCCTGCAGCAGCCCATACAGTGCCACGCTCTGCACTTGTAGCTAGAACAGCAGTGTTATCACACTAGCATTGTGTCTGCTGCTGAGAAGTGCTGGCACAGTATCAGGACTTTCTCTAACCCTCCTGGGGGGTGGGCAAAAAGTGAGAAAGAAACATCACCAGGGCAGCTGACCTAAACCAACCAAAGAGATATTCCATACCATATGACGTCACACTCAGCAATAAAAGGTGGAATTTTTTTTTTTTTTCCAAAATGTGAGGGGGTGCAAAGAGAATACACAGAGATAGAGAAGAAAATAAAGGAATAAAGTGAGGTACAGGAGTAATTTTGTTCTCACGTTTCCTTCCACAACTACTAACTGCACCCCCTTCGAAGCAACACAAAAAAAATCTCACCAGTGTCCATTCACCTGAGTTGTTTGATGAAATATGCAAGTTTAATGAAGCATTTCTAACTCTTCAAAATTGTTAATTCATGTTAATGTCCTAAATACTTAATCTAATATAATTGCCAGATCCCAACATTCTCACAGAAAGCAGATTAGAAATGTGCCATTCCAAGCATGTCTTGACATTTTCAAAGAAAACTTGCAAAACTGGATTTATCCAAAACAACTTATTTCAATGGCCAAAATTCTACTGCTCACACAAAACACTGAAAATGAAGAAAACAGTCAATACACATAGTGAGAAAAAGCTATTTAAGCATTTGCCTTAGCACAGGCTTCCCATATGCTACACAGAGCTACGAATTCTCCCATCCCTGCTGAGACTGATCAGTGCAAACAAGGCACTGATACCCATCCAGAGGTGCCGGTGATTCGCCTGGCATCCCACTCCTCAGCATTACTACTGCTGAGAGTGGTCTGTGTCCACTCTTAAATGGTGTATATCTGCAGAGACAATGTTTGTCTCTCATACACAGAGGATTTCTCGCCTAAATGAATGCTATAAGTGAGTAAGTGAACGTGTAAGTAAAAGTGACACCTATACATAAAGAAGGCTAACTCAAATTTATAGGCAAAACTGGTCTCACAAAGTGCTGTGTGAATTTCTCATGGACCTTTTATGATCCAGCTCATGGTATGCATGCTGAGACCGCACTTAATGTGCCTGCAGAAGGAGAGTACCAGCAGCCACAGTCCAAGCAGTCTGACATCGAAAGCAAGCAGGTAGCTGCTGCAGGGAGGTTTCTGTAAGTCTCAGCAAAAGTTTGTTGTAGATTAACTGGCACTTAGGGGACTGCTTGGTCTCCCCACGTCAAGATAAGAACATACTACATGCTGCTTATAGTTATAAGTGTTCTAATTAGGTTGACTTGATTATTGTTCTGTGGTTTGATAGATGCTGTATTTAAAGTAATTTCAGGTACTAATTTTTAGACCTTTTTTGTGAACTAGTAAATCAAATGCAATTTATTCACAGAATTATTCTTTTCTGTCTTAATGCCTATTCCCTCTGGCTTGTAACTTTAATTAGAACCTGCTATCTGTTCATATTGGTAATGGTAACAGTTGTCACTAGAGTACAGATGCATAGATTGAGCTTATATTGCCACTTTGACTTTATATTTAAAACCTAACAATCTTCCCAGCTATACATCTGAGAATACCGTCCATTAATGCTTGATTTCACTGCCACCTTGAACTCCAGACTCTAAACACACTAACAATCTGATTATCTTTTAACCATCCAGTAATGCATTTTCTAAAGAATAGAAACTTTTTTTTTTTTTTTTTTTTTTTTTTAAAAAAAAGCCTCATTTGGAGATAAATATGTGCCTGAAAAGGTTATTCGGTCCATCCAGATTTCTTTTTTATTGCTATAGATTTTCCTAAGGTAGTATTGTTTCTTGAATAATTATCGATCTAAGCAATTGTGTGCTAAAGCAGGCTGATTCATTCACTAAACATATGCACAGAAAAGCTCTTGGTCGGACTGGTAAAAACAAACAATTCCTCTTCTCCTTTCCACTTCTCTACCCCTCTCTAGAAGGGATGATTACCTTGTATTTGATTTGCATTTGGCAGGAAAAAGAAACATAAAATATATTTTTGTGGAGCAGAGAGATTATACAGGACCTGGAAAATCATTCAGAAAGCACTACTCTTATGTGGTTTGATTATTTACACACTATTTTGCAAGTTTCATTGATGTGAAGGGAGTCTTCCAGCATCTAGTTACAGCTAGGTTTAAAAGGTTTTAAGGTTTAAAAACCTTGCAAGTTTATTATACAGACAGACAAAGTTTTCCTTCTAATAAAAACTAAGTCCTTTTTCAGTATATGATATGGAAAAATATATCTATTTTATATATTTTCTAATTAAATATCAGGAAAAAAATAGCTTTCAAGGTCTCTTGAAACAAGGTCTCTTGTTCACAGCAGATACAGCCAGGCCACTCTTGAAGCAGTCTGCATACCAGCCAGTGTACTTTGTGTAAGAGTAGCAAAACTGGCACTGAGCAGGGTTAAGAAGGCATCCATTAGCAAATGCTGAAATTAAGAGGATGTCTCTTCATTGTATTATGTGCTCCATGGCTGGTACAAAGTTGCATTCAGCCTAGCAAATCATATCTTCAAACCCCAGCAACATTTGCCTGCAGAACAGCTTTTCTGCTGAGTGAATGGTGATGATGCTTAATCAGGCAAAGGGAAGGGTTGCTCATGTAAGATACTTAGCATTTGTTTATCCTCCAAAACAGGAAAAAGGAAGGATTTACAGTATCTCCATGTGAAATGGTGGACCAGCATGTTGTTGTCTGCTGTGTACCACAAAATGAAACACAACAGGTTATACACTCAAGAAAAAAAAAGAAAAAAAAAAAAAAAAAAAGAAAATGAAACAAAACAAAACAAAACAAAAACAAAAAAAAAGAAAGAAAAAAAGGTATCTTCAGACAAACAATATAGTGTTTTAACACTCAGCAACAAATCTGCTTGGTATACTGAAATTTGTGAGGCAGCAAGACTTAAAGCATCATCCAGCTGGGGAAAAAAAAAAAAAAACTATGAGAAATTAAATTTAATTTTGTGACTCCTTCTTGGGAGAGAATCATGAGGATATCTGGTTGTTTTTGGTGAATTGTGGCAAAATACTATGCTGTAGTGATACAGCTCTCTGTGAATATTTTTCTGAAATACTGAGTGATTATCACCATCATTTCAATGCAGATATGAGGCAGTACACACACAGACATTCTGTTACAACGCAGGAAGGCACAGGGCATGCAGAATCTGCCCAAATAGATTTTGACTCCACTTATGCTGATATGAAATCAGCATATTTTGATTGAGGTTTGTGGGATTATTCCAGACTTGCATCAGTTAACAGGAACAGACTGAGGTTTGCTGTATGGTACTCTCTATTTCCTGTCACTTCTCTCCGTTGCTCATCCCCTCTGTTTCATTACCTTATCACAGAGCCAGTGCTGTTCCACATCTATGCTCTCCTACTTGTAGCATCACTGGTAAATTTAATGCTCACTACTTAATCACTTTCTCTCAACAGGTAACGACTCATCACACCGTGCCCCCCCCCCCCCCGGCGAATGAATGATTCAGTGCATTATTTTCAATTCAGAAACAAGACAACTCACCCATTTATATCTATGCATATTCAACTTCTTCCATTGGTGGAATGACCCTACAAGTAAAGGAATCCAGCTCAACCCATCTAGCAGGTAGAAAATAGCCACTACCACATACTTTACAGCTAGCACTGACCCACAGGAACACCTTCAGCAGGAGGAAGAGTGAGGAGAGCAGAAGAGGATTTTCTACATGCTCCTTGTTGCCTTGCTTTTTTTTTTTTTTGCAATCAGCAACAGACTACTCTTAACCACAGTAAAGCCTGGAGCAAAGCCCTGGCAACCACTTAAATCAATGGCAACATTTTTTGCTGACTTCAGTGAGATTATGATTTCTCTTCTGAACCACCACGAATATCTCTCTGTATTCTGTTGATTCTTAGACTTGGGTAAGGGACATTAAAAACAAAAACTAACAAGACTTCAATTTTAAAAAATGTTTTCCAATTATGGGCAAATACTTTATTTTTATTCATTTGTAACCTTGTTTCTGCGTGCATCACCCCAGTAAGTGCTATTTTACAGTGGAGAGCATATGTTCTTTTTTCCCCACTAGATCAATACCTGTCTAAAAGTATTTACTCACCAAAATGGCCATGATCCTTTTCTTTGTCTCCCTAGAATTTCTTTTCTGCTCTTGATTTTTTTTTTTTTTTTGCCTTTTGACACAGGTTCTTCTATTACTTCCTGGCTACTACTTGCCTCTAATAGGATGTTTTTTCTTCTTTGCTCTTCTTCTCTCTGACATTTATTAGAGAGTATAAATCACAGCTTTTCCACTTGTTTAATCAGGAGGCTGGTCCAGCACTGAAATTGCAGCTGTTTTAAAATGCGACCTACAAACACTTTATCTTCAATTCCTGTTCATAGTAGCTTAAAGGAGACAAGAAGACAATGATCTAAATAAGGAATGCGAAAGACTGAGGGACTTGTTTTATAGAAGGAGAAGAAGAGTAATACATATAGGTTACCGGTCTATACTAGAATATGGTAGAGCTTATTGTATCATACTTCTCTGAATGTATTCAACTAAACAACTTATATTCTGACTAGCAAAGACTGAAGTGATGAAAGGAGATGGAATGATAGGATATTAAATAGGCCCAGGATAACTGACTGCAATATTCACAGCTTTTGGAATCCTTTATCTTTTCTGCAGTTGGCCACTGACACTCCATTTGTCTTTAGAGGAGCTTGTGCTTCTGTATGGCTGTCTGAAAAACAGACAAACCATCCTTCAGTCGGGACTTAAAGCCAGTATCCCTAAAGCAGTATCCAGAGCAGAAAAAGCTGTTCACTTCCTTCAGCCAAACTGAAGGCTTCTTAGAGAGATACAGCTGGAAAATTAAGACAGTCACACTTTAGCACCTCTGGGTTGAAATCCATGCTTTGAATCAGCTAGAAAGGATTTAGCAATGGATCCCTCAGCTTGAGGAAGAATAAGCTAATTACAGCAGCACCAGGTACCCATCACAAACTGTCAGGCCCTTACTGGGCCCTGACACAAAATGGCCACCAGAAGGCCTGGTTCAGAAATGAATCTTACAGCAGGGCTGGAGGCCAACCACAAACTAAGATACCAGAAATTTCCGTGGTGCGTGGACTTTGCAATAGAAATGTAGGCAAATATGCTATGTGAAAACATCTATTTACTTTCATAGGTAATGCGGTATTATATGTAATATGACATGCAGCGCTTCTTAGGGGATTGCCAAGCTGTGGATAAACTTCACCTCAGTTGAACTAGATGCAAAATGTTATCTTAAACACTTTCTTCTACAGAGATGTTTCCTTAGTGCCCTGAATTTGAAGCTTTATGTAACATATCCATTAAATTCTCTGCTACAGAACTCTCAATAAAAGAGTGGTAGTCACTTATTTCACATACTAGACACCATAATCTTTACCTATACTCTGGCCTCACTTCTCCTTATGTTGCTGTGCTTGCAGAGGCTACTAACTTCTGTTCTTACTGAACAGAGGTGGTATCATTTATAGCCCGGTTTTTTAACAGGACACACATACATGACTTTGGAAAGAAAACTGAAGTGAATCTTTGTCAATGTAACTGAAATATTAAGAATACATTTTCTCAAAGGGCAGCATTTTAGCATATTTCTACACTTGACATAAAATGGGAACTTTGACAGTGCTCTCTTACTTAACAAAATGCATTAATTAATTCACTTTTCCAGATTTCTAGTGGCAGTTACCTTTTTCAACCTTAACAACTAGTCAGATTGCCATAATTACAAAGAGTACATGGTGCACAATGTATGATCTGAAGCATATAATATACTTGAAGTGTAAAATGCTTCAACAATAAAGCTAGAATAAGTGTATTGTTTAGTTATTGGCACAACTGGAACATTTATAACTGCATCCAAACAGCTTTCACTCTGAAATGAATGCCTGTGCACAATTCTTGCAATTTGGTGCATATCATTTTTCATTTATTAAGCCATAGGTTAAAGCTGGAGAGGAACATTTTAATATGAGGCTCATAATATTACATTCAAATTAGGCTTTTTTTTTTTTTTTTTTTTTTTTTTTGTGGTGGTTGTGGTTTGGGTGGGGGGTAGTG